>OU452264.1:13772500-14401250 GCA_911728495.1 Furcula furcula
AGCACTTTCAAATTGTCATACAATGAAGACTTTATTTAAAAAAATACCTTTATGCACACAACCTTCGGGTAACACTTTCGCGGATATTTGATAGATTGTCATATTTTATAGAAAAAGTTATCACCGGATCACAAGGTGGCCTCAACTGAGAAGATCCGGCAAGAAACTCAGTGGGCTTGTAATTTTTTAATCTATGTCATTTTTTAATCTATTTCATGTATGTTTTTCTTTGTATATAGTATGTATACATCTGGTTCTCACATACATTTTATCAGTGCCAATGTGTTGCTATCGGAATTTAAAAAAAAAACGAGTCAAAAGAGAATAAATAAAAAAAGAAAGCAAAGGACTTGAGCAACAGCCAGCCTTCACTCCCCTCAACCATATTAGAGGGAAGGGGGTGACCCACCACACAAAGCCGCCACGTCTGCAACCTGAGATCCTCAGATTCCGGAGCTGCACCTCGTTTGTTTAATTTGTTAAAACGTGAACGACGTTTTTTTAGCCGGCGTTGCACCATCTACATACCGCGCTGCGATAAGCGTTGCCAACGAATACGATGCAATCATCTGTTTAGCCATCCGAACAAAGAGACTGACTCACTGATGGACAGGCATTCCTTTATCCGCGAAAGTGTTACCCTAAGGTTGTGTGCATAATGATATTTTTTTAAATAAAGTCTTCATTGTATACAGAATAATGGCCTTCTCACGCTATATAGACTCCGACTCAAAATATTGAATTTTGATCTTTATTAAGTTTCTAGTAAGATAAGATAACACGTTTAATCGTAGGAAACAACCTCTGTTTTTGGTCGCGGGCGCATAGGGTGGGGGGGGCGCATAGGGTGGGGGGGCGCATAGGCTCTCTGCGTCCCAACTAAATGCGGCCCCGAGACGGATGACAACGCGGTGTAGGTCCTGCGACGTCGCGAGCACCACGAAGTTGTTGGGGGAAGCGTGCATTTCTGCTTCCCCTCGGGGCGTGCTCTAGCGAGCGTCTGGCGCTGAGGAGACTTTGGCGCTTAGGAGACTCTGGCGAAGGTCCGAACGGAGGGCCCAGAGTCTCCCTATAAGCTTACTAACGTCAACTAAAAAGCGTCGAAACGCTACTTTGAATCCGCGTCCCATCACGCGAACAGTTGAATCCGCGCCGCCGCCGATTACGCCTCTAGTCATTCTGACTCGCGCCGCAGACCACGGCAGGTACCTACTGCTCGACCCTCCTGACCCCATGACGGTCCCATTGGACCGGGATGCGCCGAACCCTCCCCGACAACCGTATGCTACACTAGCTATCAGACACCGGTCTCGCCGGCGAGGCCGAAGGGTCGTACGCATGCGACCTCAACAAGGAGCATCACCCCACTGAGTGTCCTGCCGGTTCTTCTCAGTGGGGGCGCGTTGTGAACCGGTGGTAAACTCAGCCCTCTCTTAAGCGACAGCCCAAGCCGAGGCCGTGCCTCCCTGAGGTGCCCTTGAGCTCGTCGCTACTTCTGCCGTTAAGGCTAGAGTGCTATAAGCGCTCGCCTCCTATTGTCCGGTGAAGCCGTAATGGCCATCTGCAGCCAACAGCGTCTATGAGTCCCAAAAAAAAAACTACATAATATTATTACTCACGGTATACTGCCAAGAGAGAGGAGAGAGCTATGCTCGGAGTTTCTTTGCGCGACAGAATCCGAAATGTGGAGATTCGCCGAAGAACCCAGGTCACCGACATAGCTCTCAGAATCTGCAAGTTGAAGTGGCAATGGGCGGGCCACATCGCTCGAAGAACCGATAACCGTTGGGGAAGAAAGGTTCTCGAGTGGCGACCACGAACCGGAACACGCAGCGTTGGCAGGCCTCCGACTAGGTGGACAGACGACATTGTGCGCGTCGCAGGTAACCGGTGGATGCAAATAGCAAATTGTCGTTCATTGTGGCGTTCTAAGGGGGAGGCCTATGTTCAGCAGTGGACGTCTTCCGGCTGATGATGATGATGATGATGATACTGCCAAGATGATGTATAACTTTCTTTATTATACTTTACTTTTCTGTCACCCACCCGCATATTACAATTATCCCGTGATCATGGCGCTTGCAACTGCGTCGAAATATCGGAAAGTTATAATAAATCATCCTGGCAGTAAATCCGTGAGTCAAAATATTATTGTATATCGGCATGAAAGTTTAAAACAGTGTCAAGTACATACATTACTATAATCCGTTAGTCTGCAGACCGTGCCAAAGAAATAGACATAGACGATACTTAATTTTCATAATATATCTTTTACGATAAGTACTGAAGAAAGTGATGACAATTTTTGTATGAAAATATCCCAAAAGCATATGTATAGCCTTTATATGGTATATTTAATAACGCGTCGTCGCCCGCCTCGGGGTCGCATTTAGTGGGGACGCCCAAAGCCGCGACTCGCTAGCCCCTTTAAGGCAGGGGTTACCCCTTCACATTTCTACGGGGCACTAGACGGTGGGGCCACATTCCTGTAAACCTAACGAAACCCTTTATCTAATTGTTCAGGTAACAATATTCTAAGCATCTTCTGCAAACGTAGATATGTACTATATTTACAATGGCACCTTGATGGATTGCTCAATGTTTACATACCATGGTATTATGTTACCTATAACAAAGGATGTTATCGGGGTAAGTGACGCACGCCTACAGTATGCGACCGTTGCGATGGGTCCCGGTGACCTGGTCTTAGTCATCTCCCGCGAATGTGCGAAATAAATACGTACACCTATACCCTTTTTTTCTTTACATGACCTGACCGGTCACTCTCTTGTGTCCATAACTTTACTGTTCCGGTTTTGATAAAAAAACAGGGTATAATCTTACGCAGAATTATTAAGAAAACAACCTATGGAAAAACATTATGACAATCACGTAAAAAAAAACTTTAAACCTTAAAAAGATTTTTATACATGCCTTTGGTTTTGTCTTTAGCTATGTCACCGTTTGCGGTGGCGGATTTTTAGGCAATTGTTACAGTTTTACTAAAGATAAAATTGATTTATTGTCCCCTAATAAGTAAATTTTTAAATAAAAGCTAACTTGAACAGTGAATTAACTATTATAATTTATGACTGCGCCAACATCTAAGGCACCAACCAAACAGAACTCTTTCTTAACGCGCGTCAATACGTCTAACCGCGGTGCCGCATTACAAGCCTTATTTATTACTTCATCACAGTCTGCATCGTCACTACTTCGTTAATTTTAAGGACTTTTGTGTGGATATTATTATAAGCTATTGTTAACATCAGTCTAAGCCGAAACCATGTTGTTTTTAGTTGGTAGAGTAATTTAGTAGGCAGTTGGACTTAGATACTTGACCTGCTCTTTTGAAGGGAGTGCTTTGGCAGTAAGGGATAGATACGTTCTTGTGATCTACTTTTATTTACGAAAGCGTTTTATTTTGGATTCATAATTACTGTGGGCAGTAGACACTAAGTACCTAATAGGTGCGATACGCGCGATATTTTAACACAGCGCGTTGTCAACACGCGCGTTTAAAGCTTCGTTTACGATTAGACGTGCGTTAAGATTGCGCAGTTTGACGTTGCCTTAATTTAATACATACTTTTACATTACCTTCATCGCCTTTTAAGAGATCCGTCCTACACATTAAAAATATCGGCAGACCCACAAAAATGGTGAACGCTGACGTAACATTTTGTATTGTGGGTGTTAAAAAATAACTTTATGGCCATTGACCAGTCATAACAGACCTAAAACCATAACTGGCGAGATCCCTGTAGAGCACCTACCAAATATGGAACTGCCCACGTCATAATACATATTTTTCAACTTTCGAATAAGTTTATATAGGTATTACGCAAGTTTTACGTACCTGGAGGTAGGTACTTTCGTACTGTGTTTTGCTCACTTTTTAGGGCTAAAAGGTAAAAAATACCCTTATGGTCTGACTTCGTCTGTCTGTCTGTCTGTCACACCTATATATTTCAGGAACCACTGATACTATCGATTTGAAACTTGGAATAGTTTCAGATATTACTTACCCAACCTCATAGCAAATGAAAAAAAAAATTATTTTTCCTTTTACTTTTTTTATAATGGGGGTCCAAATGGGTCATCGAAATTACAAAGTGAGACTACTATATCGAGAGAGGTATCATAATATGAAAGAGCTTCATTTAAAAATCTCAAAACAGATTTTTAGCAGAGAGATCGGTTTCAAAAGTAAAATCTACAGTCCTAAATGCCAGTCACTAAACGCAAAAATTCTTAAGTTTCGGTACAAAGCTATAATATGGGTAGTAAAAAGTGTCAGGGGGCGTGAAAATTTCAGCTATGGTCCAGGGTTGGCCTGATGTAAAAAAAAGCTTTAGGTTGTCGGGAGCTAACCAAGCTATATGCCTAAAGTAATGTAGCACTCTTTGCAGGCATATCTTTGCTCTTGAGTCACATTTAGCTCTCTCAGAATGGATACGTAAGTCCTATGGTCCATTAAACTAATACATACACTCGCACTATTGTCGTTCAAAATGTTCTTTAGAAATCTTATAAAGAATACCAAGAATCATTCTAGCGTAAAATTAAAGTAAATATTTGGACAAAGCGGGCTAGCTAGTTCATTAACCCACAGAGCTTGTTATCAGATCTGCAAATAGTAAGTCTTATTTATAGCAATGTTTAGATTTCATGGTGATTTAGATTCGAAAGATCACACGGAATGTGAATTCTCGCCTTAAAATAGATGAGTTGTTAGAAATACCTTTACTAGGTTCTGTACAAAAGGTTTTATTCATAAAATTCAATATCTAATACATATTTAGGTATATTAATGCCATACTCACAAACGTCAATTAACTTTAATTCCCATTAAGTAATTTTTTTGTAATCTATTTGTTTCGACTCAGAGCCTTTTATTAATAATTAGTTACTCACTATTAGTTTAATTAAGTAGTAATTAGCTTCGAGTGTACCTGATAGGTGATACACGCTCCAGTTTGCCTTACAGAGTGGTTATTCTGTAAGTAGATTTAACAAACTCGAAAGCCAAACCGCTGTGAGATATCAAATTCAGCGGATTCCGCTTTTGACTTTGTTATATATTCTTACAGAATACCACTACAGTTAAACTGTACACCCTAGCGTATATGGCCGTCTTTACAGAATAAACAAAAGTAAAGAAACATTTTGACAGATTGCTACTTGGTATGTTTACACTATTTGAAAGATATTTCACTAATATACTTTTAATATATAGGAATTTTTAACCAGTTCCGCCTCTGAGCCATACATTATTACGAAACATCAAACACTCAGTCATTTCGAAATCAATTCGCCGCATACAACGTTAATTCCACGTATTAATCATGAAACTAGTGGTACCAATCAAGAACCCGGACCGGACACAAATGAATACTCTAATGGACGTATTAATCATTCGCAATGATTCACTGTTAACGGATCATTCCTTTCAGGGAGCAGTTGGTTTATGTCAGAGCATATCCGATCTGTAAGTTCATAAGTATCAATCAATGTTAGTTCAGGCCTTCTTTGAAGTCGCTAAACGTTTGGAGTGTGGGCCCTAGACGTCTATCGAAAACAACGGCAATTCGGAGCAGGATGGCGCGGGGTTGGGACCTCCGTACCTCTGAACACCGTGACAAGTACCGGGGGGGCTGCGCCCCTGGTGGCGAGCTCAAAGCCAGAGCACTGAGCACCTGATGCAGATCCTACCGGACCAGGTCGCATGTGTCGATGCGATATATTTTTTTGTCGTATGGTTAGTGGCCATCATGTTGTCCGAGTATTCAAGCTGCCCTTTAACCTTTAACGACTGCTGTTTAGATGACAATAGCTGGGACCGACTTTAACGTGCCCTCCGAAGCACGGAGACGCTCAGTTCAAATACCACTAAACGGTCACCCATCTAAGGACTGACCTTGCTTGACGTTGCTTACCCAACTGATCGTTTATCGAACAGAGGTTACAACTAGCTATGATGCTAAAAATTTAAGAAATATTTATTACCTTGTGACTTAGTTTAGTTTAATACAAAATCTATACTAAGAGATAATGTTATCTCTGAGTGCGTCAGTAAGGGATATTGACTTATTAGCGGAGTTTAACTGCAGTAATTAATCTTTAATAAGTAATTTGCAAACAAATAGATATGTAATCATCTACATCTCCCTTAACTCCAATCTAAACTTAATTGATCCCGACGGATTTCATTTAATCTCGTGTTACATTGTTGCGTATCTCATCTCCGGTTCGTTACGATTTATAATCATGCTTTAGATCTGTGTTTAGACCCATGCCTTCATAAACTAGTACTCGTTGTATTAAATTAACAGGCACTTAAATCTAAGCGTCTATACCTACCACACCTACCTGGTATATCCCATTATTTGTATATTCAACCTACTGACGAGACCAGTAAGACGTTAGCCTGATATTTAGAGACACTCCTGCATAGTAACAGCCGCAATACACTGCGGCTCGTCACCTGAAACATTACTTATAAAGTTTCCCGCACCAAATTTGGAACAACACTGGTTATTAGTTGTTGCAAATTTCCTAGATCTCAAGGGACCATCGTTCAGCTTTTTATTAACAATAGTAACAACGATATCTCTGCCATAGGGTATTTTTCTTGTGTGACTGCATCGCCGCGCCGGTTCGATTGTAGTCAACCACTAACTTATATTCAGAAACATCTCACTGATGAGTTTCTTCAATCATCAAAATCATTTGCTAATATCCTCATATCCAAAGAATGCCTTTATCAGCGATCTAGAATTCAAGTTTGAAATTAAAACTTTTCAAATTAGTGAAAGTGTTTTGAACTTGGACGGGAAACGAAAATTTAATCACGTAGGAACCGATAAGTTGAAAATGGACGTGAGGAAACTAGGGAAAATCGAAACTTCAAATAATCCTAAACTAAAATTGTAAACTAATATTTATGTATGTGTACATAATAAAGGATTTTTTATATATTTTTCTTAATTGCCTCAGTTTAAATGCTATAATTTACGCAATTATAGAATTTGTGATTCTATAATGTATACACTTATAGAATCACTTCAATCTACATATATTTCTACTTCAACAGCAAATTGTGACAGTGTTTAATTTAATTACGAATATTATCATTAGTCTTGTCAATATTATGCAAGTATACTAATGTTAATTAGTCTTCTTTCTTAATATTGTCTAGTTCTTTACTTATGTCAAGTTTTCTATTTTTCTAATATTAAAATTTGTATTTTTATTCGTCGCTTATCATTTGGATATGGAGCAGCACTGGAAATACCTCAAGGTCTGTACGATACACTGACACGGCGTTTGTTTCATTTAGTTTTTGTTGTTGCTTACACATCGTCACCATCATGGAGTCCATTAACTCCCAAAACAGTTATGTTCACAAACTGACTCGTGCTAAAGATCTTGTGATGATGATTTTTATGTTTTTTGGAAGCATAAAAGCTATAAAATTACTTCTATGCACGGCTCTATATATCATTATAATAAGAAACACATTATGATGCTCGATAATATATCTCAGGTCATCAATAAATTTCCTTTAAAAGTTATTTCCCATTCAAAAGTTTGTAGAAAAATGTCTTCATTGACCTTTTTTATCTTTGTCTCATTTTGTCTTTTGTTTTTGAGGTCAGTTTGAATGAGCTGAAAGTCTAGAACGATTCCCAACTGTTTTCTTTTCTTTTGGATCATATTTATATTTTTGGTTTGCATGCTTTGCGTCAGTCTATTTGTTGGCTATCATTTCTTTTAATTTGTTGGTAGACTTTTCCTTTTATAGATCTTTCTACTTCTAATAAGTTCATATTTTTTATTCCAACAATATCTTCCATCATGCTGTATTATATCAGAATTAATCTGTGCGCTGTAGTTTAGTCCCATAACCTTGTCAATATTGACATTCCATGGATTCTCTCAGGTGCTAACGTATGTTTTGCCCACGCTGCTCGGACAGACGTACACGCGTCTGCACGTGTGTGAGGTCATCAACAACCAGCCGTGTTGTCCACCGCAGCAAGTGAGTAGTCGGTATTTCATTGTTGTTGGTTTTGCTGAAAGGCATTTGATCAAGTTTGCATATAGACCGCATGTCATGTGTTTTCTTAACTTAGGTGTTATAAAATAAGTCGTGAATATATAGTTGAGCTATAGTTTGATTAATGTAAATTAGATATATCAATCATTGGATAAATATTGTCAGTTAGTTTAACTGCATGGTAGAATTGTATTATTATGATTTTATATTCTGGCGCTTGAACCGCGTTTGAAACTCGGTTCAATCAATTTAACTTGGTCCTTTGTACAAGACAGGTAAACCTCATGTTTATCTCGACACTGAGTTAGATATCCTAATTATTACAAAGCCAATGGTATTATAGCAGTATACGTATTTGATCATTTTACCACAACTGAAATTTGGAATCGCAAACTTCCTTAACGTGTACTCGAATTTAGAACTTTCGATGATAAATTACTTTACTTTAAAGCATGCTGCTTGTTTTGTACTCATCAGTTTTTCTTTTGCTCGTCTTTCGTCGTTGACAGTGTTTTTTTTAGTTTTACCATATACGTGTTCTTACGATTATAACCACTTAGTTTTGATGTTGTTTTTTCGCTTGATTAATACATATTCTGCTGTCGATATTGATGTAGGTTAATTTTTATGTTTGAAGTCATATTCATCTTTTTGATTTTGTACTTATTCGCATATATGAATTGTTGTTTTCTTATAATAATCACTAGTTTAGGTCTATCTCTTTCGTAGAACATTTGCTAGAACAACAGCAACAAATTCAAATATGAGATCTGATATTATGTCTCTTTTAAATAAATGATTTAAATATTCACGTAAACACACTCCCGTTAAGTTCGTATTGGCCTAAATTGTCAAATATGCCTTTCTTAATCAAAGATACTCAATACGTTTCAACTAAATTAGAGTATTTTTTAATATGTTTGATTTTCAACACTCACGTGGTCGTTTTTGAATCTTTTTACTAACCATCATATTGTCATCATAAACTTGATTTATTGCGGTTATACTCTTGCAAGTCCTTTTCTACAAGGACCTAGATTTGCTCTGTTGTTAATTTATATAATTTGTAATAACGTAACATTTCTGTGTACAGGTGAACCGTCACGTGAATGATCTATTCGAGGACCTTCGCGATGGACTCAACCTCATCTCTCTGCTGGAGGTGCTTTCTGGCGAACACCTTGTAAGTAATTTATTTTTTTGCCAATATATTATCTTTCTAGATGTTGAATGGTACTTTGGGGAAGGGACTGCCACAGTAAGAACTCCTGCAATTGCAGACATTCTTCCGCCAAATAGCAGTGTGTAAACATTGCTGTTTTCCGGTGTGAAAAACATTGTAGCTGGTGCAAGTCCGTCCGTTAAGCCCAGTCTTAACGGACTTAAAAACCTATATGTAACGAGCGGCAGTGTTTGTAATGGAGATGCATATGGACAGATTTGTCTCTTTTCATCATGCAAACAGCCTGTTTATATCTTCACTAAGTTTAATAAACTACCCGTATTCACGTTCTGGCCATTTATAAGGCGCTAATGACTTCACCATACCTTCATGATTTGCGACAGTAACATATGAATTACTAATAATGACATATTTGCGTGCTTGAAGACCTGTGCTATTATTAATTATCACCGTAATTACCAAAATAGAGACATCAATGTTAATGACACTGTTTTTTTTTTTGCAAATAAATGTTGGTTGGGTGAAGGTCTGTACTATTCCAGGGTCGTCTGTTTATGAACCATTTTATTTTTGGTTTCTTTATGGCTGCTGGTATTCCGGTACCGTACCGTAGTAACCAAGCTTCTTACAGATTACTGGGACTTTAAGGGTTCAATTCCCAAGTTGGATATGCCCACCAGGTTGGTGTATTAGGAAAATCAGTAGCAGCGTGGAGTTGGGATACGTATTATCGGTAAATAGGATAGTCCCATAGCCTGTTGTAATCGCTTTTCGATAAACGATAAAGTGACCTCAAGTAAGGTCAGTCAACGCATAGGTGGGTGTCCGTTAAGTGGGATTTTAACAGCCCCTCAAGACAATGTAACATTCTACAAGCGTTATCGCTAATAGAAAGTATAAAAATGTATGGGTATGACATAGTCTAGTCATCGAAAAACCACGTCACAAATTATAGGGAATTGACACCGTTAGCGAATGAAGAAATAGATTCGCTATGAAGCGATTGCATCTTGTCTCGGCCCTCTGAGCATCTCCGTGCGTCAGAGGGCGCATAAATAGTAGGTCCCGGCTGTTGTGGTTTAGATAGCAGTCGTTAAGCCAAGTCAGAGGTCTAAGGACAGCTTGAACAGTTCTGACACTTGACCACATTGACCACAAACATACGATCAAACAATAATCCCATGGTCTATATTTATAATTAGATCTGTGTCCCAAGTACAAAGTTCACCTCACTAGCAATCGCGTTTGTGGTGTATCAGGTCTGAAATTCGAAAATTGAATTGCGTTCACTATAAAAATAATTTCCATTAACCGCCATCAATAACCATAGAGCTTATTGAACCCAAATCACCCAAGATACTACAGACAGGGTTTATCGGGTTCTCTATTCAAATTAATCAGGTATATTGACCAGGTGTGTCTGCGGAAGTGCCCACACCCAACCTCTGTCTGATAGCCCATCAGAGGTTCGATCTATCGGGGTAAAAGTTATTAATGCGGTAAAAATAACACGAATTTGTTGTTCGATGAAAACATCGTGAAGAGACTTATCGTTGTAAGATTTCGGAGGACATATGAAAAGAAAAGCGATGCTCTCATTACTTGTATTCGACTCGAATCATTGATCTTTCACTATCACTCAAGTAGGCAGGCGGATCCGACTAACGATAAGATTTATCTTTCCGTCCTTTTTCTGCTTTCTGACTATAATTGCGTTTAATTTCAATTGAACTGAGTACTCTTTAGAAATCTATATACTTTTAGACTTTCGCGTTCCATTATCAAACTTTACTCTAATCGGGAATTAACGCGATTTAACTTATATTTTGGCTTGACGTTTCGGCTGGGTTGCACCAGCTGTGGTCACAAGAAGACTGGTTCAGCGAGACGGCTCCGTGCGCGAGGCAGAAATATCTTCGTGTACCCCCGTTCTTTCACTTGTAACGTTAAGCCCACTACACACTACACTCACAGTATCTGTATATTTCACCGCCGGCAAATAGCGAGGTTTTGCCATTTTGAGCACTGGTTCCCAAGCAGCTGATAATCTAACCAATGGTTAGTCATTAGCAGCTGAAAGCCGTCAAATGCTGAACAAAGGCCTCCCCTTTAGAAGGAAGGTCTTGCCATAATCCCGACGCTTGGCAGGCGGCTTGGGGATCGCAGTATAGGTGGAAGATAAATCCAAAAGAAAGACGCTGCTGCCCGTCTTCCTGTTCTCGCTTAGTCGCCTCTTACGACACCCAACGAGAGAAGATAGGATGCAATTCTAACCCGGCACCCCACGGTTAACCAATGGTTAGTAACCATATAGTTCTCTTACCAACTGACCAAGACTTTTAAGTCAGTAAAATCGTTTTTATGAGTAGTTAAAATGACCAGTATCATAATGTTTCATTCCAGCCGCGGGAACGAGGTAGAATGCGCTTCCACATGCTTCAGAATGTCCAAATGGCCCTCGACTTCCTGCGATACAAGAAGATCAAGCTCGTCAACATCAGGGCCGAGGACATCGTGGACGGGAACCCCAAGCTGACCCTGGGACTGATATGGACCATCATATTGCACTTCCAAGTAAGTGGAACCATTTTAGACTTAAGTAATTGGTCTCGCCAGAGAAGTTGCTCGTTTTTGGTATTTCATTTCTTGGTATACGAATTTATCGGGAAATTGTACAGTTGCGAAGAATTTATTGCGAAGACAAAGCTGTTATTGGTCTCTAGATTTCGCGATAAATAATGTAGTATTTATCAATATTTAGTTAAACGTTCCTGGTATGAATGAATTCATACGTTATTATACGCTACAGTGCTTTTACAGAAATTAAGACATTTTTACAGATTAAAATTACCTGCTGACAGCTTTAAAATGGCTGCGCTTTGCGCTATTGAGGAAAAAACTTTAACGTTCCATTTTCAAATTTATTTAATATGATCTGTCAGAATAAAGTATTTTGTTTTTTTTTTTAATATGAAATCTCTATGTTAAAGATACAATAACTAGGCATGTATGTTATTCTTAGCACTAGTTTAAAAAAAAATAGAACCATATAGATTATATCAATTTTTATTTTGTCAAATTTAAATGCGATGTTAGTGTATCATCATTATGAAACGATATAGACCGTAAATTATCAACGATAAACATTAAAAGACTTCCACATATCCGCCATATTTAAAACGTGAACGTCATAGTTCATTCATAAACTTTTTTTTCGTGGCAACGTGACCAACGGGCAATGGCGTTTACATTCTTAATAGTAGTTTCTCTGACGCACAAATGCGTCATTGTAAATGACTTAATAGGTTTCGTCACCCATGGTAATGGTTTCTACAACATGTCATCAATACAGAAAAGAATAGTGCAGTACCTTTTATGTATAGTCAAACACTTTTGACATTAATCTAAGAAGTTGCCTATTCGGTGTGATGATCAGCTTCAATCCTAGCAAGTCAGCCGTCCGGTACCGGATCCGGATCCGGTCAGGTGCTAGCAAAGAGGTTTTCACATGTTGTACGTTGGACTCCTTCTTTCGTTGATTCCTTTTTCTTAATGGCAATTACTTTCGTGAAAATTAACAACTATGTAGTTTTTGTGAAGCAGAAGGCAGTATCCCTAAGCTGGGTAATTTCACCAGCTGTAGCGCCCTAATCACTAAAACATAGCAATGTGCAAACATTGCTGCGGCCTAATATTTTTTTTAAATACAAATAAAGAATTTAAACTCGGTAGTTATAGTAAAATTATGTTCCAAATTCTTTAGTCACATAATACAATGCGGAAGTGTTGCAAGTAATTAAACAAAATATTTTTAATCTTCATTACGACTGTGAAAGAGAATGTATATTAGCGATGTAACTTTTTAATTAATTGGCAAAAAAAATTTTTTTTTTATTCGTCGTGGTAAAAGTAAGCAGAGCTGCAATATTATTATCCGTTCTTCTTCTTTTAGTGTCGGCAACAGACCTAGTCAGACTCTGCCTAGTACTTTGCCACCTCACACTGCGATATCGGTCGGATTTAATACCTAGGTCCTGAATAGGCTGGATGCCTGAAAACATCTATTTAGTCAATCATTTATATTACCAAAAAAATATTGGAGACTTATTTTTTTTCTTTTGTCGAATAAGCAAAAAATGACGAGGATATAGTTAGTGCGTTGAAATTCCGTTTGACGTCACGCCTCAGTACACTTCCGAACGAACTCCAGAACTTTGACGCTCTTTCTATTGATTTGTTTAATAAACAAAAATCGTGTCTGTGTCGTATTTGACAATCTGACGGACTAATTTGATTTTTTTACCGACTTCAAAAAAGGAGGAGGTTCTCAATTCGTCTATATATATATATATATATATATATATTATACCCATTACCCAGGCATCATCCCTACATTTATTATTCCGTTATCCCTATTGCTCAGTTGGACAAAATTGTTTTACTGCCGGTCCCAATATCCTATCGATGCCTTACTATAAGTTAAAATAGTTACCATCTATAGCTATAATGACATTTTCCGTTTCAATAATAACATATTAGCCTACTGTTGGTTGTTCAAATGACAGTCAGTCTGTGGGTTTTAGCTATCGCTCCATTTCGGAGATTTACCGCAGGATATCGAAGACTTGATCGAGGATTTTAACTTATAGTTAGGGATCGATAGGATATTGGCACCGGCAGTTAGACTTTTAATTACTATCTATCTAGGATATACAGTCATACATTTATTTTTCTGTGTAAGTATATCAGTAGCAAGGGTATTAATTTAAAAAGAAGTTAAATTATATATTGCAATTAATCTATACTTACGGATTATATCGCGATTTATTTATATCTAGTATTCGCGTAAATAAAAGACAACATTAAATTATATAATCATAAAAAGCCCGACTGCGAACAAACAAAACGGGCTTAAATTATATTATACATACATAAAACGTATATACATGAATATACATTTCAACTCGTCTCGTTAACACCTTTCATTTGATACCCATATTGATGTTCTAGGAAAATAAAAAATATAAAAAAAATCTTTTTTTTTTTTTTAACAATATACTTACTGCCTATCTCACTCCCACAACTAAGACTAATCTAAAGGTCACTGTCTATCACACCGATTAGGCTGTAGGCCGTGCCAAAGAAATAGACATAGTACATACATACATACAGCCCTCCGCCTGGGGCATTCGGGCAAAAATAAGTCTGTTTAAAATCACATTACTGACACCAATCACAGTTTTCCGTCCGTCTTTCAAGTCTTTGGTTCTACTTACTATGTCATATACTATTTCCAAAACACTGGTATAAAATGTGTCTTTTACGGATTTTATCGTGTGTTTTTTTTTAAATTTTTTTTTTTTTTTGGGAATGATAGACGCTGTTGGCCGCAGATGGCCATTACAGCTTCACCGGACAATTTGTGGTTTATTTTTGATTTTACTATCCCGACGTTTCGAATGCTTTGCAGCACCCATGGTCACGGGAGGACTGAGATGTTGAACGTCCTTATGTCACAATTATGCCCTCAGATCAGGTGCGATAAAATCCGTAAAAGTAGTTTGATTTCAACTTGGTATAAAACTGTACTCGCATGACCATCTAGAATACAGATCAGCTGTTACTAGTTCATCGTGTTACCGCATAAAAATGACCTCATGTATTTCGCAGTATGGTCATTTAATGTATTATCCTTGCACAGACCTTAACAATTAAGACTAATGGTACACATTTTGAGGTCAGTTGGCACAATTACCTGTTTAATTTACCAAGTTTCGTGATGTTTATTTGCCATAGTGGTGATAAACTTTAAAGCAACATAAGGAAACTCCTAGTAAAACAATTATTCACCTTTGACAATATTGTATGTAAATCCAATATCTGAGATCACACAGAAGCGAGGCTTGGCGACATTTTTTGCCCAAATCCCAGAATTAGGGCAATGTTTTCGGAGAGTATGTATGTCTATTGCTATAGCACGGCCTACAGCTTAAACGACTCAATGAATTTGGACTTGTAATATGTCTTTAGATTCGTCTCAGCTGTGGGAGTGACATAGGCTATATATTTTATCAAAAAAGTTAATATCGCGGCCATCAGTCGCCATTTTGTTTTTAGTTTAATTCCCAAAATTTCAATAAGTCTTAACGAGACAATATAAAATATATGTACTTACCTGTGTATATACATATGTATACTTTTTATGTATGTATAATCACAATATTGTATAATGTAGACAATTTTGTTTGTTCTCTATCGAGCTTTTTGAGCTTCTATAATTTTGGTATACTTGTTACAAATTATATTTGATGTTTTAACCTAAGCATACATTTAATTCGCCTTGTCAACAGGCGTATAGTCGGCTGATATATAACAAATACAAATATCGTCATACCCATCGATGATCAACATGATCAACTGATCAGCGTTGACGGCTATGTCCTGACTGTAGTTTGTACTCGTCAACAAAGCACTAAAAGCGGGCTTCATTTGAATTTGAAAGAGCTCGCGGTAATCATGTAGGTTTGTATGCGAGCTGGTGACATCAGCTCCCGATCGGCGTGTGGTAGTGCTGATAAGGATTTTCGTATGACGTAAACCACTAATGAGACCCGAGCACCATTAGGCCTAATCTTAAGTGCAAGTTACGGACGATATAGTCAAAGTCAAAAATCTTTATTTTCAAATAGGCTTAACGCTAGCACTTTTGATTGGTCATTTTTTTTAAAAGCTACCACCGGATTTCAACGCGGCCTCAACTGAGAAGATTCGGCAAGAAACTCAGCGGGCTTGTAATTTTTTAACTTTAAACATTTTGTTTTGTTACAATTGAATCGACATTAGCGATAGTGTGTCCTGCCGTTCGAAACATAAATCAAGGGAGAAAAGAAGAAAACAACAAACTAAAAGGCCAAAGGGATAGTAGTCGGACCAGTCCCTCCAAGCAGCACCCGCGCACGAGTTGACTCGAGCAGCGGCATAGTTAGTGACACTCCTGTACATTATCGTCATTTTGGGATTCCACCATACCTAAAGGGTAAAAAATAAACCCTTACACGCCCTTGCCTTATACCTTGAGATGCTATCGATTTGAAACTTGGAACCGTTTTAGATCTACTTACCCGACCTCATCGCATGTGAAGAAAATATTTGTTATCTTTTCTTTTGAATGGGGGCGTCAAAATTTCAAAGTGTGACTACTATATCGGGAGAGGTATTTATTTATTTATGTGTTGAATTTCAATACAGATCCTTTTTTGGTTTATAAACAAATATGTCGGAATAATTACCATTAATCCCCCCCCCCCCCCCCCAGTGTTGTTCACGTAACACTCTGCCACTTTGCGGCGCAACTGTGATAAAAACTACTAGTCAAGTATGAAATGTGGTACATAGGTTCTATTATCAAAACAACTAAAGACCCCCTTTGGTGTTTTGATAATAGACCCTTTGTACAACATTCTCTATTACGTAAAAATGTAAGCGGTCCACGACGATGATAGTCACTTTAAAAATAATATAGTATACAAACAATTTCCTTTCATTGAAATACAAATTTCAACCATAGTAAAATACACATTACACTAGACCTGTATAGAATATTAAAGATATACAGATTTAAATAATGAAATCGTGAGGTGTTATGGCTGATAGCCAAGATGGTTGACGCCGAGCCTCGGCCCACAAGGCTTCCCTACTTACGTGACGAATTAAAACTTGAGCTTATTAGGCGGCCAATGAACTTTGTTGGCTGACATTGTTTGTTGATGTTTGTGGGGTGTCCGGGTAAGAACAGCACCCTTTCATCTCCACCCGTTGGGTGGGCGTAAGAGGCGAATAAGGGAAAACAAGAAGACGGGCAGCAGCGTCTTTCTATTCGATTACCTACCACCTATACTGCGATCCCCAAGACGCCGTCCAAGCGTGGGGATTATGGCAACCCCTCCCTTATAAGGGGGAGGCCTTTGTTCAATCGTGGACGTTTTTCGGCTGCTGCTGATGATGTTGATGATGTACTTTGTTGGGTTATCTATAGCTGGGTATAGTATTGTAGGACAATATGTACTTTTAGACTTTCGCGTTCCATAATTTAAACTTTATTTTAATCGGGAATTAACGCGATTCACATTATACGAGGTGTAAGGGACATCGTACCGAAAACCGATACCAGGGATCCAGTACATGATTTTGAACATTCTAGTGTTGAAATTTTTCATCGGCTTTATCAGGAATTTCCAAAAAAAATCCAATTTTTTTTAAATAGAATTAGTATAACATCATTATTGGTATAATAATGAAGCATAATTTTAATTTAAAAACAATAAATTACTTATTTGCGGTTCTTTTTTTATTTACTTATTTATTTATTCTGTATACACAAAAACAGTACATAGGCAATTAATTAATAGACAATTACTTATTATTATTTTAGAAAATTAGCAATGTGTTTTGAAAAATAAATATTATTCCGCATCTAATCATTAGGATGCTCGAAAATTAATAAGTTAGTCATTTGTCATTTTCCATATAAATGCATAAAAAAATTCCACCCTTTATTTTGGCTTGACGTTTCGGTCGGATTACACTAGCCGTGGTCACAAGCAGACAAGAAACGTCAAGCCAAAAACTAAGGAGAATTCCGATTAAAATAAATTTGGGACCCTCAACCATGTTCAACCGGGGTTTTTGGGACTCTTACCCACTAAAATCCAAGCGGCTGTCGCAACACCGCCACCGTCCTTCTATAAGTCCTCGTCAATCTCGCTTAATATCTACAGCGTTATTTTTTTTCTCTATCGTTCTTTGTCTGTTGTGATCTTTTCTCAGTTGTGATGGCACTCAGATCCTCTTTTTTGTGTCGGAGAGAAAACCTTCCTAAGGCACCCGATCTACGTAGGGACGGCAGCCAGCTTGTGTGTGATTCTTACCTTTCCGGTGGCCTACATAGATGCGGTGGAGAGATCTGGATGATCACTAGTTTGTTCTTCTGCTGGTTTTAAAAATATACCTAGGTATTTGTTCCTTTTTTTTCATCATCATCATCACCCCACATCAGTCCACTGCTGGACATAGGCCTCCCCCAAGGCACGCCACTGAGCCCGATTTTCGGCTCTCCTTATCCAGTGTCTGCCAACTGCTCTGCGGATATCGTCGCACCACCTACTCCACAGGGCGTCCTACTATTTCTTTTTTTTTTGTTTTTACTTAAGTAAACCCACATTCATTCTGTGATACCTGATATTGCTGCACAGGCAGGCAGGCGGGATAGGGACGAACAGTAGTCGCTGAACCATCAGAGCAGCGAGTCATCAATTTGTTCAGTTGCATTGAACAGATGGATGGATATATGCTTTAGTTAACAATGAAATTGCAAGCCTGAATCTAACAGACAGCAAATTCCGGAAATAGTAATTTCGTAATTTGCTCCAACCTTCGTTTTAGTGGATTCGCCTCCGTCTATTGTATATTTCAATTATTATGAACCTTGCAAAGTTGATGGAAGGTTTTTGGTCTGAATTTATTATGATGATATCATCATAGCAAGTCGGAGTCTCTGTTTGGCAAACGGTCTGTTGGTTAAGCAAGGTCAAGTCTATAGACCGTTTCATCGTCATCAAAAGATCGCGTCGTCGCTTGGCAGGTGGCTTGGGGATCGCAGTATAGGTGGTAGGTAAGCCAATAAAAAGACGCTGCTGCCTGTCTTCTTGTTTTCCCTTAGTCGCCTTTTACGTACACCCAACGGGAGGAGATGGGAGGGTGCTATTCTTACCCGGACTGGGTAATAGGCCGTTTAGTGGTATTTGAACTGAGCGTCTCCGTGCTTCGAAAGCATCGATATAATATATAAACTAGATAACTAGATTCACGAACAAAATGACATCTAAAATGTGGTCGCGGAGGTTGCAAACTTATCTGTGCTGGTGGCGGAAACGTGAACTAACGATTTTATAATGATAATGACTTGTAGTTTGACAGTTTTTTAGCGATGCAACGGCGGTGTTAAAGGAAGGATCCTCCGACCGAGCGAGGTGTGATGCTCGGCCAGGGCCGAAGCCCCCGACAGTCTCTTTTTTTTTTTTTTTTTTGTCGGGATGTTGTATATATTCTCCGAGTTGGAGAAACTTCGCTTGCGAGATTCAGAAATCGGTGGCGCCATCTGTCTTGTTGTATGTAGTACTATTTGCTTCTCATCGCTTTATTATACCACATGTGGCACCATCGGGTTATGTTGAGTCGCCACAGTTTCATATAGACAGTAGCGACACTCCTATCGGCAAAAATGAATTTGTCAGGATGTGGCTTGTAAAGAAATAGCGACACAATGGCGCTATTTCTCGCTACCACTTTTTGAACCGTGACACCAAATCTAGTTTATATATTATATCGATGTTCGAAATTCACGTATAAAGTCGGTCCGGGATGTGTTATTGTCATCTAGACATCAGTCTTTAAGCCAACTCAGAGGCCTAAGGGCAGCATAAACCACTCTCATCAGGTCGTCCACTCACGATACGACAAATTTGTAGCTCCATGGCGCAGTGGGAAACCGCTTGCTTTGCAAACCGGAGGTCGCGGGTTCGAATCCGCAAGGAGTAACAACTTTGTGTAGTTGTTACTTACAGGCTAGGACAATGCAGGCCGATCACCTGATTGTCTGTAAAGTATGATGATCCATGCGTCAGATGGGCATGTAGAAAGTGTCCTGCGCCTGGTCTCTCTCCGTTCGTGTCGGTTTTCCGTCCCGATTGTGAGTGGTAAAACGAAGAGAGACTGCAACCGTATGCTACACTAGCTATCAGACACCGGTCTCGCCGGCGAGGCCGAAGGGTCGTACGCATGCGACCTCAACGACGTGCATCACCCCACTGAGTTTCTTGCCGGTTCTTCTCAGTGGCGGCGCGTTGTGAACCGGTGGTAAAGTCAGCCCTCTCTTAAGCGACAGCCCAAGTCGAGGTCGTGCCTCCCTGAGGTGCCCTTGAGCTCGTCACTTCTGCCGTTAAGGCTATAGTGCTATAAGCGCTCCTATTGTCCTGTGAAGCTGTAATGGCCATGTACGGCTAACAGCGTCTATCAGTCCCAACAAAAAAGAGAGACTGCACTCGTGTTTACGCAAGCACTAGTGCACTATAATATCTCGCTCGTAGATGGCTGATCTTGCGAAAGATTGGCCGCTGTGGGCGTATCGGCCAGGAGGCTATCCTTTGAGTATAATATGTACAACATTAGAGATCAACTTTTAGTCACGGTCTTCATATTCTGAAAACAACTCGGACGGATTTACGCCTTGCATGGAGTAATAATATGTGAAGCGAAAGTGAAATTCTTCAGCCGTCAGCCTCGAGAACAATACGAGTGTGTTGCATCATTGTTGACTCATAAGCTAGTCACAATCGTGACTTTGCCTGCTTAATAAAAAACGGATGTTTTAATGTCCTGCGGAGAGATACGGCCCTAGCAGATATTGCAAAGTACTTCCGCAAGCATAAAAGCTCTCTCTCATTACTCCCACAATCGACAGGCCCGTTGGTCTATCGGTTAGACACCCTACAGGTCGTGGATTCGATTCTCACCTTGGGTCTTGTTAATCTATATAAATAGGTACGTATTATAAAAAAAATGGCGGTAGGCGGTGTCCCTTTCTGTACGTACGTACTAATTGCAACTCTGAAGCGAGCGATGATGTGGTGTAAGCCTTATCTTTTCCGTTCCCGGGACCTTGGGGGGGGGGGGGGATCTGTCACGGTGTTCACGGGGACGGGGGTCGCAACAGCTACCGTCCGACTGGGAGTTGCCGCCGCACTCGTTGCAAGTCTTGGGGGCCCCAACGCTAAACGTCCAGCGACTGGTGTTGTGTAGGCCCTGCGTCTTAGCAGCTTGAGTGTCTAACCACTAGACTAACGAGGCCGTCCAGTCATCATCATCAACAAACTAAAGACGTCCACTGATGAACAAACGCGTCCTCTTTAGAAGGAAAGAGTTGCCATAATACCCACGCGTGGCAGACTTCTTTGGCCGTCAAGTATTAAGCTGTATTTAACGTGCAAATCAAACATATTGTAGCACTCTTTACACGGTCCCGCTATCGCTTCCGCCCTTGCTCTCTACTGTACTGTCGACCTTAATGGATACTTTGTTAATCTAATGTTCCGTTCACAACAAGGAAGCACTATAATAAAAGTGCCATTAAAATATGGACATCGCGTATCCACAATTTCCTTTTCATTTCGCGCGTGACATCCTGTAAAAGAAAGAGACAGCAACACTGTGCACTAGTTACGCAATACGAGTGAAAGAGAAAGCGAACACGAGCTTTTGATGCAACGATCTTTTTGAAGAGTTATGTAAGCTGACACTTTATAGGTTCTAAAGCTAATCTTATGAAGCGCGGTGCGTAATATTTTTTTATTATCAATTTAAGACGGTGCTTGACCACATCTCTGACTGTCATTGTCGATATATTTAGTCATGGATGGCAAAGCGCTTTAGCTTATTTGTTTGTAAGACAGGGTGGCTTGCTAGGTGGGCGAGACACCCGGGATTTTCCCGAAATTTTGCGAGCAGTGCCGTGTCCTACTTACTCTGTATTGTCCCGGAATGTCTCTCTGCTCTTCGAGCCCCTTAGCAGGTGACAAGATAATGATTCGTTATCTGACTTGTTGGACAGTTAAGTTCATATTTATATGCAACTAGTTCGTAATGAGACTTATTTTAGCATGTTTGTGTGTCCCACTGCTCTGGGCAAAGGCCTTTCCCTTACTCTTCCACACATCTCGATACCTTAGTTTCATAATACAGTATTGTAAACCAAATTCTGTGTTCATCTGTACTTTAAATTCATAACTAGGTACCTACTGCAGATCTTTTCACTTCACATTCTTCATTCGCCTCGCAGTTAATTTATTTCTTACTTGGCCTCACTATATCCAATACGCCATAGCAAGAGTCCTATAGTGTTTCGAAAACCCTAAAACTCCCATAGAGTTCTCAAAGCGGAACTAGAAGAGACGGCAGCGTAACTGCGGATGGCCTGCGCAGACGCCAAGCACATACAGTTACGCGGGTCGAGGGTCAACGTCCCCTTACCATTGTCGGCACCGGCACGTGTACAAAAGCCTTCCATATTATGTTTTATTTAAAAAAAAAATAGTATTTCGTTGCCCAATTCAAAGAAGCATCATGACGAAACTTCTTTGTTAGTTTTTAATTTTTTTTTTGCTATACATTGACCTCTCTTTTTTTAAAACGGTATAAAGGTATAAATCATTGTATTCTCCAATTTAAAAAATAAAATTATGATCCGTTGTGATATAAAGAAAAAGTGGCCAACAATCACTGATTCCAGCCAGGCCGCTTGAATTGTTATCTCTACATTAAAAATATTACTGTTAAAGAACTCTTTGTTTTAGTTAACTTAAAATGAGCTTGCAATAATCGCGATAATTAAAGGTCAAATTAAACAAGCAAAATCCTTCACATTTTAACAACTATATGTAACGCCATCTATTGAAAAAGGTCTGAGTTGGTTTTGAAGATCGATGAATGTTTTGGACTACTCTTATAATAGGTACGCTACAAATTTTCATACCTTGTAGTTTGTTTAATTTAATATGTTTGATTAATGCAGTAAACTTTATTTATTTATTGTGCTTGTGTACAAGTGTTTTTGTGTTGGTGTAAAATACCTAAAATAATAAATTTTACATAATTATTGTTTATGTTGTGTAGTCGTGTAATGCCATCTATGGTATAAAGGTTGAACTAATCTTCATTAAAATTATAATTTTCATAGATCTTTTAATATTTCGTTGGTTAATTAATATCGATGTTGCATTTTTAAATAAAAATAACGGATAAAATATTTGCAGTTACAATATTTTTAATCTAATGCCAAGCGACACATTTCCTGCCAGTTACTTCCTTTATTTAAATAAACAACTTTAATTAGCATTAGCAATGTATCGATAAATTTGCGTTTTCCGCTTCACGCCAGTGACGTCATCGCAGCCGTCGCCCGTCAGATTGACCTAAAGACCATAGGGCTTGATCATATATAGTGTAGGTCGCAACAAGGCCGCGGACCAGATGGCAGCACCTACGCACCGCCCTCGCACCCTCTGATTACGAAACATGACACTTTCTGATAAAATAATATCTTTGGATTAAATTCATATCCTTACTGTGACGGAATTTAGATTTGTAGGCTAAAATTGGGTTAAGAAATTACACTATTGCTGAAAATGGAAATAAACATAGACTATTACATTATTTCTCTGAGAATTCCTTTGATTACATCTCCGAATGTTGATAGTAGCTGTACGTTTTGTATGTGTTTGAATTTATTTCCTACTTAAGTACTCGAAGTAATTAAAACACTATTTTATTAACAATTGTAATATGATTTCGCACAATTATTTTATACTACCCAATCATCATATTTTCACGTACACGCCGCTAATTTTAGTGCTCTAAATTTAATACATATGACTTTTATGGGACTAATCCCACCACTCATTCCCAACACTGTGACTCCTGTCAGCCAGGATCTACAGTGGTCCCCAGCGAAGACACTGGAGTTTGATCCTTGGCGTGTCCCCGGGAAATGCTAAATTGTCTTAAAACCCGCAAAAAAATAATTAAAACATTACTATATATATTACTAACACTAATATATATTAGTAGTAAGAAAAATATAAATTCTACTTCCCAGGTCGATATAACCTCACAAAAAAGAGAGATTCTTATTCTTAATTCATAAAACTGATAATTTTTAATCTACTTACTAATCCAGTTATTTACTGAACATCTTTGTACTCTGTAATTATTAGTTCTGCAGCACCATTATTAAGAAACCAATTGTTACAAATTATTCTTATCGCTTGAAATGCTAATTTTATCCTATGATCTGTTTTCTGTCCAAAGAAAATAATCATGTACTTAGTTTAGTTCTCGTATCTGTATCCTTTAATCATTCAGAAATATTTCAAGTGGTAGTACATGCTACCGAACGTTAAGTTCCTCGATAAAATATTGTTATGAAGGTCTTGTCATGTGTATTGACTTACGTAATTGCTATTTTAACTTGTCATATTACTATGTTTACTGGGATATTTTTTTGCGTCTTTTTATTTAATATCCTCGCTGTCTGTACCTTCAGGTTTTATTGAGTATTTTATAGGAGTTTCTATTATTTATTACCATTTGGATCGTTTACCTTATCAATAATAGTCATTTTTTATATAGAAGACTGCAAAACTTAGTAAGTTCCTGTGCCAATTATTATTGTATTACTTACAATAACAATAATCATTATGTAGCTGTTAACAACATTTTGTACGCGATCCGGCATAACATAGCGCTCCACACCATATTTAAGATCTAAATTATTATTATTATACCTATGTTAAACAAAATCAATAAATTACTTATATCTTTTCTGTATAGTTCTCTTTATGTTTGGAGCTTATATAGCCAAAAGTATATTGAATTACTCAAAGTAGAAGTTAAATTTAGCCAGTTTCATTTGCCACACCTTGTTTTACAAGATTTATTTGTATTGGGTTTACTTAATCAGAGAATCTGACATCATCTGACAAAATATTTTCAAAACTTATATCACCGTAGGTGACAACTAAGTAATAGGTTAAAATGATAAAGGCGTTGTTTTTAATTTTGATAACTCCTCCGATTAACTCTTATTGGCTTTAATGAATTGAAGTATTTAGCAATTATAATAGCTTCAAGCAACGGTATACAATTGTCAAGCAATATATAAACGTCCTGATCGTGAATTTCTTTAAAGAATCTTAAGTTATGTTGTATTTGATGTGACAATGATGATATAATACGGGTAAGGTATAATTATTTGTAATCCAGCGATGCCGTACCGGCTCTAGAATTAACTGTAATAAATGAAATAGTTTTCAAATTCCTTAAAGTATGGACATTAATCGGTACGAAGATTAAGTGTGTGAAAAGGCTTAAAAAAAATAAAGCCTGATTGTTGTGTATTAATCATGATTTAGTTTATATTTACACACTTTATTTGTACATGCAAACCTCTGGCAGACCATTATGGTAAGTTGTCAGAGCGATATCAACAAAAATGTAACCTATCTGCGCAACATATAAAAAAAAGCTTGCTTGCTTGTCGTTGTTGGTGGTCGCTAGATGGCGCTTTATGATTCATGTAGCAAAGGTTCGAGTCGAAGTTGCTTGGTAATGCTTTCTATTGATACCGATAGATGGCGTTGGCAGTCGAATTAACAATGGAAACTATAGTGTTTGTATGTGTCTTTCTTGCAAAAACTAAAGGATAGGAATTTTCAATTATAGTTTAATACGGTTCTTATTTGGATATTTTGAAGGTTGTACACAGCAATGAAGAAGTCACTACACTTAATAAGAATGATCAAGTACCTGCTCGATAATGTCACATTATATGTCATATAAAGATGACATAAAGTGCCTCATTATATCCCTATAATATTAATTATTATCCCTTAATAATGTTGTACTAAACTCCCTTGGGTAATAATGTGTTTGAATTACGAACGTCAAACGAAAATTCCTCAATACTTTTACCACAGATATATATTACTACTCTAAGCAGAGAACTGCACGAAAAACAAAACATTTGAAAATTGAACCGAGCGCGACGAGCACAACCCAGTGTACTAGAAAAGAAAATGAAATAGATGATAACGCGGCAAATCACTATGTTGATGTTATTGCCGGTCTCGTTGGTCTAGTGGTTAGACACCCTGGCCGCTACCCAATAGGACGTGGGTTCGAATCACACCAAGTGTCTGGGTGTTATATAACTATTTATTAATATTGGTTATCTGGTTTCCATAGTACTTTGCCTAGTTTGGGATCAGATTACCGTGTGTGGATTGTCTCAAAATATTGTTATTATTTTAATTCTAGCAATATTTGTATTTTATTACCTCGCAGTAGGTGTGAAAATTAGTGTATTCACCTTGGGGATAAAGGTGCCTTTGTCTTGGGCGAGCTTAAATCCCTCGCTGTACTCAGGATTCTAGTATTAACTCCCTCGCTATGCTCGGGAGTTAACTCTATAGTCGCTCGCTGCGCTCGGGAGTTGCTAGAATCCTTCGTTATGCTCGCGATTTAATTAAACGCCCCCGACATAAGACACTACTTTATCCCCTTGGTGCATAAACTACTATTAAGGGCCTAAAAGTTAATTGTTTATAACATGTTTATTGTTTATACAAGTTTTATAACATGTTTATTGTATATACAAGTTATTAAAAGAAAAAAAGTTAAAAGACAAAGCTTCCATCATAGTGCGTCGTAAATACAAATTGCATAAACGCAATAACAATCCAATGGATACCTGTTCCATATTTACATTGTCGGCCAATTGATTTACATCTGACGTTTACTAGTGCGAAGCTGACAGTTGTATGGAGATCAACTCCTACGCATATAGAATTACAAACTTATTAATATTCATATATTAGGGCTAAGTAGAGCTGTAGAGCTTCCGTTCCGATCCTTCTTGTTAAAGGACCATGGGCAAAATAGTCTGGAGTCTGGGGTAAATACTCAACAGTGATAAAACCAATGCTATTTGAAAGCTTTTCGGGTTTTAATTTAATTCATAGTATGAATTGTCAGACATGTAGAAATATAGCACAGACATGGTGTTTCTAACAAAGTCAAAAATATATTTTTGATTTTATTATTAATAATATTATGAATTATGTCATGTTTTTATTTTTTAAATCTACAAAATACACTGTGTTAGCGCTCGATTTCGACTTAACTGCCATAACATAGAGGTTCAACATGTTGACCATAGTTGCTGCAAAGCATTCGAAAATCTAAAATAAACCGCGATAAAATCCGTAAAAGTAGTTTGATTTCAATAGAATAAATTATATCCTAAAATCAATCATATTGCATAGGTTTCATCAGTATTTAGAAATTAGCCCAAACTACCCTTGGCACTTCAAATCAGTTAGTCGGTATATATTTTGTTTTGAAGTCTACGCTAAGTGAAGACATAATGATTCTCTGACCCTAAGTGAGGCGTTTTTGAGATAAGTAATTATTGATAAACTTTAACGAATTTTAGTCAAAGGATGCTTGCAGGAATAGGAATTATAGCTCCTGTATTTATTTTTAGCTTACTTCAAGCAATTTAACAAATAAGACAATACGATATACAACGCACGCCGCCCGCACCCATATAGATAGCCTCCAGGTTATCCAGAATCGTTTCCTCCGTCGCGCCGTCGGTGCCCCGTGGTACATGCGGAACGTAGATCTGCATTCCGATTTCAAATTAGATCCCCTTCGTAAGTTCCTCAAAGAAGCGTCGAAACGCTACTTTGAATCCGCGTCCCGTCACGCGAACAGTTTAATCCGCGCCGCCGCCGATTACGCCGCTAGTCCTTCTGACTCGCGCCGCAGACCACGGCACGTACTGCTCTGCTCGACCCTCCTGACCCCATGACGGTCCTATTGGACC
This sequence comes from Furcula furcula, assembly GCA_911728495.1. Classification (NCBI taxonomy): domain Eukaryota; kingdom Metazoa; phylum Arthropoda; class Insecta; order Lepidoptera; family Notodontidae; genus Furcula; species Furcula furcula. The sequence continues at coordinate 13,800,245 of OU452264.1, forward strand.
GGGATGCGCCGACCCCTCCCCGTCAACCGTATGCTACACTAGCTATCAGACACCGGTCTCGCCGGCGAGGCCGAAGGGTCGTACGTATGCGACCTCAACGACGTGCATCACCCCACTGAGTTTCTTGCCGGTTCTTCTCAGTGGGGGCGCGTTGTGAACCGGTGGTAAACTCAGCCCTCTCTTAAGCGACAGCCCAAGCCGAGGCCGTGCCTCCCTGAGGTGCCCTTGTGCTCGTCGCTACTTCTGCCGTAAAGGCTAGAGCGCTTCAAGCGCTCGCCTCCTATTGTCCGGTGAAGCTGCAATAGCCATCTGCGGTTAACAGCGTCTATCATTCCCAAAAAAAAAAAAAAAAAAACACAATTGATTACATTTCAATTCAGAAAGAATTGCGACGTCTGATGTAGGTAGAACATTTTAATAATGATTGTTACTAAAATTATAGAGTTTTATTTATTCTTTTACTTAATTTAGGCTAATACTTTAGTTCAATCCCACGTGATGGGAAGTTGTGACCGTAAAGCTTACTAACTCAAGTAAACATGTGTCAAAAGAATAATAATATCCAGGGACAATCCACACACGGCCATCTGATCCCAAACTAGGTAGAGCCTGTACTACGGTAACCAGACAACTTATACAAATACTTCTAATTATACTTTTTTTTTTGTAAATAAATACTTAAATACATAAATAACCCAGACTTATGACGGGAATTGAACCTACGTCCTGTTAGGTAGCGACCAGGGTGTCTAACCAATATCTTGGAGCCTATCGTTCAATTTTACACAGAATGGAATTACACAGATGGAGAAACAGTAGCAGGATCTTTGAAACTGCGGTGGATTAAACCCTGGACATTTGACTCTACAACTACCACTAAGTTGAATGTGTTACATGTCTCTGTGCGATTGCATGGAAACGCAAGGTGATTCAAAGTTTTTGCTGGATAAATTACCTCTTTCTCAGCGGGGCATCTATCCTTAACGTAATTTACATGGATTAGGCAATTATCCCCTATATGGGATAGATGCTCCCAAATTTAGAGATCCGCAAAAATCACTAATACTCTGGAAATATCAAAGATAATAGTTTTTCTTTCATAAATTTGAAGATAATAAACCAAAGTACCAACCCGTAGTACAAATAAAGAATTTTCCTTTTTTTTCTGAGAGATCAACTATCCCACTTTTAACCTAGTAAATAATGTCTGGGGTGACGCAAAGAATGAGTGCAAAGCCACGGTCTGTGGGCGTGAGGGTAGCTTACCATGAGGCTAATATCCTACTGATCTTGTATCTATATGCCACAAGTTATAATTACTTCGTTCGATGTAACACAACACTATCTGAAAAACATTTCCTAATCACTGATATGATCAGTGATCACTGATAGTTCACGAATTTTTGACACTGAGTATAAAAAAAAGATTAGAAGGGCTCTCGCTAAAAAATCTTGCAGATTATATTGTCTATCTGTTTGTTACAATAATTATTTCAATGTAACCTCATTAAAACCATAATCCCACGTACAAAATACTTTAGTTTTTTACTAACAGAAGCCGTCACGGGTAACTTACCGTCCATCTACGGTGCGCGAGCGCAGCCAGTCACCTGCAAGCGACCGGCATAGACGCGCGCGCTCCGCGTTCCAAAAACAAACAAAAAAAAAAACGAATTTCGAACACGAATCGAACAATTCAACTAACACGACTAACCTACTAAAAGTGGATATTTTGAATATCGAACTTGTGGTGTGTAGTGCCCTTTATTTTTAAGAGTGTACCTACTTTTAGTGACGTGCCTTATTAAGGATTCGATATGCGATTTTTTTTATCGATACCGGTGACAATAACGGTTAAGCGATGTAGTTTAATCAAGGAATCGTTCAATGAAGATGTTACGGAATACCTGTTAATTGACTCACGTACACTCAAGGACTCTGGTTTTTGAGTTGCTGTGTTAATTTGATACTTCTAATTAAATTTGCTTAGCTTTATCTTGGATTGTGTGCGAACAATGATTTAGAAATACACGAAAACATATTTGCAAACATGCTAATTACCATAATACTAGGTAGAGCTAATATTTTCAGTATTATTCATGCTTTGAGCATTATAGAGATATGAGTTTGATTAGTGATAGCTTCCAGACCTATAGTAATAATGGATATATTTTAAACATATCCCACCACTGAATTGCCGTAAAAAGTTCAGTGATTACCAGTGAACATAGAGATTTCTACTTCGAATATAGCAAAACATCAAAAAATTAATTATATACCCAGTTCACCTCTAAATACGTTGTTTGACCTAATCAAATATAGGAGAGATGATAAATATAAATTAGTAGTATTATAAAGTTACTGGTCTGAACCAGTTCTAATAATCTCCCTCTATTTCTATTTCCTTTTATTTTAATGCCACAAAATTTTGTCTACGTTTTAACAAATATAAGCTAAAATCGGAAGCACAAGTGAACAGCCTCGATAAAGGTATCTACACTCCTTTTTAGCTCGGTTACAGTAAAAGTAGCTCTTTCCATTTAGCACTTACGGCCGGCCACTTGTTTCGTTGTATTCGAAATTTAGGTTTAAGCCGAAGTTAATGTGAATGTTGAAGCTCGTTGGAGGACCAAAATGTTCAGAGACAACTTTCGAATATATGCGGCACGCCTTTTTTCCTTCCCCAATGATAGTTTTACCCATGTGTGCAGCATTCACACAAATTCCAAAGAAAATTCCAACGGTACTACCGGACTTGGGTGGAGTTAAGATCTGCGCTGCATGGTCTTCTTTTCGAGTTGATACGCATATCTTATGCCAGGCGAATATGTTTCTTACACCATCCAGGGAGGCTCTTTTCGCACTTCCTTTGTTTCTCATAATGTTATAAACAGATCCCACAGCCATTTCTTTTTTTTTTCGTATTGACTTAAATCGACAGAGATATGCAGTTGTAATTGAAATACTGGTATATCATCAAGGTCTTCCAGGATGCCCCAGACAACATTTACTAGTACGTCATTCGAGTAGGTTCTTTCCGCGTAGCGAACTCCAAACACAGCAGCTAAGCTATCAAAACACTTAATAATTATAGTGCGTAAATAATATCAGTTTCCCTGTCATTAGTATGCAAGAATGCAAAACGCCCAATTAAAATCGAACCGACAATTACGCTTGAAATGTCGTTCCCATATAAAGAGGTCCAAGGTTCGCCACCGTAGGCGTCACCATTGAATCGACACCCTCCCCCGCATCATCTATTTCAAATCATCACCCACACAGGATATTTGCAATATTATCTTGATAAAAACACAACAGATACAAATGTTTTATAATAATTGAATTTAAACCAAAGCTTCGACAAGAGCACAAATATGATTTTCATTTGCACAAAACCCTAAATATTGATTGGAACAATAGTCACTGGGATTTCGAATTGGTCGTGCCTGATAGGCATGTCTTAGTTTGTGGCTAGTCAATTTAGTTTCCCTTCAGTATCGCTGAAAGGGGTGATGACTTCTATCATAATAGCAAAAAAACACTGATGTCAACCATGTCAATTTCTGTAAAGTGTATCTTTTTAAAGCCTTTAGTGAGTAATCCTATTAGAAATCCAGCTTATATCGCTATAAGATTTTGTGTTTGAAACGTCATCTAAGATTAGAATAGTCAGTTTCCAGATTGTAGTTTGTACAAAATAAAAATGTGTCTAATAATTTATAAAAAACCTTAACATTAAGAAAATGTAATATTAGTTCACAACTAGTCTTGACGGGCAGAGTTAAGATTAACGATGAATTTCGCCTACACTACATCTAACAAAGCATTACCAAGTAGAGCATTCGACTACTTGGCCAATACTTTAAAAATATTTTTTTACTGCCTAGAATATTGAAATTGGTAACTTCCAAAACAAAATAGACAAAATAAAGCATTGGTTTACGTCGTTAATTTCCTCAATAAAGAATATGAAAATGATCTCAGAACTGCGCTTAAAGCCACCTTCAAAGTAATTAATTTCCTGGCAATAAAATGTTAAGCCAACAACAAATTATTTCTTATGTTATTTTTAATTAAGGTTAACGATTTTAATTAAAAAATATAGATCTACCATAGATTTATATCCTCTTCCACTGTACCGTTACTATTAATGAATATACACACATCAAAAGTGTCTAGGGATCAACATATATTTTTGCAATAACTTTTCTCCTGATTGATATTAATTAAAATTTTCTTTAAGGATTCATCAAATAAAGTGTTTTCGTTTGTCACAGTAACGATAAACCAAGTCACCTTTGCATTAATAAAGAAATTTGCCATTTTCCTAATAAAGGGATTTTTGACATTTGAACCACTAACACAAAAGTTCGAAAAAAAGACTGAAATAACAGTTTTCTTTAAAATTTTATTGGGTAACTTAAACAATTAATAATCCGTGTTTCTACCGCGAACACTAACAACACAAGAACATCGGTTTGGCATACTCAAAATGAGTTCATCCAAATCACGCTGTGGAATGGCCGCCCATGTTCGTTGCAACAACAAAAAAAGGTCTTCTTGCGACTGGATACCCTCCATATTCGGCAGAGCTCTTCTCTGTAGCATATCCCATGCATGCTCAATCGGGTTCAAGTCTGGCGACTGAGCAGGCCAGGGCAGGACATTGATGTTAGCTGCGGCGAGAGTCTGTCTTACAACTCTTGCGGTGTGCGGTCGTGCATTATCATGCATTAACTGAAATAAGGGACCGATTTGCACTTGTAGAGGAACGATGACGTCTGATACAATCGTCTCAGCATAAATTTGAGCGTTGAGGTTGCCTCTGATCCAAATCAACTCAGTTCTTCCGCCGATCCAAATACCCGCCCATACCATGATGGTTCCACCACTATAAGGATGGACTTCCTGGCAGGATTTTAATTAATATCAATCAGGAGAAAAGTTATTGCAAAAATATATGTTGATCCCTAGACACTTTTGATGTGTGTAGATACCTATCCCTACCCTACCCTATATTGGTCTACCCTATATTGGTTTTGAAGTATGCATTTTTTTTCCATTTTTTACCTAAATTCTGTACCAAGTTGTGTTCAAACAAACTACGGTATATGGTATGGGGAACATCCTTCAAAAGCTTACTTTGCCTTAGTTACGCTTAGTATCCTTTATATATTTTAGATAACGTCTGCAAATATAGAAAAACATAAAAAAAACTTCACTTAAACCGCCTAGTAATGCCTCAACTTTACACAAATATCCTCCCATACCAAGTTATGGTCATGTTACCAATATTAGTTCATCATATTGGCATGGTGACATAATAACTTGAATTTGTTTCATTAATATTCTCTAAACATGTGTTGTTCGAGTATTAACCTTTATAATTGTATGCATACATTAAAGAAGACAGATTTTTGTCTACTTATAAAGAAACAAAGAGGTGTATTTTTCTTAAATATGCCTTTGACTCTGACCTTGACCATTGCTTTCCAATTTTCCTCCATACGTCTCTTGTTTAATAACATATGTTGTGACATCAAAGTGTAACCAGTTGTTGCAATTATGTAAACGTTCATTTACTCCAACATTTAGGTCAAGTTTAACTCCAACATCTGCGACAGCATTCTTTATATATGTTCCTATTCCTTCGTTTTTATTATTACTTTGTTGTTTTTTAGGATGTTTACTGAGTTTGTGGCGTTAATTAATTAATATTTATTTAAAAACAATTATTACTTTTTTTATTTGGTGGTTGGTATAGGTATTACTAAAGATTCAATCTTATTATTCTTTAACACTACGTAGCTTTCAGAAAATTGCTGAGTGTTATCTTTATTTCAGTCAAGCTTAGAATTTCTTCACCCGTATAGTAAAAAAAACGTTTATTGAGTGTTTAAGTAGAATTATCTAAAGTTGGCATTATTCCAGAGGTGTCACTAGGCTAAAGGTCTTTGAATTTCCAGTCCTCTCTTGCATACAAATAAGCCAGTACAAAAGGTTTTCGCAATTGCCAAGAATATATTGCATGTTGCAATTTCCAGCACCAGAATAGGCTATTCAAAACCGAATAATTGTACGTGCTCAGCAATTTTCTTCCTGTTTTTTTTTTTATTTCATTATTCATAGTTCTATGATAATACTTTCGCAGGTCTCAATTTAGCTCGGAGCCAGTTTTGGTTTGTTATGGGATTCTATAACATAATTTAAAATCTGACACATTGCGATAGATTTATTCTTAATCATATATCATATAAATTATCTTTTTAAAACTCGCCTTTATTATATCCCGTGTAATTAATGAAGGCAGGAAGAACCCATACAAACGTGACGACATTTGGTGTTAGATCATAATCCGTAACACGTTGAGCGTACCATCCACTTTTATTTGCAAACGTTTGTCTGTTCACTACCTTGATATTGTAGTAATTCTAGGTGCTTAATTGCTTTAACAATCTTCTTAATTAAATTTACACATTTCGCCAATCCTTTTTTTTTTTGACGCAGGGGATCTTCCAAAGATCCCCGGGAGCTGTGGGGCTCGACCGGGGTATGTGGGATTCTTACCCACTAAAACCCCCGCGGCTGTCGCATCGGCACATGAGAGGGGAGACCCCAGGGCTCTCCGGTGGGATCTGCACCAGGGGCCCTTCAGTGCCGTGCCTGACACGGTGCTCACGGGGACGGGGGTCGCAACCCCGCCGCCGTCCTCCTCGGAGTCGCCGCCGTACTCAATGGACGTCCTAAGGGCCCACACCCCGAACGTCCAGTGACTCCGAAGGTTGCCCGTTGTTTATAGCCCCGGGCTCAGGGCTGAACATTTCTCCAATCCTAGAACAACTCATAATAGATAAAAAGTACTAAAAAAATACCCAAAGTGTCAACTGTCCTGTTCTAAGCCATGCGTTTCAAATTTTACGCAGCACTAAAACTAAAAATTTCGCCTCGGTCAAAGACTTTTTTTACTGTTACCTCGCTCATAGGCAACAATACCTCGCGTACTTTTCCTTATTTTTAAAGTTAGATGTCTTGTCACACCATAAATTGTCGCCGGTACTATAAGCAAATGTCGCACGCGTATCGAATCCGTAATAAGCGGGAACCCCATTGCAGCGGACGTTATGTTACGACGGCCTTAAGGCCTGCGCGGAGCCAATATGTCGATGTACAGATTTGTGAAAGAAGGCGGCAGCAGCAAGCGCCTATTCGTTCAGGGGACGCTGGAAACCGAGGATTCGAAGCCTCTGAAGTCAAGTTTGAAGAAATCCTCTCCGTCTCCCGTCGGGTCACCGATCACGACCAGCTTAAACCTAGCTTCAGTTCCAAGAAGTCTTCGGGAAGGATTGACGAGACATGAAACAGTTTATGATGGAAACTATCCGGGAATGGAGAGGTCATCGAGCTACCGCTCGGGTTCGTACCGAGAGGACAGCTACAATGGTCGTATCGTCCACGACGGGAATCAGACCCATTTCGAATACGATGGCGAGAGCGCTCTAGCTGTACCAATGTCCGCCGGTGGCCGAGGAGTTTCGGAGTTGCAGGCGATTCACACGAACAAACGGATCTCGACCGAGGTTCTAGGCTCTTCTTTAGAGTCGACAAAAATCTCGAAGAAAGACGACAGCGGCCAGAGAAGGATTACGACGAGAATTGTGAGGAAAGTGACTACTTTAAGCCGCGGCGAAGAGAGGGCGTCTGCGGAAGATCTGAGGGCTGGAAGAGAGGTGCACCGATCAGCAGAACATTACAGACATGTGGAAATGGAGTCATCGTCACTTCCAAGAAGAGTAAAGGTAATCCTATACTTGATGATGAACTATCCACCACCAAACCAACCTTAACTAGAGAAAGACTCGTTAAATTTATTGTTCCCATAGCCATTTCTTTTTTCAGTTTGATCTGAATTGTTTCATTTGGTAATAATAATTTTGTAGTACGCTATCATTATAATAAAATACCCGTCATTTGGATAGATTTAATTGATGGTTAAATTACAAAGTGTGAGATATACCTGCCGCAGTAATTAACTTCGGCGGACGTATGAGTGATGCTGATTGCTATAAGTAAATGCTATTATGTTCAGAACACTTTGGTAACTTAAATGTTACATGGGAAACATTGGTTTGGTCAAGTCACAATATCGGCGCCCCGGTAGTTGAATTAGTGATACAGATTTTTTATTTTGATTTAACTGTAAAAGGATTGTAGGATCACATACATTATATTGCATTCATAACAACATATTGAGCTCTAGACATTTTTTTTTCAAAATGATGCCATTTTTGATTTTTAACACCGCGTTGAAACTAGAAGAACTAGAAAAGTGTTGAACTGTATTTCTTTTGTTTCTGTTTTGTGACACGTATCAGTGTCCTGTTTCTATTGTAAATAAATAAATAATATTAAATATTATATATCTTCCTATGATTGCAATTTAAAACAGTAGTGGCATGTAGTGTATTTCGGATGCTTCTGATGAGCTCTAAATATGTTTCAGCTTCAGTATGTAATTATAGATAAACATCAATATGAACATAACTAAATAATTGATTGTAAAGGATTTTTATAGCTTTTTCTTATCAAATTGGATTTTATTAAGGACTTTTCGTTACATCGACCCCTGCGTTCATACACGTGATGCCTTTACATGCGTTAGTGTATCCTTAAGCCTTTGTCTGTATCTAATAGTATCCTTGAATAAAATCTTCCTAAAAGGCTTTAAGAGCTCTCGAATGAAATTCCGATCTTAAAATAAGAACATCAAACATTCTGCAGTTCTTTCGAGAACTTTGAATGGATTCGAGTGTCAGTTAAGTACTGTGGTGCATTAATCTTCTTCATTGAGCTCAGAGAGAGCACTTTGTGTATTCGATCGTGATTACGTTGCGCCATATGGCGTGTGAAATGTCTTGTGTGGCTTCATATAATGTGCTATTGTATACTTTTTGTTAAAAAGGAGGTCGCAGATTAGTAAGGTCCAGGCAATGATGGACCTACTTGCTTTTAAAGTTGCCGTGGATTTACGTTTGATGGGCGACCGTTAGGCTGCGGTATCCTTCATTTTAAAAGGCTATGTATTCTTCTCAAATGATACTTATAGTTCCGGCTTACTTTCCAAACTTATAGTTTCTCATTGTTTCATTTTCAAATTGTACTCTATGTACAATTTTACCATTTACAAGCGTTTCTTAGTATATTTGTCTAGTGGTAGTGGTCCTAGTCTACTACTAGTCTTAGTGGTTGTCTTCTGTGATAAAGACATTCTTATGCTTATCCTAGGTGGAAATCAACCAGATAGATAAATTCTAAATGTTATTTATGGTTGCTTTTTCCTCTTGATTATGTTTCGGTGTTTCTTTTTGTAATCAATAAATTTTGTACTTTAGCGATAGGCTTGCGGTCGCTTTATTGTTAATTCTGCTTACCCTGTTTTCTAATAAAAGGCGTGTTGTAAGAGCAGATAGATAATCCGTGCTCGCCTATAATCACTAGCCATTCTGCTATGCAAATGACAGTAACGAACTGCGCACGAGTGTGACCCGCACAGCCTTGATTACGTCACCGGCTATTTCATCGATAACCTTACTTGCATCGAGTGAGTAAGCTTTGCTTATGCTATATTTAAAATCAAATCACAATCGGTATGTTTTTAAAAATTGATTACGAAAATAACAGCTAAAACATTTACCCAATATTCCTTGAAAACAGAACAAGATTGTTCCATAATTAAGTATTTATCAACATTTTAATGTATAATTCTGAGTACACGATTATGTAGCCTTGTGGAAGGTTGATTAATCATTGTGCCTATTAAATTTACATTAATAAGACCTGTTTCAACATTATAAATACAGGCTATATATGTACGTTATTCGATCAAAACATTTTTTAAATAAACCCCTTATGGAAAAGTTATAAGTTTAAGCCTACAAATTGTCTGTCGGTGGCAACTCCCAAACATATGGATGGATTTTAATGTTTGTTTTTTTAATTCAAAAGTTGATCTAATCGGGATGGGCTGTAGCTATCTCTACGTCAGTCGCAAGTCCCTCCGGTACAAGGACTCCCTTATAGCGCACCGTCAACTGTATGAATACAACATTAATCGAAGTCGAAGTCAAAGTTTTTATGGAATAGTTATGTAGTGTTTTCTTCTCAGCTGAGTCCACGTTGGAATCTAGCGGCATTTGTTAAAAATATGACTAGGAGCTCTGTTGGAGCACAACACCTAATACAGATAATTCAGCTTATGCAAATGCTGATTTTAAATTTTTGAATCTCTATAATAGCTCAACTTGTATTCAGAACCCTTCAAATAACCAATCCGATAGAAAGTTATAGATAAACAACAATGGATGTTCACAAAGTTCAGCGCTGGAAATAAACGGAATAATGTCACGATAGACACCAAAATGTGTTCAGGAATATAGGCCTTGTTTTCATACTTTAAAGACTAGAATAGGTTGCAGCTGTTGGAATTTTAGTAACCCACTTGTTATGACTTATGACCGAGTGCATGCAAAATGCTAGTGTAATGACCTATTAGCTAGTTACGTCATCGGATTTTGCGATGTCTAATAAAATATGTTTAGATCGAACCATTGATTTTATAAATGGCCGTCTCAAATTTTTATTATCCGATTTATTGACCAGACGGTTGGTTAGGACGTTCGCCTGAAAGTATACGAAAAGGGTGATCTATGATTGTTATATTGCTCTTCTCGTTCCTGAGACATTAATTGTCAAGTCTCTTATCTTTAGCCATTGGATCCAATTGCTTTGTGCCTTAGGTATCTACGATCGTAAATACTTTAGCCTAGTGATGGTATTTGGTTATTGGATGTGAGCTCTTTTGTGACCTTTTATGCAGTCTTCTTCTTCTCCTTTCTCTTGGCTATTGTTTCTGTTTATTCGATTTCAGTCTAGCACGACGACGTACTGTTGTAGTCCTTTATTTTGGTCGTGTTCATATTTCTCAATGACATTTCTACCATATATTGCGTTAGTCATCTAGTGGCTAAAGGATTTTCGAAACATTACTTTCGAAATCAAAACCTTAGAAATATAAAGACAATGCTGGGAAGAACTGGTCTGTCAGGAAGTTTTATGCAAAATCTATTTACCTGTTGCTCACAATGCGACATATTTTGTGTCCCACGCTCAATTAAACTGGAAAATCTGTTAAGTTGGTTGCAAATTTGTTTTAATTGCAAAATATTTCTGATGATAAATAGTGATGCAGAGTCTGGATGATAAACACCACCCTGTCTTATTAACAACAAAAGGACAGACTATGTGTCAGGGGATTTCGTTTCGCTGAGATCAAAAGGGATGAACAGAACTTTAGAGTAGTAAAAGTTAAATTGGCTCTTATAAATTTATCGTGTACAGTTTATTAAAAAACAACTCAATCCGCATAGCTGTAACAAATCATTTTATGATTCTTTATTGTCGGCAAACATAATAGAGTTAGCATCTTATACATCTCGGACAAAGGTCATAGAGGCTTGGCAAAACAAGAAGCAGTTATTAAATAAACAGTACTTGGGTTTACTTGACTAAAACATTTGTTTTTTCTTATGCGTGCTGGGCTGGGTGTATAATATGACAACATTTTGAAATGCCGACAGACTGTTGAAATTGTCATAAAACTAGCTTAAAATTTTGGATATCTCACGGCCGAAACTTATAATGGATCAACCCAACAAACCTAGATTTATTAGCTATCACTTGAATAGTTTAAAATTTCGGACAAGGATTTTAAGATTGATTACTTTATTTGAATTAAAGCAGGTGACCGATTACCCTAATAAATTAAAACAATGCACATTTTTTGTATTAATATTTATTATAATAATAAACTCTTCTCTTCTTCTACCCAGTTAATTAAAAATGCTTTAAACTCGTCAGCTCTATCACCTTCGTGGTCTTCGTTGTCATGACCACTTTTATAATAGTCTTTTATCACACATTAGTCTTTTTACATGAACTGACTTGAAATCACCAGCAAGAATACTGCAATCGCGTGCCACCAAATATTAACAAAGTATGTAATTGTGATCAAATACATAATTACGAACATCTTAGTTCCATCTATCGTTTCATTCAATTACGTTGGCATGCAAATCGTTTACTTTCTGTGGCGTGTCTATTGTGTCACGCTCTGTTGCGTTCAACAATTATAAAATAAACATTGAAAAATAAATGATATTTCCTTACTTAAGTTTGTTATATTGGCTTTTCTCTTCACAGCTATTTATATTAATTTGATTCCGTGACGTCTACTTCTTACTATTACTATTGCATCACAGATTTCTCTAAATATTAAAAAGATACCAACCCAGTCATGCTTTTGTGTTGTGGTATTATTATTTGTAAATTAAATTTCGATATGCAGTTCTTGCATAGACAATTATTTTTGTCTTCTTTTATCTTTTATTAAATGTTATTCATGCTACATTAATATCCATATTTAACTTTGCGCTTTTTGTTTACATTTTTCTTTTTGATAAAAAACTTAATTATTTAGTTGCATAAACCCCGACTATAGTGCAGTGCGCTTCGCTGCACATTTGCAATTGTCTTTCTTAAAATGGACTACGATTACGCTAAGTATTATTATTTGCAATTCTAACGTTCAAGACTGTGGGGTCCCACAAGGTAACCATTTGGAACCGCTTTTGTTCCTTTTAAGTGTTTAATGTTGCCATTCAATGGTACACATAAATGTACTCACAGTAACTTTGTAACATATAGTTTTGTGCTCTGTCGGAATGAAAAGTGCAATAGGAAATTTGTTTAGTCTTTCTGTTATGTGATAAACGGCTGAAAAAATTATATTTGTAGGTATTCATTTAAGTGCTTCCTCATGACATCTTGAATTAAGTAATGTTGGATCATTGCGTGCATTCTTTTTCTTCTCTTATGATTTAGAGATTCATTATTTTATATTTCATTTTATTAATCTTTTAAGGAACTATGATCATATATTTCTTGTTTCTTTAATGGAGGAGATTTATGTACAACATTTGATTGAGCGCTATCCTATCAGAATATTCAATCATTTTCTCTATTAAAATATCTTAACCACAGCAATTTTGCTTCAATATGTATACACTGTTGGTGAATCCAGTCGCACGATCAGTATCATCGCAATGTGTAGCATCACCTTTATGAAGATTTCTATGATTAGTCATAGTTTTGCACCGGCCCGTCGGAGCACATCATATATCACTGGACTACGTTCCGCCTCGGTACGCACTATCTTAACTACCGAGTGAACAAGAGGGGTTAAATTAGTACATTTAGTTTTATTAGTTTACTTAAGCTATTGTATAATATGTTGTTAGCTGTGAACTATTCAAATTTGATTCAGTTTATTTTAAAGAAAGTTTGGACATTCGGCGAACTGCTCTGTAATCAGTATTTGGATGAAATCACCTAGTTTATTTCATTCACCAAATCTGCTGGCGTATTGAAGAGTTCCTTCAGGTACGCAACGATCGCACCAGTTTGGAACTGTGTGCAGTTCCAAGCTGACACCTCAATAATCATTTGGTACATCAGTAACTCTTGTTACTATATATTGTCCTGCATAAGTACACATTATTATCACTTGTTCTTGTGGTCATATTAATTTTGTATCAAAGTTACATCCTCTTGTTGTAATAAAAAGTATATCATCCAAAAAAAAACAAACGGCCATACTGCACCGGTCACGTCAAGTTCACAACGTAACGCACCGGCGCGCTTCGCTAATGTCATGTGCGCATGGCCGCACCTGTACGTGCTTCCTGTCCGCCATCTTGGCTGCTACCATACGTCGCTGTGGTCCCTTATCGTCGGCACAAAATACTGAGAGTACAGAAGGCAAGGTTCATACAACGGGCGTTCGAGCAACGCACACAGACAGCGGTCACGGACACGATATCTCGGTATATCTTGGTTTAGCGCGAGCGAATTATTTTAGTTATTATTAGTTTTTATTTCCGTTCTTCCAGTTTTATTCTTACCAATCAATCAAAAAACTAGATACGAGTGCCACTATCACGATAGTTTTTTCACATAAGCCAGAGTTGATAACTTTAGCGCGACCGCCGAGCGTAGGTATGAAAAGCGAGGTACATACATGAGCTTGCCTTCTGTACTCTCAGTATTTTGTGTCGTCGGTGAGAAGCCTTAATATTACGGCAGAACGAGTAATCGTTTTTGGCAGGCTCGAGGTACAGGAACAGGGTTTCTGGGTATACTTTAAAATCCGGCACTGTGAATGTTATGAGATAGGAACGGCGTTAATATTTACGTTATAACATCAAGAATTATTTGAACTGAGAGGTCGGTTGTTGTTATCTAAATAGCAGGGCTTCATCACCAGCCGGAAGACTTCCACTGCTGAACATAGGCCTCCCTCTTCGAACGCCACCATGAACGATAATTGGCTATTTGCATCCACCGGTTACCTGCGACGCACACAATTTCGTCAGCCCACCTAGTGGGAGCTAGAGGCTTAAGGGCAGCTTAAACACCTGACACCACTACCCATACGACAAAAAAAAATTAACAAGAACATCCGGTTGATGGCCGATGCGACGTAGAAATGAACAATCAAGTCATACTTTCGACAAAAAAATGGATTCATCTCGATCGATTCTGATTAGATTCGATTACTAAGTGAATCTCTAAATTCAGTTTTCTAAATTCATTTGACGTCGTATACCACGCTGTCCGTACCATAGTCGTCTGTGCATAGACCTAACAGTGTATGTTATTTTGGATTAGCCCCTTGTCCTCATCTCGATGTGCCTAGATCCAGTCCATGCTACCTACTCATCTAATGTTAACTACGAAACCGTTACTGGACTGTTTGATTTGACTTCGTTTGGTCATCTCCCCGGAGTGTAAGTCTACAGAATGTTGCGTATAACATCGAAAGTGGTTGTTCCGTGCTAATAAGCAGCGGGTGCGCCGGCGTCGCTCTTAGAAAGCAAAGGGCCAGTCTAAATGGGAAAGTGAGAATACGATAAATAGACACACGATACTGTGGGATCGAATAGCTCAAGAAATTATATCCCAAGGAGGGAAGTGGATTTTCTCTTTCCTACTCCTCCTACTTTTTTGATTAAATTCGATGTGGGTTCCGAGACAATTTCGCGTTTCCCCGGGACTTGCCGAGGGTCAAACCTCGTGGTCTTTACTGGTGACTACTGTAGACCCGGTCTGACAGGAGTCACGGTAGTGGGATTAGTCAGTACTACGCAGAAAAAAACTATTTCAACACATTTTCTTACCAGAGATTTTATGTTCAGATATTTTTAGAAACAGCAGCTCACACAATCATTAATACGTGTAAATAGCGGAGATTCTTAATGATTCCATAAGTCACGAACTTGCAAAACGGTAAGTTGACGGAAAGCAACGAAACGTGTTAAAAAAAGCTTGAAAGATACCGCGCATTTCGTAATTCTTGGAAACTGCAATACTTTACCAGTCACTGACACTGGACTGGATTTTATCAAACTTGTTGCAAAAATTAAATATTCAAATGGATAGAGTTGCTTTACTAACAATGATAAATCCGTTATATTAGATGTAGTAGAAATAATAAAACAAGAGTTTGCTGTCTGGGTAGTAAAATCGTGGACCTCAGATGTTACAATATTCTTCTAAAGTAGTATAAAATACTCGTATCTTCAAAATATTGCATTTGTTTTCTATTGTAATAATAACTCACTATACATTCCGTAATTGAACTTCTTTTGGATAATACTAAGATTGCTAAGGATAATAATAAGATTACCTTTAGCCTAATTTTGCATGTCATGTTTCTTCTTCGCAATTTCTTGTGGTCAATTTCAATTGCATAAGTTGTTTTTATTAATTGTGAAACCTGTGTACGGTGTATGCTTTTACGCTCAGACGCGCTCTCGCTGACAGGTGTCCACGGAAGATCAGCGTCGTTGCGCCAGCTAGGAGCAACGACACATGCTGAGTGGATAACCTTTCAACGGCATTCTTATTAGTAGTTTAAGTGTACTAGGCTAGTTACATGTTGAATAAATGTTTTTCTTTTTTCTTTCTTTTGCTTCATCTTAACTTTGTGCCATTTCATTTTACCACTTAGGGCAATTTTCCACCGGGGTATGTGGAATTATTACCCACTAAAACCCCCGCGGCTATCGCGTCGGCTCGTGGCAGGGGAGACCTGGACTCTCCGGTGGGATCTGCACCAGGTACGCTACCTCAGTGCCTTGCCTTTGAGCCCGCAACCGAGCTTATTATAGCCCTCCGTCCGAGAACCTGTCACGGCGCTCACGGAGACGGGTGTTACAACCACGTCGCCGTCCTCCTCGGAGTCGCCGCCATATTTAATGGACGTTTAGAGCCCAAACCCCAAACGTCCAGCGACTCTGAAGGTCTACTCTGGCCTGTACCAATTCCCAATACACGTCTTGTATTGTTTTGCAAAAGTTTCCATTCGGGGTGACATCATGGTGGTATTTATAGGACTTATATATATTAACAGTTAATGAACGTTTCCGTTGTAATCTAGTTTTACATCAAAAATAAATTCTTCTCATTATGTAGATTCTCGTATTCAACATTCGGAGTGTTTGTCGTAAATTTTATCTATATAGCTGTTATTTTACGATTATTTCTTTATTTGAAGCTACTTTCATATGCTAAAATATTTAATTATAAGAACAGTGATAATTTCTTCATAAATCGAATTCCTTCTTAATCTTCGCAAAAATGTAATATACTAAGGTAAACATCACGGGTATTTACAATTCTTGAATTTTGTTTTTTTTAATAGTCTACAAGTTAATTGCGTTGTAAATATATGGCCGGTATTATACTGAAAATTTCCATATTATGGCCGCTTTAGTATCAGACATTTTACATCCAACTAAAAAAATTTTTGAATTTAAATAAATCGATCAATAGATAATCCTATCCCATCCCATCCTCCTCTAAGATCCCATCTCCTCTCGTTGGGTGTCCCTAAGAGGCGACTGAGGGAAACAAGAAGACGGGCAGCAGTATCTATCTATTGTATTTCATACCACCTATACTGCGATCCCTAAGAGGCCTGCTAGGCGTGGGAATTATTGCAACTCTTTCCTTTGGAGGGGGAGGGAGAGGCCTTTGTTTACCAGTGGACGTATTTCGGCTAACGTAATACATAAATGATGAAGGAATAATTCCAGAAAAGCAAAAAAGACCATAATGCAACCAAACTAAGGGTTAACAGCGTTAACAGTCTGTTCTGCAATAGCTTGTTAACTATGCCAGTTGAGTTCTTTTTTAGTAAAAACTATGGTAGTCTTGAAGTTTTTAATTGTATACTTAAGTGCAGAAGTACCGTATGATCATGCTGGCTTAACTGTTTCTGTATTTATTTTACCTTTGCCAGATGCTTACCGTTACTTGTAGTGAACCAGAATCCTGCAAATCTCAGCCCCTCTTAACATTTACAACGCATCTGGCGCTTTCGCATCACTGACGTCATGCGTAACTGTATTGGTGAATGCTCTGAAACCCAATTTAGTTAATATTTATTCTCCTTCTCAATTCCTTTTATGGATTCTGATTTCATAGAATTTCGGTCAACAGTGGTATTGGGACACAGCCTCAGAAATAATTAATGATCAGTAAAAATTTCACCAAACTTTGGGTTACATTTGTTTTATTTATGTACTCGTATATGTAGCTTTTATTCTGTGTTAGAAAGTTAAAAATATGTTTAATTTTTTTTATCTTCTTTTCTATGTGAATAATATTAAATCAGGTGTGCTTTATAGGTAATTTAGTAATGTATCGTCTTGATATTCGGTACGTTTGTTCAGCAAAAGTTAGTTCATATTTATAAACTTATTTCTATTTGATGATCCCGCAACGTTTCACATTGAACCAATTTTGCTTAATTCCTTATATTTTATATGATTTAATATTGAAAAGATTTCGTGCCACAATAATTATAAATGTGAACCCAACATCGGCAATAGAAAAATATTATTCTATTATTAGAACATAAATCTAGAGTGGCTTTAATATTACAAGTCATTGTCCCGAACAATAAATACATCGTCGCCTCTATATATTTTAACTCCCACTCGATCTTATTTCATTTATCGACTTTTTGTTCTAATATCAGCACCTACCAATATCTTTGGATGACCACACATAGCCGTGATGTCAACCATATCGTGTATGATCTCATGTTGGCCGTATATATTTCTACGTGGTTTAGATGCATTATAATATTTATGGCTTTCAATTATTGTGTGTTAAGATAATATTTAGTTATCTAGATGTTGTTTTGGCGCACGGAAGTTCTTACAAATATGTTCTCATCAAAGATTTGAAGAAATAATTACATTTTATTAAATTCTTTATTTTGTCTATTAAAGTCTATTTTGTTTTATTAAAGTCTTTTGGCTATCAATAACCTTATTCGCCTCTATTCTACTAACGGTATTCTATGTAATTTATTATTGTAACACGCTCTCTTTCCTTCCTATGATATTGTCAGATTTGACGGTAAAAATACTATGTGGTGGCATTATTAAGTTATTTATGACTGAATAAGGAATAAATTTGAATTTATTTCCCTCAGTTTTACGTTTTTTAAGCAAAAAGTTGAATATAGTTAAGTAGAAGTTAAGATTCTCTACTATAAGTGGGAACATATCCAATCTTCTTCCTTCCAATAGATCTCATCACCCTATACTGTACCACTATTGGGCTTTTTCATCCCCCTTATTTTTAAATTAAATTTTCTAGTCTATGCGAAACACCTGCAGCTCATCGCTCCAACGTTTCGTTGGTCTGCCGTGACATCGAGACTCCGAGGAGTCCATTCTGTAATAATATTGTCTCGAAAGTTTTCAGCAAATACAACCAATTCAGACCCATTTCTAATAGAATATGAAGGATAAATGTTATGACTTTATTCATTACATACCTGCATAAAGATACCGATAAGGTTAACAATCGGCCTATTCTTCGGGCCCCCACAAAGGCAGGTTCGCAGTCTATCTGACGGACGATCTGCGCGCGCGCAGTCTCTTTCACTTACCCGTACGTTAATTGGTCAATTGTTTCTATTGTTGTTTTGAAATTGAAAATTTTTCACGTAGACGAGTTATAAAGTATGATACCTAAATTTTGCTTCTCGTAATAAATCCATTATATATTCTCCCTTATATTTCATGTTCTTTATACCATTTGTGGTCGATTTTTAAAGTAAGTTTGTGCTATAAAAAAATACCGGTCAAGTGCGAGTTGGACTCGCGCATCGAGGGTTCCATATCATCTTTGGACGTATTAAAGTAATTTTACTATTCATGTAACACCTCATGCCTCAGATAGCAAAAAAAAACAAACCGCAAAAATAAGTTTGTTTGACGAGGTTTTTTTAGGTTTACCAATAAACTGTACTACTTAGATAGAACATTTTATTTTTCTGTAAAATATAGATAGACATACTGTATCCATAATTATTTCAGATTTTTCCCTCCACAGACTTCGGAGATAAGGGGGAACGGTATTTTTTTTGACATTTTTGGTTATCAGCCAAAAACTACGTCACATAAGCCAAAATAAAAATCTGTTTTGAGATGTGCAAACGAAGCCCTTTCATATGATACCCCACTCGATATAGTAGTCTCACTTTAAAATTTTGATGACGTATTTCGACCCCCATTATAAAAAAAGTAAAAGAATAAAAATATTTTTTTTTTATTTGCGTTGAGGTTGGGTAAGTAAGATCTAAAACTATTCCAAGTTTCAAATCGATAGCATCAGTGGTTCTTGAAATATATAGTTGTGACAGACAGACAGACGAAGTCAGACCATAAGGGTTCCTTTTTTACCTTTTAGGTATGAAACCCTAATAAGATTGTGTATCCGTTGTGTCCAATCTCTGACTTTTGTCAGACCCCATATGTCTTCGCATTTTAATTCTAGTGGCATTTGTGTCAAAGGGCTCTTCTTGTGGATTTCATTTCCTCTCATGACCGTGCCATTTTTGGCGGTTTTTACGAAATTTACATTAGATTATTGCGACCTTAGATATTCGTCGTAAATGGTCATGTTCAATTTTAACTGTTATCGTAACTTCTGCCATACTCGTCTCAATCCGTCTATCATCTATATTATTATATTTAAGCGTAATCCATCCATTAGGTATCGTTGTATCTGTGTGAGAAAATGTCGAGGCTGTGTTAAATATTCTGCCGTAAAGTAGAATTGTGGAAACATTGCTGTGTTCCGCTCATCCGGTGTGATGGATACTTTAGCTAGAGAAATTACTGCCTCAGGTGACTCGGGTAGTGCAATACAAAGTCTATGAACAAATTCTGCTCAATCGCTACTTAGCGAAGTTATATCTTATCTTACTCTAAAAGTCGTTGTTATACACGTATAAAAAGATTAAGGTCACCATATGAGCTTATATTCGCAAGAATCGTCACGTTTGGCACTCCCACGCATTTTTGACTGACCGGGGCGGCGGACCTTGGCCGCAAAAAGGATATTTCTACATGGTAATACGTGCTGTTAGTTTACATACGGCTTTTTAGTGAAAGATCATTAAAGGAACGAGTTTTAGCTAATACATATTTAGATTATTCTGCGATCTGTGTGGATTTGGAAATAAAGAAGAATAGGCTATATAAATTATACTACTTTGTTTACATAGACCATTTGTGGTCTTTCTGGTTTTATAATTTATACTAATGTTTTTAATTTATTAAAAAAATATACTTATTTACATTTTTGGAGTCTATACACGAGTGTAGTATACCAACGATGATACGAGTTTTATTGTATCGTTGAGTCCGTGCTGTCGGGTTTTCTTTAATCATTGTTTTATCATAACTTTCGTATTTCTATTGTCTCACGTCCGCCCTATATTAGTGTTACAGTTGGGTCTGGCGATAGGTCGTGGATATGGATCACGAGTGCGCCTAGCGGTGCACGAATCACGCCGTATACTTGAAACAATTATATTTGAAGCAAATATCTCCATGTTTATGCGTCCCTGGTACTTCTAACTTGAGAAAAACTCTAATAATGCTAACTTTTTCTTGCGTGATTGGAATCAAATTGAGAATATAGCAAACATACGAGTATTATAGCAGAAAAATTCACATTCGGCAATCTGATAGGCAGAGCCTGTGCTATGACAACAAGACAACAGTTACACGAATGAACAGCAATTGATCGTCCAGGATTGCAGGAACTGGCGTCGAGATCATTGCGTATACGAAGCGTTGATCGACCGGCAAATCGGTGCGATTCTTGTTTAGTGTATAATCCTTGATCTGTAAGCGGCAACCACAAGCTAAGGCTCCCTAAGGTGCCCTTAAGCTCATTGCCCGCAAGCTCTTTCTTTACACTCTCCATCCGATGTGACGAAAGACTGTCACGACCGGAAAAAGATCGGGCGCAGTACTGCCCATTTACTAGCCCATACGAAGCATAGATCATCTTAGTTTTCAGACAACCTGGGGATCGCCCCGTATTATCCTAATCGATAAGGAACGATAAGGAATGACTTCACAAAGTTGTAGATTTAGACTCGCGATCTCCGGCTTGCAAAGCAAGCGAGTGCCAGCTTTGCCACTAAGGTTGTATCAATTGATCAACGTTCACACAAATCCAATAATTACGGTACACAAAACAAAACAAGCCATTGCAAGTTCATCGGCCGCGTTACACTTTAAGATCGATGCCGATCCCTAAATAAATCGATACATTTCTCGATCAATCATCGCAAGATGAATTGTACGACATAGTTGCACTATTTTGGTATCGAGAAACTCTTCTGTTTTTTTTTATTGGGCATAGATTAATTATTTATGATTAGATCGTTTCAAGAATAGTG
The DNA here is from genome assembly GCA_911728495.1 of Furcula furcula. Classification (NCBI taxonomy): domain Eukaryota; kingdom Metazoa; phylum Arthropoda; class Insecta; order Lepidoptera; family Notodontidae; genus Furcula; species Furcula furcula. The sequence continues at coordinate 13,822,137 of OU452264.1, forward strand.
TGTCAAGTATTTTTTTTCTTATTTTTAATCACGGTAAGTACTGGTAGGTAGGGCACAAAGTGGTAGCTCACCTAAGGAAATACGTCTTCATTCAGGTGACGGATTCATTTATGGAGTTCAGTAATCTGATGATGAAGGGGCTTAAGTCCATGAAGCATCTGGGTCCTCCCCTAGGTAAATCTCAAATTTGATATCTTAGTACTATACTCTCGTAGTTAGTAGGTACTGTGCTAAATTCAAGACACCATTGAACGTGAGCTTAAGTCACTAAGCTACAGCATCAGCACCAGCTCCTTACAAACAAAAGTTAAATCAACGACGAAAATCTGTTTTTCTCTCCATAAATTTAGTAGTTTTCGAAGGTTTCCGCTAGAGGGCGGTAGTTTCAAATATATGGAGGTAACACGACAGTTTTGGTTAACTCTCGAAACTCATAGTTACTAAGTAACTACATTACGAAATGAGCAGTGTACTAAATTCTTCGACAAAATCTCGCCATAGCATTTTGACCATAAACAGAAATTGTGACCGTATTCCGTCTGCGCTTCTCAGAATGTCCAATGTTTTTGCGCTCGCCGCAAATCTTTCCTCATGGCTATAATATCTTTGATCTGTAATGTTACAAATATACCACTTTTACCGTTTCGTTTAGTTAATAGATCATTCGATTAAGACAGCACAGGCACAGCAGTAGGTACTATTATTTATAGCGCACACAGCATTCTAATTTTTTTTACTCGATAATTTAATAAAGTTATCCCATGATATTTTATACAAATTGGGTGAACTAGCAGTACGTCACGTGTCGGTAAAATGTAACGAACGTGACGAGTCCCTTTGAAAATCAAGTAAAATACGCATGAAGGCTCATGTGTATTTAGAAAATGTACAAAGTACTGTACAAAATTAAATAATAAGGAAAGGATATCATACCTTAACTATATATGAGAAACTATATTAATTACATGGGTCACAATTTTTGGAGCACATTAGTAACAACAAAAACACGCATACCAAATTTTGGTGGTGGTAAACGAGGTAAACGATCAGTTGGGTAAGCAACGTCAGACAAGGTTCCTTAGATGCGTGACTGTATAGTGCCATTTGAGCTGAGCGTCTCCGTGCCTCCGAAGCACGAAGACACGTTAAAAGTCGGTCCCGGCTATTGTCATCTAGACAGTAGTCGTTAAGCCAAGTCAGAGGCCTAAGGGCAGCTTGAAAACTCTAACACCAGCAGGGCTATTACGTCTCAAGTGAGCTTAGCTTCAGTTGTCCACCGAACTTTGATCTCAACTGAAAGTGTGTTAACATTGGTATTCATTAGTCGCTCAAGTTAGGCAATACAGAATGAATCATTTGTCAGTTATTTAATGGTCACTTTGCTATAGTGATCTTCACTTTAGTTGTCAAACGAGATACTTAATAGGGGGGCAGGTTGCCTACTAACCATATGACAAAAAAAAATGTTGTTAGTGGTGATAGCCGTAGATGGCAGTGCACACAAATGAAAAACTGCAACAATTGGATCATCGTCGCCTAGTTGCATGTTTATCGGTTTTTTACAGATTGTTCCACGGTGAATGCGCTCAAGCACTTTTTGACCTTGTACCACCACCCCCTTTCTTTTACCGGACTACCAGGCGCCGGCAGGGTCTCCACCGCTTTGTCGTTGACACTCCAACTTGCCGCACTAAGCGTTTCGCTTCTTCTTTTCTCATGCGCACGGCCAAGCTGTGGAATACCCTCCCGGACGACGTTTTCCCTGATAAATATAACTTGGGTGTATTCAAGTCTAGAGTGAACAGGCATCTTATGGGTAAGCGCGGTCCATCCTAGACCACATCTTCACTTACCATCATGTGAGATTGTGGTCAAGCGCAAACCTATTTATTATTATAAAAAAAAAAAAAACAATTTTACTATTATACAAGGGAAATGCCATGTTAGAGCTACCGTGTCCGAGCACCGACAATCGTACTAACTTGGCTGCAATATGTTGCAACTCGTCACCGAGTTGTACTCGTAATAATATAATTAAATTTGTCTGTTGCTATATAACTCTTGCTTTTTTGTCCACCTGCCGCCAAGACGTGCGCAAAAAGAGCCAGTTCCGGGAGAGTGTCAACAAAAAATAACCAAACATTTTAATTATTGAAGATATCTAGAATAACCCAGAAAAGTTCCCAAACGGAAAATAACATATACAATTAAAAACCACAGGTTAGGAAAAGGAAATTGTAAATGATTGGATTAACATATTCTGTAAGTGTCAAACTCCTAACATTCTTTCTTTTTTGCGTCGGGGTTATGAGTTTCAGTGACACTGTAGTAGGTGAAATTACCTGGCTCAAAAGACATGCAATGTCACGAGTGGACTGCAGGACTGGACTATAATTAACTTAAATTTTAATCACTTACTTCATAGGTACTAATACCAAAGAATTGGTTTATTTCACTTTGATCACTTGGGTAATATCAACTGGGTGATTAAAGTGGAACAATGTATTCCACTGATCACCTCGGAATCAAATCACCTCAGCTAAATGGATATATTTGATAAATCTTTGAACTCGATGTTTCCGTAGCCAACAAATGCCATTAAAAACATATAAACAGATAATAAAACTCTTAAGTACGAACCTAGCGAAGACCCTGACATCGTACTCATGACATCATGCTTCAAGCCTCGATCTGACGCCTACATTATGCCAACGTACATTTTACATTCCAATAACAATTTATATTACTTTATTTCCTTTATCATAAAAGGTAAAGAAATGCATAACTACGACTGTCTGTTTGTTTCACATTACAAAATACCGTCCAAGTTTTCTAGGCGATAGGTCATTCTGCCTCCCCATCTGCGTGAGTGTTGCGGTTCTCATCTTGAGCGTTTGTTAGCGAAAGTCGGGTGATATTGACGTGTGTTCATGGACTGATTCGCTTTCTGGCCAGCCGGGGCTCGATCATTACCACGATCATTACTTGTGATATAAGCTTTGAGTGAATTTTAGTGGAGACACTCCTAGCCAGTCATAATCAGCATTCGATAAATGGTCAGTTGGTGAAATTGGCAAAGGCAGTCTATAGATGAGAGACAGTTCAGTGGCATTTAAACTGATCGGCTGCGTGCTTCGCAGGACAAGTAAAAATTTCGTCCCGGTTGTTGTCATGTAGACAGCAGCACCCAAGTCAGAGCCCTAAGTGCAGCTTAAACAGTTCTGACACCAGTCTGGTCTGGTCACAAACTTTTGCGACAAGGCTTTTATTGTAATCGGTTCAATGGAACATTGTCTCGTAGTAAGTTCTTTTTGTAATTGGAATAAGATCGTGTCTGATAGTTGCAATCTCCTCTAAGTAAGGTGGATGTGTAGAGACACATCCACCTTACTTACTACTTCCGACTAGAGAGTCGGACTGCCTCAATGTTTATGATCTCGCCGGGCTTATCTCTCCTGAAATCTCTTTCACACTTGGTCTTCAGACCACACTTGGTAATTTCGGTCATTATTGCCAGACTTATACAACCCTAGCCACACTAGTAAATTACAGTCGCTTGACTGTAATTTACTAGTGTGGACATTTAAAAGCAGTATTCGAACAGAATAGCTGTCGCTTCTATACATTGATGTTTAGAGTTGATAGCGTTGAATTAAGACCTCTAGATGCCCTGACTGACATGTATAATTAATTTCGGTTTATTGACGTTAGCTCGCGTTTTGCTTTATTTTAGAACTGTAAACATTTAAAACTCTCGTATACGACTATTTATAGTAGGTACCACAAAAATTCCTCCAGACAAGGTCAGGATGGGACCTACAAACTAGTTTGTGAAACACTTAGCAAGTCCGAACGATCCTCAAGGTGAGTGGGCGGAACTGATGCAATTTCGCCTAAGGGAATCATTGCTCACTGAGTGCCATTGATATTCTATGTTTATGTATTAAGGTATTAATTAAAACTGATATATGTAGGATGATGAGGATGATTTAATGTTTCAAACTTTATTTGCCAAGCAGAAAATCTAGAAAATTTTGGATAATCTAGGAGTAATGGCAGATTATTATGAGGAGTTGATTGAGTTTTCCTAATAAGTACCTAAACTCAGTAGGTAGTAGTAGCGTAGGCCAGAAACGACTGAACTCACTGATGATGATGGTGGTGGTAGACTGACTAGTACCAACTATAATAAATTATTAATTTATTGAAGTCGGTTTCATTGTCTTTAAATATTTTATTTATTTGCTGTGGGACTAATCATGTCACTTATCCCCGCGTGACTACGGTCCGGCCAGAATCTACAGCGCATACTACTGAAGACACAGGTTTGATCCCTTGAGACTCTTGAGGGACACAAAATTGTCTTGGCTTGTCATCTAATTAGAAAAGTATACAGGACACGAATACGAGAAGTTATTGAAGTACACTGTAGTCAAAAGTTGAATCATTGATAAACTATCATTAAACTATGAAATAGTTTGTACCAAAAGTATAACCTTTAATGTTGTATTATATCTACGCGAATGCTACACATTGAAATCAAACTACTTTTACGGATTATATCGCAAAACGTCGGGAAAGTAAAATCTAAAATAAACCGCGATATAATCCCTAAAAGTTGTTTTATTTTAACACCTTTAGTGAAAACATGGTTTATGCTAGATTACTGACTAGCATAAACCTACTATTTGTTTTGTTTGTTTAATTTTTTTGGCTACATAATTGTCCGTGGTTATATATTTTTTTATGAATATATAAAATAGTCTTCAGATTTTAATTTATTTGAAGTTCGTGACTACATTAAAATTATATGTTGCTTCTCACTGACTCGCGAATTTTATCACATAAACAAAAAGAAACAATTTTGTACGTGCACACACATACACAAAAACTATCTTCTATGACCACGTAGATGTTTTGTATTCTATATTGGTCGCATGCTTTTTAACATGACAATACCGTAATCTTGGCGAATGATAACTTTGTAGCGACAAAACAGATTTGTTTGTTCTTAGCTTCGCTATTGTAAATTGAAATTGTTGGCCTTTAGTTATTCGAAAATTTATTGCATTGCTATAGTTTGGAGGCATGGCGGATTGCAGATGATTATAAAATGTTTATAACCAAAATAATGAATTCAAAAACCTCGCACAAAACACTAAGATCTATTTACTGTGTTTTATCTAGTTATTTTGAACTTTGTATTTATTTTGTATCATCTAAAAATGCTCTTTATCTTCAGATAAATTCGTAACGAACATGGTAGATATGTGAATTTCTTAAAAAAAGTCAATTTTTATGTAATCTAAAAGATAGATCGTTTGTATTCATCTTTCAGTAAGATGCTAGAAAGTCTTTCAAAATTTTATCAAACTACTTTTAGCTATCAGAACAATGTCGTCAATTAGATTAAATATTTCACTTATCGAGGCCTTATCAATCGTATTTACATCGATATGTATGACATGTTTATTATAATTCATTACAATATGAATATCTCCAACTGTATCTCAGATCAGATGATGCATTTCTAAAGAAAATGTAGTTATGCAACTAGTGTATGTAGACAATTTTGTTTCTTAACACTTAATGCGATACTCAGAATCCTTGAACAAGTTAACAGCTATCTCGTCCCTTAGCTTATGATGTAATCTCATGTTATGACATACCTAATGATTCTGAATGCGGAAATTAGTATACTACTGGCAGGGATTTCCTCTTAATATACTGCTGACACGGATTCCTCTGGCTTATCGTAAGGGACGAGATTGAGAATGAAACCTCCGCTCTCACAATCGTCGATCAGTGTTAATTGTCATTTAGCCATTTTGCTAAATGTGATTATTTCAACTGTCGCAGCCGTTAATTGTTATGTTCTATAATTGAGTAGAAGATTATCGATATTGACTCAACAGGGTGTAAAGTATAAATTGGCTTTGAGCATCTCTAGAACTAGATTGTTTATTACAAAATACACTTCCTCATCAAAGTCTAAAGTTCTAGACCCAATGGTTTGTTCTCTGTCATCAACTTTAAAAATGTAAATGGTTACAACTGGCCAGCTTAGTTTGTTATTTTTTTGTAAACTATTATTTTGAGACAGATTATATCGATTGTATTTATCGAATCGTTCCGGTATATCCGAGTTCGTTGCTCCCGCAAGTTAAATTTTAAATCTATGTGATACTGTTTTCTGTGAATAACGGACTGTGGGAGTTAGTAGGAATTTTTTTACTTTTTTATTAGGTATTTTAAGAAATGGTCAAAAGACTTCGTAAGATACGAAGTCTTTTGACACCGTGAAATGGAATTCGCCTAATAAAAAATATTTAGTTGGCTCGCGCTGGAAAGCAAGATAAATTTTACTGTAGAGTCCAAAATAGTATAATAATTATGCCAACTAGAATTTCTTAGTTTTGTTATGGTATCCGTTAAAATGTGTATAGTGGTCTAGACGGACGTGTGTCGTAACTCCAGTTTTGTCTTTATAAGTATGGACGGTGGAGACTCACCTTAAGGATTTTTACATTTAAATACCCTAAGTATTTGTCAGCTGGGTGATTGCGTATCTTTAACCACCCATGTGACTATCAAGCTTCAGTTGTCCACCGAACTTTGATGTCAACTGAAAGTGTTTTAGTATTGGTATTCATTGGTCACCAAATGAATCATTTGACAGTTCTTTGATGGTCACTTGCTATAGTGATTATCACTTTAGGAGATACGTAATAGTGGGGCAGGTCAGGGGTGTCCATGATATTTGTGGCGGACCATTATCCCATCACATATTGATAAACAGTGAAGTTGGCAGCCCTGATGTAGTAGACGCATTTCCTCATAGTTCTCGTCTATTATTGGACCTGGATGTTGGCCAGACTGTGCATTGAACCAGACCGATATACTTTCACTGAAATTGCATTTCATTACATCTACATAAAGCCTTTAAAATGCAGTTTTTAGCGTAAAATTGTTGGCTTTCGTAATATCTTTAAACTTATTCAATGTCTATTGTTTGGTAGGCGTTAAATAAGCGGTTATTTGCGATTATAGTACGAAATATAGTGTTGATAAGGTTGCTTAAAGACTTTTTAGAATTTATAGATTCCTAGCCCAGCATTGCCCCCGAGTCTATACTCGGTGGCAATGCTGGGCTAGCTTATTACTAAAGGACAGTAAGTAGGCTTAGAATATGAATAAGTACAAGTAGGTAGGTACTATAAAATGCTTATTTTCTAGTAAGAACCGTAGGCACGAGTAAGAACATCAAAAAACAAAAGATTCGGCAAGAAACTCAGCGGGCATGTCATTTTTTCAAGGTTTTTTTAAACAGTGTTTGTCTGGTTACAATTAGATCAGCTTCAGCGACAGTGTGTCCTGCTGTTCAAAAGATAAAATAAAGATAGAAAAACATACGACGAAAATACAACAAACTGAAAGGCCAAAGGGATAGTAGTCGGACCAGTCCCCCCAACGATATCGTCATGTCCTAACCTATAATGTTCTTTCCAGATATCCGACATCGTCGTTGGCCAGGAGCCGAACGTGACAGCGAGGGAGGCCCTGCTCAGCTGGGCTAGACGGTCCACGGCCAAGTACCCTGGCGTCAGGGTGGCTGACTTCACGTCCTCGTGGCGGGATGGGCTGGCCTTCAATGCGCTCATACATAGGAACCGTCCTGATCTGATAGACTGGCGTAATATCAGGTGAGGTATTTTTTATACTACCAAGGTGGCAAGCAAGCTTACGGCCCGCCTGATGGTAAGCAGTTACCGCAGCCTATAGACGCTAGCAACGCCAGAAGAACCATTAGCGCGTTGCCTACCCTTAAGACATTAGATATTAAAGCTTTTGTGTCAGCTACAGTGCCCTTCATGCAGCCCCGGATCTACGATTTAGCCCCTCCCTTCAGCATTTGAGAAATTACTTAAAAACAACTCAAAGTCTTAAATCGGCATCACATGTTCACTTGTGGGCCTGTGTGGTGACTTTTTCTTACAAGTCAAAGGTGAGCCAACCAGGCTACCGTATGCTAGGCGCTTTGTGGAGCGAGTTTTTTATATTTAATCTTTTTATATTATGATTTAGCGTCTTTCTATTGTATTACCTACCACCTATACTGCGATCCCAAGACGCCTGCCAAGGGTGGGGATTATGGCAACCCCTCCCTTCTAAGGGAGGGGCTTTTGTCCAGCAGTGGACGTTTTTTGGCTGCTGATGATATTATAATGTTGGCGCCCCATGAAACTGCCGTGCCCCCCTAGATCCGGCATGCCTTCATACCGGAACACAGCAATGTTTACACACTATGTTTAGTTAATTAAAGTTTTTTATTCATTTTAATGACCTGTAACTAATTCCGTCACTCATTCCCATCACTGTTACTCCTGTAGGTAACCTTAGTGATGCCGTGGGAAATTACTTGCTTTGCAACCCGGGGGTCGCGGGTTCAGATCCCGCGGGGAGTAACAACTTTGTTTAGTTGTTCATTATTGGCTAGAACAATGCAGGCCGATCACCTTATAGTCTGGAAAAGTATGGTCGTGAGATGGGTATGTAAAAAGTCGGTTTTGTGCCTAACCTCTGCCCAGTCGTCTCTGTATTCCCATCGAATTGTGAGAGTTAAGGAAGAGAGAGTGCACTTGTGTCTACGCAAGCACTTGTGCACTATAATATCTCCCGCGTAGATGACTAATTGTGTTAAATGTCGGCCGCTGTGATCCTATTGGCCAGGAGTACATTATTATTACATTGAAAGGTACACCACCCTCTGCCCGTATTGTTAAAATGGTTTCTTACATATAATTATATTAGGGTTGTATTTGGGTTGTATGGAAGAAATCGTTTGTACTATTGTGTATTAAGTTGTTCATTTGTTGGGTGTACCTACAATAAAGTATATTCTATTACTCCTGTCAGCCAGGATCTACAGCGGTCGCCACTGAAGACACCGACGTTTGACCCTCGGCGAGTCTCGGGGAAATGCTAAATTGTCTAGAGAACTTCTCGGAGTCTCCACCGTATCTAATTAGTCTCATCATCATCATCAGCCCAAAGACGTCCACTGCTGAACAAAGGCCTCTCCCTTCAGAAGGGAGGGGTTACCATAATCCCCACGCTTGGCAGGTGGCTTGGGGACTGCAGTATAGGTGGTAGGTAATCCAACAGAAAGACGCTGCTGCCCGTCTTCTTGGTTTCCCTTAGTCGTCTCTTATGGACACCCAACGGGAGATGGGGTAGATATTCTTACCCGGACACCCCACGGGTAATTAGTCTAGTGGTAATTAATTCTTCCATTTCTACTTGCAGATCAAGACAAGTTCGAGAGCGCTTGGAGACCGCTTTCCATGTGGTTGAGAAGGAGTACGGAGTGACCAGGCTACTAGACCCTGAAGGTACGGTTCCAAAGACAATTTAATATAGCAACAGAGCGGCCTCAGCAAGTTTTCATCAAAAAATATTAATAAGTCAGTAGAAACGTGTACGTTCTTAACTAATACTCGTATATACGTACGAAATTAGGCATATATATATTAATAATATATGCCTAATTTCGTGTTCCGATATTTCAAATCTCACTATAGATAGTTAATATCACCATTATACTACATACATATACATTATACTTAAACCTGGGGGGGGGGGGTCTTCGCGGTGGCACTTTATTTCCTTATTCATTAGGATCCTCAACAAGAATTACATAAGTCAATTAATACAAATAGTGCGCGCACGCAAAATGCGCCACGCTTACCGTCAAAGTGACTCATTGTGACTAAAACTCCATGAGTGCGCCTACCCAAAGGTAGTAAGCTCCTCCCGCCCGCGTGTTTTCTACCCTGCAGAAAAAGATGATGTTAATATGCACGTTCTATTGCGCCCCCTGTATATGCATACAAATATTAGTGTTGGGTCGGAATCGAACCCCGCTAGACTGTTACAGTTAGGCTGTCTAACCACTACACAAATAAGAATACTTTAATATGCTTTAACATTTATATTTATTCGTAACAAATTCACAAAGAGGCAATTTTGAAGACCTAAAAACACATTTCGTATCGTGACTTACTAGTAAATCTGAAAACGTGCAATCTTCTTGCCTATTTCAACGCATGCACCTGTCCCTCTCGCACTAAAGGGATATACCGTCACGGACGGTATACTAATAAAATATTTGTGAATCGAATCACCATTTTTTTCGATGCGTTAAAAATAACGGGACGGTGGGAAAGAGATTGCGCGCTTTCGAAAGTTTAATTTTTAGATCAATTTTGATCAAATTGTTTTTTTTTTATTTGACGACGAATTTCACGACACCATTATATGCTGGAATCCGTCAAGCATTTTCCTCCAGGCCGTGGCAAAGAATTAACATAGGTACATACATTATACATACAAATAAGTTCTGAAAACACCTCATTCCTTCCTTTTAGGGCAGTCTTATAAAAATAATAAGGCCATTAATTATCTAGAGGGTTAACGCCCCTTGAGACAAAGCCGTGGGTAGACATTTTCGTCAACGAATTAAAAGGGTAGTCATCGAATTGAACCAAGACTATGACGTCACAATTAACAACGTAATCTGCAAACAATGGCTCGTAAAGCACGCCACATTGAATATCACCTGTATGCTTCGACTGACATATTAATAATACTTGATGATAACTAGTGTGGTATTATGTATTATTACTCGTTACGTTACTGCCGCACAAACAAACATCAATTAGCGTCAATACAAAGTAAAGCATCTTTGAATCTGATTCAAGCAAAGTAACGCGTAACACTATCGCGGTAATTAGTCGCAGGGCCGTCGCATTTTCGTTTGAAATAGTGGGCTGATTGTTAGCACAAATTATTTACGCCAAGTTATCTGGTGTCGGTACAGCTCATTGGGGGAGCGTTTGCCTTGGAAACAAGGTGCGCAGGTTCGAACCCCGACCTCTAATTTCTTTAATTTATCATGTGCGAATGCTCTTTGTGCTTTCGGTGAAGGAAAACATCGTGAGGAAACCTGCATGTCTGAGAAAGCCCCTAGCTTTCGAATGAAGTGCGAAGTCCTTCAACCCGCACTTGGCCCGCGTAACTACGGCCTAAGACCCCTCATCTTGAGGGGAGACCCGTGCCCAACAAAAACAAGGGCTGGTATTATCTGGCGTCTCTTTAGTGTAGTTACTGAGCCTTTTCTATGTCCCTACGCTTTACTTTGAACAAGGTTGTTCGGTGAAGCGTATTTTGAATTGGCCGAAATCGGCCACCGCTGTTCACCGGAGCCGAAAAATAAATGTGTTATTGCCCCCTACATCTTTTTTTTTTTTGACGCGGGGGAAATCTTCGAAAGATCCCCGGGAGCTGTGGGGCTCGACCGGGGTATGTGGGATTCTTACCCACTAAAACCCCCGCGGCTGTCGCATCGGCACATGAGAAGGGTCCCCAGGGCTCTCCGGTGGGATCTGCACCAGGGGCCCATCAGTGCCTTGCCTTTGAGCCCGCCGCCGGGGGGCGCATTGTAGCCCCCCGGGAACCAGTCACGGTGCTCACGGGGACGGGGGTCGCAACCCCGCCGCCGTCCTCCTCGGAGTCGCCGCCGTACTCAATGGACGCTCAAGGGGCCCACACCCCGAGCATCCAGCGACTCCGAAGGTGCCCCCTACATCTAGGCTAACCTGGCAAATGGCTTCCAAACCTTCTAAACTGACGGACGAATTTCAGTGTGTTTTTTATATCACTGCTTTTATTGTATGCTTGTATCTCTTCCGCAGATGTGGACACCCACGAACCGGACGAGAAGTCCCTCATCACGTACATCTCGTCGCTGTACGAGACGTTCCCGGAGCCGCCGGCGGTGCACCCGCTGTTCGATGCGGAGTCGCAGCGGCGGGCCGCAGCCTACACCGAGCAGGCAGCGCAGCACCGAGCCTGGCTGCACGAGAAATGCGCACTTATGCAGGTAAAAAACATTTTAGGTTTTGCAGCAGTATTTTTTGGTGAACTTAGGTCGCACGTAATGACTAACTGGAAAGAGTATTCGGTAGGTAACTACATACTTTTTTATTTATATTGGTCGCCATGTAGTGGGGCGTAGTCTTGCCGAGGTACTCGCTTCCTGTCTAACTCATAATTGGACGTAAAGTCGCAGGAGTGGAGTCGGTCGCGCAGAATCGCGCCTGGTTTGGCGCACGACAAATGTGCACTAAGAAAAGAAAAACCATGATCTGTCTCTGCATCACCCTAAGGTAGACTGGTAGAGAATGCCTCTGGCAATAAGTCCGCATATGTATTGTTTTTGTGTATAAAGGATATATAAATAAATAAAAACTGGGTCTCGTACCAGAATTTAGAGATATTTTTGTGTATAGATTATTTCGCGCGCAGTCAGCTAGTCTATATGCGGGGGGTGGGGGTTTGAGTGGGGGTGGTGGCTGAAGCTGGGAAACATGGTAGAACAACTCCAAACACTTCAATTTTCTAAGATTATCATGTTCTTGAAGCATACGTTACAGCCACAGAACAATAATCAGTACAAGTACTATAGAATGCTCAAATGCAAGTAAGAACCGTAGGCACAGGTAAAAACATCAAAATACATAAATATCATGTACACGACAATAGGTACTATACCGTTAGCTGTATTTATCGACATTTGCGCTCGTAACAGATCAAACCTATTACTAATTATCACTTACATATCAATATAACTCTTGTAATATAACTTTAAATAGTTCAATTCACCTGCCCCGTAGAGGAAAATCTGCCTACGCTTTGTGTAATGGGACCATATACAAACGCGTACTCTATTCGTAATACTTAACTCTATGGTTACAGCCATTCTATAGACAAAAGGCATCAGAAGCCACCAGTCAGTCATTTTAATTACTAAATTGTTGTTTGCTTTCAGGACCGTGCTTTCCCGTCAACTTTGATCGAGATGAAGAAGCTGTTGAGCGAGAGTACGCGTTTCCGACAAGAGGAGGTGCCGCTCAGGCAGAGGGAGAAACAAAAGCTTTTCCACCAATACAGGGAGCTGGAGGTATGGACTATATTTTCCGTCAGCTGCCTTGTAAAATGTTAATTATACTCGTAGTCTATTAATATCAGCTTTGTTAGGGTTCCATCCCTAAAAGGTAAAAAAGGCACCCTTATGGTCTGACTTCGTCTGTCTGTCACACCTATATATTTCAGGAACCACTGACGCTATCGATTTGAAACTTAGAATAGTTTTAGATCTAACTTACTCAACCTCTTCGCAAATAAAAAAAAAATATCTTTCCTTTTTTTTAATGGGGGTCGAAATGTGTCATCAAATTTTCAAAGTGAGACTACTATATCGAGTGGGGTATCATTTGAAAGAGCTTCATTTGCGTATTTCAAAAAAGATTTTTATTTTGGTTTATGTCACGTAGTTTTTGGCTTATAATCAAAAATGTAAAAAAAAATGTTTACCTCTCTTATCTCCGAAATTTGTGGAGGGAAAAATCTGAAATCATTATCGGTCATGTCTATATATGTATTACAGGAAAAATAAAATGATCTTTCTAAGTAGTAATCCTAAAAAACCGAGTCAAACAAACATAGTTTTGCGGTAGTTGTTTTGCTATCTGAGGTAAGAAACTTCTGCCTATAGACAACTGCACTGCCGCTCGTCACCCGAGATTAATTATTCCGTCTCCGGAACCCGGTAATTTCACTAGCTACAGTGCCCTTTACACCGAAACACAGCTACGTTTACACACTGCTGTTTGGCTGCAGAATATCTGACACAAAAATTGGCATCGGCACCTCCGGTAACCAAAGTCGCTCGCCGATATCGGCAAATACGTAATGTAAATGAGCCAAGTCGCATAAAATACGCGTTCACCAGAAATACTTCGAATCGGTGGGCGAATGCGACATCGAGCCGACGCTGCGGCCCGAGGCACTCGAGCAGGCGTGGGCGCGCCTCGTGCTCGCTCAGCAAGAGCGCGAGCGAGACTTGGCCGACCAGATACGACGACTCGAGCGGCTGCAGCGACTCGCTGAGAAGCTACACAGGTAACATAACACACATATCTACGCTTCGAGAATCTAATCTAGCGGCTGCAGCGACTCGCTGAAAAACTGTACAGGTAACACATATCTTACCCTGATCTTTTAGGTACTAATCTAGTCTCCTTCATTTAAGCTAGAGTGGATTTAAGTAACACCGCTACTTCAATCTTCTCGTGGAGAAACTGCACAGGTAACATACTTTGTTTACTCTTCTATGAGCCAATCTAGCCGGTATCCTGTATGTGGGTGTCAGCATCTTCGACGGTTGAAAACGGTTTTCAAGCGGTTGCAGTGCCTCGCTGAGAGACTACCCTGGTCACATATCACATTTCTACTTTTTTAAAAGACTAATCTAGCAAATGTCCTTTAAGCCAGAGTGGTAATCACTGTCTTCTGCCTCGAGGAGAAACTGCTCAGGTAACTCTTTTAAGACCAAATCTAGTTGGTGGAGTCAGCATCTCCGACACCTCGAGCGGCTGCAGTGTCTCTGAGAAACTACCCAAGTCACATACCACACTTCTACATTTTAAGAAACAAATCTAGCTAGTGTCTTTTAAGCCAGAATGGAAAGCACCGTCCGCCGCCTTGCAGAGAAACAGCACGGGTAACATACCACAAACCATTATTGTAAATAGGTGAGGGGAAGGAAGTTAGCGTGGAATATTTTTTTACCCCAAATTAAGGAACCCCGCTGTATTTCATGTTATCGGTCGCCTCTTGCGTGATCGATCCCATATAGGCCCAATCAGACCCATCTAAAAAATCGAATGTTCTGACTTTGGATCCAATTTTGCTGCTTCAAGTCCGATCTTTATGATTATTCTTTCAACCAACAGGGACATCAAACAAACCGAAGGTGGCTTAGACAATGTAGAACGTCACATCGAGAGCGAGATACGGCGGGTGGAGCGAGGAGTCCACCCTGCTGAGGCTAAGATGGCCGCTGAACAGATAGAACAGGAGCTTCGCGCCATGGAGCACACCATACAAGAGATGTTCCAAGATTCACACGCGCTCAGAGAAGGCCGGTATCCTCAGGCCACCGAGCTGCATAGACGGTTAGTGGACTTTATGTATTTAGTAGTAAGGTTGAATATAGATATTGTTTACTAAGGGATAGATTCTGAAATACTGACCAAGTCAGCAGTATCTTTGCCGAAATATATATTTTTTTTTTATTTCTCGACTACGTTTCGAATGTTTTGCAGAACATTAGACTAAGGTTTAGTATTCTTATGTGATAATTATTCCGAGATAGTCTTTTAGATATTACTATTGGTCCAAAACAAAGAAAAAGTATACAGTATCTCAAGGCGTTGCTTGTTTTTCAATCTGGTGATAATGTCCAAACATTATGCTTTGCGACGCCCATGAGAACTGAGGTGTTACCGTTCTTTTTTTTTGTTGTAAAAAAGCCTTGAGGCCTTGTTTTCCCGAGCCAGTGATAACATCCAACTACCATCTCAATTGGAATCATAATCGTTTTTGATATCAACATCTTCGTAGAAATTTTGTAGGAAGAGTATTTCTGTGCATTATTCAAATCAAATCAAAATATCTTTTTTATGCATAAGCCTCACGAGGGCACTTACATATTGTCCTTTTTTTGACAACTACCACCGGATTACAACGCGGCCTCTACTGAGAAGCTCCGGCAAGAAATTTTCAATCCGTTCTTGATTACCAGGGTCCAGCAAGTCCACGATCGCTGGGTGAACGCGCGGCAATCGTTCACGGGTCGCTTAGTGCCGCGGCTATCCTCAGTGAGGCTGCCGGTACAGCAGACCACCGTCCGCCGCGAGACGCGCACTGTGCTCGAGACGAGGGTACACGACGCTGACCCCAAGTTCGGGCAGCTCAGCGAGGCCACCAAGTGGTGCAAGGATAAACTGGTGAGCCTAGAATATGTATAAATACAAGTTATATATATAAGTACAGACGGGCCTGTTGGTCTAGTGGTTAGTGACCCTGTCTGCTACTCAACAGGTCGTGGGTTCGATTCCCACCAAGTGTCTGGGTGTTTTATCTATATAAGTATGTATTTACAAAAAAAAGTATATATGTATTAGTATCAGTCATCTGGTTTCCGTAGTACAGGCTCTGCCTAGTTTGGGATCAGATGACCGTGTGTAAATTGTCCCAGGATATTATTATTATTAAGTACTATAGAATGCTTATTTATCTTAGGCACGAGGCCTAAGATAAATAAGCATTCTATAGTAAGATAAGAACGAGTAGATAAGAACACCGGAAAGCATAATATCATGCAGCGACAATAGGTACTATACCGTCAGCTGTATTTATCCACATTTGCGCTTGTGACAGATCAAACCCGTCACTACTTGTCACTTACATAGTTCATCTGACTCTTGCAGGAAGGACTAAAGAAACCTACCTAGTAGGCTGCCTGCCTAAGATTTGTTAAAGGGTACCATAGACAAACGCGTACTCTATTCTTAATATATAAACTCTATGCTGGCGAGTATAATGTAAACCAGGATAGACATGTGTCGATCGCGAACTAAATATATAGTAACTTTTATCTCGGGGAGTAAACCTTCAAAAGGTCCTTGGTACTCTGTAGAGGGTCAACTGTGGCATTTTACCGACTACAGCCCAGGGCGTCGCTTCATATGAGAGGGGGACCTGGGTTCTTCGGTAAGATCTGCACCTGGTAACCCCTCAGTGCCTTGCATTCGAGCCTGAGGCCTGGGGCGTATTATATTTCCCAGTAACAGACACGGTGTTCACGAGGATGTAGGTAGAAACCACCTTCGATCGGGGTTTGAACATATCCTCGATACCAAAAAAAAAAGTATAGGTCATGGACAATATCTATCTTCTATACTATAATAAAACTCAAAGAGCACTTTTTCTGTACATTGAATATTTTTCCAAAATTTCTATGTGGGTATACTATACTATCGACATAGAGGCCAAAATAATTTTTTTTGGAATTATTGTCTGTCTGTCTGTCTGTCTGTCTGTCTGTCTGTCGTTCTGTTCGTCCAGGTACCATTTGAAAACCCGTGGATGGATTCTGATAGGACTTTCACTGATGTGTTGTGTAGAAGTAGGGGTATAAGTTGGTATATAAAACATCACGCT
This sequence comes from Furcula furcula, assembly GCA_911728495.1. NCBI lineage: Eukaryota > Metazoa > Arthropoda > Insecta > Lepidoptera > Notodontidae > Furcula > Furcula furcula. Next base: position 13,839,264 of record OU452264.1, read on the forward strand.
ATGTTTCATAAGGGCTAAGCAGTGAAACATTACTTGCACATATTACCACGTAATTTCCTTTGTATGTGAATAGGGTAATTATAAATTGATCAGTTATTCATTAAGATATCTATTATTACGCTATATACAATAGGGACTGAGCAGACATTTAGTTTGCATAAGATATGGCTGTGGCGAAGGGTAAATTTTTGTAAGGGGTAAGCCGGTCCGGTACACCCAGGACATTTTCATTAGATTTCTGTATTGTTCTAAGTACTTTGCTGATAGCAATATGACATTATCTATATCTTTGAAAAGTTAAAATGATTCATGAAATTTTAATGAAACTCCCCAAGTCCAGGTAGTGTATAGGTATTGTATTACAGTCGCAAGAATAAAAGATGCGGAAAACTTAAAACTTTCATTATCGAATATGATTAGACAGTGATTTATGATGTTAGCGTGATTTACATTATGAACAGCGCCATCTATCGGTGAAATTGAACATACAATCACTAAATAACTTTAATATTTTTACATAATTATAAAAAAAAGTCGTGTTAGTTACACTATTTATAACTCAAGAACGGCTGAACCGATTTGGGTGAAAATTGGTGGGGAGGTAGCTTAGAACAAGGAAACGGACATAGGATACTTTTTATCTCGGTAAATTATGGTTAAGCAACCTAAGGCAAGGTAATTAAATAGATGGGTGAACCGATTTGTATGAAATTTTGTGTGCATATCGGGTAGGTCTGAGAATAGGTCGTAAAGTATATTTCATGCCGATAGGTTAAGGTTAAGCAACATAAGACAAGTTCATTAACTAGATGGGTGAACCGATCGATATGTATGAAATTTTGTGTGCATATCGGGTAGGTCTGAGAATAGGTCATAAAGTATATTTTATGCCGCTGATAACATGATTGACCAGGATATATAGAACGAGAGGACATGAGAGGAGGAGGAGAGCAAGAGAGGAGAGAGACTGAGAGGGGATTTGAGGAGGGGGTGATGGGGTGAGGGTTCGGGGGAGTTAGGTGGAGCAAGTTGGGAGAAGAGAGAGGGAGAGGGTTCAGAAAAGGGAGAACGGGGAGAGGAAGAGGGGGAGTGTGACGAGGACCGAATTGGGAGGGAAAGAGAGACGAGCAAAACGTAATAAAAGCGCGGGTGGAGCTGCGTGGGTCAGCTAGTACCGTATAAGGTCCGACCTAAACGCCCAAACGAGCTAGAGGCGTAGAAACTATGCTCTAAATCTGCAGCATATTATGCTAACCCATTTGAAAATTTGCGTTTGCTGTTGTTGCCTGAAAACTGGCAACTATTTTTAAAAGACCAAAATTCTCCGTTTTTATTATATTATTTAAGTTAAAATGTGAGTGTCAATACCTCTTACAGTGACGTCAGTTTTTCAAGTACTAGCTTATAAGAAAAAAAACCACTAAAGTAATTTTGAGTCCGCTGATAGGAAGTGTCCTAATAGAACACGATCACGCGAACTGCATTCGCGCAAACGAAATCGGTATCGGTTAGGACACTTTTTCGACGTTCATATGTTTGAGATTTCGTTCGCGCGAATTTGTGATGATCGCGTGATCGCGTTTAGTTAGGACATCGCCTCAGGAAACTTATGGGATAACATTTGACTTTACTGTACGTTTGCAGAAAAAGCTCCACGAAGCAGACTACGGCTCGGACCTGCCGTCTGTTCAACATGAACTCGACAAACACCAGAGGGAGCATAAGCAGATAGACCAGTTCCATTCAAAGGTAACTAGTATTTAAGACTATGCTAGGGCGGCGGGCCTGTTGGTCTAGTGGTTAGACACCCTGGCGGTCGTGGGTTCGATTCCCACCAAGTGTCTGGGTGTTTTATCTATGTAAGTCTGTATTTACAAAAAAAAGTATTAGTATCAGTTGTCTGGTTTCCATAGTACAGGCTCTGCCTAGTTTGGGATCAGATGACCGTGTGTGGATTGTCCCAGAATATTATTATTATTATTAGTAATACAGAGGGTGAGACATGTTAAGACAGAGGGAGATTGGGAGAAAGAGAAGGGGAGATGGGGTCAGAGAAGGAGATAGAGATAAGATATAGAGTCAGAGGGAGATCCGGCTGTACGATTTTTTCGAACCGGGGTAGAAACTTGATAGTGGCGCCACTCCCTTCAGCGTTTGAGAAATTACTTTAAAAAACTCTATTCTAAAATCGGCATCACAAGTTCACTTGTGGTTGAGCCTGTGTGGCGCCTTTTAAGTCGTCGGCGAGCCAACCAGGCTTCCGTATGCTAGGCGCTTTGTGGAGCAAGTTTTTTATTTTTAATTATATTATATTTTGGCGCCCCCTGAAACTGCCGCCTGGGTCCGATAATAGATGTGTGCTCTGCCAGTGCAGTGGGAACGCTTGATCAAGAATTCTGAAGGCTTGGGATAAGAGCTTGGAGAATACCATAGCCAAATGTCCCTATGTTGGTAACAAGAGAGACAAAGCAGTGGTTCCTATAGAACATTGGCGACCTTATCTATCGCTGGACATAACAACGCCCGATTGGCGTTGTTGCGATCTTCTGTTAAGCCCCAGGATGGTTATTCTCCAGTGTTTTAAGAGAGTGACCCACAGTCCCCAAACCTAGTCACGCTTGTCAATAATTGAGTCTACACTACTTGGTCATAAGGAACATATTTGCTTGACACACTGAGAGCTACTTTTTTGAGTATTGATTTCATGAATACAGGTCGAGCAATGCGTCCACAATCGCGCCAACTTCAGCGGCGAGGAACTAAATTTGTACAACCAACATTTGAGCCAACTGCAGAAGCTATACGCTGAGCTGCTATCAACCAGTACAAAGCGGTAAATATCATATCATCATCCTCATATGAATAATTTCATTGATTACAGAGTACAAACAAACAATATTGTATATGGATTAGTGATAATACTTTTAGACTTTCTCGTTTCATTATCGAACATTATTTATATCTGGAATTAACGCGATTTATTTTATATTTTGGCTTATTTTTAGATTGGTAAATCGCGGTAATTTTTGGCTTATATTTATATTTTTATTGGTAAATTGCTTTATTTTCCGATATTAATAATGATGGTTTAGTGATAACTACTTAACTTCAATTGACGGTTGTAAGTGAGATAGTTAGTCTTCTTTGTTTTGGAGAATGTATTTTAATTAAAGAACCAAATTAATTTAATTTGAGTTGAACTGAAGAAACACTCAGCTCACTTTCAGCCACACTCAATCCGTTAATGATTCATTATCTCTTCCCTTAGTGTAGATTGAACTTGTAAATTCCATAACACTTATTTTTTGTACGTCCTGTTTCATTTTTAACCGACTTCATTTCAATTATGCTTAATTCCTTACAGTATATCAGACCTAGACGCGTTGCAAGACTTCCTTCAATCTGCGACAGCGGAATTGAACTGGCTGAACGAGAAAGAACAAGTGGAACTGTCCAGGGACTGGGCTGACCCTCACATCAACTTGCCTGCTGTACAGCATTACTATGAGGTATGGCTCTTCTAAACTTATGATATCCTGGTACTTCTTGTTAAGATAGTATGGTACTGTTGTGAGATGGTTGTCTGGTTGTTTTTACTTCTTTGGTGATTGTGATATCCTAGTACTGTGACATTTACTGGGGACATTTGTGAGCAGGCTCTACCATTCAGATAGATAGATATCTTTAAAGATACCTATCTCAGTCACTGAAAATGTCAGTGAATTACTACCGATTAACTAGTTCTTTTGGTGAAAGATGTGGTAAGAAATAAATACCTACGCTATTTCTCGGAATTTCATAAAATCCTGATGTACCTGATATTACCTAATAATGTCACATTGATGTAGGTGTACCACTATGTTTTGGTCGTTCACTGTTAGATCTCTTGCACGCACTCATTCTAGTGTTGTGTAAGGGAGGAAATGCTAAGTCTAAAGCTTTTTGTTTGTGGTTCCACTTTTTGTACACTTCCAGAAGCCATTTTAATAACTGTCACTAACACCTTCCCCATTTGTATTATACTGTACGTTGTTGAGTTACAATATGTTCAATCATTCCGTTTGTTTACGCAAGCATTCCTTTGGGGACGATAGCGAGGTTTGTTTTACACGATATTTTAGTTTTAATTAAATTATTTTTTATTGCATCTTTTCGTTTTTGATGTGCTTTTTACAACCAATCCGATATTAATCTAAGATTCGTTAAATGAAGTTAGTTGTAAGAAAGAAAAGTGATTTTTATCCCACTTGATGGTGAGCGGTGGAATCTTGGTATCTTATTAGAACTTGCTGGGAATTGCTCTAAGTGGCACAGTAAAGTGATTGAGAGTAGCAAGTTTTGCAATGTAGCATGGTTCGGGGTTCAAGGCACTCGCTAACAAGAGACATAAACGTCATCAAGGGGATTCTCCACACAGAAGTAAAAACTTCTCTTGTGAAAGATGAGGCAGGTTATGTCTCTCGTTTCAGCTTGTATAGTCACTAAAAGCGGTGTCTGACATTACACCATACCAGGGTAGGCAAAATAAGCAAATTACCAAAATAACTGCAAGTACTTTAACTATAAAATGATTGTTGTATGCTTCCTCAAATCTCTCAAAACTGATTTTTCTGACATAGATAGATAGATAGAGAACTCTTTATTGCACACCAAGAAGTACAGAAAACAAAGAAGTACAAAGAAAATATACAATGGTATACATTGGGCGGTCTTATCGCAAGTTGCGATTTCTTCCAGACATATTTTATCTAAAAAGAAAACAAATTGAATACAATACTTAGGCTATGTATTTATATTATCATTCAGAGAAATTATAGGGTAGGAAGCCTTTTTTCCTGTATAGAATGATACAGAAATCATCATAGTGTAGTATACCCTATATTTCTTTATTAAGACAATACTCATATGGAATATGACCAAGAAAAACAGGGTAGCTCTGATAGCAAGGGAAGAACGGTGGTCCCAAAGCCGCACAGCGACGCCCCACAGACAGCCCGCACACTGTCAATAATATTGTCAATATTCTATAATCCGCCTGACTTAACTGTACGTCTCGCTGGTATGCGACGTCACAGCGTCAGATGCACAGTTAATTTGCACGGGTTGTACAATATTGACAATATTATTGACAGTGTGTGGCTAGCCATAGAGCTTGTAATTAGTTTGTAATATTTTGGTATATTTTTAATAGCAACTGATGTCATCATTGGAGAAACGTGAGCTGCAATTCAGCAATGTGATCGACCGCGGCGAAGCGCTCATAGCCCAACACCATCCAGCCACCAAGACTATCGAATCACATCTGCAGGTAAGGGCCACTTTAATTTCACAGTGTTGCCAATTTAGTGAGATTGTCGCTAGAAATGACCACTTTTACTTATATTTTAGCAACAAAACTATTTAAACTACTGGCCTCTTGTGCCCCTGATGAAATACTGAGTTCTGCTCCTCTGGTAGCATCAATTTTAGCAGATTTTGATGTTGAGCCTAGCAACACTGCCAGCATTTAAGGACAACGTCTCAGTACCATATGTCGTCAATGGCAGATGCGTCCATTACAGTGCGTTTTGAGTCGGGATGTGAAAATGTGCACTGCTAAATACATAGCAATTTGAACAGCGTCGCAGCTTGAGTTAATATACTTTAAATCTTATGTTCACTGCGGTATTTGGTGGACCACTGAAACCATCACTTACCGCTGAAACTCGATGTCAAGAAGTTGGCGTTATGGCTGGACTCTTCAGTATAACTGTATAGGATTTCTTTCTTTATCACAACGTCACAAAGTTCAAATTTGTTTCCCTGCTATATTAGTAGAGGTACTGTTACTCAACATTGTCCATTTTCTATCAGGTGATGCAGTCGCAATGGGCTTGGGTGCTCCAATTGACTCTGTGCTTGGAGACCCATCTGAAACACACCACGCAGTACCACAACTTCTTTGAGGAAGTCAAGGAAGCGGAGAAATGGATCCAGAAGTAAGTTTGTAGATTTGTAGTGAAACAGCTATATTTGCAGCATACTATGATGTCTGACACTCCCGATGTCCTACTATAATCTCTAACCGCCGGATCTTCTCAGGCCGGGTTGTGACACAGTGGTAGCTTTTGAAAAAAAATTACCATTCAAAAGTGCAAGCGTCAAGCCTATTTGTGGAAGAAGTATTTTTGAATTTGAATGTGACTCATTTCGTTCTGTCATTATTTTTCTAGTTTCATCGCTGCAAAATACTTACGAATTACTTGATTACGATATGAATTAATATTTGTTACCAAGACAGTTACTTACTAGGTGCTCTCAATTACTATGTGATTTAGGTAGGGACCACCGCAGTGTCAGAGAAACATTGCTGTGTTCTGGTGTGAAGGCTACGGTAGCTGGTGAATTTACCGGACACAGGAGACTTAATACTGTACTGTAGGCAGTGCAATATACCTGTATAGAGACAACTTTAGCCAAGAGTATTTGGTTTGTCTCATCACTAGGGTAAATAAAAAAATACTGTCATTTTCTCTGGTTCAACGAGTCGATTAGTGACTACTGTAGATCCGCGCTGACAGAATACAACAGAATACTCCTTAATGTACTTACACACAAATAAATAAAAGAGATGTTCCAAAATGTATGGACCCTGGGCTAGGACTTTGTACACTATACTCTAAAATAGGGAAACACACATAAAACAGTTTTTAACTATCCATTTACTTTAATTTGGCTTTATATGCTTGTAAAACTTAAGAATTTTTACATAAAACTGCAACACATAACATAAAACTGGCATGGCGGAAAAGTGTCACTGTCATATTGTGTCATTTATATTATCAATGGCGTTATAAGTATTTTTATTGCTGTACTCTTTCTATTCTTGCTTCTGTTTTCTCATACATCATTTTAATAATTAAAATATCAATGATAATCAATTCACTACATACAATACACGCACACAACCAACTGTGACAAGTGTCACAGCAGCAGTAGCTATTGACAGCTGGCTGGCTGACAGTTCAATTCGATATCAGTGAGACGCCATCTTAGAACGCCATGTTTAATATAGATATAAAATAAATGATAATTATAATTAAAGTTACAACAATAATAGTAATTAAAACGAAATATTTATATTTTTCCTAGATTCTATGAATTTTTCTCGATTTTTTGAGGTAGTGTACATATTCATAGCCCAATTTGCAACAACTCCTTTAACTAATTCTTATTGTTGATACTACAAATGGCGGAAGTCACAGCAGAGGGAATGAGCCTTGGAATTACTCCCAAAAAATATAATTGCCTACTTCCAAAAGAAAAAAATATCGAAAGGACGAGATAAACTTCAGAATAGTCAACATATACTGCCGCAGAATTGGCCCGGGTGGTGCTGGGTTAGAATTGCATCCCCTCATCTCCTCTAGTTGGGTGTCGTAAGAGGCGACTAAGCGAGAACAGGAAGACGGGCAGCAGCGTCTTTCTTTTGGATTTATCTTCCACCAATACTGCGATCCCCAAGCCGCCTGCCAAGCGTGGGGATTATGGCAACCCGTCCCGTCTAAGCGGGGGAGGCTTTTGTTCAGCAGTGGACATCTATCGACTGCTAATGATGATTACAAACGATGTCTGTCGCAAAGGTGTCGTTCATTAATCACGTGATGTTTTTTAGCAACTTTTTAACCCCTCCCCCCCTCCTGGTGATATGTGGTGAGGTTTTAAACTACTACCCCCCCCCCCCCTACCCAAAATCACGTGTATTTTTGTTTGTACAAACTATATAGAAATTTTCGGAATATTATCTTTAAATACAGGTAACTGATTATATGTTGAAGGGGAAGTCATTGCCGGCAACGGTGAGTCAAGGCCACGTGCCGCTGTTTGGTTTAGAAATCGTGAATTCAACGAAAAATTAATACACGTGATGTCTCATTATTTATACCCCTCCCCCCCTCCTGGTGATATTTCGTGATTTTTTTCGGAACCCCTCGCCCCCCTTTCGAGCCTCACGTGATTAATGGACGACCCCAAATATAGTAATCATTTTTCTGTCGTCATAGGCGGGAAGAAGCCCTAAACACCACATTCTCCCAGTCTGAGTTCACACTGGACCAGGGCGAACGACTGCTCAAAGGCATGCAGGAACTGCGCGAAGAACTAAACTCTCAGGGTGGAGCCATAGCGAGGCTGACTGATGCCGCCCGCGAACTACGACCAGCTAAGCTGCGTCGGGCGCCTTTGACACGACCACTGCGAGCGGAGACCGTGTGCGCTTACAAACATGCTAATGTGAGTATCTTGTTATACTGGTTATGAAGTTTTGCAAACTGTCTTGCAATCTTGACAGCTAGATGTGGAGTATGGCGTAGTTTTCAACACCGAAACGTCGATTCTCTATACAAAAATGTGAATTACTACGTCATAGTGACTCACACTTGTCTTTTAAGATTTGCACATCAGGCTAAGCCTGTGGAGGTTGATGAGTCGGATCTTGAGAAGAGTAAGAATTTTGTGCTGTTCCTTATTGGTTAGGAGAATGCATTCTTCTTTGTCTTTAGGTGTCCGTAAAGAAGATCTAATCAATTATAATTTCATTATCCTTAGGTGACCAAAGAGCAAGTCTTTTGAGATTCAGAGACTTTTTAGGTGATTGTAGTGAAAGTTTCTTAACACCCCCCCCCCCCCCCCCCCCCTTTACCATAGTTACCTTAAGATAAGATAAGATTATTTATTTGCAATAATGTGGTTTACAAAGGTCTTATGGCTAAATAACAAGTCTCTTCACATTAGTTACCGTCGATAACATGCAAAATATAATTATTAGTCTAGGTAATCAGCTTTTTTTTTTCTTTATACTCAAAAAACTCCTTAACTGTATAGAAACATTTCTCTATTAACCATTCTTTTAGGCGACTCTTAAACTTACTGAAAGGCATTTCCCTAAAATATTTAGGTAAATGGTTATATATCCTAATACTCATTACAAAACAATTTTTATGAAAGAAGGCTGATCTACATGAGGGCATTAAAAAACCTGTAGGATCTCTCAAATTAACTAACTGCTTCTTTTGAACTGCAGCAAAGGTATTTGGATTTTTTCTTATAAACAAACATGTATCAAGGATGTAGAATCCAGCAAGAGTTAACATTTTCATGGACTTAAACAAAGGTCTACATGACTCAAGCGGACCCATACTATAGATTGCTCTTATACATTTCTTTTGTGCAATGAATGCTGCATTTATGTCAGTTGAGTTACCCCATATGATCAGACCATACCTTAATATAGTAGTGACATATCCATAATATGCTGTAAGAGCTGCATTTAAACCTACTGTACGTCTAAGTCTACGTAATGCAAAAACAAATTTATTTATATTCTTACACACATTTTTTACATGCAGTTTCCAATTGCAATGTTGATCGAGTATGATACCAAGAAATTTAGTGTGGTTTGCTTCTTTTAGTTTTTGTCCTTTACATGTAATATTAATTATTTTCCTTTTCATTTTGTAGTTCGTGAATTGGATAAATGTAGTTTTTGTTAAGTTTATAGTAAGTTTATTTATCTCTAGCCATTGTGTTACCATTTCTGTTACATTAGTTAAAGTATTATCAAAGTCATTACAGTTTTGGTCAGGAATTATAATTGATATGTCATCTGCGAATAAAATACATTGATTTTTCAAAATACTGGATAAGTCATTTATATATAAAAGAAATAGTAAAGGTCCCAACACACTGCCCTGCGGAACACCCAGCGGATTATGCAGATATGGGGATTTGTGTATAGTTACGTTGTTAGTCCCATTAAGTTTCGTTATTTCAACACATTGCTCACGATTTTGTTGGTAGCTTTTTAACCAATCTAAGGCTTGTCCCCTGATACCGTAAGCTTCACACTTCTGTAACAAAATTTGATGATCTACACAGTCAAATGCCCTAGACATGTCAAAGAATATAGCTACTACCGGAGTCTTTCTGTCAATGCTCTCAGTCACACTGCGTACCAATGAATAGGTAGCTAGTGTTGTTGACTTTCCTTTTTGAAACCCGTGTTGTTCTATGCCAATCACAGATTGTTTGTCAAGAAAGTCATAAACTCGTATGTGCATAGCTTTCTCGAATACTTTGGAGAACACTGGTATTAGAGTTATAGGCCTATAGTTTTGAACTTCATTCTTATTGCCTTTTTTGTACAGTGGTTTAACAATAGAACGCTTTAATTTTTCCGGAAAACAACCTTGCTCAAACGATAAATTGACCAGATGACTTAAAATTGGTGCCAGGATATTTATAGATTTTTTTAGGATATTTGTATTTATGCCATCATACCCTACTGATTTTGTATTTCTAAGACCATTTATAATTTTCTCAATTTCATCTTTAGAACAGGGTTTCAAAAATATGCTATTATTTACTCTATCCATGCGGTACTTATAATGGTGATCCAAAACTAAATGTTGGTCTGAATTTGCTGCGGCTATAAAATACTCATTAAATGTTGTAGCTATTTCAGTTGGATGTTTTATTTCTTGACCATTGTAAACAATAGAGTCAATACCTTTCCTTATTGAATTGTCGGATTTGTCCTTAATAACGTCCCACGTAGCTTTGCATTTATTTTTGGAGTTTGAGATGAAATTACTATTTACGTGTTTTTTGGACAAGTTGATACAAGATTTCAACATTTTAGTATATTTGTTGTATGTGTCTTTTGTAATATTCTTTTTATAATAATTTAATCTTAGATGTCTTTTTTTAGCACAAGACTTCCTTATTCCCTTTGTAATCCATTTAGGTACAGTACTACTAATATTCTTTATCCGGAACCTTTGCATGGGAAAGCATAAGTTATAAAATAAACAATAAGTATTGTGGAAATTGTCAAACGCTATATTTAAGTCAGCTTCATTAAAAACTTCTGACCACGAAAGAGCATGTAAATATGATAAGAATTTTTCAACATTCTCTTTACAATAGTTCCTACAAGTTATATAATGATATTGAGGTTTAATATCACCGTGTTTAATCATGGGGATATTTATTAATTGGCATGTTTCATGGTCTGATAGATGTAATGTATGAAGTTCAGAATTAATATTGTTTATATTACTGGCTATGTTATCAATACATGATTTCTGTCTAGTGGGCTTATTAAAATGCAGTTTAAGGTTGTAATTAGATAATAGATAATTTAATTCATTAGTAATAGAATTATCCTTAAGAATGTCTATATTAATGTCACCGGCTAATATAATTTTATTTTTATTGTTCAATGTCAATTTATAAAGGAGCGTGTTTAACTTGTCAAAAAATAAGGAAGTAGAAGAGTTAGGTGTTCTGTAAACACAGATTACTATAAGGTTAAGAGATTTTATTTGTATCCCACAACATTCAAAGTGTTTCTCGCAGCATAGATCACCACATAACTGTAATAGTTCAAAGTCCATTAGTTTTTTTACAAGGATACAAACGCCACCACGTCGTTCGTTTTTTCGGCAAAATGATGCTGCTAATCTGTAATTATTTATTTTAATGTTTGATTCATCTCCATCCTTGACAAATGTTTCAGAAAAGCATAGTATATCCAATTTCGGTTTAGATAATTCATGTAAACACAACTCTAGCAAATCAATTTTATTCAAAATTCCCGCGATGTTTTGATGAAGTAAAGCATAGTTATCTTTATTAGGCTCGAAAAAAAACACTAGAAGATTGCCTTACGACATTGGCTTCAACGCTAGCACCAGCCACCACCCTATAGCAAATCTTTCAAATTATAGTTGAAAAAGATTATCTTTTAACAAAATTCACCATAGCGAATGTCTCTCTACATCCCTAACCCCAACATAGAGAAAGATCCTCAACTATAAACTTTTTAACAACAATCCCAATAGGTGGCCATAGAGAAGGGATCATCAGTGACGGTGATAGACAACTCGGGCCGCAGCCGGTGGCGCATCCGTCTCGGGGGCGCCGGCACCGAGGTGCAGGTCCCGGGCGCCGTGGTGGCGCTCCCCCCTCCCTGCCAGGAGGCGCTCGACGCGGCCGCCAGGCTCCGGAGCGCATACGATAGGGTGAGTACCATACATGATCCATTTTAGGGTTCCATACCTCATCATCATCAGACGAAGCACACCAACTGCTAAACAAAAGTCCTCGCCCTTAGAAGAGAAGAAGAGAAGAGAAAAGAGAGAGGGGCTGCCTTAATGAGTGTTGAACGTCAGACGTGTGTCGTAATGTGTGCCACTATTTAAATCCCTTAATCGCTAAAAGTTTAACTTTCACAGTATAGTTTATACAGTACCTTTCCATCACTGCTACAAAGTTGAGTAAACATAACGGCAAAATATTAAGTGATATGAGTACCAGAAGTAAAAAATAAGGTTATAATTTCTTTATATGAAGTATCAAAACAAAGCACCGTGTCGACTAATTGGAAAGGATCGCGTTCTGTGCCCGTTTGTGTCTTCCGACCCCGCGCGCGCTACCGCTCTGCTGCACTGTGCCACGCAGCTGGAAAGGATCGCGTTCTGTGCCGTAGCGTGTCTGCCGATAGTTGTTTACTGGCCGCAAGGCGATACAACAATAAAAGGAAGAAAAACAATCGTCAGCGTTAACTATTATTGTTAAGCATTTTCTGCTGTACGATCAAGATGCCTGCCACCTGCAATGCTTGTAAGAAATATATACAGTCGCTTAACTATATGGAATGTTATAAGTGCAAAAAGATTTACCATCCACCGTGTTTATCTATCTCACTTGAGAGCTTCACAATATTAACCGATGAGTACAAGAACACCTGGACATGTCCTTCGTGTGTAAGCTTGCTTCCTAAAGGAGATAACAGTTCAACCCCGGTTCGTCCTGCGCCCACGACTGGTCGTAATAAAACGCATTCGGAAAACGATAATGTGAACACCACTAGAGGTAGCCGACCAAAAGAATACACACCTACCAACACAGTGACCAACACAGATGACATTTCTTCCCTAATCTGTGAAATACGTTTACTTAGACAAGAAGTGCAAGAACTCAAGACGCAAAATATGGAAATTAGTCTGCTGCGTCAAGATGTATTAGAGTTGAAAAACCAACTATCTACATCGTCTACATTGCTTAGTAAAAAAACGGAAGAATTAGCAGCACGGGATCTTGAAATAGCTAACCTGAAGAGTTCTGTGTTGCAACTGCAGGTGGTGGTCAATCAGCAAGAACAGAATGCTTTGCGTAACGATCTTGAGATTATGGGAATTCCGGAACAAGAGGCTGAGAATTTACACCATATTACTCTCCTAGTTGCCAAGAAAATTGGAGTGGATCTTAATGATGACGACCTAAATGAAATTTCTAGAGTAGGTACAAAACGACCTGCGGCATCTAAGCTTCCCCTAAACGAAGACATCAAACCCCGCCCGATTGTGTTAAAATTATTGAGGCGATCAAAGCGGAATGAAATTATAAAGGCCGCAAAAAGCAGACGAGACCTGACGACCGCGGATATAGTTACTGGTCCGGCAAAGAAAATGTTTATTAACGAACGACTCACCAAGGAAAATCGTCACTTATTTCGAGATACAAGACTCCGCGCAAAACAACACGGTTTTCGTTTTTGTTGGATCCGAGATGGATCAATTTATGTTAGACAAGCCGAAAAGAAACCCGCGATCCCCATACGAAATACCGATGACCTGGAGCAGCGTGTTGGTTCAGCACTCACGGAGACTAATATCTGAAGCTGCGAAACTGAATCTGAATTCAGCTACCAATTTGTCTCTTGGTTATCATTCCCTGGACAACAAAGTTGTTTTTTGTCCTTTTTACATACATTGTTATCATATTATTAAAGATATTGCTTCTTTACACAAAATACCAGCTACATCACATTATACACACAACTCATTACACTACATATATGCAATCATTTTTAAAATCCATCACAGCACTATTTATAAATTTTTTGTCATAAGTTGCACACATAGTTTCGCTATTTTTCATGGAAAATGTTGCTTTCATGCGAAATTGCTAAATCCCAAATCTCCTCAAATTGCTGCGAACATATTTTTATCAATAAAAGAACTTATTGATGCTTCCCGCTCTATTCATCACAACTGGTTAGATACTTCCAATAGCTCTTATTTAAATCATATTCAATATTAATTTGGGTACGTTGGAGGATTTGGATAATGCGTATACAATAGAGTGCGAAGCAATTAATTTACCAGAAGATTGTAAAAATGTTCTAACCCCGGAATATAATTTCAAGACACTGACTTTTAATATTCGTAGCATACAACATAATTTCGATTCATTTCTCGTAGTCCTAAAAAGGCTTAACATCCCCTTTGACGTAATTGTTCTAACTGAATGCTGGCTTGCAGGAGGTGCCATAGTTAGACAAATACCAGGCTATCATTCTTTCTCTACTGAGAAAAACTTGAATAGAAGTGGAGGCGTTGTGGTGTATGTTGCTGATAAATGGAGTGCTACAGTTAGAGAACCATCCATAGTAAATGCTGAATGTCTAGCCGTCGAATTGTCAAATTCTTTTTGTATTTTAGGTATCTACAGGTCTCCATCAAATAAAGAGATTGATTCGTTCTTAGCTTCCTTACATACAGTTTTAAGCGAATTTAACAGTAAAAGTAATGTTTTTGTAGCGGGGGATATAAACATTAACATTATTTCTGTGTTGGAGAAATCCAGTTCAGACTATCTAAGTTTATTGGCTGAGTTTGGTTTTATTCCAGCCATCACAAAACCAACTCGTGGAAAAACGTGCCTGGACCACATATTCGTTCGGAGTAATAAACATAAACGCATAGGTCTGGTAGTTGACACGGATATAACAGACCATATGATTGCTATATCGGGTCTAGTACATTTAAACACCAGCTCGAGGCGATGCCAAATCATTACCAAAATTAATTACAGTGGTGTATCAGAAGAACTCCAACTAACTGATTGGACAAAAGTCGTTAATACAAAAGATGTCAATGAAGCCGTAGAAGAATTCGATCGAATATTGTCTGAAGCTACGCTGAATAATACATCGGAAAAACGCGTGAGTCGTTCTAAAACGATTTTCAAACCGTGGATAACACCGGGCCTAATCAAGTGTATGAACCACCGTGACAAACTTCACTTAGATCTAAAAAAACACCCAAATGATGCAAATAAGAAATTAATATACATACGTTACAGGAATTCGTGCATCGACCTCCTTCACAGGGTTAAACATAATTATGAAAAACAACGACTTGAAACTAACAAACATAATACAAAAAAGCTGTGGAAGACTATCAAAGAGATAACAGAAACCCCAGCAAATAATGCTAAAACACTTGACTTGTTGAAAGCTGATGAAAGTCCAAAAAACTCGGTAGACTTATGTAACAAATATTTTGCTTCCATAGGAACAGATCACGCAAACAAACTTCTGCTTCAACAAGCAACCACACAAGAGTCGATAGCCCGGAATATAAAATTAAGTACCCATAAGCCCTGCACATTTTACATGCAACCCACTGATATTCTTGAGGTAGATAGTATTATTTCACAGCTTAAAAGTGATAGTGCTCCCGGCGCGGATGGACACAAAACAATGCTAATCAAAGCAGTAAAAAAAGAAATTATAGCCCCTCTTACTTACATATTCAATCTCAGTATATCCACTGGACGTTTTCCCGATGCCTGGAAGAAAGCAGTTGTAGTACCTATACATAAAAGTGGCTCCAAAACCTGCGTAGAGAATTATAGACCCATATCGCTTCTGGGAGTCCTCTCTAAAATATTAGAAAAGATAATTAACAAACGGCTGCTTAACTACCTTGATAAATATAACTTAATAACTGATAAACAGTTTGGATTTCGGCGTGGCAAATCAACGGAAGGTGCAGTTGAAACTTTGGTTAATCTCATCTCTGGATATGTTGACAATGGCCAAAAATGCATTGGCATTTTTCTAGACCTTGCCAAGGCATTTGATACCGTATCAATCCCAATTCTTTTAAAAAAACTCGAGTGCCTAGGAATACGCGGTTTACCTTTGGCCTGGTTCGAAAGCTACCTAACAAGTAGATTCCAATTTGTTAAGATTGACTCCTATCACAGTGAAGAACTTCCAGTAACCTTTGGCGTGCCGCAGGGTAGTGTGTTAGGTCCGTCCTTGTTTACTATTTATATAAATGACCTCGAGAGAGCTATTCCAGCAGGTGCGGACATTGTATGTTATGCAGATGACACTGTTGCGATTTTTCATGGTGCCAGCTGGGAGATCACAGCTAATCATGCAGAACTTGGCATAAGCAAGATAAAACAATGGCTAGACAACAATCTTCTCCACCTTAACACAAACAAGACCAAATATATGTGTTTCCGAAAAACCAAAATATCAGCAAGGGAAACCCCAGCAACCTTGAGAGTACTCTCTCCACTTTCAAATAACAACAATGCCTGTGACTATTTAACTAAAGCTGAAAGTATTAGGTACTTGGGTATAGAGCTGGACGAAGGCCTCACTTTTAGAGCACATATCGCTATGGTAACCCAGAGAACTAGAAAGTTGATACATGTAATAAAACTGCTACGAAACTCCGCAAATGGTGAAATTCTGCATCTAGTGTACCATGCTTTATGCCAATCCGTTATAAGCTACTGCATTTCTGTCTGGGGTGGAGCGGGTGTGTCTATAATGATTCTTGTTGAGAGGGCACAGCGTTCCGTATTAAAAGTCATGCTAAAAAAACCGTACCTATATCCAACAACCTCACTTTACTCTGAAGCTAAGGTACTTAGTGTAAGAAAGCTGTATATCCTCAAGAGCTGTCTATTAATGCACAAACGAGTGCTAGATTTGCCAACTTTCAAAGACTTAATAAAAAAACGTGTTTTTAGAGTCCCATGTCCCACTACCAAATCTTCTTTTGCTCAAAGGCACCCCAAATTTAGGCAACCATTTATTTATAATCAGGTGCTCAAAGCCTGCAATTCTATAGACTATTCTACTAGGAATGCTAAGATTGCTCTAACAAATTGGCTGCTTACCTTGTCATACCAGGATACTGAGAATTTGCTTAAAATTACAGCCTAAAAACTTGATCAATACGTGTATACACACACACACACACACACACACACACACACACAACATACAATATAATACACAACATACAATAGTGCTACACTCAATTCAGCATCCATATACATTTATAAAATAAGTTTATTTAGTTAATTAACTATTTTAGTATCAACATTAAGAATAATATAATAATTAGAATAATTTTATATAAATAAGAATTTAAATAAGAATAATTTTAGTTTTGTTAAAATATTCTAATATCTGCTAATAATTTGCTAAAGTAAAATAATTATAGGGCCATCGGGAAAAGAAATAACTTTTCATAAAATCTGGATTTTGGTTTAATACTCAAAGATCTGGATATATGTTCTGACTGACTAAACTACTGGAATTGTACCAGGTCCCCACGAGACAGGTTTTACCTAGTGTGGAGACCAAAGGAATATGTTTCACGCTTATGCACTAAAACAGTACATAGGCAATTAATTATTGTTATTTTAGAAAATAAGCAATGTAATTGGAGAAAAATAAATATTATATTATTATTATATTATTAATCGCTACGCTTGGCACGTCTTGGGGATCGCACTATAGGTGGGAGGTAATCCGATAGAGAGACGCTGCTGTCCTGTCTTATTGTTTTCCCTTGGTCGATTTTTGTGGACACCCATCGAGAGGAGATGGTAGGGCTATTCAGGGAGGTAGGGATACCCCACGGGTCTGTACCTTAGAGGTAAAAATGGAACCCCTATGGTGTCTATTTATCTGTCACACCATATCTCAACAACAGCCAATGCTATCGAATGAAAATTTGGAATAGTTTGGTCAGAGATCACTATTACAGTCATTTAGATTATTATTTTATTAATATTTGCTTCTCTATAGGTGTGTATTTAATAATATTTTAGTAGGATATAAATGTATATGTATATATATATTATACATTAATAGGTACACCACCATCTGCCCGTATTTAAAATAGTTTCTTCCATTTCAATAAGGTTGTCTGGAAGAAATCCCTATTAGCGATAAGGCCGCCGTTTGTACTATCCTTTATTGTTTGTTCTTTAATGTTGTTATTTGTTGTTTTTGTTTGTATTAAGTCGTACCATTTTCTTGTTCATTTGTTTGGTGTACAATAAAGTATATTCTATTCTATTCTATTCTAATAGTATTAAATATTACTGAAGCAACCATGTCGCAAATGGGGGTAGGAATGGGGCGTCATATGAAAGGGCTTTATTTGTTTATTACAAAAAAGGATTTTTATTTTATTTCATCTAGTTTTTCACTTATAACTAAAAATCTCGAAAATAATACCGTTTTCTCTCCGAAATTCTTGGAGTGAAAAATCTGTCACAGTTACAGGAAAAATAAAACGATGGTTCTAAGGTACACAGATTTTTTTACAAATAATTAAAAAACTTTGACAAACACACTTAGTTATGCGGTTTGATTCTTTTGCTGCCTGAGGTGTTAGAAGGATAACAAAATAACTTTTATCCGTCCAAAGAAAGTACGAACCTACGTTCCGAGAGTCCGACTCGCACAAGACTAGCTAAGGACTGGAACAGTTTGCCTGCGTCGGTTTTCCCGCCCGATTATAATGTGGTTGTCTACAAGACTAGAGTGAATAGGCTTTTAATACAGCTAGTGTGCTTTACCATCCTCGATTGCATCGCCGCTTTCCATCAGGTGGGACTGCAGTCAAGCACTAGCTTACAAGTAGTAAAAAAAAGACTAATTTTTATTATTAACGTCGCCCGTAGATCAATCTCTTTCTAACCTATGTAAACCTATTATAAGTTTACATACGATTACTGTGGCCCCTAATAAATACATAAACATAAAACCAGGATATAAATTACCAGTCGATCGCAAACATTGATAAATTATACAAACACATCAATTTTATACAAACAAATCAGCTCCTCAGTGCACCGTTTACTGTGAAGCGATGCGTTTACTAGATACCTATACTGTTATCGTGTATACAGTATTTCTGATATTTCTGTTTTGTCTCCGGAAGGTAATACAACTATGGCAGAGGAAACAGCTGAGGATGCGACAGAACATGATCTTTGCCACCATCAAAGTCGTTAAAGGATGGGATTTCCCTCAAGTAAGTTTTCATTTGTATTCTAGGACTATAGTCTATTTGATTAAGGATGTGACACTTTCATAATAATGCACATTATGCTATACAGATATGTATTATACAAAGAAATTCTCTCACCGATCGATCACCTGATTGTTTGGAAAGTTAGATGCTCCATGCGTCGGTTGGGCATGTAAAAGGTCGGTCCTGCACCTGACCTCTCCCCGGTTGTGTCGGTCATCCGTCCAATTGGAATTGTGAGAGTAAAGGAAGAAACAGTGCACTTGTGTCTACGCAAGCACTTGTGTAATAGAATATCTTCATACATAGTAGATCTTGTGACATATTGGCCGCTGTGGTGGTATTGACCAGGAGGGCATTACGTAAAGAAATAAATACTTATCTATAATATGTTGTATTATTAGTCTATGATACGTAGTTGAGCATCCTTATCGTGCTATCTCTTTCTCGTGACACCTATCCCTTCTGCGACAAGCGCAGCAATTCTTCTATACCCTACCGTTATTATCATAGTGTACCCACCATGACTGCATGACCAATAACCATCAGGTGGTCCTACACTACTTTATATGAATAAAAAAAATAAAAGTCCTTGTTTATGCCCCACTAGGCCTGCCCTCAAGATAAGGGGCTTAGGCCATAGTCCACCACGCTGGCCAAGTGCGGGTTTTCGGACTTGATAGATAGATAGATAGATAGAGAACTCTTTATTGCACACCAAGAAGTACAGAAAACAAAGAAGTACAAAGAAAATATACAATGGTATACATTGGGCGGTCTTATCGCAAGTTGCGATTTCTTCCAGACAACCTTAGGATGGAAAGGAACGATCAGTTAACAAAAGAAGGTAGCCAATGGTGTACAGAAAACAAAATAAAATAAAATGAGGAAAAGTTACAACACGTCACAAGCCAACTAACAAACAAGCCTAACTAGCTTTTGAATGACGTTGACACGTCATTCAAAAGCTAGTTAGGCTTTCTTAGACATGCAGGTTTCCTCACGATGTTTTCCTTCACCGAATGCTAGTAACAATCGCACAAAGACGATTCAAACATGCTTAATTAAAGAAATCAGAGGTGCGAGCCGGAGTTCAAGCCTGCGCATTGTTTCCAAGGCAAGAGCTCACCCACTGAGCTGTTACTGCTATTACTTTATATTAATTTGTTAAAAAATTGATCAGTTCGTGGCAATGGGCGCGGAGCAGAGGCAAGCGATACGTCGTGCACTGAACGAAGATGCCGAGAAACTGCTCGCAGAAGGTGACCCAGCTGACCCGCAACTGAGGCGCCTGCGCAGGGAGATTGATGACGTCAACAGACTCTTCGATGAGTTCGAGCGCCGGGCCCGTGCTGAGGGTAAGTTAATGATGTCACATTTGATTTTTCAGGTCATTGACACGTTTCGGTTAGGTTCATTACCCGAAGCCGGAAGACAACTCTACTGCGGAATAAAGGCATCCCCTTTAGAACGCCACAATGAACGACAGTTAGCCATTTGCATCCAACAATTATCGGTTGCCCGCAACTTCCACAATGTTGTCTGTCGGCCTGCCTACGCTCTGCGTCTTCCAGTTCATGGACGCCCCTCGAGAATCTTTGTTCCTTAGCCGCTATTACTAGTTTTAGGGTTTGCGGTAATTCGTTAACAAGTTGTATATTCTCTCGTTCGTTCCCTCACTGTTTCTTTCTCCTCGAGAGTAACGTCAAAACGGCATAATTTCTCATAGCGTGCCGCGGATATTATATCTGTGCCAAACTAAACTACGACTAATTAAAGTTTATACAAAGAATACCGCATAATAACGTATCGTTGATCATAATTGCGGATGGGAATTTGTTTTTCTTTGCCTCAGAGAATGGTTTCTATTGTCCGCGATTAACCCACAGATCGAATCGCAGACAATCCTAATTAATACTAGCGGCGACTGAAAGTTAAGGCATTAATATCCTTGTATTCATTTGTAGTGAAAACATACATCCATCCCACTTCTGATTTTTTCTCTAATTCCTTCCATACTTAATAGGAAATATTAAGATTTTATTGATGTGAAGAGCTGACCAACAGAAAAATCTACTAAAGACGACTGTGATAATTATGACATAACATAAGTACGCCCATCACCTCGGTTTTCCTGCTAAATAATATTGATAGTATGTAAAAAATAATTTTAAAATTCCAATATAAAAGTCGTATAACCAAAATCTTTGAGAGGTTTTGGTTTTTAAAATATACAGGAAAAAATGGTTGTCCATATAAGAACAGAGCCACTATTACACATTCAAATCAAGGTATAATCAATAGTAAGTAAGTTAGATAAAAAGTGACCCTTAGCAAAATGACACAAGCTCCTATAAATAGTGAGTAATGAGTCAGTATGCATTGTTTACAATAGTATCTGGCTTGCAACGGACAACACTGTACTAAAGTGACCTATTAATGGACTAAGGCGATAAGGTAATTTATCTTATTGCTCTTTGTGTACCTTGACACTTACGGCCGCGAATGATTTTGATACTTTGTTTCAATAGTAAATAAACTTACTTTATTAATATAAATAATTATCAAAAGTTGGGTAACAAGCTTTCAGTAGTTTTAGATTTTGAATGAGCCCCATTTGCTTTGTTCAGCTGTGGGCATCTCTTGGCTGCTGATGATGATGTAGAGAATTGAAAGTTTATAGAAATCAAACACATTACCTCTCTTATAGAATACTATCATGTAGTATAATAATTAGTAGGTCATATGTGCCAAGCTATACAGTTATCCCTTCCGTATCAAATATTCTACAGCAAAGTAGCAGTTTGCAAACAATATACCAGTGTAGTGTTACCAGTGTTGTGTGTGTAGAAATTACCATGTCCAAAAGATTTAACTAATGACTGACTAATGATTTAACTAATGAGTGTTGTATAACGAGAAGCAGTGCAGAGGTTAATATCATAGTCAGCAGTTTTTTAGGCAGTCGTGTTGCCTACCGTTGTGTGGGCGTTAGAGACTGCGATACAGTTTTTTAACTAATGCAGACATTATCGTACCAGTATATATGTATCCAAAAAAAAATTGTTCCAAATAAAGATTTTCAATAATTTTTTATTCACTAAATACAAAATATTCTACTACTACTAAATATTCATTAAAGCTAAACTTCTGCTCGTGTCCTCACTAGGTAGAAATGATAAGATATGTTTAGTTGAATTCTGGAACTCATCTCATGGCCTGCATCTCAAAAATGTGTTAATTGTATTTTTTTAAAGTATCAAATTTAAACGTCGAGCTACACAAATGGATGCTTTATTGACAAAGTACCTCTTGCCATTGTCCTACGGGAGAACATGTCAGTTGCAATTAGTACACCGTACACGCGTACGTTCGCACCGGTCCCGGTGTACTCACCGATAGTACGCAGTGAACGCGAATTTGGAAGTTATTCGAACGACGAATTTATTGCGAAATAAAAGTTATTTAATATGTTTCAATAGATGGCGTTGAACCGGCTAATTTTTTTTTCGTTTAAAATATTTTTAAACTAGTCTCATTTTTGTTTAAATTATATTTTAATTCAATGTTATTTTAGATTAGGTTACATACTCGTATATTAGAAAAGGGAGGAATAAGTTTGCATTTTTAATACATCAGTTATTTTTACTAGCGACCAAAACAAACGTTCTTTTTAATATTTGCGTATCGATGCATGAATGCATTAATGATTTAGCTAAGTGCCACAAGTTGCAATAATTCAATGATTCCAGATGCAATCATTCGTTTCTCTTTGAAACGCCTGCCATTGCACATATGTTGATTTTGGCCCATCTTTTTATTATTTTTGTATAATAAATGGTATAGACGAACTCAAACTTAATTAGTCGCTATGCGTTTTGTGGTATTTTTATATCTCCTCAGCCGGTAGATCCCTTGTGAAACCGTCCAGCAGGGCTATTGCATATCTTTAGCCACCCAAGTGAATATCAAGCTTCAGTTGTCCACCGAACTATGATGTCAACTGAAAGTGTGCAAGCATTTGTATTTATTGGTCACTTAAATTAGGCAATAGGTACCGAATTAATCATTTGATGGTCACTTTGCTTTAGTGATTATCACTTTATTTATCAAACGAGATACGATATAGGGGGACTGGGCTCGTAGGTACCACCTCAGTGTCAGATATCCTGTTGGAAAACAATAATAAAAAAAAACTGATTTCCTCGCTCTATCAAATAAGAAGACGTTATCTAATTCTTTTGTTTTTGATAAGCCAGCCCGCTTCACAATTCGCTGCTTAATATTGGCTTACATTCAGATTGAGGTCATGCACTAACTTATATTATTATTTTATGTTTTTTCTCTCTGTGGAATCCGCGTTAGTACAATGGTGAAAATTGAGAAACCTGGGACATAATTAATGTGTTGTTTTTGGCTGCAAAGAGAATCGACTGAACTCGTTTCGTTATTGGCTGCATAATTATGCATATCAGTTTCGTTGATTGCATTTATCGCATATTATCAATGATATTATAAAGAAATGATATAATATCCTTGCTTAATGTGGTGCATTGACGTCTTTCTTTATAAATTAACTTAAATAAAACTAGACTTATAATTATGTCACAGGAGGTCTTATACCTCAATCTAAATAAAAACCGCCATTCTGTTTTAATTAATTTGTTTAATATCAAAAAATATCACGTACCAAACGATTTTAAAAAAATAATATTGGTATTGTGAATGCTTCTTGCAACTTAGGTATTCTGGTTAAAAATGAACTGCTATCTAAAACCCGAGCAATTATGCTTAATTATTGTAATGTGTTCATTAAAGCAATAACCATTTAGTGTCTCCAAACCGAGCTAAAATTAACCTCCTCTTTTATTAAATGGGTTACTTTGTTCTCTTTTAATCTCCTCATTAGCGGTTTTTGGATTATGTGTCTTAATATTCCAATAATAAGCTTTCCCGTTCTTCATATTCTGGATTAGTTTGAAAAGTGTCATAGCCCGGACGTAACGTTATTGTAACTGCTAGTATTTATTGTTGCGTTCTCTAATGTCAATGAGATTTTAAATACTATAAAAACATACATCGGATCTTCTACGTTCTGTGTATCGTTATTCTAATTTCTTAAGGAATATTTTACTCTGTGTTTAAAAACTGTAACTTTAGTATCGAAATATTTTACAGTGATTGGAAATTGTTACAATGTGTTTGTGATTTTACGCGCGTAAAATTCTAGAAGAGTATTGTTGAAGTGATCACTACAATGAAGAAGTTAAAGAGGATATTTTCTTTCGGAAAAGGAGGTAATATTTAGTTATATAATGAAAAAAAAAAACATATCACCTTGGCCCGTAATCTCTGAGGTGCAGAAGTGTGTAGTGTATGTAGGGTGGATGTCTGTCTACTACGTTATCCAATATATTCCTATAAATTTATTGCTACTCATCGAGAATAAAGGTTTCTTTTAAAAACCACATAGGATTACTCAGAAATAAAATGTATCAAGTTTAAAGAAATATCTAGTGCTTGACCATTCAGTGGTACCAGTGGTGAGGTATTAACCCCTCCACGGCCGATAGCTCGGATCTGAACAATAGCGCAATCACGTGGCCGGCCTGTGTAACAGGTGTCACTGTGGTAGCAGAAAAAGGGACGAACGACGATTCACTAACCACTAACACAACGGCTTCTTATAGAGCACTGGCCACCAAAGCCACTAGAAACATACACTATTTTACTGCGATCTTCTGTTCTCTTCTACTCTTCCCTAGTCAGACTTCTTCAAATGTAAAGCTGGTGACTCTACCCCCTGAAACATCTCTCCAACAAATATTTAACTTTTTACAACGACTTCTCTTTACCTAGATAAGCTAAAGATACTAGGCTAGCTAGAATTTATTAGATGGTTCCTTGTGCATGGAACCCTCCTGGTAGATACCACTGAAGGTGTCAGATATTCTTCCACCAAGCAGCAGTGTGTAAATGTTGTTGTGTTCCGATCTGAAAGGCACTGTAGGTGGTGAAATTACCGGACACAGAGGACTTAATATCTAATGTCTTAAGAGTAGGCAACGCGCTAATGTTGACGTTGTTAGCGTCTATAGGCTGCGGTGACTGCTTACCATCAGGTGGGCTGCATGCTTGCCACCTTGGTTGTATAAAAAGAAGATGCCCACCAAATATTTTACTGTTTACATAGACCACCTCGATACGCTTAAGGTGATTGAATAATCGGCAGTGATGTCACGCACATATTCGTCCAATTGCACTAACAATTTGAGGTGGCCTTGCCATGAGGTCCGCGTTTCAGAAACGAATCAATGGCCTCCCACTTTTGCGTGACAATGAATCAAATATACGACCGTCTTAGGTCATGTGTTGGTTCAAAAAGATTGATGTCAGAGATTGTTAACAATTTGAGCTTTGAACTTTATTTTGTAAAGAATTTTGAACAAACTGAGAAGACAGTCGATTGATACACAGTCCAGCTAAAAATTCGGGGCCTATTTCATGCTTTAGTTTGGGTTTATAAATTTATAATATGGGTTTATAAAGGTGTATAAAAGGATCACAAATGGGCTAGGAAATCGTCACATAAACGATAAAGGTTTATCGTGAGAACCGTCGATAGGTGCGTATTTTGAAAGCTGGAGGCTGGATCTCCTACTCAAGAACGGAGCACCCACTGAGAAACTACCTCTATTTTTTAGAAGTTCACACCTTCTGAATGATGGTTCCTGTAAGGAGTAGGGTTGTCAGTTTGTCAGTGCTCTTTAATATCTCGCTATATTATCGGTTGAGGGACTATTGCTCGTACCTTTTGTTGTTGACACGGTGATACTTCTGATCCACAGTCTTGTTGCTTGTGTACATAATAACTAGTACAGTTACTTTCACGTGTGCATCACCATTTACTATTAGGTAGAATCGGTCAAGCACTAGCTTATATTCCAGTAATACTCAGGGTCCTAAATTTTACGATATGATTCAATCAAACCCCAAATTAGTTCAACTAGCCACAATTATTTTTTACGACCACATTATGATGTCACCGTGTTTTGGAACATGTAATTTTAATTTGATCGACCTTGCGTGTTTTAAATTACGGGTGTATGGCTAACACCTATGTTTGGAAACTGTTTTCTGTACCTGATACTCCCATGTGATCATGAATTTAATAATAATTTTACATAACCAAAAGTTTCTGAATTGGAACCGTTTATTAATATGCCAATTCCTAAAGAAGTAAAGTCGATGAAGCGCAGCAGTTAGCTGCTTTGTGTTTGATCTTTCACCGTTATCATAAAATTACTATTTTTGAAACGCAAAGTTGTAGAATACCAGAATTGGTCTCCCTTCTTTCATTTCCACATTTGAATATCAAAGCCTAATAATGTTTAGGTACTCATTGTGTGGGACTTAGCTCATTTATGTTGATTTTTCATCTTCTTTATTGATAATTATGTGTTCTTTCAAGCGAGTTTTAGAAGCGAATTAGTGAAGCAATCGACGTTGTCTTATGAGCTTTTAGATCATTCTTATTTCCTTTAGAATTTGTAATCTAAGATGAACGTCGTCCGATCGGCTGGACCGAGCAATTTGACCACGTGGTCACCGGGGTTCCAACGTATTTGTAGTCCTAATCTAATAATCGCCCGATAATGTTAAGTACAAACTTCATTTTGCGATATCATTTTTTGGTCTCCGACAATATACACACATCAAAAGTGTCTAGGGATCAACATATATTTTTGCAATAACTTTTCTCCTGATTGATATTAATTAAAATTTTCTTTAAGGATTCATCAAATAAAGTGTTTTCGTTTGTCACAGTAACGATAAACCAAGTCACCTTTGCATTAATAAAGAAATTTGCCATTTTCCTAATAAAGGGATTTTTGACATTTGAACCACTAACACAAAAGTTCGAAAAAAAGACTGAAATAACAGTTTTCTTTAAAATTTTATTGGGTAACTTAAACAATTAATAATCCGTGTTTCTACCGCGAACACTAACAACACAAGAACATCGGTTTGGCATACTCAAAATGAGTTCATCCAAATCACGCTGTGGAATGGCCGCCCATGTTCGTTGCAACAACAAAAAAAGGTCTTCTTGCGACTGGATACCCTCCATATTCGGCAGAGCTCTTCTCTGTAGCATATCCCATGCATGCTCAATCGGGTTCAAGTCTGGCGACTGAGCAGGCCAGGGCAGGACATTGATGTTAGCTGCGGCGAGAGTCTGTCTTACAACTCTTGCGGTGTGCGGTCGTGCATTATCATGCATTAACTGAAATAAGGGACCGATTTGCACTTGTAGAGGAACGATGACGTCTGATACAATCGTCTCAGCATAAATTTGAGCGTTGAGGTTGCCTCTGATCCAAATCAACTCAGTTCTTCCGCCGATCCAAATACCCGCCCATACCATGATGGTTCCACCACTATAAGGATGGACTTCCTGGCAGGATTTTAATCGCTGTTGGCGTCCAGGGGTTCTCCAGTGTCGTATACGTCTTGTATCCGGTCTCATACCAAAACGAGACTCATCAGAAAAGCACACGAAACGCCATTGTTCTTCTGCCCAATTTCTGTGTTCAAGAGCCCATTGATATCGAATCCTACGATTGTGCATTGCTATAGGTGGTACCCGTAGCGGTCTTCGGGAATGAAGGTTCACTTCATGCAAGCGGTTTCTGACTGTTTGGTCGCTAATTAAGTTCCCTGAAGAGTGATGAAGCCTCACGGCTAACATCATGGCAGTTATTGTTGGAGCTCTTCGAGTTAAGATTTGAATATATCGGTCTTGTCTCCGTGTGGTGCAGCGATACCGTCCTCCATGGCGCTCAGCCACGGTACCAGTGCTTCGGTAACGTGTCCAAAGTCGACTGATAACACTCTGACTTGTATTCAGAGCTAAAGCCACAGTACGTTGCCGGGAACCAGCTTCTATCATTCCCACGGCTCTGAGCATTTCTTCCCTGCTTAAATGACGTCGCCGCTCCATAATAACGTTGGTTTTAATCAGTAGTAGGGAAACAGTAGCACTAATAATGTCTTCAATGCGTTGTATGTTTTTATAGGGAAAATATTGACAGCTGATTTTCATCTTTTACTCGAATTTGATTCACAGTTCCTGATTCAAATTATGAAATGCACCAAAAAGGATCCATATAAATTTATAAAATCATAAATTTATTACAAAGCCACATCTCAATCTCAAGAAATCCGCTTAAAAATGCTTGATCCCTAGACACTTTTGATGTGTGTAGTTTAACATGCGACTACCCCAACACTGCGCTGGTGACGTCATGTGTTTTTTGATCGAGTCCACTTCAATTCGATTGACCTTGCATGCACTAAAATACAAGCTAGCTGCCTGGATATGACAGTTATCTGTGCAATTCTTGATCGGGTACAGAGTGGGTGGTGCACACAGTATAGGAAAAGTAGCATGCTCAATTGTAAATGGAGTGGATAAATTTGTCTAAAGAAGCTACAGACGTAGGTATTGTTTAAACTTCGCTATATTATATTTACCGGAACTATTAAGAATTTATTGTTCACGGCTCAATGACTGCAGACAACTCGTCACTAGTCTGATGGAAGGATTTGACTGTTTTTCCACAAATTTTGCATTTCATTTGCCACGTAAGTTCTTCATTTGAATTTTGTTTTCATTAGAAAGTTAAAATAGTAAAAGAAAAAAATAAGTCAGCAAAATAATGTTATTTTTCTAAATTCGAATGTTGAATTTCCCTACTGTCTGACTCGACTATTCTGCGACCCGCGTCATAACAGTAATCTAGATCTCGACTCAGTTACTCAAACGCTGCCGTCCAGTGATAAGCATTGTTTCGTTCGTTTAATACATTTAAATGTTTCTGAAGATCATTCTTGTTTACATTGAGAGGACTGTGGAGAGGACAGAGTACCGGATCCAGTCAGGTGCTTTTTGTTCGTACTGGACAGACTCAATGAACCGTGTCCGATTCCGTATTCCGTCGTCTGTGTTTATTGCTTTGACGTGAATTTTTGGTTAATGTAAGCTAGGCAATGATAGTTCGTTTAGAAATCTTAGTGCTTTTGGGTTTCATATCGAAAGTTGCATAATAAACTCGGTGATGCATTTAATTCTAAGTGCATTAGAGGTCATTGACACGGTAGGTCACGTTGATAACTTGGTTCATCCACTGCCGGCTGTTCTCGTATATTTCTGTTACATGCCTATTAATTCAACTGGTGAGGTGTATAATAACACTTTGTGTACATTATCTACCTAGTTGTATGAATGATCTGTAGTTTGCACAATATCTAAGCAATTTAATGGTGCATGCATTTCTTTGCGCATTTATATTGTTATGACCTTAACAAAAAGAAAGATCTGAATCATACTATAGAATTTATTTATGAATGTCGCTTAGATGTGCGTTCGGTTACCGATCGTGAGACTTATTTGAGGAATTATTAGTATAGATGAAACGAAATACTATGTCGAATATGTTTGAGACAAATATTCCTAAAAAAGAAACAATTATTTGGTGATTTTTGGTGATTCTTACGTAATGTTTTGCTACATTCAATTTCTGAATATGGATTAAGATCGAACTCTCATACGTCTGAGATATACCTAACTGTCGATAGAGTTCCACAGTCAATGGCGTGATTACATTTGTGGTAGCCCGTGGTCTAAAATATTTGTTGGCTCATGATCCGTGATATTTAACTGAGTATATCCTAGCCCAATAACTTCTAACAAAACTCTTGTTCTTTGCAGAAGAATCGAAGAACGCCGCCCGCATATTCACAGAGCAATCGTCGACCCTGCTGGAACGTCTCGAGATTCTGGAACGGCAGCTACATGAGAGGATCGCGAGCCACATCCCGCGGGACCTGGACTCGCTGGAACACCTGGTGCTACAACACAAGGACTGGGAGAACAACTTGCATGCGCTATCCAGCGATGTGGAGGAAGTTCAAACGACGTTCAGAGGTATTGTCAACTATTCTGTTATATCTACATAATGTTGTCTTTTACTTACGCGAATATTACACATTGAAATTAAACTACGCAGTATGTGAACATGTTCAGGATCGCACCCACCATTATATTAGATTTGATAAACCACAAATCCTCGCAAGAGAACGCCGATTCCTGCCTAGGATGATTCGTGAGGCTATTGAAATCAAAAAACATCCTAATTTCAATAGAGAAGATGGTTGGGTGTTACCACCGGCTTGGGATCCTGTGATAAATATAATTAAATCCAATATCAATCAAAACACTGCACGGCCTCAAGATACTGTAAGCTCTTACTGCGTAGATCGGACCAACAATAATAACTAAGAAGACCTGAGGGTACACCGGCATAATTGTGACATAAGGACGTTCAACATCTCAGTCCTCCCGTGACCATGGGTGCTGCAAAGCATTCGAAACGTCGGGATAGTAAAATCAATAAATAAACCGCGATAAAATCCGTAAAAGTAGTTTAATTTCAATCTGTTATATCTAGATTTCAGGCAAAGGACTTCAAGAATAGCTGTCGTACTGTGAAAAGTTTAAGCGTGAATAGGAATTGATATTTATTTTCGGGATTAAAAAAATCTGTTAAAGACTAAAATAATTGCTGTTCCTTTCCAGTAATGTATGGTAGTCCGAGGTTTTTCAATATGCCAAGTGTTGAATTTCAGTAATTTTAGCTTATAAAAATAACCCAGGGCCGTTACCCCGAGAATAAGCTATACTGTGCTTGGGAAATTACAATGATTTGAACAAAATTGTATTGTTTTCACGTAAATACAATATAACATTTTATCAAAGAATGACTATGGTGTCCTTCCGACCGGTACAGCCTTAGCCAACAATATGCAGGCGATGATATAGCGCACGAGTTGCGCAAACACAAGCTTTACTCACAATCCGATGAGTTGAATTACATCAAAAACAAGAACAACTTTTTCCAAGATCATATGACGCAAAGTGATTTTATTTTTCAGACAATCTGGTATGCAGTCTGTATTTTCCTAACCCCCTAAGAAATTTTAATACGTATCATATTTTGGCAGGCATTGCCCTCAAGACTCCTGCCATGAAAAAGAGTCTCGACAAAGTGATGGGCAAATGGAACGACATGCAGTCCAAGAGTCAGCTGTTTGTGGAGAGGTAAATAACGTATTAACTACCACTGCACTATGGAAGAATTTTTAATGTTTTGTACTTGAGCATGAAGTATTATGGTCCTAAGCATCGATCTATCATTTATATTTATACTTAGTAGATGGATTATTAATAATTACGAAATAAATATCACCATCAAAAATATGGCAGCAGTTGCATATAAACATTCAAGTATAAAACTAAAATGTATTCAAAAATAAAACTTACATACTACAAAAGTAAGTTTATAAGCATTTTGTAGATCATTTTTAAATAAGAATTCGAAATAGGAACACGCCTATAGTTCGATTCTTATTTTTGTGCCCGTTTTTCGACACTTCTGTTGCAAATGATAAATTGATGGTAAAATAGTACAGACAAGGCATTCCCCAAGGAAACATATTAAGACCACTTATCTTTCAACAGGTTGAAGTTCGTGGAGATCGTAGTGAACAGCATGGAGGAGAATCACCAGACTATTTCCGAGTTCGAGATCAAACTTGCGCAATTCAACGACCTGCCCAACGATGTCGAATTGCTGAAAGACGTAAGATTGCATTACTATCTGAATACCGTTTTCTTTTATGGCTTATCATTTCTTACTGTCTCAAAAGCGTTCAAATAAGCAAAACATGTTTATAAGGTCAAATTAATGATATTTTATTTCTATTTTCTAACACAATGAACCATTTATTTAATAGACATATGAAAAGACGTAGAAAATATAAGTGCAAAGGTACTGATTATGTCTAAAGAAATTTCTTACAGCAGACCTGTGAGTGGAAAGAAAAAAATGTAATGTGTAAAAATAACGATAAGAATTATTGGAACTAAGTAAAAACAAAAACTAACTACACGTATAATGCGATCCTTAACCCCCCTTAACGCAGTGCCGGATTAGACAGACAAACAGACAGACAATTATTATTACTATAAACTTTAATACCTAATCCAAGCCAAAGAGTCTTGCGGGGGGAGACTGCGGTCTCGTTATATGATTTGCTACGGGCCCCGCTCTGGCTTAATCTGGCCCTGCCTTCACGAGGTGGCCTATGTTCAGCACTAGACTCGATCCGGCTGATGACGATCACCGGTGATTAGTAGTTACACATCGTCTGTTCATAGGAGTGTTAAAACATAACCTTCCTGCGAGAATCGTATAAACGCACGCTTATTCTCCCATAGATGCACGAGGACCTGCTCCGCATGCAAGTGGCGGTCAGCAAGCAACAAATCCAAGTGGACCAGATGAACGACGACGCGGAGAACTGCCGCCGGCTGGTGGAGACCTCGAGGGCCGCCCTGCCACACTCCTCGCTGCCTCGGTCGGGGAAGCACGTCGACCTGGAGCGGCTCGACAAGGAGGTCTCGCAGCTGAATGGCAGATGGACCAATGTTTGCAGCCAACTGGCTGAGAGGTGAGAGCATTGAACTGATGGACCCGTTGGTAGAGTGGTTAGGTACGTTACCCGAGGGCAGTGGCGTGCACAGAAAGCAGGCAAAAATACCTTCTAGTTGTTTCTGTTTTATGCTAATTGTTCGTGTTCCAGCACAAATATCCTTAAATTAATCATCTTTACCAACATATCTATTTACATAAAAAAAAATTACGTTAATTCGTGTCCGAACTAAGATTTTGTTAAATTGAGATTGTTTAGAGAAATCCTAGGGTAGGCAAAGTATTTTTGTCAGTATGGAGCCGCTGAATGAACTTATTAATGTTTTGAAATGCAAATTAATATGTCTATAGTATTTGCTTGCTTATGGATATTTGAAATGGTATACTAATATCCTTAAAATAGGTTAAACAAGCCGAATACATTTTTTTGCCTACCCTCTGTGCACGCCACTGCCCGTGGGGTGTCCGGTTAAGAATAGCACCCTCCCATCCCCTCCCGATAGGTGTTTGTAAGAGACGACTAAGGGAATACAAGAAGACCGGCAGCAGCGTCTTTCTGTTAGATTACCTACATACCTACTGCGATCCTTAAGGCGCCTGCTAGCGTGAGGACTTTTTTCGCGGGGGAAACCTTCAATAGGTCCCCCGGGAGCTGTGGGGCTCGACCGGGGTATGTGGGATTCTTACCCACTAAAACCCCCGCGGCTGTCGCATCGGCACATGAGAGGGGACCCAGGTCTCTCAGGTGGGATCTGCACTAGGGGCCCCTCAGTGCCTTGCCCCCGGGAACCTGTCACGGTGCTCACGGGGACGGGGGTCGCAACCCCGCCGCCGTCCTCCTCGGAGTCGCCGCCGTACTCAATGGACGTTCTAGGGCCCACACCCCGAACGTGCAGAGACTCCGAAGAGTGGTTAGGCAGGCACACTGGCCGCTAATCGTGGGTTCGATTCTCACCATGAGTCTGGGTGGTGCGTGCCCTTAAGGCTAGAGTGCTATAAACTCTCGCCTACCTATCGTCCGGTGAAGCTGTAATGGCCATCTGCGGCCAACAGCGTCTATTCTTCCCAAAAAAAAGCAATATTGCTTTCCATAGGCAGGCGCGTCGCTTCCCATCAGGCGAGCATAACACAATCATTGGCTGGCGGGCACTAATGCTTTTTGGACCTTTTCCTGGATCTCATTTCTTTTATAAATCACATAACCATTACCAATGTGTCGCACAGGCTCCGTAGCTGTGAGGCGGCGTACCAACTCCTGCGCAGCTATAACGCCGGCCTAGAGAAGGAGGCGGAGTGGATCGATGACGCGTACAACAAGTTGCAAGCGCAGCCGCCCGTCGAAGTGCGCCCTAAGGAACAATTCGAGCCGACCAGGGTAAGCACACGAACACACTTGAAAGAGAAAGGTGTCGAGCTGATATAGCCACAGCGGTCAATTTCTTTCAAGATCAACCAATTACGAACGAGATATTATACTGCAAAAGTACTCATTTGCACTCTCTCTTCATTTACTCCCATAGTGAAGAGATTAGGCACATCTTACTTTTCACACAATCAACTGAGCCGTCTATATTTTCCGTTACTAGTGAGGAATAACTACAGAAAGTTCTTGCTTCTCGCAAGATTCGAACTTGCAATTTCGGGATTGAAAAGCGGGCTGCCCGCACGGAGGCTAAAAAGACCAAATACTGAAATGTAAATTACATTTCAGTGGATTGGATTATACTTAGTAAACAGGCAGACTTAGAAATAGTAATGGCGTTATTATTTAGTTTTTTTTGGTAATTTTTAATTTAGACTTCTTCTGTGTTCGGTTCAACACGATGGCAGAGAGTAGCTTCGTCATAGAGGAAAACTTTATGGTATTTTTAAAGTTGATGCCGTAAAATACTCTTAGAATTCGGCTCTACTGGTTTTTGAGTCATCGTTGCCAGAAATTCGTTCTCGTTTTAATATGTTAAATAACATTAATTCATTTATTGGGGGTTAATAACTTACTGCCGCACTCACAGACATCAATTAACTTTAATCGCAATTAAGTCATTTTTTGTAATCTAAGTATTTATTTCGACTCTCCGAGTCTCTTATGATTATCTTTTAGTATTAATTACGAGATTTTTGATATATCTACTCATTTTCCGCGTATTAAGTATTATTTGGCTTCGAAAGTCGAAATAATCCATTTACAAAATATAAGTTAATCACAATTAACTTTAATTGATGTTTGTAGGTGCGGCAGTTAATTACTTAAATGCATGCAATATTACTTAATGAGAATACTCTTATAATTGTGATCGATAATTAACGATATTAGCATGTAATTATTTACTATGCAATTATTTAAATTATAGATATAGTTATTACTGAACACCCTGGTATTATATTTGCGGTTGCACAAACCATAATCCAATATAACACGACAAATGTGGAATAACTGAAATACATACTGTTTAGTTTGTGTGTAACTAATTTTTAATATAGTCGGGTGTCTTGTGGTTCATTCGCAGAATCTACTCACCAGCGTCGTCGAGAGGACGCCTAAAATTGAGAAAGTTAATGTAGACGGTGGCAGATACATACGAGAGGCGAAGGTAACTATCAGTGTACTAATCAAGATCTTCTACATTCGTCTACTCTGTGGCATTTGTAAAATATTACTATACTTACCAATTTAAGATGAACAGGTTCACGGTTGTTAAAGTGAGATATCGCTCCTATCTGTAGAGCGGTATCTCGCTTTAACAATAGTGTGACTGTCCTTTTGGTCATGATACCTTGAAATTGTATATGTAGCCTACTTGCATTATATTATTAGTACATTGGTTATTTTTAGACCAAAATATAGATTATCTGTCTTCTGCATGGACTAAAATTTATCTGTTTTAAACTTATGCCATAGAGATAATAAGTTGTCTTGTTTTTTTTATTTTTTGATGATGAGAGATTTTGAATGTGTTTTTTTAAAAGTGCAAGTTTGGTCCAGCGTCTCGATCCTGTCTACCTTGTCTGTGCTTTCGTTGTTTTGTGGGTTTTTCCAAGGTCTCTTCGTATATCAGAGGTCAAAACTGTGTTCCATTGTTTTATTGCATGAACGCTTAGCGCCCTCAAAAATAATGCTTGCGTGTTCTATTAACTTATGCATTGATATTAACGGTATCGATTCAAAATCGATAGCTTCCACTAATCATAATCATTTGATTGCGTGATGTTTGTGTGAATTTTACTCGTAAGTATTAAAAAGCAATGTATTACTGCTATGAGTTTTATGTTATGTGACTAAAGCGAACTTCAAAAAGAACTAAATGCTTATTCAAAACAATAAAGCCAAATGATCTATGCTCGGCTAATAAAGTATTATTGTCTATGAAATGTTTTAGCGGACAATACGACAATGTTTTTCTATGAGAATATTAATTGTGTCTATTTTGTCAGAACCACTGAAGTTAACAGACGGCCCGTTTAATCACGAATCTGTTAAAATTAATTTCTTACTTCCAAAAAACTATGTTAATTTAAAAAAAATGATATATTAATCACTACGGAAGCTTTGCATGCACTCTATGGGTGTTTCAATGTTGCCAGTACACTTTATCAAAAATTCTACCATTTTTATTCTGTATCATACTTTATTTGGAGATGTCTTCGAATATGCTTCAACGTGTGCACGCTAAGGGTTTAGTGTTTGCACAATGAGATAATCGTTGGTGTTGCACGCTTAGATAAACCTGTATAATACAGGCCAAAATTCTTCCAGCATGAATTCATCCTCATAGTACCTTTAAGCTGGACTTGTAAATTCAGTGTTGCCAGTATAAAAAAAGAAGAATGTGAGAAGAAGAATGAATGGTACTTGTGCTGACATTTTATTAATGTCAAGCACAAGTTTTGTACTGATGACGAGTGACTTATGTTTCTTTATATTATTAAAATACGATTTTAATATAAGTTTGTAAGGATTTTGAAAGGAACCAAAGTAATTCTAATAGTAAAAGCTTAAATTTAACAAACAGATTGTTTTTTTTTCTTTACTCTGAAAACATTAATATTCAAAAAAAGAACAGTCTGTCTTCAACTAAGGCGTAACTAACCCGCTTCGACCCTAACCCCGACATAGATATACTCGTCGAGATGTCAGCGGTACGCAGAGTGGGTGTGCGATGAAGTCCACCCATCTCTCGACATGCGACAGCTGAAGAGACAGGCGGACTTGGAGTTCGCTGAAAGAATCCGCAACAGAGGCAGAAACGTCGACCCGGAACGGATACCGGCGGGATCCGAAGTGGTGGCGAGGGAGCTGGATGAACTGAACGCGAAGTACCAGAGACTGATGGATATGTTATACGAAAGACTGAGACGGATTGCCGCTGCGAACCCCGGGGATATTGTGACGTTGGTGAGTTCTCTTTTTGAATATTTTTTTTCTTTTTGTGTATGTTGCTATTCCAGATATTTAGTTTGGCCAGTACTGCAAATGTCAAATAATAATTATTGCGTTTTTTTTATTGTTATGTTCCGTTAGTTTTTTTTTTTTAAAAATTCTTTACGTACGCTCGCTCCTGGTGAATGCGTGAAGAGAGCGCTACGAAAAGTTCGGTCGGGCGAGCCGAGCAGAAGTCAGTTCGGAAGTTTTACTTCAGTCATGTGGTCTAAAGCACACTTGTTTCTTTATACCACCAAGGTGGTAAGCAAGCGTGCGGCCCGCCTGATGGGAAGCAGTCACCGCAGTCTATAGAGGCTAGCAACACCAGAAGAATCACTAGCGCGTTGCTGACCCTTAAGACATTCGATATTAAGTCTGCGTGTCCGGTAATTTCACCAGCTACAGTGCCCTTCACGTCGGAACACAGCAATGCTTACACACTACTGCTTGGCGGCATAATATCTGACACTGCGGTGGTACCAGTTTGTTTGGAATATTAGTTTTATACGCAAGATGGTGTCGTTTGATAGCTGGATCGCAAATTGATAGGGATATTTTTATTGGTCTTAGCTGTAGATTAAAACCATTGCTCACCTGATATTTTTTTAAATTATCGTTTGACATTTGCAAATTGTATTACACTATTTTAATGGTTTATTACACCTCCAGTCTAACCTCTAATGTTGACATAAATTTATTAGTCATAAAAAATATATTCCGACATTTATTACCATACCTGTTCGCAGACATTTATTTATATCACTGGCAACACTGCTCGTGAAAAATAAACCAATTGAACGTTTCTCGAATAACGGACGATATATGTACAATCTTTATTAATGGATTTTATGCTTTATTGCATATATTATTAGTACTTACCAGGTAACGTCATACGTTTATTAGAATTAATTATCATGGTGCTGTCATTTTATATGGTATCATCCTATATGTTTGTTTTTGTTAGTACTTTTAAGGAAAACTATTTAATATATGGTCGAATTTGTTAGTTAAAAAATATTTATAAAAAGTGTTGAAATTTACGTTACATATAATATTTTTTGATGATTTAACTTAAATCACTAATATATTAATACAAAAATATACAGAACTTTAACAATAATTAAAAAATTATTACGTTCATTGCCTAGTTTTAAACAATAAAAACCTTTTCTCATTACAACACTCTTAATTATGTATATGTACAGAACTATATAAAAAAACATTGTCTTAAAAAACAGTTTTGCTTATATGTATTATATGTATAAGGTAAGTAAGGAATTATTTAAAAATGCCTTATAAAAGAACCTATTTTTAAAATACGAAACTCTTTAGCAATTATTCAGAGTGTTTGTAATAAATCACTCGTTGTCCTTACATTTTCTGACCAATGTCGTTGTGGCGGTGACCTCATAAACCTATTTTATAAGGAAAAAAAAGTATAAAATGACCTCACGATCGCTTGAAAACACGTATTTTATGCACTTATTTGAGTGAATTGCGTAGCAATAACGTAAACATAGTACATTTATATCCTTACGTTTGTTTTTGTGATAGTAGTTAATATAATAATAATAATATATTCGGACAATCATCACGCGGTCATCTGATCTTAAACTAGGCAGAGCCTAAAATAACCAGACAAATGATACAAATACTTTTATACCCTTTTTAGTAAATACGTACATATTTAGATAAATACCACCCTAACACGACGCGGTGACGTGGTAATCGAACCCAGGACCTTTTGGGTAGCAGCCAGGATGTCTAACCACTAGATCAACTGGCCCGTCAAATAGGATAATTCTTTTTGTGTAAGGAGAAGGTTCTTACAGAAAAATATGAAAAAAGTAGTGCAGAAAATTAGATAATTTCGCGGGCGGAGCTGCGCGGGACAACTAGTAGTTAATGAATTTAATTAATCAAAGCCATACGCTATTAGCGTTGGCGTTCACTGGCGCCATTTTTTTTATACATATATCCAGACTACTCCAGACACCGTGTCATTTGTGTGCGACAGTTGGAATACGTATCGCTCGCGACTTTTGCCTAATTTACTTATTACGCATTGCATAGTGATGTCACCTTTGTATCATACCTGTTGGACCCCGTTCAAGGCCGTCAGCTATTTGAATAATTCGCACGATAAAGAAAAACATATAATTTGGCAGGTATATTGTGTGATGCGATGATTTTATTGCATTTTTTTTATTGAAGAATGTAAAACAGTTATGTAGTGAGGTGGAAAATAAGTATTTATTTAAAGTTTGCGTTACACATGAAAGTGGACGGTTGCTAATTTTGTCATAAAATGTGTTTTTATAAAATACTCCTGACCATGAGAAAGGTTCATATAATAAAGTGACAAGATATATCTTAACGATACTTAGCATTCCGGCTAGGAATTAGACTAAAAATTATATATTATCTAATTTGCTTTTAATTTTTTATATTCAATTTGAATCTACAATTTGATGTGGCCCTAAAATATATACATATTTAACAACTATAACAGAAAATAGGCTTATTATTTTATTACTTTGCTACAGTGTATAAAGATATCGAATAAATATTACTACTGTTTTTTTATTTTTTATTGCAATAATAGCATCAAAATTGAAGCCTTAAAGTATAGCTATGTTTGTATGTATATATTAGCCTAATATTTTCGAATACTTACCTATTTTTCAAAAAGCAGGATATTTTTTCTAAAACTTGAACTTAAGAGTCATAAGGCACGTCAGTCAAGAGTCACGAGCCATGCCCACGTCTAACCAAATATTGCTATAACAATCAAAAACTTTAATTTGTACCGTTCAGTAATGAAGCAAATGATACTGTAATACCATATATTGTCCTCCCACGGCGCCTTCCCACATCCGCCGTGCAAGCGTGGGCATTAAAGGTCTTACTGTATATGGAATGCGATCTATTAGTCCTAGGATTTATATACAGATGATTTCATGCCTAAGTTTGTAATACCGCGGAGTTACGAAACAGCAATTATTTAGGTTTTTTGACACATTATAACCACGTAGAAGGTATAATTAAATCCAAATTAAACGATTTTCTATTTCTAAAGTCAGAAGAGCAAAAACCTGACTATTAACAGAATAGTTGCAAATAATATACACATTTAGAGGTTTCAACTCTTCTCATTAATTATATCTCTCATAATATTTTTAAAATTCCTTCTCCTTAGTCAAAACTCACTATGTCGTTAATGCCAAAAAATTAATATACACTTACACAAAAAATATTACCATACTTGAGGCAATTTTGTAAAAAAATATAGAAAAATAAAATATTTCAGAAACGCTTAGTTCACTTGCAATAATACCATCCTAGATGTCAACGAACCCAGATTCGGACGGGTGCTAGCAAAAAAATGTAATGCATGGCTACACTACGCTTGAAGCGGCGACGACGCAGATCGTACTCAGCTAGAATTTTAATTTTATCAAAAGAGAACTACCTACCTCTCTAAATTTAAAATGCATAAATCTAGGTAGTCAACGCATTCAAATCAAACTATATTTGCAAAAGCGTAAAGAACTAAGAGTACTCCAGTAGCATAGACATGTCAAATAATTCTAGGGCATATACTCGTAGATGAAAATTACAAACAAATTGCTATAACTATACATATTTTGTTTGAAAGAGACTATCTCCCGAAAGCAATTGAAGTTCTAAGATAAACTACCTATGCGTGCTATGGAGTCACAATTTGCTAAACTATAAATTGAATAAAGTTTCTATATTAAATTCGCCCGAAAGAAATAGCATCCGCGGCGCCATAAAGTTAGACTAATCTTTGTTGGTCCACCTGTAAGTAATCTTTATCGTAGTTTCACCGACCCAAGTAATTAATGGCTTGTGTATAGACTCCTGTTTTACTGTAAAGAAGAGAGTGGAATTTATATATGTATGTACTTCCATCTCATCCTATCTACCAAAATTTGTAGCCGGTCCAAGACATTTCTGCGTTTCCCAGGCACTTGTCGTGGGTCAATCCTCGGTGCCTTCTCGTGTGACCTCTGAAGATCCTGGTTTACAGGAGTAACAGTGGTAAGAATATGTTGAGGATTGAGACCCAAAAACAGCTTTTCAATTCACTGATCCATTCAAACATATACGTATAGCATAATAATGCATCAATTAGTAGTTTTTTTCTTACATCAAAATGATTTCCATACGATAAAAATCGTCTCATAAATATATATAAGAATCCGTCAAACTTTTAGCCTCTTCAGTTCATGAACTCTGTATCGTCATAGCGTGATGTAACGCAATTCCGGGGAATTTATGTTTTTTATTACTTTTTTAGCATTTACTTGTGTATGAGTAAACTTAAGCTTCTTTTTTTGCTCGACATTTGAATAGCGAATCA
This sequence comes from Furcula furcula, assembly GCA_911728495.1. Taxonomy (NCBI): domain Eukaryota; kingdom Metazoa; phylum Arthropoda; class Insecta; order Lepidoptera; family Notodontidae; genus Furcula; species Furcula furcula. Next base: position 13,880,811 of record OU452264.1, read on the forward strand.
GTTTTGAGTATGAAGTCACAGGAAAACTAGCTGACTTATATCCCAGAATAATACATATTTGAATTAATATATCTTCGTAATTGATTCGTGCTTCCGAGTATGTTTTTTAATAGGATCGACACAATTTTAATTTACAACATTCTCCTTGGTCTCTTCCTCTTTCTCTTACTCTACTGCTCTCATATCATGTTCTAAATTTATTGTCGATATTTTTTTTCCATATTTTTGTCGTATGGTTAATGGTCAACTTGTTGTCAGGGTTTTCAAGCTGCCCTGGGGCCTCTGACTTATTTTAACGACTGCTTTCTAGATGACAATAGCCGGGATCAACTTTTTACGTTCCCTCCGAAGCATGGAGACGCTCAGTTCAAATACCACTAAACGGTCACCCATCTAAGTACTGACCTTGCCTGACGTAGCTTACCTAACTGATCGTTTACCGAACAGTGGTTGCAACTGGCTATGAGAATCGATATGATGCAATAATTGTATTCACTATATTACTAGTTATGAAATGATATAATTTTATAAACACCTATGACATTATGACAAAGCATTGCAATACGATAAACGATACTAAATATAGCAGTTACGTTATTCATTGAACAACTTTATGTGCACGCAAGGTTTTATTGACAATTTGATTTGTATGGCACGAATTATTCAGTTCAAGTGTTTATTGTCCAAGTTTATTGCAATAAGTTAATCCAGTTGACTATGGTCATTTAGTTTGCACTCTTGTTCATAGTTTATTTATTTATTTTATTTAACAGTTTATTTACATATAGGAAACAGATGAGAATGTAATTAATAGGACTGACATGTACAAGGGTGCTACTTATTTCCCAGCAGACCTGCGAAAGAAGAGAATTGTAGACACAGTGCACACAGAAAAACAATAAAAAAAACAGAATATATTTTTTACACTAATTTTACTAATATTACAATATAAATAGCATACAACAAAAAAAAATTATAATATATTCAGTAATTATAAATAAATAGTTATTTGTTCATACTCGTACTTATTTGTTGAATTTTATCATGTCCATATGGAATAGAATAGAGTTTATTGCTTACTAACAAATGCGGCCCTACAAAAGCTTGTTATTAATTTCTAAGAAAAATCGCAAATGGCATAAGTATATTTGAACACTAAAGGGTACTAAAGACACTGACGTCATGTATTACTCATACGAGTTTGATAAGAAAGTACTTAGTACTGTTTTAACCAGTCACAACACTAGAGTAAAGCAACCTAGTTGGATTCAATTAAAATTCTTTTGTTGTTCCAATTATTTCGTTTCGCAATCAACCGATTAGCTTTGCATTGGGTACAACGGTATTGGAAGAGAAATAGAAATTGATTTGTAGTTAATTTTATTTTGGCTTTTAATTAAGTGGCAACACTGATACTTTTGCACTAAATTTAAATCATTCTTGTTCGTTCTTGACGTAAAGATTCGTTCAAAACCGAACTCAATTTGAATAATAAATTACGTTTACGATTCTGAGATAGAGATTGTACCTACTTATAATTATCAAATTTGATTATTCTTTAGCTAGTAATTTGTTGTTAAAAATAATTTTGTATAGATTGTGCCTTGGATTTTTTCTAATTGTTACTTTTCACTAAATAAATAAATGTTGAAAGTGGCGACAACAATCAATATGGACTATGGTCGAACCATAGATTTCCTTTTTTTACTATGATATGGGTCAGACACACACTACTTTGTATTGAACACTTACTATAGTAACTAACCACCTCAAAGGCGGTGGCAAGAACGGGATACGGGAACCGATGATCGAGCTCAGTGAAGTTCCTACTTCACGAAGGTTTCCTAACCTTCAGGCTAGGAATAGCGACAACCCTTGCGTGAGCAATCTGGCAGCAAACGAGAGACATTGGCGATAGAGTTAGTGTAGAACCTTCTCCGGGATAGGTTAAATTACGATATTCTCAACGAACTGAAAGAGAGAATCCAAGGATCACTTGCAGCCATAATAATGTATCCATAAAAGATTCAACTCAATAATCCTATACCTAAGTACGAGTATATCCTTCTCCTATAATAATATGTCTCGTATGCTATTTTTAATTAGTTAAATATACAATAATCTAGTGAGCCTCACTTAAATTAACTTTATAGACGATAATTGGATTAAAATAAAGTTATTCTAACACGGATCTTGTAATTTTGGCTAATTTTTTTACCGAAATAATGATTTCACCTAAAATAGGTAAACATTTTACGTTTGATCTCGATAATCCTTTTATATCGCAGTGACGTAATCTTTTATGGCTCAGGCAATTAACTCATTCGAGTTTTTAATGCTGTAGGCGGTTATAGAAAAAAACTGTTTTGTAAATTAATGACTGTGAGGGTCACTAATTTTAACAGTTTTTGAAATATCATAATCTTTTGCGTTAAACCAATTTGCTACGTCATTTATACCATATAAGTACTGGGAATAGATTGCTTGCGTCAATTTTCTTGTTCATTTATAATGTGGGTGTCTTTAAGGCTGGAGTCTATAGGTTTTCAATAAACTTGTGAGCTTTGCCATCCTCGATTGTATCGCCAGTTTCCATTCCAGGATTGCAGTCAAGTACCTAGTAGTATTTTAATAAGAGGATAAATATGCATATATTTACATAATATTTCCTCATGAAGTTATAGTAGTTAGTTGTGACCATAGATTTAAGATTTTTTTCACTACGTTCAAAAAGATGAACATAGCGTGGGAAGGAGAAGTTCTAATCAAATACAAACTGCACGAGTGCAACAGAGGCAGAGATAAAATTCTTTTTTTTTATTCCGCATCACTTTTGACATTAGCCACTGCAACGCTGCCTCGCGGTCTGTTTACTGTCAAAGTAAATCATAATAATTTAGCACGATCTCAAATTTATAATATGAAATATCATTGTTCCATTAGGGTGGCTTGTGCAATAAGTGCATGTGATGTTACAAATCGTAATAAAACGAATAAGTAAACATTTCACAGGTAATTGATTACTATTCCTGACTGCATTTTTGCTTGCTATATTTTTATGGTTTTGGTTGAAACTTTGGTTGAAAATCGTAATAATATCGTAGAATACATGTTTTTCTTCAAACTGATCATAATTTATTACTTCTATAAGAAGAATAGCGGGATATTTTGTGTAAAATGTAAAACGATTTGTTTACAGTAGGGCTTGAAAAAGTCCTGACGTCATGAGTATCGATATCGATAATAAAGCAAATAGTTTTAATAGAACAAATATAAATTGTACGTCTTTTTGTTTTAGTTTCAAGGAGTTTATATTTATTCGGTCTAAAAATATTTTGCCGTCTCTATATTCTTTATGTAAAATTGATATGATAATAATAATAATTCAAATGTATTCTTTCAGATTATCAAAATTATTCTTTGTTATGACAAAAATAGATGCGGTTTAAAGACGAGGATGGGTGGAATCCCTACAATATTCCAGTGTCTGTGATAAAGATTTTGATTTCTGTCTGTGATATCCATCCATATCATCGGTTCTACAGCCAATATGACCAGCCACTCCAGTCTGGTAATTCGTTGACCTACGTCGGCAAGTTTGATTCTCTGGTGATAACATTTCTTATTCGATCCTTCACAACAAATAATTTACTTCGTGTTCATGTGGTTTAAATTATATTAAGATGTTACCAGATAAAATTTGCTCTATTACTGTCGTCACTAAGAAGCTGAAGTATATATTTACAATATATTTTTATGAATGCTGAAATAAGTAAGGTAAGGTGCTAACATACTTTACTGTCGGACAAACAAACTGTATTTTTCTGACTTACTTTTATGCCCTACCTTTAAGACAGTAACGCCACTGGTACATTAACACTATAAGCTTATATAAAACAAGGAATACATTAGCATAATTGCATATACAATCGAAAACAGGGGTGTAAAACCTTTGAATTGTTTTTTTTAATCGATATCAAAACCTCATTGTCACTATGAAATAGTTCAGCTATTAAAGTATAAAGAAGGAGCAAACACAAACTCTCACAAACTTTCCTTTAAATAATATAGGAAGCTTTCGAAAGAATGCTATATGCACATTTATAAATGCGTATGTATCTCTGTCTCTCTGTTGTCATCAATTTTCTTAATTGTATACGTGAGCAAAAGCGCGCGACGTCGCTAGTAGGGTTATTACAATTAGGTAGCAACTAATAATTATTTTTTAGCACCTAGTTAAAGCCGATACCCGCTTTGAAAATGTTTAGAATATCTGACTTGGGGCAAGACTAACATACGTTTGTCTTGCCCCTGGTAAACTGATAGTCTTCCCCCACTTTGACATTTTTATATTATTGTTTTATTTTGTTAAATATTAAGGAAACTTATTTGTTTTATGTGATAGTAACAAGATAATTTTAAACTCTATGTTGGTATGATGCTACTTACAGCAAAGATATCTCAATTTAACATTTAATATCACAAATTTTTAATGTTTTTTTCAGATCCACCAACTAGCCTTTTTTTTTCTTACAGCTGACATTTTAATTGTGTGATATTGACCAAATAGTTCAGCAGAAGTGACAACTCGATACCTCGGGGCTCAAAGGGCGTAACCACCATTTTGGCGAAAATGACTTTTTAATGCAGTCCTACTCAGTTTTTTCTGCTCTATCGATCTGTATATTTAAAATCATCCAATTCGGCAAAAAATGGTGTTTACGACCCCATTTTTTGTAGAAAATAAAACAGATATTTTTAGTTTTTGTGTCGTAACAGCAACCACTGTTAATTATCATAAACGCGATGGTAGTAAACGCCACCGTAGATTATACAAATGCTTTTACGCCTAACAATTTTCAACGATATATTTTTAGTTTTGGGTCGTAAACGACATACCGTATGGTACATACCATACATTATGGTGCTTACGCCCGAATATATCAATTTTTAAAGAATCAACTTGCCTGATTCGCCCTTTATAATTTCTGTTGGTCTAAAATAAAAGGACACATACACCCCAAAAATTAATGGATGTGTGATGAATGATGGTTGTAACCGTCATCTTGCCTACTAATTCAATCAGTTTGTAGCCAGTTACTTTGTTTTCTTCAGTTGATTAAATATCAATTACTATTTTATAATATGGACTATATTAACTTGGCATACCTATTTATCAACTCAGATAACAAATTATACAAATAATTATAGATGTTAGATAGATAGATAGAGAACTCTTTATTGCACACCAAAAAGTACAGGAAAACAAGGAAGTACAAAGAAAATATACAATGGTATACATTGGGCGGTCTTATCGCAGGTTGCGATTTCTTCCAGACAACCTTAATGATGATGTTACCTATACCTAATTACCTGTCTTACCCAAAAACAATGCAATTTTTCGGGGCGTATAGGAAAGCTAATTTTGATAATTTTAAATTTATTCCAAATATAATATTACTGTGTTCTGCATCAGAAAAAAATAAGACTTTTGGTGTTTAAATGGCTTATTTAGGTCAAAAACCAAAAAAGTTATGTCAAAAATAAAAAATATTTTTTTGTTTTTTGGCTCTCCTGAAAAGTCGAGTTTTGGTGCTTACGCCCTTTGAGCCCCGAGGTATCGAATTGAGCCGAGAACCATTTCATGATAACTGTTTTATCGACAAGTTAAATTGAAAAAAAAACGCAGAATTTTTCGAGTTATTTGAAAGTGACAGTCTTACCCCGGTGACAGTCTTAGGTGGGGACCTTACCTTATGTATTTTACAATAGAAGTATATTGTTTGTCTTTATAATAATAACCTGGTACGATCCACACATGGTGATCTGATCCCAAACAATGCAGAGCCTTTACTATGGAAACCAGACAACTTTTACTAATACATACTCATATACTTACTTTTATTTGTAAATACATACTTAATAGATAAATAAAACCCAGACACCTGGTGGAAATCGAACCACCAGCTGGCTACCCAATAAGCCAACCAGGATGTTGAACTGTTAGACCAACACGCCAAATGTTTTGGTTTTATACTATTTAGAAATATTGCATACTTCTCAAGGATCTCAGGGGATACTCCTTCACCCATACTGAAAAACGTTAATAATTATTGTTTATAATGCATGCTGATTTGAGTAATTTTATCATGCGTAACGATAACTTATTTACATGATCTAATTTACGATGTTTCAAGCAAAAAGAAACAAATTTTTTTGTTTAGAACGACTGTTTTACCACTTTTGACAATTTATCATTATAAGATTTGCAATACTAAAGGTTATTAGTAACTTGTTATAAATCAACATCAATTTTAAATTAAACAGATAATCGTGTAAATCTTCACACAAAATATCATCGATATCGATTACGTTCGTAGTACTTTTTAACAACACTTTTTTTCCTTTACACATAAACAATTCACTCACACTTAGGTTTTTCTTTTTTGGTTTCATTTTTTATCGGACTATGTTTATCTTCTATATATAATATCTTTGGTTGTGACTGGATCTGAGTGGCAGAGAGTAGGTACTACTCTCTGCCTACTCTCAGAGTAGCATAGTTCAGAGAAAAAAAAAACTTTTGTTAGTATTTTGTTTAGGCGGGAAAATGCTTACTTAGTCTTTGTGATATCTTGAAAAAAAAAGTATTTGTTGTATTCTTTATGGCGTGGAATAATAAAATGTAAAGGCCTGAAAATATACATGAAAAATGAAGACAAGATATAAAGACTTGGCTTAGGCCTAACTACACATTGGTTTATTGTTTAAACTACTTAAGATGAGACTGTATGGGCTAGAACCCTTTGCCTTCCCATTAGGGTCAACTAAAGAAAAAAATGTTTTAACTACTTGTGCAAAATGATAATGTGCCTTGTACAGTCAATAGATATTCCGCACACATGTTTCCCCCTTATACGACTTGTTTACGTGATATACTCATACTCGTATATGACGTAAGCCAGCGACATGGCGCCCAAGGTTCTCGGTGTCAAGGTCATCAGAAGCATGACGTTTATTTAGGTACTGCATAAATTAAGATTGGGTCTTGAAAGAGGACTTCGTTTAAAAAATCGTTCGATCATTGTGTAAGACCGGATGCAGTAAGTACTTATTTCCAGTCCTGATGAATTTATTTTGAATCCAAGGCAACGACTTTCATTTTTTTTTTTGGGAATGATAGACGCTGTTGGCCGCAGATGGTCATTACAGCTTCACCGGACAATAGGAAGCGAGTGCTTAAAGCGCTCTAGCCTTAACGGCAGAAGTAGCGACGAGCTCAAGGGCACCTCAGGGAGGCACGGCCTCGGCTTGGGCTGTCGCTTAAGAGAGGGCTGAGTTTACCACCGGTTCACAACGCGCCCCCACTGAGAAGAACCGGCAAGAAACTCAGTGGGGTGATGCACGTCGTTGAGGTCGCATACGTACGACCCTTCGGCCTCGCCGGCGAGACCGGTGTCTGATAGCTAGTGTAGCATAATACGGTTGTCGGGGAGGGTTCGGCGCATCCCGGTCCAATAGGACCGTCATGGGGTCAGGAGGGTCGAGCAGTACGTGCCGTGATCTGCGGCGCGAGTCAGAAGGACTAGGGACGTAATCGGCAGCGCCGCGGATTAAACTGTTCGCGTGACGGGACGCGGATTCAAAGTAGCGTTTCGGCAACGACTTTAATGTCAAGGTCACGTACATACCTACATGGTCATACTGATAACAGTTTAAAAATATGGACTGATACCTATACTTAGCTTCAAATTAACACTGGCTGTTGAGGAGTTAAGAGATGATAATGTATAAAATATTCCTCTCTTTTTTTGAGCATGTTTCGAGCTCTATAATTTTTTGTCGCTACCTCTCTGAGATCCTTGGGCACGTAAAAATTCGGTCCCGGCTATTGTCATCTATACAGTAGTCGTTAAGCTAAGTCATAGGCTTTTTTTTGGGACTGATAGACGCTGTTGGCCGCAGATGGCCATTACAGCTTCACCGGACAATAGGAGGCGAGCGCTTGAAGCGCTCTAGCCTTTACGGCAGAAGTAGCGACGAGCTCAAGGGCACCTCAGGGAGGCACGGCCTCGGCTTGGGCTGTCGCTTAAGAGAGGGCTGAGTTTACCACCGGTTCACAACGCGCCCCCATTGAGAAGAACCGGCAAGAAACTCAGTGGGGTGATGCACGTCGTTGAGGTCGCATGCGTACGACCCTTCGGCCTCGCCGGCGAGACCGGTGTCTGATAAGTCATAAGCCTAAGGGCAGCTTGAACAACTCTGACACCAAGTTTGCCACTAACCACGCGACAAAAAAAAAACTAGCTTTGTTTAGATAGATTCCCGCCACGGTGTGGTTTTCTGGCGATGATAAATGTCTCATTTGGAAATCCAAATTAAGCTTATACAGAGTCTGTTTGTTCCGTGGGAAATGAAGCATATAACCAGCAGCATAGAGAGTCTTATAGGAGCCAGTGTAAGCAATCCTTTGATCGGATGAAACCCTAAAATTATATCGAATGCAGAGATGTGAGCTGTCCTGTCATGCTGTCAGCCGGAACGGTGCAACAAAATAGCTATTCGTGATATCGCTAGCGCAATAATTTGATACGATGACTGTCCGCGTCCGTTTTTTATTTAGTAACGCGCTTATAACGATCGGCGGCCGACGCCTTGCTCTTGTGGCGCGAAACTGAAGCGAACGAAAACGTTATCGAATTCGATTTTCGAAGTTGTCATATTTTTGTGCTGTGCCAGTTTTTTTTTCTAATAAAATAAGGTTCTGTGTTCGAAATTTGTGTGAAAAAGTGTTTATATTATTAAAAATATTTTTTTTTAGATGTATTTTAACTGTACATAAAGGCTTATCTTTATTTATACTGATTACCTAGGCGTTATCGTTTGAAGTATTAAGCGAAGATATTTGCCATAAACATAGTTGTTCGGTTCGTAGGCGGCCTTAACCGACTTTATGGTGTATGAAAACAAGAAAAATGTTATTGAAACCGGTACATACCTACCAATGCGGTGACCAAGTTAAACAAAAGTTGCGAAATAAAACATGTAATTCATTCAACATTAAACATTCGGTGTAGGGTCGGTTGTTAACTCATGCGATTATATTCACGGTATGACTTCATAGCATTACTTTTTTCAAGGTTATCTACATAATTCTCAAGAATTTACCTACTATAAGTTTATTCGGAACACGTATGTTACATAAACGTAATAATACGATAAAACCGATAAAAATTTATAAAATAATTCTGAAAACGATATTCGATTTTCTTTAAAGATAGAGAAAACTTCTAAATAGACCATGAAAGACTGCAGACTTTTTTGCACATAAAAGTCTCAAGACAAGAGCATAGATGAAGATTGTTATTTACTTAATATAAATTAATTAATTAAAATGCTTTTTAGTTCTATTGTTTAAAAAAAAAAAACTTTTTTTTGTAAATGTAACTAAATTAAAACAATAATGAAAATACTAATAACGTAGATCAATAACAATATCTAATAGAAGTCGATTTGACAAAATAAAGTAGTGTTTAATATTTTTATAGCGATAAATTTCATTTCATAATACGGCTATCTAAAAGATAAAGATATCTTTACGATAAATAAAACTTAGGATATATATTAAGGTTATGGTCATCATTTCTGTACAGTTTCTAGGACCCTTTATACACTTAGCTTTCTTTGCTTTAGGACCATTCGATTGATACCTGTCGGTCGGGCGAAGATTGAACATCTAAGGCGGGTGCTGCTTGGACTGGTCCGACTACTATCCCTTTGGCCTTTGATTTAGTTGTATTTTCCTCGTATTTTTTGTTTATTTGATCTTTTGAAGCAAAGACACACTGTCGCTGTTGATGATCTAATTGTAATAAGACAAACACTGTTTAAAAAAAAATATGTGAAATTATTACAAGCCCGCTGAGTTTCTTGCCAGATCTTCTCAGTTGTGGCCGCGTTGTGATCTGGTGGTAGCTTTTAAAAAATAACTGTTAAAAAGTGTTAGCGTTAGGCCTATTTGAAATAAATGATTTTGAATCTCTAAAAAAGGGTCAATCATCAGTCTTAAGGCTGGTAATTTCTCCTGCTACAGTGCCCTTCACACTGAAAGATACCAATACGTTGCTGCTTGGAGGCGGAATGTTTTGGATAGTTCTTGGCACAAGGGACCTACGGTCTTTTGTAAAATGATTGTATTCTCCATTCAAGCTGCGTCATTTTCCAAAAGAACTTTCGTAATGCCTTCCCTCTCTTTATCAATGTTAAAGCGACTGTTTGAATCGGCTCTCAGTTTGTTTAAAGCTGAGTTAAGTTTATAGCCATTCATAATATTGATAAAATTATCAGTGCCTTCGTAAGCATTACTGAGTATCGATAATGCACTTATAAAATGAACACATTATCTATCAGTGATAATGATAAATTGCAATTGTTATGCGATTACATAACTTATCTTGTAATGTTGTATGATCATTGTTGTATCAAGTAGTGTATCTGGCAAGCAAGCATAAAACAAATAGAAATATTTACTTACTTAAATCCAAATTCTTTTTCTGCGATATAGGTTTAAGATAATTAGGACGTTTTCCTATTGCTTACAGACATTGCACTGATACTTGTCACTTAAGAACTTTAGTAGTTAAGTCGATTGAGCCGTGTAATTTCTGCAGCATCGTTGTTCACAAGAGGACTAGTTTAACGTCCTTCTTCTTCTTTTATTATGGCTTAGTTGTCTGTCATTTGTTGGTACAATCTACACAGAAAGAGTAGAATCTGCATGTTACGCTTGACATAGATTTTCTAATTTTACATTCTTCTATCTATGTCTACATGAAGACTATTTGTATCTACCATTAGAATTGTTTGTCCAAAGCGCGTCTGGCGAACATTTATTATTCCGTCATTTGAGTAGGCTCTTCCTTTACATTACCAAGTAACTTAACATAGTCCAAAATTATCATAGACTGTAAGAATTTTATTACTAGTGGTCTATAAAATCAACCAAGGTTTTGGGTGAATGTCTCGTGTGTGAGCGGTATTTCGTTCAATAACTTTAACAATATACTTTATAACAACCAATTTAAAGTCAGCAGAATTAGATCGCGTCACGCAATACTTGTTCTGTCTAACAGTATTTTATTTCATAGCAAAGAGTTTCAGAAGTTATTATTTTCACGACATTATTGTTGATGCTTCTAATCTAAAACCAGAAATTTGCTATCATCGATATACATCGATGTTTGCGATAGTCGTCCCTTTAAAATATTGAAGCAGTCTGTCCAGGAGAGCACCTCCACCTTAATTAGCCAGTTTGATCGATTTTGTTAACTATCAAAACCCGACCCCCAGAAATGACTCGATTGTCTTTTACCTAAAAATGGTTGGTAGATTGAAATTATTCCTTCGCCTTATAATGGAGGAATATACTATCATCTAAAATAAATTAGTTTGATTCGTACTTACTATCATTTCAGTTTAACCTCTATTATCGTACTGTTTACATAACCCACAACATGTTCAATTCACCTTGTGTACACTGGACTTTTCGCTGCAACAGTGACATCATCACACATTTGTCCTTATTCTACAAGCCTAACATTGTTGTGTTTAATGCCAGTTTTCCGTTTTATTGTTCGATTTATTTATTATTATTAAATTATTGGAAGTTTTACATTTGGTTTGAGTTCTACAACATTACAAAATGTATTGAGCATCGTTCAAACGAATGCAGTTTTTTATAAGCAGTCTCCTTCTTTTCGTTTCACAACAAAGTTGTATTCATGTCATAAGTAATGGAAAAATTGGTCAATCAGCAAGATATTCTGGTGTTGATTTTTCTGGACCAATATCAGCTTGATATAATACGTTCACACTTTGAGGACGTGCAATTCTTTTAAAATGGTAGATTTACTATGCAGTAGGTACCATCACAATGTTTAGGTGATTACTGTACATATTAGCAACTTTCCATGGGCGGTTCGAGTCTACTGAAAGTTGCTGTCCCCCTCGAGACACCCTCGCTCGAACCCGCAACCTCCGGTTTGCAAAGCAAGCGGTATCCCACTGCGCCACCGAGACTAAATATTAGATAGTGAGATTTGATTAAACATTTAAGGTAAGGCTCACCACTTTAACTATTTGAAGTAACTTATGTGCAGTATGAGTTGTTTATTAGTCGCGCCAAATGGCAACCTTAACGGTTAAAAGACGGGTCGTTGAATTAATGAAGGTGACACATCAACTAACTGCATTAGCAGACTATAAGGACAAATTAATGGTGTACTCATTACGGAGTAAGTTCTAAATATACTTGACAGAAAAAACATTAAGTTAATAGGTACTCAATAATAATAAACAGGCAATTAAATAAAGTTAATCTTGTTTCTAAATGAATCAGTGATTGACCGGAATCCTATTCAAGTGTGTGGTATTACATTTGTAGATGATAAAGCCATAAAGAGCACAACTTAAGGTCAACACAGGAATCCTGAGTCAGTTAGAACGAGTCCTCTGATAGGCGCTGGCATAAAATCGGACGAAGTGACAGTCACTCCTGACAACATAGCTACTCCTTATAAAGCACTGGCGATCTTACTCATCGCAAGCACACAATGCTCTTCCAACGTGACGTCATTTGATAAGGAGATAGTTCTCTTGCAGGGTGTCTTGGAAATAAAATGAAATCGTTCGAACGAGCGATCGAATTTATATTTACTTATTTAATTTTGTTTTTCTTTTTTCAACTTAGTCGATTGTTTCTTATTTGTTAAAATATTTTTTCATTTTAAAGTTGAGGGGGCTTCCCACCATCTGTTGGAATAGTATTATTGTAATCTCATTTTCGCGAGAGATATGAACGGATCTGTAAACTCTGCTACTCTCTCTCTCTATTTGCGTAACTTTCCCTTTAACGTACGACTATTTTAACACTGTCATTAGAGCTGATGACACAATTAGGTCGACAATTCATTAGTTAAGTTTAAAAAAAAATCTAAAGTCATTAGCCATCCTAATGCTAAGAGCAACCGAATTAAACCAATATTAATATAATCAACAATGGATTCTAAATAAAAAATGTCAGTACTGTTACTTAGAAATCAATACTATGACATTTGATTGATCTTGATTGGCATAACAAAAAACCTTTCAACATTATTTATGCTATTATATTAAATGCTTAAGCCCCGCAATGTTTTATACGTAGCAGTTGAAGAAAAAACGGTGCCGTATTGTTCGGATATCCTTGCTAATACTTTACGGACCTTGTATATGTTAGAAAGACTGGTTTCTTCAGAAAATAGTTTATTACTTCTTTGAGAACGTTATTTAGTACAAGGTCAGTATTTGTTCATATTCCTCAGACCATTTTACTGGAAGATGAGTCTTTCATGATGAGAGTGTTATTGACAAACCTATTGAGAGACTTGAATAGTAGTTCTTAGCGGCTAAAGGTTATATTTCAAAGCTTTTCGATGAAGAGAAACCAATGATGGGTGTCTATGGCACCTTTTTCCTATAGGCTTAGGCGCTACAAAGTAATGAATACAATGTAGTGAGTTTCTCTATACATCGCACAATCCACAACCCCATTAAACTTTCCGTGAATTGAAATAAAATCTTTCCGTGAATTGAAGTAAAATCTTTTGTTAAAATCTACAAAGAGAGCTACTCGTACGTCCGTGTGAAACATCCATGATGCGATTTGGCAACCTGTATCAATCGAAATTGGTCCACAATCTGTGCCAGCTACGCTATTTTTACCAACACAACGACATTTGCTCGAAACCAATTATACGAAATTTCGATTCTCGATAAAGAGATATCGTAATATTATCGGATTGTCAATTTCTGTGCAGTGTTCGCGCAATCTTCGTCGTTAGTACATGTGACATTATGGATTATTTTTGCTTCTTTTACGTGAGTGGTTTGTTTATTTATATCGTTTGTTTTTGTTTAGACTTTTCCGCTTGGCAGCGATCACGGATTTTGCATTGTTGACAAATTTTATGTAGGTCCCAAGTTTTGTGATCTGGATTTTTATATAAATGTTTATTGTAAGTCTTATCGTGCTTTAAAGAAGCTGATAAATGTTTACGTAAATTGATCGAAACGCAAACATTTTTTTTAGTTGCACAAATGCTATCTTCATTGTCTTCACCAGTTCAACTAACCTGGCAGTAACTAAATTAAAATATAACTAAGGATCTGAAATATATTTTCTATCATATATTTTTCCATACAAGCAAAAGACTGCTCAATAGTATTTTCAAAATAAGGAGTTAATGATCAAAGCGTCATTGTTTTATCTAACTTAGGTAAAAAAACATTCATCAGTCATTCATCGCGAATATTCGAATGTCACTGTCATAATTACGTCTATTTTCTTAATAGCTGAAACCACAATATTAGCAACTTCAAACTCAAGGTTAGATAGGCATTTGTGCTGTAATTGAGTGTTGGTAAACATTAGCTTAGAGCTATCTACATAAACAGATATTGCGTGTTCATTATCATTAACCCATTTAAAGGGTAGCTTCCATTGTCCTTCACTACATTCTCAAAGTTAATTCCATTTGGACAGCTCATTGTTTGTTAAATAAAAAGGACATCGCACAACTACGAGGTACGCGTCAACGGTCGAATTATGTTGTCCTTGCTACTGGAAAAAGAAAAAGTACTATTATTTTTATTTCCATTTATTATTTTATATCTACGCTATGATTATTGCATGATGAAAATGTATTGAGCACGTTGGATTGCTTCCAATATTTACTGATGTCATATGTATCAAGCACAATAGGATCTGTAAAATATACATGGCATTCATTGTGTTTTACTTTCAAGCTCATAGTAATCTGTAGAAGAAGAGAATAATCATCGTAAGCTAAAACTCACAATGTCAGTTATATTTCACGTGGACTGTTTTATTTCAGTTGTTAAACAGTCGTTCGTTTCAAAAATTTGCTTCGATGTTTGAAATTTGTTTCCAATTGTTGAAGGGATATCAAATGTTTATAGCCCAAAACAACGAAACGCCAAAGATTTATGATGATTGTTTTGTAAACATTTATATTATAAGAAATATTTAAAATAAAATGTAGGTCAACGAACTAATTTGTTGTAGCAATATCTTTTAAAAGTTCTTGCTCTACAAGCACACTCCATTAAACAAATATCGGAGTTATGAATTATGGCTGTGATTCAATGAGTTGAGGATGTTATATTTTCTCTCTTGGCATTATCTCTATTCGAGAAGTACTTGATGGTTTCACAATTTGTTCATAGCCAGATGTTGCTGAATCATTAGGTATATTGTGGGTATTACATCATTGAAACTTACATAACATCCTTCTTTAATAATTTTCTGAAATGTTTTTTTGAGTAAGCCAAGTGCTATTAAATATATCGCCAAAACATTAGATGTATTCAGATCATCTTTTAGAGTCTTATACTGCTTTAATATTTATAGAGAGAGAGTCCCTGCTAAAAGCGTTTTAATTTTTTTATCTTAGAAATTATATGGAAATAAAATATGGACAATAATTATAAGGAATGGATTTTCGTCCATTTTAATGTCCTCTTTATAAATACTATGTCAAATAAAAATTCACCTTGTGCCGTAGCAACAAAGTTTAACATTGTATTTCTCTACGCATTCATTCAATTGAGCTGCAAATCTTCTGACCAGGTAAACATAATTTTTAAAAGCAATTGACGCTAATTGTAATGCTCAATATGACAAGCCTAAATAAATATTTGAATACGTACATAGACTTGTAGAATTTCATACAAATATTCACTGTAGGCAATGTGAGGTGTTCCTCAAGGAGTAGTCCAAGGCCCTCCATTCTTCTTAATATACAGTAAAAGAAACACTAAAGTAACAAAATAGAATGTAATAGAAATGTTATATTATTATCTTCTTATAAAATGTAACTACGAACAGTTAAGCATATTTACGGCGTAACGTAATCCAACCTAACTATACAACATTCTCGTGAAAGAATCTCAAACTAATCACGCTTTCTCGTCCTCGATTTACGCTCTGTTTGTTTAAATAGTTATTTTTAAATCGATTTTATACATCACTCGATATCTGGACTGAGTGATGTTAAATGGAAAGGTCCATTAGTACCAGTTTTCTTGGAAAACTAATTAGTTGAATTTATTAATAAATATATGGTTCTAGTAACGGAAGGATGCACTTATTCGGAATAATTAAACAGTGGCTGCAAATATCACAATCGTAACAAACTTTGATGCAAGAATGAATACACATACCATTTAGATGAGTAGTAAAAATTTTTGAAACTTGTTGATTAATAAAAAGAGTCTTATTATAAATAAGCCAGTCCCGACGGTTGGGCTGTTACTTAAAAATACTCTCAACATAATAGGTTCCCGAATTAGAACGTCGATGATTTAAATTCTAAATGGATGGGATAAGAGAGATAGAGCAAAACGGGAACGCTCGCACAAAGTAGCTGTTAACCTTACAGGAAATTGCATCCAAATAACGCCAACCTCGATTGGAGTGGGGTTTTTTAGTGACTAGACTAGCAAGACATTCGCCTGATGGTAATCGACTCGTCTGTCTATAAACAGTTGCATTCCACTGCCGCTCGTCACCCGAGACCTTAATAATTATGTCTTTTGTGTCTGGTAATTTCACCAGCTTCAGTGCCGGAGCAGTAATGTTCTCACATTGCTGCTTGGCGGCAGAATATCTTCTTATTCCGCAAGGGGTTCTTTGGCAGGTCTACCCACCTAGTAATCGTTAGACAATAATTAAAGTAAATAGGTACTCGTCCTCCTGGCCGATACGACCACACCTGTCAAATTTTCACAAGATCAGCCACCTACGCGGGAGAAATTATAGTGCACAAGCGTTTGTGTAAACACAAGTGCAATCTCTCTTCCTTTATATCTCTCACAACCGGATGGGACGGAAGACCGATACGACTGGGGGAGAGGTTAGGCGCAGGGCCGACTTTTTACATGCTCATCCGACGCATGGATCACCTTACTTTACAGACAATTAGGGGGCTAGCCAGTAAGGAACAACTACACAAAGTTGTTTTCCCACTGCGCCACAAGGCTACAGGTACTCGTATGTGCGTACCTAAAGTGCTAGTAATAAGTATACATGTTTGTATTTATTTCGTAAATTCATAAGAGTTTATTTCCATATAAACTGACACTCTCATTCCAACATGATCTCTGTCGCTAACATTCTCACTGCACCAGTTTTATTATGTGCCGTAACAGTATTTACCAAAATAGAACCAGTTCTTAAGATAGAAATACTTCCGTCAAGAGCCCATACCGCCCATATTGTGTTGTTATGAACGCGAATACTTTAAAACGAATATATGCTATTTTACTTACGCTTTAAAGTATAAGCTATAAAATAGACCCAAAGATATAATTATTATAATATTTGAACTAAACTCCTAGCCTTATAGCCTTATCACTGAAACATAAAAAAAATTGTCTTTCGAAACATAAAAAAAAATTGTCTTATGTCATACGTAACTATATACATATTATGTTCGCCAATTACGTTACTTTTTGCTATAAATAGCAATGATTTCTGGTTGTTAAATAGATAATAAATATTTATAGTGCTCATTATTACATTGATGTAAACACTTCGTACGTATATGTAGTAAACATATTGAAAGATTGTACTAATTTTAAGGGAGTTGAGGCAACGCGAGGAGACTGCTCTATATTTAACTTAAAGCAGCACACATACGATTTTCTATTTTATTTTATCGTAGGGTTAGTGGGCCAACCCGTCAAAGTTGTTCAGGTTACCCCTCACTTGGCTTAACCACTACATTTTATGACGTCATGACAACAACCAGGACTGACATTTTAATATTTAATCTCTGCCTCCAATCAACGATCCTGGGGTTCTACCACTGTATTTAAGACCAGTATTATTTTGTTATTATTTTCGCTAGAGACAGGAACTGAGCTATAATTTCAAATTAATTTGTTAAACATATGATGACGTACTAAAGATGATACATAATAAGAAAAGTCCACTATGTTTTGTCAAGTATAAGCTGTGTATAGCTGCGTCACATTCTTACCTGTACCTAAGCCGTACGGCTTATCATACTGTGTTGTAAGAAAACCCATTTATTTTCGCATTAATAATAGTGATAGAAACACAAATAACATGTATTTGAGTTCAGGAAATGACACAAAATATTTTGTACGTGACTATTTCACGATAATTACCGGTAATTTATTCTGACAGCATAAACGTATTAGGTACAAAAGTTTAAAATAAAATCTTTTATAATAATTATGAAGCAAAATATTTACAGTTTATTTACAAATATGTACACTTAAACTAGGTAAAAAACTTCCTCGAAGTTGTCGCCGCACTGGGAGGGAAGGGTACCTAAAAGACTGGCGGCATTACCCCTTTGTATGGCCAAGCTTATACGTTGGCATAAAAAGCTACCAGCCCGGCGGTCTCCTGAGACTTCGATAAGTTTGGATGAAATTTCTTTTACCAAAGCGTGCGTCTCATGAGACCAAGGCCCCATGGTCTCCACCGCAAAGGGCGCAAATATATAGCTCGAACCTAGAGCTGCATACTTGCGTCGCTTTGCATCACTAGCGGTCGCCGCAGCCCCTCCAGCCGCCCTGCAAGTTGCCGGGGTGTGGGACGCAGCAAGTGTGTCGACACATGTCGCATCCCACACCAGCGGCTTACCATGTTGCCATGGTATTAAAGTGACACCATCAGGCCTCTTGCCGTCATCTCGTGTAATGCCGACTGGTTCCAGTACGGCAGGGACACCGGCAGTGACAAGCCCCCTGCGAATAATATCATTAAGGGCGGCATGGCGTGACATACGGCCAGCGCTACGCGAGCAAGACAGCCCGTGGTGACCATATTTATCTACGTACTCCCCACAGCGACAACGATGAGGAAGGTTGGTCCTGGCACCCACCCGCAAACAAACTGCAAGACTAAGTGTGGTGTTGGTCAATAAGGTACCAATATGAGAAGATGGCATAGCCTGCAGCCAGTGACCGGACTCCTTCGCAGAGACAGCTAGCAACCGCGCACGGTCCAAATCGTTAACGCTGGATGATAAAAGTGAATGCCAAATTGAATTACAAAGTGGTTTATCCCACTGTCTCTGAGAGTGAGTTAAGATTGGAGGGTCGGAACCCGGGCAAGCCAACAGCCAGGCATTTCTGGCCTCACTCAAATACGTCACCTCAACAGATCCTAAGGCTGAGACAATAATAGACCTGCTGAGGATTTCCGTACTATATACCGAGGACAAAAATGCCGGGAGTGCTAGATCGGAAATTTTGCGGACACCCAGACCACCTAAACAAATCGGTAAAGTAGCCTGGGTCCATACCCGCTCCTCTTCAAAAGGACAGTTTAAAATTTTTGTTAAACAACACCGAATTAAATCATCCAAAGTTGTTAAATGACTTTTAAATTTAAATAGTTGAGAACAGCGAAGAAAATAAGTGAATTTGGGCACAAAAAGGCAAAAACGCATAATGAAGAATGCCAAATGTGAGTTAATTTTGAAGATTCGATCAGAGGAATCATGGAATTTTTTAATTTTTTCATCCACGAAACTGGGTATGGCTTCGTCCAGAATGGGGGCACCGAGAAGGTACAGAGATTCCTTAGACAGTACCTTAATATTAGATGCCAAAATACTAAATTTGTTAATAATGAGGTTCTTTCGAGCCTCAGCCACTGAGTCCGAAACAAAGATTTCACACTTTGAAAAGTTAAATTCAAGACCGATTTTTTGAAACTCGTTAATAAGAATTTCGAAGTCAGCATAGACCGAATCTGCTGAACCCCCCAAAGTGCCATCATCCAGATACCAGACATTAAATTTGGAATTTAGAGTACATATGATCTGATGGATTGCCAAACTAAAGATAGCAGGACCAAGAGGGTCACCTTGTTGACATCCAACAGCTGAACAAATAGGATGTTCATTATATAATAATTTGGATGGTTGGCCATAACATTGAAAGACATATGGGTAAATTTCTGGAATGTTGTTTTGTACTTGTGTCAACAAAGCAGCTCTGTCTACAGAATTGAAAGCATTTTTGACATCCACCTTAAGCAAGACCTCACCTCCGTTCTGCAGTAAAAAGGTGCGTGCCGCATGGACGGCTGCCTCACAACCACCCTTTGAGCCAAATCCGAGTTGTATAGGCTGAAAAATTTGGGATACAGTAGGGAGGATGCGACGGCAACAAACTTTAGAAGCGATACGGCGGATGGTAGAGCCTATCGCTATAGGCCGAATGCCACCGTCTTTTTTGGATAGAGCGCACAAATTAGCGCCATATAAAACATCGGTAATTTCTAGAGGCACCTTGCCCGCCAACATTAGATTAATCAGAGCGGTTAAATTAGAAAGGAGTGACCTGCCAGCGTCCCCGACGGCGTTACTTACAAGGTCTTTGAGATGTTGAGGGGTAAGGCCATCAAGGCCGCCAGCAGAGCCACTCTTAAAGGAAGAAATGCAGTTCATAATTTCGACAGTATCCGAAATAAGAATCCGCTGATCTGAAGGGGGTGCGTTAGGGAAATGAAGACCTACTGAAGGTGAGGGATGTTTGGAAATCAATGCGGAAAGCGTGTCCGCATTATTTGGAGCAATAATATCGCTGGAAAAAAGCATCCGTGCTGCGCCTTTAAAATCACCATCATTTGCTTTTGTTTCAATTTTGTGAATGATATTACCAGGGACTCGAGATCGAATAGGGGAAATGCCAAAAGACAGATCCGAAATAACGTTATTCAAATCAGAACAATTTAGTTTAATTTTTTGCGTAAGAGATATTTTTTCACCTGCCTTGATTGCACTAACATGCAGCACTCTGTAAGGAAATGTTAGCAGCTCTTCCCAAGCACACTGTGTATTATGATTTAGAATTTTTTGAATGCAACTGCTCAGGGCATTGGCCACTGAAATACGAGCACCACGAGGAATGCGCTTAATGAGAGGAACATTTCTTTTTAGTGAACTAATACGCTGCCAGAATGGAATGTTGATGAAATTCGAATTTGCAGTCGAAACCGGGCGAGAACAAGATGGGTCTGACACAGGCACAGCAGGATGGGACTTATGAGCCCTCCCGATGTGAATATTCAAACCTCGTTTCCCGCGAAAGAAGCGTGCTTGAGAACACTGATCACACTTTACTAAATTTTCCAGCGAACTATTACTCACCTGGCTGCAAGGCTGCGGCATTGGGGCCAGGATAGTACTATTTACATCTTGCATATAAAACACTTATTATATAAATGCACTTAAAAGTCACTATATATACACCACTTGGCGTCGATAGGTAGTCGACTGGCCGAGGCTGACGCAGCTCGACAACGAAGAAAAAATCTGGAAATAAAAGATACAATGAAACAACTGGTAATTGTATCACAGTACTTAGGTAAAGTACTCCCCTGATGTATACAAAGTGGTCTTGAAAAGCCAAGCCAGCGTATGACCGAGACCCGATGCCTCTGTCGTGAGGGATGGTGAGGCTCTGCAACCACCCACCAGGAAGGCGCGAGTGATGCGGCTAGAGGTGGAGCACTCGGGAACTGAAATCATAAGAAAATAATAATAATTATTAAATTTTATTTCAAGAGAAAAAAATTTGACATGTCACTTCTCTTGTCTCTTCATTAGGTACTAAATAAATTAATGTTCTCACGTCCGATATGGGGTACCGTTTTATCGACAGAGAAGTAATATTTCTTCCTTCTATTACAACTTAGCACCTTATTCGTGTACTTAAACTTTCCAAAGTGAAGCCAAATATTCGGAAGTGTAAAATAAAAAGCTAAATCAAAAGCCGCTTTTAAACTACAAAACATTGTGCTAAAAAGGCTAAATCCATTCCATGAAAACTATAATCAATAATATAAACCATAGATATTTTATATCCCTACTAAAGCGCGCCAAAAATTGTGACTCATGCACTTAATTAAAATATTTTCTCATATATAGTTAAGGTATTATATTCTTTCCATATTTACTTTTGTACTATAGGCATGCATGAAGGCATTTTACTTGATTTTCAAAGGCACACGCCACCTTCGTTATATTTTTACCAACGCGTGACTTACTGTTGGTACACCCAATTTGGGTGAATATTGTCGTTTCACGTTTCGTGCGTTAATCGCATATCAATTATATAAAATATCATTGACTGTAATCAATGACGTCATATGTTTTATTATTGCGCGGATGAGAAAAGTGCCGGTATGTGTTACACAAACTGCAATATACAAATATATATAAGTACACCTACAAACTTCTTTCAGGTACTATATGTGTGTTATAAAGGCTTAGACTATAGAATACTTATATATGATCGAAGTATAAAGGGTAAAATGTTCAAAATACGTGTCACAGTGTTAAGGTTTTTCGGGCGCCGTGCCGGCCTTGGCGGGGTGCGATGCGCGCGCATCGACCTCAAATTTTCCTCCGTAGTATCGAATCGGCCAGTCACTTTTCCTAACCTCAAATAACGCACTACAAACAGCTGTTTCGCAATCTCTTTTAATACAAACACGTAATTAACTAAAATTACTATACGCAACAATCGCACGGGACGTCTAGACGCGTCGGATGCCATTACGAAATTGTATTTAAATATAGAATCCGTCAGTATTTTTTTTCGATTTACGGTTTCCTTGTCTTTCATTCAGTTTCCAGCCACCGTAGCTCGCGGTTAACTGTCTTCTTTTTTCGAATTTTAAATTTAAAACTTTGTTATTGATTGCCACGTTTTTCTTTTTCTTTTTGGTGTTGCAATATTCTAGGTTGAATTTTATTTTTTACGATGAGACGTTTTGTACTTTGTATAATAATGTGAAGTGCAGTGTATTAAACATGTTTGTGATAAGTGGACATTGTAAATAAAATATACTTAGTGTTGTGTTTTAAATCTGCTTTAAAATGGAGGAGTACGAGTATGATTTCGCGTACGAGTGCCGGGTTGGTATATTTTTGTTTATGTATATTTGACCAAAAATATTAGCGGTACGTTCAAACGTTTGATTTTATTCAACACTGGTTCTACTGCAGTTCCTAGCACGTAATTCCGCATATTTATGATTTGGTACAGCCATTTCATGTTTTTTTTTCTTGAGCTGGTCACCGCTCAGTGGGCGAACCCTTGCCTTGGAAACAAGGTGCGCAGGTTCCAACCCCGGCTCGCACCTCTGATTTATTTGATTAATCATATGCGAATCGTCTTTCTGCGATCGCAACACATCGGGAGGAAACCTGCATATCTGAGAAATAAGGACTGGTATTATTATTATTTTTCTTTTATTTTGATTTTCTCGGGTTTTCACACCCGGACTTTTAAAAGGCTTGCGTGGGGACGAATCCAACACTATTATTATTATTTTGCCAATGTATTGGAAAGATTATAGTGGATGAAAGTATCCAATTGAGAAGATATGTACCTACATACAGTTTTGTTGTGGTCTAGGATTGTACTTGCCATACAAATATGTATTTGTAAAATTTTAGTAGAAATCAAACAAAATCCAGATATATTAAAAAATATATATGTACCTACTTGCTTGCTTATTTTTTCACATTAAAGTAACATTAATTTATTTTTTCTTGTTTAAGTATATAATAATATAGGTAAATGTTTTGTAAGTAGTTGTATGTACTGCTGTATGAAAGCAAAATAAATTTATCGATGCGATTTCGTTCCATTTTCAATGCGATTTCGATCCACGTTCCAATAAGTTCCCTTTATATAACAAAATATACTCTCATTCGAGGTCACGATTATTCAATACCACCATATAAAGAAATGGCGAAATTTCGCAACCGAGCTTTGTGGGGTCAACGAACTCCGCGCAAGCCAGTTTTTATGCGACAAAATGCTCAAATGTCAGCTCAGTTAGTAGACTATAATATATCGATACAAATCAATAGATCTGTAGTTTAAATCGATAGATTGCAGTACTGATTAAAAGCTAGTTAAAGATACTATTTTAATTAAATACAAAAGATTTATTGCGCACTCTGAACAGAGTAGTAGTTCTTAGATTAAAATTCAGGATTCTTATCGCAATTGAGTAATTAGATTTAGACGAGATATTAGGAATACAAATATACGACAGCTGAAAAGCTCTTAAGTATATATCACTGTTTAAAATTGAGAGTAGTTGAGAGTAGGTATTAAAAAAACTATTTAACAAAAGTGTAAATGTCCTATATGGTACACAAGACCCTGGCTGTATTCCCCTAGTTGAGTAATTGACTCTTTAAGTTCTTTTAATTTTCACTGAATAATCCCTTTCGGATAAATCATTCAAATCATTAGTATACATTTTTAAATTGTGAATATAATTTTGTTGTTTATTTACTTGAAAAACTACACATTGAAATAATTGAAATAAAACTATATCCCGGTTTATTTGATATCATATTTGATAAACCTTAAAGAGTAGATCTTAAAAAAAAACAACGATTCCTACCAAGGATGATACGTGAGGCCATTGAATAGAGAAGGTGGTTGGGTGTTACCATCAGCTTTTTATTCTGTGATACACATAATTAAATCCAAAACCAATCAAAACACTGCATTAAGATACCGTGAGCTCAAACTCGTTGATCGGACCGACAATAATAACTAAGAAGACCTGAGGGTACTCCAGCATAATTGTGACAACATCTCAGTAGTCCCGTGACCATGGGTGCTGCAAAGCATATGAAACGTAGGAAAAGTAAAATCTAAAATAAACCGCGATATAATCCGTAGAAGTAGTATTGTTTCAATTATATGAATATATTGAAAATAAACCATATCTAGTCCATGAAATGTACAAAGGGCCAAATATCACAGAATTCCAAGGTATAATTCACCGGGAGACATGGGAAATCTTCACAATTGGCTAAGCTTAAGAGGATATTCGACGATGTTACAATAGGAAGAATATTGAAAATAAAAAACGCCACCGGGAATTAACAAAAATTACCTTATAATATGGTTTGACGGTTACAAACGGACTTAGCAGAATTATTAAGTATCGATAAAGAACCGCGAATGTCTAAAAGTGTATGTTGTGATATTGTGATAATTAGTAAAGAAGCTTTCCGATTTTCAGTAGCTTGATGTTGGCATATTGCTAGTCTTAACTACTTACTAGGTAGGCCTCATGTGAGATCGTTTGTCTTGTTAAAATAATTATAAGCAAAAAGATTAATTTCAATTAAGTTAATTTTTAAACACTCAAAAAGTTCATTTTATTCAATTGGTTTGTTTTTGACTGTATTTTTTCTTCTGACCTAATTAATTATGATTTGACTTCTTGAGGTTACAATATGTAGTGTAGAATGGTATTCGTGAAGGCGGAGCGAATATCTTCGCAAAGTAGCACAAGGCATGTATAAGAAATTTGAAGGATCCGGCTCAAAGTCGTACAACTACATCATATTGATAAAAATTTGGTCGCGGTAGATTAATTCAATCTATTGGATTCTGACATATTTAAAAAAAATAGTTCTTACCACAGTCATTATGATAGTACTGACTACAGACTGCATTAAATACTGTAGTTTTTATAAAAAAAAGATAGATGGGATGGTTAATTGCTCAAAAATCAAATACAAAGGCAATATGAAAATTACAGTCAGGATATCGAGTGAAATGACATAATTATTAGAAAACGTGTACGACACGTGAACGCAAAGACCGTAGTAGGTGTCATAAATTAAGATTCAGATATAGAATGCTTCTGTTTTTTCCAGCGTCTGGTTGAGTCGATGGCTCCTCGGTCGGCACGCTCCTTCCGCCAAGAATTCAACATGCAAGATTTGACCACAGAACATACCTTTACTACGCAGACACACTATACCTCTGAGAAGTAAGTGCTTTTTAATTTTGTTAAAAATTGTTTTATAGACGTTATAATCTAAATCCAGGGTCTAATATTCTAAAATCATATCTTATCTTGTGTAGATGTAAACTTTTGCTTAATTGGAAGAAAGGTAGTTGAGATATCATAGCAGTATTATAAAACATCATAATTTGTCTACAAATAATGTACTTTGATGTTTTTTAACCGACTTCAAAAAAGGAGGTTCTGTATTCGACGCGTATGTATGTAATATTAACAGAAATGCGTAATATTCATATATGTTAGTCTATGTGGGCTTCTAAACAAATTTACCAAATTTCACGAGTGTATGTATGTATGTATGTATGTATGTATGTATGTAGGTTTGTCCACGGATTTCTCAGAAACTACAAATCCGATTTAGAAAATTCTTTTTACAATAGTTAGAGTATTTTTCAACTTAGGGTAGAGTACAAGTTTCATCAAAATCGGTCCAGTAGTTTAAGAGATATAAACTTTTTATGTTTTCAGTAAGTTACTGTAATGTAGACGTTCGAGTTGCGTGATAGTGCTGATACCTATCTTGGTAAAATAAGTCACTAAAAAGTGTTAAATAAACTATTTAAAAAAAAATAAAAACCGACTTCAAAGTAAATTATCTAAAAAGCATAAAATAACGAAAATATTATTGAAGTTGGTGCAGAATATACTCAGCAGGTACGCTAACACCAACTTCAATAATATTTTCGTTATTTTATGCTTTTTAGATAATTTACTTTGAAGTCGGTTTTTATTTTTTTTTAAATAGTTTTTTTCATTCTCTACACGCAGTTGTATGTATAACATAAATGCTTTCCCCTTAAACCAGGTACGTCAGGACGTCACACTCATCAGAGTTAGACGGTCAACCGCAAAAATCAATGGCCAATGGCAAATTAAACTCTCCTAACTACACAACGAAAACAATAATAATAGATGACGACAGACCAGACGTAAGGAAGTTAAAGCGAGTCCATAGAATGTACGAAGGGCCAAATATCATAGAATCCAGAGGTATAGTCCACCCGGAGACAAGGGAAATCCTCACAGTTGGCCAAGCTATCAGCATGAGGATACTCGATGTCAGAACAGGAAGATTATTGTCTTCTCCTGAAACGCGACAAACTATGTCAATCGATCAAGCTGCGCAAGAAGGTCTTATTGACCCTAAACTTGCGGCAAGATTGACAGGTCCGTGCGGCATGACTGAAGACGGAAACGAAGTCACATTACTAGAAGCGATCCAAAGAGAGCTTTACGACGCCGAACAAGGACTCACAGATCCAGCCGAAAAGAGGATAAAGGTAACTGTAGAAGGAGAATCCACACAAGGAATGAGTATCTCTGACGCGCTAAATCGTGGACAAGTAGATCTGCAAAGAGGTCTCTACAGACTACCGAATGGAAACTACATAACCATAGCAGAGGCATACCAGCGCGGCTACCTCATATACAATGAGATTATCAAGATAAAATCGAGTGCCCTGTGTCTGTCGGACGCGATTAGTCAAGATTTAGTCGATAATAGCGGTTGGATTATGGATAGAAATTCGGGCGATCGATATCAATTAGACATTGCAATAAAGAATGAACTAATCAATCCTAACATCAGAGAGGTAGTTGATCCCAAAAATGATACAAAAGTAACGCTTGCTGAAGCCATTGAGAAAAATATCATTAACATAAAACTTTGTAAATACGTACACTCCATGACTAAAGAAAAACTGTCTTTCAAAGATGCAGCTAGCAAACGTTATATTTGTAAGCCTATGACGCTTAAGGACGTTTGTGACAGTAATCTCATGACAAATGACGGTAAAATTTTGTCCCCTGCCAATAGGACTCCATTAAATATCCTAGAAGCTATAAACGTAGGCGTTTTAGATAGCGATAGCGTCAAATGTATTACCGATACAACGACTGGCGGACTTTTAACTTTGTCTGAAGCGTTAGCGGCTAAAATAATTTTAATTGATAATAAATTTAGAGATAATCTGACCGGTGAAATCTGTACGATTCCTGAAGCAGTAGACCGTGGTCTAATAACCTCTGTGTCGCAGAGATCAATATTCGATATAGACGGGTTTAAGGATCCCAAGACTGGTGAATTTGTGTCATTCAATGTTGCTTTAAGTAAAAGTAATCTCAAATACGTAAACGGTGAAACTTTCCTTAAATCAGAAAGTGGAGACTGGGTATACTTAGAAGACTGCACGAAAGTGTCTTTAGTTAGGCCTGAGGTTTTAGAAATGTTCAATCGTAAGATAGGTGTATACGAAACCGGCAAGGAACTTTCAGTTCTGGATTCAGTATTTAAAAAAGTTTTGGATCCTAAGACGGGTCATTTATTAGATGCCACAACTAAAACACCTATTCCTTTCAACAAAGCTGTAGAAGTTAATATGATTACTCCGGAAGGTGCAGCATTATTGAATTCTCTTTTGAACATAACACTTACATTACAAACAGTGACGAAAACTGTTAAACGATACGTAACTGTGACTAACACGAGTTCCACTCAAAGATCTGAGACAATTATAAGCTTTGCTGAAGCAATACGAAGGGGCCTTATAGACGAACATACACAAACATTTACTGATCCAACTACTGGAACAGTTTTCCCGATTCAACAAGCTTTAGACGAAGGATTATTAGGCGTAGAAAAGAATGAACCGCGTGTCGTTCATATATCCGATCGCGTATCTAAGAAAGATGTAGTTCCGGGTCAAGTAGTTGAGCTTAAAATAACTAGGAAATCTTATATTAAAGACTTACCACCTAGCCCTGAGGGTAAAGTACAGAGAGATAGTAGACCCGAAACAGTAAAAAGCCCTGATTACGTAATTCATGAAAAAAATAAACCGCGCGAAGATGTCGTACAAGAAGTTAGGTCTGTTACTTCCAAATCAGTTGTTTCCGAACCATCGGTTACATCGATGACAATCAAGAAAAATACAATTGAACTACCATATGGTGGTTGGAGTTTAAAAGAAGCTATTCAACAAGATTTCTTTGACCCAGCTACCGGCATGTTCCTAATTCCAGGTACCGATAGAGTTTTAGATCTTGAAGAGGCTCTAAAACTCAATTTAATTAACCCTGACTCAGCTATTGTTATTGATCCTAAAACAAGAAAAGAAATGCCTCTTAACAGAGCTTTAGAATACCGTATCATCGACCACACGGGTCGTTATAAACACCCATCCGGTGTATTCACCATGAAAGAGGCAATTGAATATAAATATATTATTTACATTCAACTAACAACTGCCGTCTCTTCACAAAAAGTTATTACTATTACTTCAGTAGCCGGTATGCCCGATAAGCTGGAGATATCTGAACTTGATGATTTACATTCACGTGAGGTCGTTACTGAAGATCAATCTGTTTTAGAACCTGTACAAGTTGCACCGGGTGTTATTTTTGACCCCGCTACAGCATTAGTGATTGCTACCACCTCTGGTGAATCGGAGAATGTTTTAGAAGCGGTCGATCGTGGAATTATATCTTCTAATACCGTAAATGTAGTTGATCCTCGTACAGGCCATACAATAACATTAAAACAAGCTATAGTTCAAGGTATTGTTGACAAAAGAACCGGGGAATATAAAGATACAACTGGTAAAAAATTAAGCCTTGTTGACGCGGCAAAAGTAGGTTTAATAGCCGTGATAGGAGCACCGTTAGTAGCGGCATCTAAAATCATACAGGTAGTTAGGAGTACAATGGTCGTAGACCCTCAAACAGGAGAAAAAATACCAATGGAGGTAGCTTATGAAAGAGGGCTCGTTGACTTAGATACATACAGAAAATATGAAGAGTCGATTAGAGATAGGTCACCAGAAACTGAAGTTGCCCATGAAACAAACTCTACTAGCACAAGCTCTGTTTCTTATTCTCAAGTTACAACAAAATCTACACCTACTGAAACGACAGTCACTGTTGTAGTAGACCCAAAAACTGGAGAGAAATTGCCTATAGATGTGGCATACGAAAGAGGATTAATAGATCCGGTTTCATTCAAAAAGTATGAATTATCTGTCAGGGAAAGGACGCCTGAATACATTCATGAAGACCTAAGATCGCCTACGTTAAGTGCGGTTACTTTCACCCAAGTACCAAGCGCCTCTTCGCCAGAGACGGTTGTAACAATGGTTGTTGATCCAAAAACAGGTAAACAATTGCCCATCGATGTTGCTTATGAAAAAGGTATAGTGGATCATGTCACATACAAGGTATATCAAAACTCACTTGCTGTTAAGCAGCCGGAAAATTTATCACAAGTTAGTACAGTGAAAACAGTTCCGGGCACAAGCACGTCAACAGTCACTCAGGTCTCATCGAAACCTATTTCAGTCGGAGCCGCCGTATCAGAAGGCTTCATCACAGTTGAATCAATCCAAAATAGCCTATCTGTTGATAATAGACGTGTTATAGATAGCGGGACAGAGAAGTCGAAACGTCCATCTGATGTTGTGCAAATAAATAAAATCACTAAAAACGTGAGTCCGAAATATAAAGTAAACATTAGAAGAGAAAGAACGCCTGAAACACAAACAGTAGACACAAAGCCAGTCATTCTGCAAAAATTAAGAAAACGGGTTATGACACCCTTCGAAGCTGTCGAAAAGGGCCTCATAGATAGAGAAACGGCGAAAGTTATAGAAGCCGTCAAAACATATAAAGACGAGAAAGGTGCGCCAATCACACTACAAAAAGCTATTGATATAGGATTAGTTAACGAAAATAAAGGTGAAATTGTTGACCCAATACATCGAGATGTACTCACTATAAAAGAAGCCTTATTAAGAGGTATATTAGATGGTGAAGGACAGGACGAAATATTGATTCCATTGGCAAAGAGCCTTTCTATTCCTGAAGTGCTAGAACAAGGACTCTTAGATCCAGCCACAGGAAAAATAGTGCATCCAGAAACCGGTAGTCTTCTAACTTTAAGAGAAGCCATTATTTGCGATATTGTTGATCCTCTTTCTAGAGTGACTATTGGTCCGGGTAACAATATAACACTAGCCGAGGCTATTGAAAGAAATATTATCAATAACGACAAAAATTTTGTTAAAAGTAGTGACGGTGCACTTGATCTGATATCGGCCGTGAATGCTGAAGTGTTCCCTGAGTCAATTGTAAAACCTATTGAAGATATACCACCTGCGGCTATGACTCTAAACATTGCAATAAAGAATAATTTAATTAATCCACACACTGGTGAAATGAAACACCCGCTTACGGGTGAACTAACTCCTGTAGGAGATGCAGTAAAGAAAGATCTCATAATGGCTATACCCTATCCCCAGTCATCTGAAACTATGTCTTTAGAAGAGGCTCTGGATAAAGGGATAGTTAATTTGAAGCATGCTACTTTTACGGATCCTAATTCTAAAGAAGTCTTACCCTTAGATAAGGCATTAGAACAGGGTCTCCTGGCTGTAAAGCCTTTAAGAGATATGCAGGTGGCTGGCGTAGTAACCACAATCACAGAAACGTTTACATCTCAACATACGGTTACTACGAAAATGATAGAACTCCTAGCGGACTATGTACTTGTTAGCTCTCATGAAGTCCAAAACACAAAGACGGGTGAAATTATGTCCCTCGACGAAGCTCGTCGACGAGGCGTTGTTAGGGATGAGCAGACCAATAAGGAACAATTTATAACAAACGACACGAATATTAGTTTTGCAGATGCTCTAAACCTTGGTTATATAAATATTGATAAAGGTACTTTCACGCATCCCAAAACAGGAGAAATAATTTCCATATCTGAAGCCGTTACAAGTGGAGTATTAACAACGGAGGTTTTGCCCGAATCAGGACAAAGCTGTCCAAAAAAAGAGCCTTTAGAAATGTTGGACCTGAATGAGGCTTTTGACTTTTTATTTGACGAAATGACGCAGAAGTTTAGAGATCCAAAATCCCCTAACAGAGCATTGACTTTCAAAGAAGCCGTTGATAAGAAAATTCTTAATCCTGAATCTGTGATATATAACGTAGACGCAGGAAAACCGCTAACCCTAAGGGACGCATTAAATACAGGGTTAATTGATAAGAAAACTGGAAAACTAAAAGAGCCCAAAACTGGGAAATCTATTGATATCAAAAGTGCTGCAAAAATGGGATTAATAGCTATTGTAGCGGCACCAGTCTTAGCCGGAATGGCTGTTGTAGAAGGTGCTAAGGTGGTAAAAAGTAAAATAATGCAACCAAAGCAGGAGAAAGCAGTTGAATCACCAAGCCGTATTATTTCTTCAGAAAAAACTAAGCATAAAATTGGGGATCTGAATTTGGACTCAAATCCTGCATTAGTTGAAAGTCCATCTCATATGGTTAAAGATAAAGAAAAACCACAAAAGTTGTCTCCAGTTAGTCTAATTACGAAACCTGAAGAGATAGGTACTATTCAAAAGAAAACCACTCCAAAGGTGCTTGAATCCAAGAAAGATGAACCTAAAAAATACCAAACAGAAAAAACACCGGATGACGCCGAGGCCACGAAAACTGTTTTGGAAACTCCAAAAGATTTAGTCGGAATGGAAATTTCTAAGGACTTACCGTCAAAATATAAATCACAAGAAACCGTACCAACCGAACTAACAAATACGATAGCTAAGACTTCACAAGAGAAAACAAAATTAGAAAAGCGTCTTGAAGATCAAAAGGAAATAAATAAAAACCTAAAAACCGGAGTTGGCGTAACCACTTCAGTTATTATTCAGAAAAAAACACCTCTTATACCTGAAGGATTGGATACAGAAGATTTTGAGATCATTAACATGAGAGCTAAAGGTGAAAAGCCTAGCCCAATTAAAGATATGGAGCATGTTGTTTTTGAGGAAAAACCTGTAACACAAGGATATAAACAAATAATCCCTGAAAGTGAAGAAGTTTTAACTATTGTGAAGACAAGTATATCTAAAACAGGATATGACACTACTGGACATACAATGGCGATGGAAACTAAGGCACTGAATAAGGACAAGATGCCCAATATTGAAAGAAAAGACGACGACGAAAATAAACCAACATCTGAAAAATCTACCACTACAACTGTTAGTAAAGACAGGCCAAAATCATCACCTAATGAT
This sequence comes from Furcula furcula, assembly GCA_911728495.1. Lineage (NCBI taxonomy): Eukaryota > Metazoa > Arthropoda > Insecta > Lepidoptera > Notodontidae > Furcula > Furcula furcula. Next base: position 13,913,850 of record OU452264.1, read on the forward strand.
AAATCCGAACAAATTTCTGTAATGGATAAAAATAAGTTAATTGAAGAGAAGCCAGTTATACAAGAATTTCATCAGACTACTCCAGATGGTCAAGAAGTTACTACAACACTCAAAAATGTTGTGTCTAAATCACAACCTAGCGCTTCCGAATTTCTCACAGAACACTCAAGTACGGTGATTACAACTTCTTCATCAACTGTGATGACAGTAGAAATAAAGAAGAATGAATTATCATCACATCAGATAGTAACTGAAGAATATGGTGTTCCTCAAGAAACTACAGAAACCGCTTTTCAAGATTACCAAGTAGAATATGTGGAATCGCCTGACGAAACGGACAAAGTTACGTTAAAAGAAGAAAATCTATCCCAAGATGTAGAACAAACCGTAACAGTAACCAAATCATTGGAACACCGAGATATTCCACTTGATAAAGTGCAATCGCCAGTTGACGGCAAACTAGAAAAAGAGAAAACACTTAAATCTAAAAAGACCAAACCAGCAATCGAAGAGAAACAACTTGATAATCTTCCTAAAGATACTTCACTAATACCTGAAAGTAAAGAAATTAAACAGGTCACGCTTGTGGAAATAACACCAAATGTAATTTACGATCCTAATACTTCTGTGGTTATTTCTTCTTCAGGGACACCTGAAAACCTTTTAGATGCCGTTGATAAAGGCATAGTACCATCAGATACTGTCAAAGTTATTGAACCGAAATCAGGAAAAGAGATAAGTCTCCAGGAAGCTATAAATAAGGGAGTTATTGACAAAAATACAGGTGAAATTGAAGAGAAGTCAGGAAAAAAGATGAGCATAGCAGATGCTGCTAAGATTGGTTTAATAGCGGTTGTTGGTGCGCCTATATTAGCAGCAGCAAAAGTAATTGAAGTAGTTAAGAGTGCAGTAGTTGTTGATCCTAAAACTGGGGAAAACGTACCGTTAGAACAAGCTCGTGATCGCGGTCTTGTCGACCCTGATACTTATAAAAAGTATCAGGAAGCGATCAAGACACAGAAATCTAAAGATAATAATATGATCACTGAGATTGTTGAAGCAACTACTTCGCCATTTACTGCATTGCCAGGCTCACATTCAAATAATGTGAGATTCACTGAGGTACTTGAACATCATATAACGACTAAAACAAGCACTCATCCAGGTGAAGTTGTAGTCACTGAAACAACTGAATATAAACAGAAACCTTCCAATTCTGAAACGTTAGTCAGAACTGAACAAAAACTACTCGAGTTTAAGAAACCGTCTCAAACAACTGTTTCTGATGGAAAATCTGTATCTGCTATGCTTATAGATGCGGAGAGGCAACCACTGAGAGTAATTGACGAGATCACTGAACAAAACGTGATTAAAGAGAAGACAGAACCCGTTAAACCACTTCATGAGAATATTCCACTTATAGATGCAATAGCACAAGGTAAAATCGAACCTAAAGTCTGTAGAATAATCATAAACGGTACTGAATCGCCACTCACTGTACAAGATTCATTAGAACAAGAACAAATAAGCAGGTTCGCGCCAGTAGACGTTATGTCTAAAAATTGTGTTGTAGTCAAAGAAATCAAACCTTGTTATAGCGTCGCGATATCTCATCGGCTTACACCCGAAGAATTATCAGAGATAGGTGTATATGACATTGAGAAACAAATATTTTTGAATCCAGAAACGGGTGCTAGAATTCCGTTTGAAGAATTGGTTTGTCTTAAAGTATTCGACCCAGACTCTATTTTAGTTAAGGATCTAGGTTCCAATTCAGACAGTTACATTTCATTCGATGAAGCAATTGCTAGACCTATAATTGACAAAACCACTGGTCATATGGTAAATCCAAAAACAGGTAAGCGCGTATCGTTTTTAGAATGTATACAGTTAGGTTGGATAGTAGAGAAACCAGAAGACGCCTTAGTCCCTGAACAAGTCACCATAGAATCTGCCTTTGAACAAGGCTTGTATAATCCTAAGACAGGCGAAATCAGAGACGTAAATACCGGTACATTAGTACCTATTGGCCAAGCAGTCGAAAAAGGATTAGTCGACCAAGAAACCTTGTTGATTAAAGATCCACGTACTAATGAGGTCGTTTCACTTTCTGACGCTATTGAACGCGGCACTGTCGAAATTCACGAAGGTATTATAACAATAGTAGAGACTCGGGAAACAATAGAAATATCAGTTGCTATCCAACGAGGATTAATTACGATCATTCGTAGACCTATTTCAATTGAAGCAGTTATAGTGAATGAGCTATACGAACCTGAATCAGGAAAGATAAAGGATAAAATGACGGACCAACTAGTGACTGTTGAAGACGCTGTAAATAGAAATATTGTCCATCCTACAATATCTGAAATTAAAGATACATCTTCAGATAAATTTGTGTCTCTTTCGGAAGCTCTTGATAGGAAATTAATTAATCCGGAAACAGGTAAAATTAAAGACAAAAAGACTGGTAAAGACATTCCATTAGATGATGCATTAAATAAAGGATTAGTAGCAACCAAAGCGGTTACATTCTCCTTATTTGATATTATAGAGCTAGGTTATTACTCTCCAGAGTCTGGTAAAATAGTAAATCCTAAAACGGGTCATATTATTTCTTTAAATGAAGCTATACAGCAAAAGCTGGTAGATCCATCTGATGTCAAAATTAAAGACGACAAAACTGAACTAGTTATTCCTTTCGATCAAGCGGTCAAGAGTGGACTTGTAGACTTAGAGAAAGGTATTATCACTTCACCGCTTTGCAATTTGAAAGATGCCTGCGACAAAGGCTATTTATTAAGCGACAAAAAACCGTGGACATTGCAAGAAGGTTTAGTGCAAGGTTTCTACGATCCAGAAACCGGTCTTTTGACCATCAATAATGTGACAATGACACTCGAGGACGCGATCAAAATTGGTAATATTAACCCTGAAGCGTTATCAGTTAGAAATTCTATTACTGGTGAAATTATTTCTTTGGCTGACGGTATCAAATTTGGAATAATTGATTCTAAAGAGGGCAAACTTAAGGATCCTATACAGGGTGATAAAATTTCTCTTACTGATGCTTCAGAACGTGGCTTGATTGTACCGGCTAAACGTAAACTGAGTTTGCCCGAAGCTGTATTTAAAGGTTTCTACGATCCTAAAACTGGCAAATTCTCTAACCCTCTAAGTAAAGAGAAGATACCAACTGACAGGGCTATTAAAAAGCATTTCATTGATCCGCAATCTACCTTAGTTCACGTTAGTGGAAAAGTAATTCCATTTGAGTTCGCCGTAGATAGAGGAGTAATCGACAGTAGGACAGGTACAATTAGGTTGGGAGATGAAAATATTGATTTCCGTGAAGCTTTTGAAAGGGGTATATTAGTAGAGGTAAGAAAACCTATTTCGCTAATTGAAGCTCTTGAGAAAGGTGTGTACAATGAAATCACCGGTCTATTCATGGACCCTCAGAGCGGTAAGAAATACACTTTGGTTGAAGCTATTAGGTTGAATCTCATTGATGCTAACTCAGTTCATATTCTAGATAACAGACTAGGCAAATGGGACAAGATTACTTTCCCAGAATCATTAGAAACAGGTGTAATCGATGACCAAACCGGTAAAATAAGAAATATAAACAACGATAACGAAGAGATAAGTCTCCGCAAGGCTTTCGAAATAGGATTGCTAGTAGATAGTAAAGCACCGATAAGTCTTCAAAGGGCGTTGCATCAAGGCCTTTATGATGATACTACTGGAAAAATTGTCGATCCAGCCACGAACCGAAAAATAACATTACACGAAGCTATTAGACGGTCTATTATCAGTCCTAAGTATCTTTGTTATTTCGACAAGAAATCTGAGAAACCTCTGTCGTTGGCCGAGTGTTGTCGTAGTGAGATCATTGATCGAAGAAGTGGCAAATTTCATGAACCTGGTTCTGACGTTCAAATCCCTCTATCAGAAGCTATGAGCTTGGGCCTTATTGTTGATATTGAAAGCGCAGGTTTTACATTGTATGATACTTTAGCTATGAATATGTATGACGTAACTGAGCTGGTATTTGTACATCCCGTTACGGATAGAAAAATTTCTTTAAAAACCGCGATTACTGAGGAATTAATAAATCCTGAAACATCATTAGTTAAACACATACCCTCCAGTAAATACATTAAATTAATAGAAGCTATACAAAATGGTATTATAGACGATGAAAATAATTGTTACATTTTACCAAATGGTAACCAAATTAATTTACTAGATGCTAAACATCGAGGATTAGTCGTAACAACAAAGAAAAATTTGAGCCTCGAGGAAATAATCAGGAACGGTCTGTTTAGAGCCGATAATGGCAAGATTGTCGATCCTAGCACTAATGAATTTATTGATATTAATAAAGCTATAGAAATTAATCTTCTAAATCCCGATCTGACTGTGGTTAAAGATAGCTTTACAAATAAATTTAAACCCTTGCCAATTTCTATTCAGCAAGGCGATGTTGATGTTAGTAAAGGTAGAGTTCTTGATACCAAGGCAAAGAAAACTTATAGTTTAGATATTGCTTTTGACAAAGGTCTTCTTGTTACCGTCATTCAACCAATCACGTCTCAATCCATTTCCAAAAAATACGTATATGATTCTGGTGCCTTGAAAGAACCAGTTCTTAGAGAATTTACATTAGATGAAGCTATTAAATATGAATTTATCGACCCCGAAACGGCTGTTATTAAAGATCCTCATAAAAACAAATACATTCCATTAAAATTAGGTATCACTGAGGGTATTATCGATAAAAATGCTAAAGGTTCTTTCGACACTCAAAATAGATCGCGCACTCTTTGCTTCGTCTTTGAAAATGGTTTAATTGTGTACGTTCGAGAACCTCTCACGTTTGAGCAAGCCATAGAAAATGGTCAGTTAAATGTTAGCACCGCGCGATTTACTGATCCACATTCCAACGAAGTACTTACAATTAAAGACGCTGCCATATTGGGCTATATAGACCCAGACACGGCGCTCATAAAAGATAATCTCAAAAAGAGGCTAGTCAAACTTCCCGAGGCATTCCGTAAAGGCTTGATGGATGCTGAGAAGGGCAATATTTTAGATACAGAGACGTCCAAATTGAACACTCTTACCGCTGCTATAGAAAACGGTCTTCTCATGACACCGAAGAAGAGCTTTAGTTTAATAGAAACCTTAAACTTTGGTATTTACAATCCTACAACTGGAGCTCTGAACGATCCGTTCATAACAACAAGCGTTATAGATAGAAAGAGGTTGAATTTAGGCGAAGCTATACAACAAGGCATTGTAGATCCTTCGAGTACTGTCGTCAAAGAACCAGAAACAGGAAAGATTTGTCCATTGGTGCAAGCTATAGAACAAAAGTTGATCGATCCCGTCGAAGGCAGGCTCACCATAGATCCAGCTAAGTCGATCAGTATGGACTTAGTCAAAGCTCTGAAGAAGGGCTACTTGCTGCCAGCAGAAACAAGGGTAAGCTTGCATTATAACGCTTTTATTTTGTGCTTCTATCGAGCAAAGGTGTTGCTTTACATCTTCCTGTTTCCATCTTAGAAGGTGATATCTATCTTAAGCGTTTGGCTTAAAACATGGCATGGCACGACACTCACCGGTCTCATAGTGTCGATAGTTCAGGGTTATTGAGAGCTGGTGCCATCACAGTTTGTATTATGTGGCATACACTAAACGAAATAACAATAATAAATTAGATTTCTTTGTAAGCGTAGTAGCACTTATACATTTTTACACTTACATTTTGTTTTATTTAAAGTTTTCATTTCATTAGTGAATTTAAAGCTAAGTAGTGAAGTTCAACGCCTCTTGTGTTGTCTCTAGATGCTTAAGAATTAGGTTACTGCACTAGTACAGTCACCAGTTTTTCCAAGAAGAACTAGTGATTGGAAAGTGAGCTTTCCACTCATTGTACTAAGGCTCGATGTATGTTGTTTTTTATTTCCAGCCGTTGCCTGCGATGCTAAAGAACCCTTTTGAGCTAAATCGTGAATGCTTGCCTGTGAGGGATCATATTAACGACGATAAAAAGAACCATCACCGTTTCGCCAAATACCTAACCTCCCATGTTCATATTGTGCTAAGAATTATTGAGGTCAAATACTGGGTCCCTAGCGGGTCCCCTTCAGACGGCCTCGTGTCAGCTTTATTATGTTCGCTTCCATAAAACCAGTGTTTTATGACTGCTGGTTTCAATCCGTATAAGATTTTTCTAGAATTTTCCAATACGATATACTCATTCCTTGGATACCATGCTCACATTTTTTGGAATGCATGCCCAACGCTATGCTCTTGTGATGTCGATATAAGGACCCTTGCAACCATTCACAATATAAAAAAAATGGTAAAAAAATCCCAACACAAACACACAGAAGGTAGTATTTATTTATTTTCGTCTAATTTAAATCATGGTAAGAGTCGATTATATTTTTAGCTTACGTTGCGTGATGTATATTACTTGGAGAGCTCATCCCTGCTGTAATGCATTCTATATCAAATAATCTCTTAATGATTTCACATTTTTGTGTGGTTTTGTAAGGGTTATCAATATGAAATGTACTACAATCGTATCTCTATTTTGTTCTATACTTTTTGTAACGTATGCTAAATGTATCATCGGCTTAGTATGTGGCTTCATTTTAATTCATACAGATGTTGTTTATTTTATACTTTGCATAATTCCTTTATCCCTTTAAAGGATTACATGAAATGAAGTCACTATTCTATTTTTTTTTCTATTTCAATGTAAATTTTTTCCGAACCTATACGTGTAAATTCTTCATCTTATTTTTTACTTTTATTATAAAAAAGCTACTTACTTAATTTTTTTACTGTTCAAAAATACTTTGGAACTTTCAGATATCTAAGAAGGTATTTCTTTCACTTTATTATTCCATTTTAACAAATAACTCTAAACATTAATTTTATTATAAGATTCGTCGGATGATATATATCAGAATATTGCAAAATATTTCTATGTTACGGCAAATGACGAAAGTGTTCAAAAGCAATACAATTATGTAGTTCCTAAAACTACCACTCCAACGCACGATGGCGCTAGTGCGATTAGAGATTAATTAATGTGTGCAATTGCGTTTTTAATCTCTCTTCATGTTGTTGCCATACTAAATGTTTTTATATTTTCGACATTTGCCACTGCACTGCTTGCATGCTATGCTTCTGCATGATTTCTGTGTATGCTCAACATCGGGACTTGTGATTTCTCATTCTCATGTTTTGTATTGGCTGTTTTCGTTTGCCTCTGTCGGTCTATTGTTTCTGAATATTTCGTTTCCGCTTTCTGTCTGCGTAGTGTATCGTCTGTAATTATAGATTCTTTTACAGGTTATCAACTGGACATTTGTCTGCATGAGTTGAGTTTATCCCATGTTTTGGGGCATGTATAACGGTTTGCAATGTCTAAATCAGTTATTTTTTTCCTTGATTTTGTAATTTGACAAGGTAGCACAGTAAGATAGAATCTCTTCTAATGAACTAAACATTAGAAATCGAATGCTGAAGTATTTAAATGGTGTTTTCTTACATTTAGCTCATCAGTATTGTAGTTTCAACTTAATTTGAAGTTCATCCATTGCAAACCGTGTGTAATAAATCGTTTTGTCGTCGTCTTATTTCGTGTACATTTTTAAGAATAGCAGATTTCAAAAGTTACTTATGAATGTAAAGATGTGATTGCACAGAGTAACATATAGATGCATTGTATATGCTCTGATCTGTAGATAGAAACACGCACTGAAGCTCAAAGAGCTATGTATATAAAACTACAAAATTAGCTATCAATATACAAGATACCTTTGTAGGTGACTCAGAAGTGAAAAAAAATACGCTGACTAGAATGTTATTTTCTAATTGATGGAATGACCTATTTAATGCATTAGACCATCAAATTCTTTCATTTAATCACTGGTTTTTTTTTTTGGAAACATCTTACAAAGGTATTTTCTTTTGATACACTACTTTTGTAGAACGCTACGAAGTTTTTACATTGAGAATTAATACAGATTTTTCGGTATATAGCAAGCAGTAGAGGAGAAATACAGACTTTGCGATGAGACTCTGTCGAAATTGCTGGAATGGATCGCGGTGGTGGAAGAGAGACTCGCCAACCAGGAAGCGGTCAAGGAAGACATAGACGAACTGCGTAATCAGATCAATATCCTCAAGGTGAGGCAACGCTTGGTATAGTTTTTACGCAACACGCCATAGGTACCCGGGAACCGTATCCTTACTCACTAAAACCCCCGCTGCGGTAAATAAGAGGAGGAACCTGGGCTCCGTGCTGGAACCAGTGCTTTGCCTTTGAGCCCGCCGCCGAAGGGCGCATTGTAGCCCCCGGGAATCTTTAACGGTGCTTACGGGGACAAGGGTCGCAACGCCGCCGCCGTGCTCCTCGGAGTCGCATTCATACTCGATGGACATCTTGGGCCCGCACCCAAAACGTCCAGTGACTCCGAAAACCTGACGTAAGAAGCTGTCTTTAACCGATCACAGCGCCGCATCCAATGCTAAGTATTCGCAGCAAAGAGTTCGTCTAGTGTTTGTTAATACATGTGTTTGTGACGTCTGTGTTCCAGTTTGAAGGGCACATCAAACGAACCGACCTCAAAAGACTTAGTAATGTCTGGGAGCCAATCTTCCACATCAGCCTGACTGATGTGAAAGATTGGCTCCCTGACATTGGGATTGGATATTACAGTGCGAAATTGCTTGCGTAGTGTGCACTCTCTCTTCTTTTACTCTCACAATCCGATGGGATGGAAGACCAACACGACCGGGAAGAGGTCAGGCGCAGGAACGACTATTTGCCCAACCGACGAATTCTCCTAGACATTAAGGAACAAATACACAAAATTGTTGCTCCTCGCAGGATATGAACCCGCGATTTCCTAATTGCAAAGCAAGCGGTTTCCCGCTGCCCCACAGAGGCTAGAACAGCTGGTATAGGATAAGTGCTAATGATTAATTCTCTTGCAGCTGATAAAGGATGACCTGGAGAGCCACCAGAGGCAGGTGTCTGCGTGCGCAGACCAGGCCAAACAACTCCTCGTCTCCGGAGGGGACGTGCTAGCTCCACACGAGGTAAGCTATCGACACAGTACAATAATCGGATCCTGAAACCATCCACATACAGCTATTTGGTCTAAGGGCTCCCACACATAACTGCGAATTCGCATCGCATCGCAAATATCTGCGAGAAACAAATGAATATTTCCATACAAATCCCTGCGATGCGGCGCCGCATCGCATCGCATCGCAGTTATGTGTGGGAGCCCTTACACAAGCTATTTTAATAGTATTAATGTAAACTTATTTTTGCGAGAGAAAGGAATGGAGCTATAATCTGCGTATGTCTGCGTCTCTTTCCCACTGAATAGTAATATACTGTAACACTGTTACAATCGCTGGTGGTAGGGCTTCTGATCCCATATTGGGCAGAACTTTTTTTGATGTTGGGGTGGAGACCGGATTATTTAGCATAAAACCTTCCTGGTCTTTATCGACGCAATGGACTCTGGATACTGCGTTCGAAGATCGCCACAATCTCCATAAACTAGGCAGAGCCACCAGACAACTGACACTAATTAGAAATTACCTTTGCCCTAAACAGTCCTTCAAAGTAATTAGATTCAGTTCAGTAATTAAGTTAGTTAACAAACATTTTAGTGCAATCAAATATCACAATACTGCAATTATACTTATTGAATGACACATGTGTAAAGAACAACCTGAAACCTGTAAGACCAATCAGTTTAAACAATAGGAAGTTCACACACCAGCTGTAAAGAAAAACAATAACACATCACCTGCTTCGTTTGTACCAAAACAATCCGTACATCCAATGCTAGTGGGCTCGTTCCAAAACAATAGATTCACCGAGGCGTGATCAATTTCCCACACCGCGTGATACGGACCAGCTGTTTTTGATGCTCCAAAACTGTTATGGTAACAAAAGAAATACATACGCCGTGAATTAAGAACCTAATCCTTTTTGTAATCTGTTAAAAAACATGACTATGAACAAAATAGAATCAAATTTCTTTATAAATAATTAAAACAAACCTTTATTGGAACAAAAAAAAATAATGTTTGGAACCCGCCAAACGGCGTAACAGTTTGTCGGCGGGATTAGAGCTCGATTTAGTTCGACAACTGGTTTACATGAGCATAACGTAAAAGGTCTTCATTCTTTACTCGTATTAATAAATTGATTGTATACTCCCTGATCGTAGGTGGCAGCACTAGAGCGCGGCGTGCGACAGCTCAAGCAACGCTGCGACAAATGCAGCGAAAAGTGCGACAAAATGTTGCGTCGCCTCGCCGCCGCCAGAGATGAGCTCGGGAAATTCTCGTAAGTATTTTTGTATAATAAAGAATTATGTTATTGTGGCATTTAGTTATTTCAGCGTAACTTGTCATCAGTCATGTCATACGGCGTGTGTTTTGGTGTGTGCCTCAACAAACATCAGAAATAATCATATAGTTTTAGACTTTCGCATTCCATTATCAAACTTTATTCTAATCGGGAATTAACGCGATTTACCTTATATTTTGGCTTGACGTTTCGGCCGGGTTGCACCAGCCGTGGTCACAAGCAGACTGGTTCAGCGAGACGGCTCCGTGCGCGAGGCAGAATTATCTTCGTCTACCCCCGTTCTTTCACTTGTAACTTGTTGTAGTGTGTAGTGGGCTTAACGTTACAAGTGAAAGAACGGGGGTAGACGAAGATATTTCTGCCTCGCGCACGGAGCCGTCTCGCTGAACCAGTCTGCTCGTGACCACGGCTGGTGCAACCCGGCCGAAACGTCAAGCCAAAATATAAGGTAAATCGCGTTAATTCCCGATTAGAATAAATTTTGAGAAATAATCATCTTTCATCCGGTTCCCGAAATCTGTTTATATAGACACTCCCAACTACACACCACAGTTGACCCACAGGTCCCGGGGTCCTATTGATGATTTCCCCTACGTCAACAAAAAACCCGTTACCCGTAGTGTGTCCGGGTAAGAATAGCACACCCCCCCCCCCATCTCCTCCCGTTGGGTGTCCGTAAGACGCGACTAAGGGAAAATAAGAAGACGAGCAGCAATGTCTTTCTATTTGTTTACCTACCACCTGTACTGCGTAGGTTACCAACGTATAAGCTTGGCCATACAGAGGGGTAATGCCGCCAGTCTTTTAGGTACTCTTTCCTCCCAGAACGGCGACAACTTCGAGGAAGTTTTTTACCCAGTTTAAGTGTACATGTTTGTAAATAAACTGTAAATATTTTGTAATATGTATATTTTCCTGTACTGCGTGGGGATTATGGCAACCCCTCCCTTCTAAGGGAGAGACCTTTGTTCAGCAATGGACGTTCGGCTGCTGACAACAAAAAACAGGGCACACAATATTTGGTTATTATCTAAATGGGTTTAAGTGCATTCCGATGGTTGCCAGTTCAAATAAAACACATAACAGGTCATATATCAAGTTAACTTTTGACAGCAACGAACTGAACGCATTCAACGCCTGGATGGAGAGTGCGTACAGGACTCTAGAAGACAAAGAAGCTTCACTATCCAAGCTGAACAACCTCCCTGGACAGAGCGAAGATGTCCGGGACTTCGTGTCTGACGTCATCGCTCACCAAGCCGACTTGAGATTTATTACCATGTCCGCGCAGAAGTTCGTCGATGAGAGCAAGGTTAGTGAATGTTTAAGAACTTATTGGCTGACATTTTTATTCTCTGTAAATGCTCCTACCAATAGCACTACTTAAAAACTTACCAGTTGTACGCTATATTTTAAAACAGAGACAACAGTGAGTGGTGTCATAAGTTGATGCCTGTTACTATATACACGGTGTAAGGGACATCGTACCGAAAACTGATACTAAATTAAAATTATGCTTTATTATTATACCAATAATGGTATTATACTAATTTTATTTAAAAAAAGTGTTTTTTTTTTTTGGAAAGTCATGAAAAAGCCGATGAAAAATTTCAGCACTAGAGTGTTCAGAATCATGTACATCCAGTACATCTAGTGCTGAAATTTTTCATCGGCTTTTTCATGAATTTCCAAAAAAAAATCCACTTTTTTTAAATAAAATTAGTATATTACCATTATTGGTATAATAATAAAGCATAATTTTAATTTAAAAACAATTAATTACTTATTTGTGGAAAATTTATTTAAGTTATTATTTATTTATTATGCACTAAAACAGTACATAGGCAATTAATTAATAGGTAATTAATTATTATTATTTTAGAAAATTAGCAATGTAATTTGAGAAATAAATATTATTCTGCATATATTCATTACATGCTCGAAAATGTACAAGTCAGTCAATTGTCATTTTCCATATAAATGGTTTCTGTAATGTTGTAACGGACATTATTTGACATCGGATAAATTTTTTTTCGGTACGATGTCCCTTACACCCGTTATATGTTTGTCTGTATATACGTTTGTGGCACCTTAGAATGGATTCAATGCGGTTTTTGCTAAGCTGAAAGAATAATTAAGATAACTCTTAGCAATCCATATTCCGATAGCAAAACATTGTTACTGATAAGTATCTTTGTGAGTAATGATTTCTGATGTTTACGCGAATACTGTGTAGTATTGCAATGACACTAATTTTACGGTTTTTTTTTATCTTTGTGAGAACAAGATGTATGTTGAAAAATTGAAAATTTACACATAACATATAGGAAATAATAACAAGCCCACTGAGTTTCTTGCCAGATCTTTTCAGTGGTTTTATGCAAAAGCACATCGATATGCAAAAGCATGAAGATTTGAAAATGCAAATTTTGACCTATTTGAAACAAATTATTTCATTTCATATGTTTAAAAAATCTGCGGGTCTATAAAGACCACTTTCGGTGAATCATAATATAAGTAACTCACGGCTTTTTTTTTTGTGATTCATCTAAAATTTTACGAAAATTAGAGGAATTGCGAAGGAACTGCTGGAAATGCAGAACACGTTTTCCTTCTAGATGAAATGCTTAATGTGGTATTTTTAGGCTCGTCGTTCAATATTCTTTACCTAGCCCGGATTATTTTTATTTTATTTCTCGTCCGTATCGTAGGAGTTCCTCTCGATCCTCAACGAGTACCGCACCTCCCTGCCGTCGCGGCTGTCGCACGTGTCACCGAGCGGCGACAGCGCGGTCCGCGAGGGCGCAGCCCTGGCGCGTCGTCGTCACGGCGACCTGTGTGCGCGCGCGCAGAGATTGCAGGAACGGCTGCGGGGCGCCGCTGACGTCACCAGACACTACCAGGACGCCGTCGACAGAGCCACCAGGTGGATCAAGGAGGTACATTTGTCGACTATTAAATTTTATTTTTAATGCCTTTGTTTTAGTTTGAGATTCGAATTTGTATGTTTTCATACGACCATAATCACTTAAATGAGCATAAAATAAAAATATGGCACATTGTAATCAAACTACTCTTACGGATTATATCACGGTCTATTTTTGGTTTTAGTTTTCGACGTTTCGAATGCTTTGCAGCACCCATGACCGTGGGTATATATGCCGTAAGACGATACCGTATGGCTGTGATGTATGTAACTATAGGGTAGATATTAATAAATATTCATTAATTGTATTGAGTAGGTTAGCTAACGTCAGTCTTATATTATGCTTTGTATCGAACGGTTGAGTTTTATTACGTATCCCGAATTCCCTGGATTAGATGACGTTCCCGTTGGATAGTTGTCGAAGCGCCTGGATATTTGTCAATGGCGATATATTCCGTAAGAGTAGTTTCATTACAATAAAATAACATATTTTTTTGATGCTAAAGTCACCATTCTTGGAGCAAAAAATAGTTAGTAACGGCTTGGTAACCCGTCAAATACGGATATTGTTGTAAACTTGTACTTGTCTGAGAAGTTACACATTCCAGGATTTTTCTAACTTAACAAAATGTGTATGTTAGTCGTTAACATAGCAACACCTCAAACAGCTTTGGCAACCCTATTTACTATAGGAAAACAATGTTAAATTACCTTAACCTTACGGTTAAGGTTTTCTAAAATCTTCGGAGTCGCTGGACGTACAGGGTGTGGGCCCTTAAAACGTCCATTGAGTACGGCGGCGACTCCGAGGAGGACGGCGGCGGGGTTGCGACCCCCGTCCCCGTGAGCACCGTGTCAGGTTCCCGGGGGGGTACAATGCGCCCCCCGGCGGCGGGCTCAAAGGCAAGGCACTGAGGTGCAGATCCCACCGGAGAGATCTGGGTGCTGGTCTCATGTGCCGATGCGACAGCCGCGGGGTTTTAGTGGGTAAGAATCCCACATACCCCGGTCGAACCCCACAGCTCCCGAGGAACTTTAGAAGACTTTCCCCGCGTCAAAAAAAAGAAAAGGTTTTCTAAAATGTGATATTTGGGACTGTTGTAATTTTTTGTTTCCTACTTCTATTAAAATGTATCTTCTTTTCATAAACTAATTACTTTTTCCAACAACAGGTTGAGCCTCAAGTGCGTTCAGTTCTATCGGAGCCAGTTGGCGGGGAGCCCCGCGCTGTAGAATCTCAGTTATCGAAAGCGAAGACGCTTCACAACGAAATATTGGCGCAGGGACGTCTCATTGACAACGCTAAAGACGTGAGTATCTATAGCAAGCCTGTTCAATAACCTACCGTGTCATCCTGGGAATAGAGTCGAATTTATTTTACCGATAATTCAGTTAATCCATGCCATTAAAAGGATGTGATGACATCAGGTAAATGAGGTTAGTACATAAAATTTATGCAATGCTGTATGACTACATTCCATACGTGCCTAATATAAAATAGGATGAGTCTTGGAGGTACTACGAGAATGTCAGTTCAAATGTAAGCCAATGATGTTGTGTAGTAGGTTCGGATTTAATTAAAATGTATTCTAAAGTTTCTAGATACGATGTCCATAAAATAATCATCTGTAATTTATTCAGTAGTAACGGTAAGCGTGCGAAGTAAGAATCGTTTGTTGTTTAACTCGCGTCGCTATTGACGCGTGGGGTGACGGCGCTCTTTTGGTACCTATTGTATAATAATGAGAAAGGTCATTGACCGCTGTCAACCGTGTTATTTTACATTGAATTAGGAAAAAAAGACTTTTTTCAATACTTTTTCGTATGGAATTAGTTAGTGTATCGTGTGTCGATTCACTCTGTTAAAGCTTTCGGGTTATGAAACCGACACCTTGTATATTCTGCTTCACAGGCATGTGACCATCTAGTGAAATCCCTCGAAGGCAACCTCACGCCTTCCGAGATCCGTCAGCTGGAAGTACCAGTTCTAGAGCTGACGTCACGGTACAATGACGTCACGGACGCAGTGGGCGCGCGCTGCGCGGAGCTCGAGGCCGCCTTGCTACAGTGCCAGGGCTTGCAGGACGCCGCGGAAACACAAGCACATTGGCTCGGACAAGCGGAGAATCTATTCAAGTGAGTGCCTACAGACTAAGTTGTTAAATGTAACTACTGTTGCCCCACTTTTATGTTCCTAGCTATCTTTTTCCATCCCGAGATTGCGGTTAGCGATAAGTCCGCTCGTTGTACAAATAGCATTAATTTATGTAGTATGCCTTTATTTATGCGCAAGTTTTTAGTACAATAAATAGTATAAATAAATAAATAAATACTATTGGATTTCCATATCCAGTTCAAACTAATATTAAGGCTTGACGGTTAGATAATTCTTACCATTGACAATCAATACCCTCGCTGCCTACTACATAGGTCTAGTACTCGTAGCTGCCGGGTTTAGTCTTGCACTGAAATCCTAAAAATTCAATCCATTTTATATGCTGAAGACGCTAAAAGAAATAATAGTAATGCCCTAGGACAATGCACACATGGACATCTAAACCCAAATTATACATAACCTGTACTATGCTAACATACTACTTGATACATATTATAACACCTAGATACAAGCCCGATAAGACATCTAGCTTGTGACAGACGAATGTTGTTCCTAAATGGGTAGCAATCAGGGCATTAATTCGCTATACCAACCGATCTTCTTGCAATATTTCATGCCTCCTAAAACCAAAATTTAAAAGAAGAAAAGAAGATCTACTTGATTATCAGCTTAAATAGGTATACAGCATAAATAGAACAGTCATGACCTTGCCGCGAACAAGAAATGTATATGTCTTAAACTCGTGTTTATCCTAACATTGTCTAAATACACAAACTTTCGTTCAAATCGCTCTAAATTACAGCAAAGGTGTTTCTTGACCAGGTGATCAGTATATACAGATTTCTAGACGAGGTCAGTCAGCACAAACACAACTTAGCACTTACAGATAAAGTTTAAAATCTATAGTGCAAGATTAAATTAAGACTAATTGTATAAACATGTAAATCTCAACAAAAATTCTGTCTACTTTTCATACGGATTCAAACGGACTTCATCTTTATTTCAACAATGTTAAAACTCACTTTTCTTCAAAATAGAGAGATAGGGTTTAGAGATAATTGTACATCCGCTCTCAATTACGTATATAGCAGGTATATTACTTTCTCTATTTAAACTGTACTGGCCTGTGTCTCTTTTACATAAATTTCCATTTACCTTAAGTTCCTATTTTATTGTGGTTGAAAAATTTGTAGTTGTTACAATTATAATAGATCCAACCGTTTATTTTCTTTTTGACAGCACCAATAGAACGTAACTGCGTCATGTTACGCAAAAGTTCACTTTTAAAAGTTTTATTTTATTTTATTTATTAGGACAACCAGTAATTGTTACATTAGCACACTTAAATTACAAAATACATAGAAAATTAATTAAATGCACAATTTTTGAAGGTGTCACAACATGCTCTATAAGTGAACTTAGGGTAACTTATAACTAACAGAAAAGAAAAAAAGTAACAATAATAATGGTTCACATGCTATGATAGACTAAATTCAATTACTTAAGTTAAATTAAGTTAAAGTGGATCGAAAAGACTTCGTTATGAGTTTCTTATAACGGCGCAGAGAATCAATGAATACATCACTATTACTATCTAGTGAGTTGTAAATTTTTGGCAATCTACATACTAGGGAGGATTGTTTTAGGTTAGTCCTAGCAGGGGGGTAGTACAGAAGGCTATGACCACGAGATTGGCGAATAGGCAAACGAAATGGCGTGCGTAAGTTGATAGATTGCAATATAGCCGGGCAGTCAATCTGATTCCTTAACAATTTATATAGAAATAACATATCAGTAACCTTTCTGCGAACTTTAAGACTGTCTATATTAAAATGTTTAAGTTTATCGTTATACGAAAGCAGTTGCCTATGGAGTTTACAAGAGAAGGTGAGGTGTCTCAAAAATCGCTTTTGGACACGCTCTATTCTCAGATGATATGTACACTGTAATATGGTGACCATATAATACTGCAGTATTCCAAAATATTTCTAACATAAGTATTATATATAGTTATTTTTGTTGCAGGATTATGAAAGAATTTGCCATTACGAATAATAAATCCTAACATTTTACAAGATTTTGCAATAATGTTGTCGACGTGAGGTATAAAGGTTAATTTACTGTCGAAGAGAACTCCCAGATCTGTTAGTACTGGTAGTTCATCAAGTAGTGCTCCATTTATGTAGAACGGCGAAGAGATTACATTATGGTTACGAGTAAATACAACTTGGTGACATTTATTTACATTCAAAGCCATATTATTTTCTGTGCACCAATTCGATATAGCAGATAGGTCAACTTGCAGCAGTAAACAGTCTGATTGTTCTTTGACAGTTTTGCAAAGTTTTAGATCATCCGCATAAAGATAGGCACTGCTATGTTTAATACGTACGGTTATATCGTTAATAAACATATTAAACAACCAAGGTCCTAAATGAGAGCCCTGCGGTACTCCGGAAGTGGCTTTGTATATGCCAGATTGAAACCCCTTAACAACTACATATTGAGATCTGTCTTCTAAATAGGATTTAAACCATGTTAACATTGGGCCATGAATCCCAGATGAACCTAGTTTTTTGACCAGAATACCATGATCAACTCTGTCGAAGGCCTTGGCAAAATCCATGTATATTGCATTTACTTGAATACCTGCATCAACGGCATTTACAAGTTCAGTATAATATGTAGCCAAATTGGTGCTTGTAGATCTGGACTTAACAAAACCATGTTGCTCATTAATCAGAAACTGTTTGGAATGATAAATCAAGCATGGATGAATTAAGGCTTCGAAAATCTTTGCAAAGGCTGACAAAATGGATATGGGTCTGTAATTAGTAATGTCACTAGAGTCCCCATTTTTATATATCGGAATAACTTTAGCAATTTTCCAAACTGTCGGAAATATACCTGAAGTTCACTTTTAAAAGTTCACTTAAAGTGAACTTTTAAAAGTGAACTTCACTTTAAGTGAACTTTTGCGTAACATGACGCAGTTACGTTCTATTGGTGCTGTCAAAAAGAAAATAAACGGTTGGACGCTCTATAGTCGACTACCCTTCATTATGAAATACTCCTTCACACCGGGTCGGAGACCTTGGATCTTGTATATCCCCTATAAACATCGAATATTTTCTTTTATACTACCAGTGTGGCAAGCAATCATGCGGCCCGCCTGATAGTAAGCAGTCACCACAGCCTATACACGTTAGCAGCTCTAGATGAAATGAATCACTAGCGCGTTACCGACCCTTAAGACATAAGATATAAGGATTTTGTGTCCAATAATTTCACCCTTCACGCCGGAACACAGCAATGTTTGTTTACACACCGCTGCTTGGCGGCTGAATATCTGTCACTGCAGTGGTTCCTTGCACAATGAACCTACCACCATCAGGTGGTAGGTTCATTGTGCAAGGAACAAGGAACAAGGAGGAGGAAGGAGGGTGTTTGTGTTATCAAAACGTGTGAGGAAGTATGTCAAGTCACCATCGATATAAAATATAAACTAGATAAACATTCACGAACAAAATGACATCTAAAATGTGGTCGCGGCGGTTGCAAACTTATCTCTGCTGATTGCGGAAACGTGAACTAACCGTTTTATTATGATAAGGACGTGTAATTTGACAATTTCATATAGACAGTAGCGACACTGCTATCGGCAAAAATAATTTTCTCAGGCTGTGGCTTGTAAACAAATAGCGACACAAGGGCGCTATTTATGTCTACCACTTTTTGAACCGTGTCTCCTAATCTAGTTTAAATATTATATCGATGCAAGTCACTTAAAAAAACTATCCCTCTCAAAGGAACCAACACAAGCCTGCGTCGTTGATTCGCGAACGGCTCGACGAGCAAGTTCGCGAACAGAGAATCTCTCACGGCGAGCTCGACGCTCGGCGCCCAACGCTCGCTAAACTTCTGTCCAACGCTCGTGACGCCGCGTTGACGCCGTCCAACGCCAGGATCGCTAAGAAACTGGAACAGCGAGCTGAAGACATTTACACCAGGTAAGACATTTTTGAACAGATTTATTTGTCGGTACTATAGAAACTACGGATTTTAATCAAGATAAATTTTTGTTTCTTTTTTATTTGCATATATACAGGGTTAGTTTGAAAATACTAATAACCTCTTAATAATTAATATTTTTTATTCTCTAAAATTATTTAATCTCTCAACGGCCGGTGATTCCGATCTGCACCATGTTTAACACGCGAACCGCATATGCACCGCCGACGGATTAATTCAATTTTTGTTACTTTTTTTGCTATGTAGAGTGTTAAAAACCCCTGTACGATCACTGAGGGTACAGAAATACAAGATGGATTCGTATTGCTGATACAAATTAGAGAAAAAATGCAATATTTAATAAATAAATTACATGAATAGAATTCTATTGGTACACCGCATAATAAATACCATCACGGTTCGGACAGGGGTTTTTAAACACTATAAATGGCATTCTTTTTAACGCATAATTATTTAGTTGCATTGTTTATATAACCAAGTGGTTTTTTTTTTGACGCGGGGGAAATCTTCCAAAGATCCCCGGGAGCTGTGGGGCTCGACCGGGGTATGTGGGATTCTTACCCACTAAAACCCCCGCGGCTGTCGCATCGGCACATGAGAGGG
The DNA here is from genome assembly GCA_911728495.1 of Furcula furcula. Lineage (NCBI taxonomy): Eukaryota > Metazoa > Arthropoda > Insecta > Lepidoptera > Notodontidae > Furcula > Furcula furcula. The sequence continues at coordinate 13,933,950 of OU452264.1, forward strand.
GGGACCCCAGGTCTCTCCGGTGGGATCTGCACCAGGGGCCCCTCAGTGCCTTGCCTTTGAGCCCGCCGCCGGGAGGCGCATTGTAGTCCCCCGGGAACCGTACACGGTGCTCACGGGGACGGTGGTCGCAACCCCGCCGCCGTCCTCCTCGGAGTCGCCGCCGTACTCAATGGACGTTCAAAGGGCCCACACCCCGAACGTCCAGCGACTCCGAAGGGATATAACCATGTCTATCCTAACCAGTCGATAGACAGGGATACGGTATCAATCATGCGATATTGCTATTTAGACCACTGAATTACACAACTTAAATTTTTTTTTAATTTGCGAATAAAGGATAAATGCCTTGTTCTTCTCCACTCAATACCCTCGGGTTTAATATGACATACTGAACCCTGCCAATTGTCTTTGGCAGGCCACCGGTTAGCCATCACTCCTGTGTTCATACATTTATTGTTTCGATTATGATCTTATAAAGAAAACAGGGTATACCTTGATTATTTTCCTTCTTTCTAGATACGAGAAATTAGTAGAGCGATCTATCAAGAGGGTACAATTCTTGGACGAAGTGTCAGTGGATCTGACTCAGTTCACGCAGCAAGCAGCAATGCTGGACTCGGCTCATGCTCAGTTATTGGACCAGTCTGACGCCCGGGAACTAGCCAGGATGCCGGCTGAAGAGTTGGGGGCTAGGCTGTCAGACCTTGCCCATTACAGGTGAACGAACTTTTCAGATCAATACTATCTCTTGAAGAACTAAGGCCATTGCTCTCTGAATCTGCAAATTGAAGTGGCAATGAGTAATCCACATCGCTCAAAGAACCGTTGGGGAAGAAAGGTGCTCGAGTGGCGACCACGAACCGGAAGACTCCGCGCAGGCAGGCCTCCCACTAGGAGGACAGACGACATTGTGCGCGTCGCAGGTAACCGGTGGATGCAAATAGCCAATTGTCATTCATTGTGGCGTTCCAAGTTCCAGCATATGTTCAGCAGTGATTCGTTGACAGGAGATGGAAATATATCGGAATGCTTATCTTAATAAGTCCTAAGAATAAGTAAGGTTTACCTTGTATATGATGATGGAGTAGTCCGGGCAAAACGAATCAATACTACAGCGAAGTATTTAATTAACGACTTCGACTTATTAGGATGTGACGGGGACGGATAGGCATTTTTTCAACAAAAATTTTCGTTGAGAAATTGAGTAACGCTATGTAAAAGCTGTCTTCGTTTTATACAGATTCAAACGGACTTGATCTATATTTTAACAACATTAAAAAATTTTCTTCAAAATTGAGGAATAGGAAATATAACCGAGGTGGCAAACCATGCGGTCCGCCTGATGGTAAGCAGTCACCGCAACCTATGGACGCTAACAAAACTAGAAGAATCACTAAGTTGACGACCCCAAAGAAATTAGATATTAAGTCTCTTGTGTCCGGTAATCTCACCAGCTACAGTGCCCTTCACACCGGAACACAGCGATGTTTATACACTGCTGCTTGGCGGCAGAATATCTGACACTGCGGTGGTACCTACCTGGATAGTCCCTTGCACAAAGGGACCTGCCACGTATTAAAATATTTCTATAACTGAGCAATATTTATTTAATTTAGCAATGGAATGGATGGATGGATTTTTAATTTAATTTGGTGGAGACCATTGGGCCTTGGTCTCATGAGACGCACGGTTTGGTGAAAGAAATTTCATCCAAACTTATCGAAGTCTCAGGAGGGCTGGTAGCTTTTTCTGCCAACGTATAAGCTTGGCTATACAAAGGGGTAATGCTGCCAGTCTTTTAGCTACCCTTCCTTCCCAGTGCGGCGACAACTTTGAGGAAGTTTTTTACCTAGTTTAGGTGTACAACATGTTTGTAAATAAACTGTAAATATTTAGTTTCAATAAATGTCCTTATAATAATTGAGCAATATTTCTATAATTTATCTTTACCAGGGACAAGCATATGCCAATGCTAGAAGAGTGTCTACGTAACGGTAAACAGTTGATCGCGAAGAAGGACGTCACCGACACACACGTGATTCGCGACAAGATGAAGGTACAACCTTTTCACTGCGACTAAATTATATGTATGTACATATAACTCATCTGTTGAATATATCTTCTTTTTTCAAATTTGCTCCAGCAATACGAATCCGATTTTGTATTTCTGGTACAAATTAGGTAAAAAACATATATTCAACAAATGAGTTATATGCTTATAATTGTATTGATACACCGAATAATACCACCACGGATCAGCCACGGGGTTTTTTAACACACTGTATAGCTAAATAGGGTCTATTCCACTTTAATCACCTGGGTGATATCACCTGGGTGATTAAAGTGGAACAATTTATTCCAATTTGATCACCTCGGAAACAAATCTCCTGGGTGATTTGAGCTGGGTGATTTGAGTGGAATAAATTAGTGGACTTTGATCACCTAGGAAACAAATCACCTGGGTGATTTGAGCTGGGTGATTTGAGTGGAATAAATTAGTGGACTTTGATCACCTCGGAATCAAATCACCTGGGTGATTTGAGATGGGTGATTTGAGTGGAATAAATTAGTGGACTTTGATCACCTCGGAATCAAATCACCTGGGTGAACAGTGGCGACTACTATTTTTATTTTTCATTTTGTGTCTTTAAATCACCTACATTTGGATTTACAAAATTCAATGTTTAAGCATCGGTACCTACTTTTTATAAGTTTATCCTCACTAGCTAACCCGCGCAGTTTCGCTTGCGGTTAATTAGTACTTATAGATTGTTTTATAGGTTTAAAACAATCATTAGTAACGCATCCTGACGAAGGTTACCGCATAATCTTTAACCGACTTAAAAAAGGAGGGGTCTCAATTCGTCTATATATAATTTTTTTTCCATGTATGTTCGCGCATAACTCTGGCAATTATGAACCAATTTGGAAAATTCTTACTACTTACAAATAAGTAGTAGTTTCTGAAAAAACAAGAATAACGACTCAGAAAAAATGGAGGAATGCCTAAAAGATGATGTTTTATCGCTTTTTAAGGACAAAAATGGTTATAACTCTGGCAAATATTTACCAATTTCAATTATTCTTTTTTTATTCACAAGAAGGAACTACTGTAATGAATCTGTATAAATTTTATCACAACCGGATTAGAACTTCATGGAGATCCATGATTGATGTGTAGGAATTTATCTGGTAAAAACTATAAAACTGATGTTCTCCAGTACATTACTCTGACAAATATGAACCGATTTCGATGATTCTTTTTTTATTCGAGAGAGTAAACTACTATGATGATTCCAAGCAAATTTCATTACGACTGGATAAATTGTTCCTGAAGAAATATGAATTATGGAAAAAACTATGTCGATGATAATGTGATCATAACCTACCTAGATAATATTACGGTTTTCGATGGTTCAATCTTTATAACCTACCTAGATAAATTATATATAGACGAATTGAGACCCCTCCTTTTTTAAGTCGGTTAAAGATGATGCGGTAACCTTCGTCAGGATGCGTTACTAATGATTGTTTGAAACCTATAAAACAATCTATAAGTACTAATTAACCGCAAGCGAAACTGCGCGGGTTAGCTAGTGAGGATAAACTTATAAAAAGTAGGTACCGATGCTTAAACATTGAATTTTGTAAATCCAAATGTAGGTGATTTAAAGACACAAAATGAAAAATAAAAATAGTAGTCGCCACTGTTCACCCAGGTGATTTGATTCCGAGGTGATCAAAGTCCACTAATTTATTCCACTCAAATCACCCATCTCAAATCACCCAGGTGATTTGAATCCGAGGTGATCAAAGTCCACTAATTTATTCCACTCAAATCACCCAGCTCAAATCACCCAGGTGATTTGTTTCCTAGGTGATCAAAGTCCACTAATTTATTCCACTCAAATCACCCAGCTCAAATCACCCAGGTGATTTGATTCCGAGGTGATCAAAGTGGAATAAATTGTTCCACTTTAATCACCCAGGTGATATCACCCAGGTGATCAAAGTGGAATAGACCCTAAATAGCATCCAGACGCAATATAAGAATCGAACCCACGACCACTACATACAAGGAAACTTACAAGAATCATCATTTAAAGGAAATAGAATTAACAAATCTCTTACTGTAGGCTTTGGAGAACCAGTGGCGAGATTTCAACGCGACTCTCGAAGAGAAACAGAAGCTCTCCAGACAGAGAGCCGACCAGCTCAACCAATACGAGACTCTGAAGGTCCAAGTGAGTATCTCCCAATCTTATTCCCCATATCAATAATATTAAGTCTCTATAGTCTTTTAGCTTTTCTTCATACAAGGTGTCCCAGATGTGAACATTAAGCTGGAAACGGGTGATAGGCCAAGTCATGGTAGTTATCAGAAAAATATTTAAAAAAATCTAAGTCGTGTATTCTTAAAATTATTGGCGTTTAAAAAATACAGTCTGTGATAGTTTTATAGCTACCGTTACTACAAATCTCTTTCTTTTTTCAGTTTAATTTTGATAGTGTAATCCTGTATAAAATTTAGCATGACGTCGATTTCTGGGAAACCCTGTATATTCCACACCAGCGAGTGCCTCTAGTGGTTTCCGATTACGATCAAAACTGGTTCTAAGAGTACTGTATTCAGTAATTTAAACAAATATAATCAAAATCTGTGTAATTATTTGTGTTTTGCTCCCAAGGTATTAGACTGGTTACAAGCCATGGAGCATAGAGTTGGACGGCTGCAGCCTGTGGCTGTAGACTTGGACGTCATCAAACAACAGCAGGACGAGTTGAGACCCCTCGCTAAGGAGTACAGAGACTTCTCCATCACCATAGACAAGGTAAACCTTCAAACTTCAGTGTGTTTAAAAAAATAATTTATTTTTTCTTTGATACTTCCGTAGTTCCTATCCAAAGTGCAAAAGACTTGCACAGGATACTTATTTGTTCTTGTGGTCAACTTAGTTTTGTACGATCGCATAGGTACGAGAGAGGAGGTCCTCGAAATCTGTCCCAGATACCCAACCTTACGTTGTCTTGCCCTCAAACGTGCAGCTAAGGGTCGTATTGTAGTCCTCCGAGAACCTGCTATTCAGAGAGATGGAGGAAGTAACTCCTCGTCGGAGCTGCTGTCTTCCTCGGAGTCATCACCGGACTGCTAGGGCTTACGCCTCATACGTGACTGAAGTGCATAAGGGACTTTGTTTCCGTTAACGGGAAACCTTTTAAAGGCTCTGACTTCTGAGGGTCAACTGAAATCGTTACAGCACAAACAATTCCCCGGTGGCTGGCTCTGGAGAGACTATGAATACACCGTTCGGACCTCCCCAGGGACTCTATGTCCTATGCACATGGAGCTAGGCTATCTTACCAGTATCGCTGTTCATTTAGTATGGTATTGTGCAGGTGAATGAAGCGGGCGCGGTGTACGAAGCGTTGACTCGCGGTGAGCGAGCCGACAGTCCGCACAGGAAGCGACAACTGTACAGCCCTACAAAGCGACAGACGCCCAGTGAGTATACTATATATATACACACGTACACACACACACACACATACACAATATGTGCTCATTACTGTAACTGCACTCAGAGTCTGTGAAATAATCATTATAATTATCTTCTTTTTTTTAAGATTTTTCCGTATAATAATAATAATAATACCAGCCCTTGTTTATGTCCCACTGCTGGGCACGGGCCTCCCCTCAAGATGAGGAGGCTTAGGCCATAGTCCACCACGCTGGCCAAGTGCGGGTTGGCGGACTTCACACGTCATTCGAGAGCTAGTTAGGCTTTCTCAGACATGCAGGTTTCATCACGATGTTTTCCTTCACCGAAAGCTAGTAACAATCGCACAAAGACGAATTGAAGGAATCAGAGGTGCGAGCCGGGGTTCGAACCTGCGCACCTTGTTTCCAAGGCAAGCGCTCCCCCACTGAGCTGTTACCGCATACACAAAAAAATGTTTTTCCGTATACACAAAAGCAAATACATAATTTTCAGATTGAACAGAGATCATTTTTCTTTTTGTATAATACAATATCTTCGAGCTTCATATAGTGCCCGGCAAATACACACATCAAAAGTGTCTAGGGATCAACATATATTTTTGCAATAACTTTTCTCCTGATTGATATTAATTAAAATTTTCTTTAAGGATTCATCAAATAAAGTGTTTTCGTTTGTCACAGTAACGATAAACCAAGTCACCTTTGCATTAATAAAGAAATTTGCCATTTTCCTAATAAAGGGATTTTTGACATTTGAACCACTAACACAAAAGTTCGAAAAAAAGACTGAAATAACAGTTTTCTTTAAAATTTTATTGGGTAACTTAAACAATTAATAATCCGTGTTTCTACCGCGAACACTAACAACACAAGAACATCGGTTTGGCATACTCAAAATGAGTTCATCCAAATCACGCTGTGGAATGGCCGCCCATGTTCGTTGCAACAACAAAAAAAGGTCTTCTTGCGACTGGATACCCTCCATATTCGGCAGAGCTCTTCTCTGTAGCATATCCCATGCATGCTCAATCGGGTTCAAGTCTGGCGACTGAGCAGGCCAGGGCAGGACATTGATGTTAGCTGCGGCGAGAGTCTGTCTTACAACTCTTGCGGTGTGCGGTCGTGCATTATCATGCATTAACTGAAATAAGGGACCGATTTGCACTTGTAGAGGAACGATGACGTCTGATACAATCGTCTCAGCATAAATTTGAGCGTTGAGGTTGCCTCTGATCCAAATCAACTCAGTTCTTCCGCCGATCCAAATACCCGCCCATACCATGATGGTTCCACCACTATAAGGATGGACTTCCTGGCAGGATTTTAATCGCTGTTGGCGTCCAGGGGTTCTCCAGTGTCGTATACGTCTTGTATCCGGTCTCATACCAAAACGAGACTCATCAGAAAAGCACACGAAACGCCATTGTTCTTCTGCCCATTTTTTTGCCCAAAAATGCTTGATCCCTAGACACTTTTGATGTGTGTATATTGAAACATTTCAATCAATGCGCTGTAGTAGATTTTTAGGACTCTTTGGTGGATCGAAGGATAATATCAAGATAAAAAATTCAGGCGAGGTGTTCTTAAACAAGTTGTAATATTATTACGTTACTATTCCTAGACATAAGTAAAAAATTTGGTAGCAATTTTGCACGAATTTCTACGTGCAACCTTTCCCCCACTGCATCGACTTATGTTTTTTTTACTCGCTATAAGCCAGTGCTTGACTGCAGTCCCACCTGATAGAAAGCGGTGACGAAATCTAGGATGGTAAAACACACTAGCTTATTAAAAGCCAATTCACTCTATGTTCATGTTATTTGCCGGTGTCTGTACTCTCGCGATCACGAACGGTGTACCAACCACCTTTAGGTCGATAATCGTTTGCACAAGCTGGTGCACGTACCGTCGTTCAAACTATTTTGATTGAAAACTGGTACAGCGTTCGTGTCCGTCATAGTACATGCGAGAATTAATTACTGAAGTAAGTGTACCGTATGGCCAGGCCGCACGCTGGACGGGCGGTCTCCGTCCCCGGGCAAGGGCCACGGGCTGGTCAGTCCGGGCTCCACGCATTCCACGTCCAGCGGGTTCTCTTCACGAAGGTCCAGCCAGGACGGCTTCCATCTTGAGGGTAAGTCAGAACATCTTTGGTTGTCAACATACAGCAGCAAAAATAATAGTTACGCAAACATTGCCCATTGAAGTGAAACTTATTTCACGGATTATAGATAGATAGATAATACTTTATTGTTCCACCATTATTAAAAAACACAAAAATACAAAAAAAAAAAAAAAACAGTAAAATAGAATGAAACAATGGGCGGCCTTATCACTAAAAGTGATCTCTACCAGGCAACCTTTGGATGGAGAGAAACTATGAACTGCAAGGCGGGGTTGTTAATACAAACCAATTATAAAAGAGAAAAAAAAATACATAACTATATACAATAATATACAATAAAATACAATATATATTATATATATATATATATATAATATTAATAATAAATAATACTAGCCCTTGTTTTGTCCCACTGTTGGGCACGAGTCTCAAGATGAAGGGGCTTAGGCCATAGTCCACCACGCTGGCCAAGTGCGGGTTGGCGGACTTCACACGTCATTCGAAAGCTAATTAGGCTTTCTCAGACATGCAGGTTTCCTCACGATGTTTTCCTTCACCGAAAGCTACTAACAATCGCGCAAAGACGATTCGCGCATGATTAATTAAATAATCAAAGGTGCGAGCCGGAGTTCTCACGGATGAATGAATGCATTGAAGTTTATTTTTGATATTACTTTCCCGACGTTTCGAACAGTTTCCAGCATCTAACAACGAAAGAACTGTGGTAGACGACCATATGTAAAGGTAGTCTCAGGATATCAGATCTTCTAATTATGATTGTTAGTCCGATTAAACCTAATTATGAACCTTATTTTGATCGTCATAGAGCTGTCTCCGGTACAGCAGCAATTGTCGGAGATCAACAACAGGTACAGTCTTCTCGGCACCAAGCTGGCGGACCGTCAGGCTGAACTCGACGCCATCAGGGAGGAGATCAAGAAGCATTTGGATAGCTTCAAGGCCCTCAACACTTTCCTGGACAAGGTACGTCTATTTCATTGTGAAAGACGATATTGTTCAATACTTCTGTACGTTTAAGTTAAAGATATTCGCATACCTACGTGGGTTTTATTGCGTTTAGATAAATAATCATTTTCAAATAGATAAATCAATAACATTTTGTATTGTGTGCTTTTATGAAAGAAATTATTAAACCACATTTGTTTACATAATCTAGATTTTAGACCCATTCAGTCCAAATAGGCTTGTATGCCCCAATTCAATTTTAAGCTTATTTCTCTTTGCATTAACTCCATATTGGCATGTTAACTTATATTAATTTTCGTCCTTATGACACTAAATTACAAAAATAAGTTATAGTACAAGTACTACACATTGTCTACGCGTTAGTTTACTATGTGCAATGGTAGCAGGTTTGACTCCTGCACAGTGCTTTTGCAACTGATCTGGTTATTTACCTTTAGCTGAGCCTAAAAGCGTTTGAATAATATTGTATTTACCGAAATATTATTATTAGGTTCAAAGACAGCTGCCTAAAGAGTCGGTACCCAACACGAAGGAAGAAGCCGACAAGACAATCAAACAGGCTCGCGCAGTCCTTGAGGAAATGTACGAGAAGCAAAGCATCTTAGACTCCACCAAAACTCAGGTACGAAATTAATCTTTATGCTATATTAAATAACGTGTGTTTTACGTTAAAACACCTGTGTGGATTATTTCTAATTTACCATGTAGTTGCTAGAAGACCTGTAATTGTAATGCGATATGACCAAGCAATTTGCATAAAGGCTACATACACTGACTGCTACTGACGACAAAGTTTGATTTCGATTTCCAAGGAGATAAGTATATTTAGCAACGTATACAAATTTTGGTATACATAATATATATATTTTTTTTGTGAGAAATATTAAAAATAATAATCTGCTATCTAGTTTTCATAGTACAGGCTTCGTCGAGTCGTCGTCAAGTTTGGAATCAGACGGCTATATACAGGGCGTGGTTTTGCATTTTTGCCATATTTGTAGACCTAACAGTTAAGGATTGTGTTAATTGATTAAAAATAAATTAATAATTCAGTGGCTAATAACTAAAAGATAATTAATGATTCATGATTAACGTTCAACCATAATAAGAGGTCTTGAGTGCTCAGAATAGGTCCCAAGGTTGGCAATTCCGCGCGTACTCTTGTTTACCTACTTTGCGCGAAGAGCGGTGCCAGACGGGGTTATTTTATAGTGACGGTTGCACACGGGATTTCTTTTCGTACCAAACTTAAAAAATATTTCGTAATTTTAAGTCTATCATTTGATGATTGATTTATGTTCTTTAAAAGGTACATATCAACCTCTGTAAATATGGCAAGAATGCAGAACCACATCCCGTATAGACTGCTCATGATAGATATTATAATATTTAATATTGGTACCGTCTTCTTACTTTCTGGTCGCCTGGTAGGTCCCTGGTGCAAGAGACCGTATAATAAGCCACCACCGTAGTGTCATATATTCTGTCTCACATCAGTATCTTGTACTCATTGCTGTGATCCGGGTAAAGAGTACTTTATTCAGAATATCTATAGTCTCAAGACACTAATGTCTTAGATCCCTGTCTATAGGCAGACTTATCTTTGTGGCTCTGTCGTTTATTTATCTGCTGAACAAAGGCCTCCCCCTTAGAAGGAAGGGGTTGCCATAATCCCCACGCTTGGCAGGCGGCTTGGGGATCGCAGTATAGATGGAAGATAAATCCAAAAGAAAGACGCTGCTGCCCGTCTTCCTGTTCTCGCTTAGTCGCTTCTTACGACACCCAACGAGAGGAGATGGGGGAGGATGCAATTCTAACCCGGCACCGCACGGGTGTCGCTTATTATCAAGCGAATATCCTACGAATCATAAAATTTTATAAGTAAAATTGGTGTCCAGGTTCGCGAGCTACTAAAACGCAAGCAAAGCGTAATAGGTGCCGACCGTCTCCACGACGAAATGGAAGACGTCGCGTCCCGCTGGAAGGCGTTGCACGACGCGTTTAAAGACAAGATCAGACTCATGGAGGAAATGAAGGACTTCCACGATACCCACACGAACCTCGCGCAATGGTTGGGAGCGAAGGACCGAATGATGGCTGCGCTTGGACCTATCTCATCGGACTCTAGGATGGTGCAGACTCAAGTTCAACAGGTAAGTGGGGTACTCTGTGATGACGTGTAAAGAAACAGGTTGAGTTGCAGCAAAAGACGGTAGGAGAGGTAGTTTGTTGTCGTGGAGATTTGTCTGACAAATCTTAGTCCTCGATCTTGACTCAATAAGTATTTTATTTTTTTATCTGTCTAGTTTTCGCCAAGTATTTTTATTTACTTTTTTTATCTGTCTAGTTTCATCAACTGTAGGTGATTTTCGTCTCCGGATCCAATGAAAACATTTTCGGTGATATCTTGTAAACCCTATTTACGAATCTACCATCGAAGTGTTTTGGCAATTCTGTTTGGAATAATGATGCAACTTCATGGAAACTATCGGATTTGTGTCGGAAACGGTTTCATCAGATTCAAAAACTTAAACCTCCGACAATTGTAAACAGCCAATAAATTAAATATTTGTAGAATGACACTGATAATATCAATAATCGATAAACACTAATAGAAGTCGATATTGTATAAAAGAAGTAGAATATCTTTCTTCAAATTGGCGCTACCCTAGTTTCCATGCTACCTGTGGTAGACCCTGGTCTTCAGCTCGAGTATACCGTCGGTCTCACCCAGGTGCAAGTGCTCCGCGAGGAGTTCCGTGGGCAGCAGCCGCAGCTGGCGCACCTGCAGGAGGTGGGCGGCGCCGCGCTGGCTCGCCTGGAGCCAGCCTCGCCCGACGCGGACAAGCTCAAGCAGAAGGTCGTCGACATACACGACCGGTGGAACGACCTGCTCAACAAGTCAGTATCTTTATACAACCTTCAACTTAGGAAACAAATTTAAAAACTGACAGCGCAAAAGTGGCGTAAGACAATTTTTGTCGCATCAAAAGAAATGTAGGGAAAATACTTTAAAACTTGCTATATTGATGCATATTATTCAAAAGCCTGGTTCCTTCCTAAACTTTAAGAACAATCCTGTTGTAGTATAAAGTTCGAATTAAGGTTTTATTAAAGTTTAATATTTGTGCATTAATTAACCCATCATCTCCACTTTAGCAGTCTCAAGCTTCAACCACCTGAAGCCACCTGCGCTGAAGAACTCAACTAATATTGTTCTATAATCTTAATTAAAACCATATCTCTAACAAGTCTAAACATTTAGGTTGGAACAACGAGCTGACAGTCTAGGAGCTGCGGCCGACACTTCCCGGGAGTTCGACGCTGGTCTCACGCGACTACGGGACGCTTTACAGACCATCAGCGACAAACTAGACGATGTGGCCATGGAGAAGGAGCCTGATGAACAACTCAGGAAGATCGAGGTTAGGAAAATAGAACTGTAGATGCGGGTCGCTGTGATAGCCTTTCTATCCCTGGTTTGTGGAAATTGTCAACTTAGTGTTTGGAAATTATTCCTTCAAAGGTAAAGTTTTCACCTGCCAAATGTTAAAAAGGATAAATGAAGTGTCCTTAATGTCTGGTGAGTAACATCTTCATTTTGATTCACAGAATATTTAAAGATATCCCTGCAGTTTCGACTGAAAAATATTTTAATTGTATAAAATTAGATACACCATATCCAGACATATTTCTTTTTAGTCGCTCATTTTAAACCTCGTAAACAAATAAGCAGCTTCTTATCTCATATTTGTAAATTTTAACTAAATACCAATCCCCAAAAACACTGTAATTTTCATCCCTTCATTAGAACTTGGAACGTCAACTAGAAGGCCAAAGACCTTTGCTGGCTGATCTCGAGGGCGCGGGAGCAGCTCTGGCCACGGTACTATCAGACCCTGCCTCGAGACAGGACATACAGAGCAAGTTGGCTGCAGTGGCTAGGCAGTATGATAACCTGCAGAGGAAACTCGACCATAGGAAGGCGGAAATAGAGGCCGCTTTGAAGTGAGTATTGTGTATTTTACACTTGTTTCAGAATCTATGAAACACTTTTGTCGTGTCAAGTAATTATTCTGACTTTATAAAACCCTCTGTAGTCGCTCCAAAAGTTCTGATACTTAGTTTAAAACAGATGGTTAAAAAATATAAATTATGATTAGTTAACTCCTCGTTAGAACTCCTCAAACATTATTTTGTGAGTCTCCGTCGGGTCTATACTTAATACTGATATGTTGACCGAATAAATTCTCGTAATAATGGCGTCTCAGAGTCTGGACTGAGAATCATACACTCAAATAGGAATTTTAAGATAGGCGATGTCAAAAGTCGACCATTTAAGCGATATCTCGAATCTGTTTTTGGAAGCTGACTTATTAACATAATGTTGTCTGTCTATTACTTCCGCGAATATTAGTAGTATTTAGTAGTTTGATTTCAATCTGTCTGTTTAAATCAAACTAGATCTTTATGAAAGAAAGGTTCTACAAAAAACATAAGCTTATTTTACTCTTTTTGCATACAGGGACGGTCGCAACCTAGAAGAGACCGTGGCGCGCACGCTCGGCTGGCTGCAGTCGGAGCTGGGCTCGTTGCCGGGCCGCCTGCTCGTGTCGGCCGACAGCAACAAGCTGCAGCAACAGCTCGAGCGACACGAGCCGCTCTACCGGGACCTCACGCAGCGGGAACATGAGATTATTATGCTGCTAGACAAAGGTTAGTCAACAAAGATATACACACTAGCACGCTCGGCTGGCTGCAGTCGGAGCTGGGCTCGTTGCCGGGCCGCCTGCTCGTGTCGGCCGACAGCAACAAGCTGCAGCAACAGCTCGAGCGACACGAGCCGCTCTACCGGGACCTCACGCAGCGGGAACATGAGATTATTATGCTGCTAGACAAAGGTTAGTCAACAAAGATATACACACTAGCACGCTCGGCTGGCTGCAGTCGGAGCTGGGCTCGTTGCCGGGCCGCCTGCTCGTGTCGGCCGACAGCAACAAGCTGCAGCAACAGCTCGAGCGACACGAGCCGCTCTACCGGGACCTCACGCAGCGGGAACATGAGATTATTATGCTGCTAGACAAAGGTTAGTCAACAAAGATATACACACTAGCACGCTCGGCTGGCTGCAGTCGGAGCTGGGCTCGTTGCCGGGCCGCCTGCTCGTGTCGGCCGACAGCAACAAGCTGCAGCAACAGCTCGAGCGACACGAGCCGCTCTACCGGGACCTCACGCAGCGGGAACATGAGATTATTATGCTGCTAGACAAAGGTTAGTCAACAAAGATATACACACTAGCACGCTCGGCTGGCTGCAGTCGGAGCTGGGCTCGTTGCCGGGCCGCCTGCTCGTGTCGGCCGACAGCAACAAGCTGCAGCAACAGCTCGAGCGACACGAGCCGCTCTACCGGGACCTCACGCAGCGGGAACATGAGATTATTATGCTGCTAGACAAAGGTTAGTCAACAAAGATATACACACTAGCACGCTCGGCTGGCTGCAGTCGGAGCTGGGCTCGTTGCCGGGCCGCCTGCTCGTGTCGGCCGACAGCAACAAGCTGCAGCAACAGCTCGAGCGACACGAGCCGCTCTACCGGGACCTCACGCAGCGGGAACATGAGATTATTATGCTGCTAGACAAAGGTTAGTCAACAAAGATATACACACTAGCACGCTCGGCTGGCTGCAGTCGGAGCTGGGCTCGTTGCCGGGCCGCCTGCTCGTGTCGGCCGACAGCAACAAGCTGCAGCAACAGCTCGAGCGACACGAGCCGCTCTACCGGGACCTCACGCAGCGGGAACATGAGATTATTATGCTGCTAGACAAAGGTTAGTCAACAAAGATATACACACTAGCACGCTCGGCTGGCTGCAGTCGGAGCTGGGCTCGTTGCCGGGCCGCCTGCTCGTGTCGGCCGACAGCAACAAGCTGCAGCAACAGCTCGAGCGACACGAGCCGCTCTACCGGGACCTCACGCAGCGGGAACATGAGATTATTATGCTGCTAGACAAAGGTTAGTCAACAAAGATATACATACTAGAATATTTTTCATTGTGATTTGGGTCTGATGAAGACATTGTAAGTAGGTATTTGTCGACTTAGGAAGGGGAATGTATGTGATTGAGAGCCGGACAATGTTTTTTAAGGAAATTTTTAACGGGACTAACATCGTCGCCTGGTAAGAAATATGCTTAACCATGGATACCTGCATTGCACTACTTCACGTTACCCGAGACATTAGTTATCTTTTTTTAGTATCTTGAGCCGTTTAATTTAACTAGGTACAGTGTCCTTCACACGGCAAAAGCATCAATTATACACATTGCTGACACTGCAGTGGTATCCTTTGCACAAAAGACCTATCTAATAGAGCCTATCTTTATACCAAATGTGGCTAATCTTAGCGTTAGGTAGCTCTAGAAGACATGTCTGAACATTTATGTAAAACATTTTTTAAATAAACCATTTTCATTGTAACCAGGACGTGAAATGGAGAAGAAGCCAGCTCACCAGAGCTTGCGTAAAGACCTGGACAGGATCCAGACACAATGGGACAAACTCAAGCGTGAGACAGTCGATCGACAAACCAGACTGCAAACAGCTATGGTAAGTGCTTTGACAAACATATTCTTCTGTCTTTTATCTTTCAGCTATGTTAAAAAGTTATAATTCTGTCACTTTCCTTACTCATTGTATAATTCCGAAATTACAACATTACCGCTTAAGTCATGAGAGAGAACAAGAGAAAGAGAGAGAGCGCCCGCTCCGCATGTTACAAAGACTGCAGACAAATAACGACCCCCTCGGAGTCGCGTTTTCCCCCTTGTTCAATATCTACACTGAAGTTAGGTGTCCCAGTCTTTTTAATTTGCTGAAGCTCTTAACCTTTCATGACTGTATTACTGCATATCGTCAATCAAGCGTCAACTTCTCCCTGGGAAGAGGTGTAGTGAGCGAAAGGCGCTGGGGAGTCTCTAAAGAGGTCTCGAAGAACCCAGAGTCTCTCAACAGCCTCGCTGAAGGCTACAGGAGAGATTTAAGTGGCTAAAAATCTCAATTAACTCTGCATCCACCTCTACGGAGATCGGATTTCTGTTGAAGGTTTCCTCTGCGACAAAAAAAAACATTTGTAGGTCCACCTGTGCAAGGTAGTTCCATCACAGTGTCAGATATTCTGCCACCTAGATGCAATATGCGAACATTAATGTGTTCTGGTGTGAAGTCAACGACTACGAAGTCCAGAACATAATTAACGTACAGTGATCAGTAGCAGAAGTGATCAAACTTGTGGTCACTTAAGTTGAATAAAACAAACTTTCATGAACCCCATAAATTCTGGTCAAAACTTGTTTCTGAAGAAGTGTTGAATATGTAGGAGCATTGCCGCAAGTTCCACAAGGCGCAGGAGTCGTTCGTGCCATGGCTATCGGAAGCCGAAGAGCGTCTCGCTAAGCTACCACCTGCCGCCTTCACTAAGAAGGAGGTCGAGAAACAACTGCGGGAACTGCAGCAGATTAGGAACGATATATGGAAGAGGTATGTGTAAAACTAACATTCTTCCCCTAATTTAAGAACTGAGATTTAAAATGCATGTAGAACATTCCCCCCTTCAAAATTTTCGATTGCGCATTATATGTTGTAGAGGATTTGGGATAGAGTTATTAGATTTATTGAAGGATTCTGCACTTAAGAAATGTGTTTGGTGAGGATTTGAAGTCACTATTTATTAACTGGAACCTAACATAGTTGGCGAAAAGTAGATCAACAACTTTTGGAAAAGTTGATCGCATTGTGTTCTTCTATCAATCTTCTCCGAGAAAAAATGATATTATTATGTTAATCATCCTGTGGGGCTTATTTATTAATAAACAGTCCTCTTCATATTTATTGCACGAGCATACTCGTACATTATAATATCCACCCTTCTAGCGCATCAAATACAGGATCAGCAAAAATAAAATTCTCTTGGTGTTACGAGGCTGTAGGAGCTAGCTGCCTGTTTCTGCCATCTTATTTGTTAAAAAAATGCTTTATTTGATTCCCTTACTTGATGCACAGATCTGGCGAGTATGAGAACAACAAGACGCTCGGCGAGACTTTCATCTCCGCCTGCGACACCGACCAGGAGGTCGTGAGGAAACTGCTCGACAGCATCAAGGAGCGATGGGACAGAATCAACAACGGTACGTCAAATCTACACTCCTTATAGATATTTAACTTCAACTGCTGCATTCATGAACATCAATTAGAGTGTTGATCATCATTAATTTTAAAGCCAATGATACTTTATATTATGTTAATGATAGCGATATCTCGTTCTCATTATTGGAACATAATCATAATGTGACCCTTGCTTGTGGAGTGTCCGGACAAGAATAGCACCCTATTTCCTCCCGTTGGGTGTCGTAGGAAGGGACTAAGGGGAAAGAAGAAGAAGGGCAGCAGTCTTTTTCCATTGGATTACTTACCTATACCGTGATCCCCTAGAATAGACGCTTGCCAAGCGTGGGCATTATGCGACCTGTCCCTTCTTAGACTTGACCCCAATGGCGTCTTCCAGACCTCCCCGTCTTAATTTAGTAGTGGACGTCTTTTGACTGATGATGATGATGATGATGAAGCATAAACGTCTCCGAGAGTCTCATTCAGAAAAAATATGCTGAGGCCCCATTAGTGCGTTGCGTTGTGTTGCGTTGCGTCGCGTCGTCGCAACGGATCAACGCATTGTATGCCACACCTGCGTTACGTCGACGCACGTCATCGCAACGCAAGAGGGCGACCCATACTTAGGATGCCTGTCCACCGGAGCGGAGCGAGGCAGCGGAGCGGAGAAACGGAGAAATATTAACCAATAAGATTGCACAAAAACTCCGCTCCAAAATCTTAGTGCAATCTTATTGGTCAATATTTCTCCGTTTCTCCGCTCCGCTGCCTCGCTCCGCTCCGGTGGATAGGCAGCCTTAGTTTACCCCTCAACCAGTGGAACAATATCCGTCGTCGCACCGGAGCTCCGACAGCGCAACGGATCACCTTCCCTCCCATCGATTCTTGTCCGTCGATCCAATGAAACGACGCGACGCAACGCTCTAATGGTGCCTTAGCCTTAGCGTTAACCGACGGTCGTGAGCGTGACAGTAGAGATGTCACTCTTTTTGTTTCTTGCCAAAAAAAATGTGGCCTCTGTAATGGTTTGATAACTATTGTATCTTTTATGAACAGAAGTGCTCCAGCAAGTGGAGTTCTTGGAGAGCACAGCTCGCAAGTTGGGAGAGTTCGCGGAGCGCGTGCGAGCGGTCGACACTCCGCTGCAGCGCTGCGAGGAGCGGCTGCAGGAAGCGCTGGCAGCGCCTCCAGCGGCCGCGGCCGAGGCCGTCGCCCGCCTCGCAGACCAGATACACGCGCTCAGGGCGCCGCTGCAGGTACGTGATGGATGATATAGTGAGCGGAGCGCTGCGAGCGGTCGACACTCCGCTGCAGCGCTGCGAGGAGCGGCTGCAGGAAGCGCTGGCAGCGCCTCCAGCGGCCGCGGCCGAGGCCGTCGCCCGCCTCGCAGACCAGATACACGCGCTCAGGGCGCCGCTGCAGGTACGTGATGGATGATATAGTGAGCGGAGCGCTGCGAGCGGTCGACACTCCGCTGCAGCGCTGCGAGGAGCGGCTGCAGGAAGCGCTGGCAGCGCCTCCAGCGGCCGCGGCCGAGGCCGTCGCCCGCCTCGCAGACCAGATACACGCGCTCAGGGCGCCGCTGCAGGTACGTGATGGATGATATAGTGAGCGGAGCGCTGCGAGCGGTCGACACTCCGCTGCAGCGCTGCGAGGAGCGGCTGCAGGAAGCGCTGGCAGCGCCTCCAGCGGCCGCGGCCGAGGCCGTCGCCCGCCTCGCAGACCAGATACACGCGCTCAGGGCGCCGCTGCAGGTACGTGATGGATGATATAGTGAGCGGAGCGCTGCGAGCGGTCGACACTCCGCTGCAGCGCTGCGAGGAGCGGCTGCAGGAAGCGCTGGCAGCGCCTCCAGCGGCCGCGGCCGAGGCCGTCGCCCGCCTCGCAGACCAGATACACGCGCTCAGGGCGCCGCTGCAGGTACGTGATGGATGATATAGTGAGCGGAGCGCTGCGAGCGGTCGACACTCCGCTGCAGCGCTGCGAGGAGCGGCTGCAGGAAGCGCTGGCAGCGCCTCCAGCGGCCGCGGCCGAGGCCGTCGCCCGCCTCGCAGACCAGATACACGCGCTCAGGGCGCCGCTGCAGGTACGTGATGGATGATATAGTGAGCGGAGCGCTGCGAGCGGTCGACACTCCGCTGCAGCGCTGCGAGGAGCGGCTGCAGGAAGCGCTGGCAGCGCCTCCAGCGGCCGCGGCCGAGGCCGTCGCCCGCCTCGCAGACCAGATACACGCGCTCAGGGCGCCGCTGCAGGTACGTGATGGATGATATAGTGAGCGGAGCGCTGCGAGCGGTCGACACTCCGCTGCAGCGCTGCGAGGAGCGGCTGCAGGAAGCGCTGGCAGCGCCTCCAGCGGCCGAGCGGAGCGAAGGTCTCTCTTTTTGTTGGATCATCAAGTTGACACACATTAAGTGCGCTACAACAGTTACACGTCAAATGAGATGTGTAGTTTCATAGTTAGAGAACTCAAGGAACTTGTAATGTGACTGACTGTGATATAAACATTTTATGATAGATCTTTATGTAAATACAAAATATTCTGTATTCTGTACTCATTAGGCTGTTTGAGTAAACCCTAAACGAGTCACTCAAGCAAATAGATACACACATACGTACAATCGAAAGGACATAAACCTCAATCTAACGCAGTCGGGGTGAACCGTTCATAACGAACACAAATACTAACGACTACAATCGATCGGCAGAGCATCAACGCAGCGGCCGACGATATAGTGACGTTAGCTCTAGAGTGCAACGGGCCGGACGCCGCGTCCCGAGCGCGGCCCGTGCTGGAACAACAAGCGCAGGCGCTCGGCGACCGCCTCGACGAGCTCGAGGCCCGCGCCGCCGACGCCAGGGGACGGCTGGCCGGGGCCGCCGCCGCTATGACGCACTTCCAGGTACGTAGTGGGAGGATATCATACATATCTTGTTGCAGATTCATTGTTCGTCAAATGAAATTATTTTATCAAAGTAGAAATAACTTGATGTGCAGAATGAACACATCAAGTATTTATTAAGACTTTATTATTATTAGGAGTTAAAAGTTTCACAGTCATTGTACATTAACATAGGTTAAGAAATGGATACATTGCAAAAAGTGAAACGTTTTTAGAATGTAACTTATTGTATTTATAAACAGGAGCAGGGAATCGTGTAATGTTTTTTGCCTAGAGTAAATTACAGGATTTTGAAATAGAAACGTCACGAATGGTAAAATTCTTTTTGAGTAACTTTTAGAACTCTCGGTCATTTAAAAATAAAAGCGCCACAAAATGTATGAGATTCCTCGTTACAATAACTTGCTGTCTCTCAGAATCGTCACGGATCAGTTCCTTTCTGATTTCCAAGTAAGTCTTTGAGGCGATTGGAGCCCAGATTTAAACATCGAATTCACTTGACTACCATAGCTGACAGCACATTTCTTTTAGGACAAAGTCAAAAACCTATCTCACGACCTGACGGACCTAGAAAAGGAGCTGGACTCCATGAAGCCTCCGGGCCGGGACATCAAGACCGTGAAACAGCAGCTCGATGACGTCACCAGGTTCTACAAGAGGCTGGAGAAGGCCGACGACCTGGTGGGAGATACCGAGAGAGCCGCTGAAGTGTTAGCTGATAGTGGACACACTATCGATACCGCTAAGACTCGTGATCAGGTAGGGTTCTTGTAATAATAACTTTATTTTATTGAATTAACTAGAATAAGAGAGAGAAAGAGTGTTTGTTTGTCGTGGCCAAGCTGGTGTCAGAGTCTTCAAGCTGCCCTTAGGCCTCTGATTTAGCTTAACGACTACTGTTTAGATGACAACAGCCGGGACTGACTTTTTAGAGAGAGATTATACGATATTGACAGTTTGAGAGAGTGAGAGGTCACAGCGCGCGACACGAAGACATCTCTACGTGTTAATTAATTGTATATAACTTTTATGTATGTTAGTCTCTAAGTTATTTGTTTTAATAATATGATATGTATGTTAGTCTTTAAGGTATTTGTTTCTATGGGCCATAGTTGCCTGCAATAAAAGGTTTATTATTATTTCCATTTCGTCATTCTGAAAAATCGCTTATGTTTCAGGTCGAAGGTCTCCGCAAACAACTGGCGAAGCTCGATGAGCGCGCACGTTCTAAGGAACAAGACTTGGACGATACACTCAGCAAACTGGAGGCATTCTACAAAGCCTACGACTCCGTCATGGATGACGTGCAAGAAGTAAGGATTTTAAATCTTTCGTTTTTATTGCTATGGTACCCTAGTAGCTGAATGTGTTGAGTAAAATTGCGCTATTTCAATCTGGCAGTATTAATGTGACTATTAAATTTTGTTTCCGTACTGATTATCCTACAAATCCTACGACCCCGTTATGGATGACATGGAAGAAGTAAACATCCAAATCCTTTATATTTCTTGCGATGATACCCTAGTAGCCATTATCTCAGTGAATTGTTTAGAATGCCGTGAATTCTACCTGGCAATATCAATGTCATTCCCAGTTTCCAAAATCATAATGATGTCTAACCTATCATTCTACAAAGCCTACGACTGCGTCATGGTTGACATGACTAAGGATTTTGAATAATTTATACTCAATGCGATAGTACCCTAGATATAGCTGAGGGAATTATATAGAATTACCATGAGTTTAAAAAATATGGACCATTCAAAAGTGTTACTATGAGTCCTATTTAAAACTAATTCTATTCCTACAGGCTTCAGAACAAGTAAAGAGCCTCAAGCCAGTCTCTTCGGAGGTGGAACAGATCAGGGCACAACAGAAAGACTTCGCGGAATTGAAGCGCAAGACTTTGGAGCCTCTAGGCCAGAACGTGAGCCACTGCAACAAGATCGGTCAGGGTCTCGTGAGGTCCGCTCTCCAGGGAGTCAACACACAAGTCCTGGAGAAGGACCTTGAGAAGATGAATGATAAATGGAACGCGCTGAAGGAAAAGGTAGGTGTCGATGATTTGATTGTAGATATTTCGATCGCGTTTTGTTTTTAGATGCAAATCAGTCGAAGAAAATTCTGCTAGGAATTACTTGCTTCCCTGTGCAAGTAACTGTCCAGATTGTACCACCGATAGTGTCAGATATTCTGCCGCCAAGCATCAATTTATAAACATTGCTGTTGTACCGGTGTAAAGTGCACTGTATCTGGTGAAATTATATGCCTTGGTGTTCTTACACCAAGGCATATAATTTCATACAGTGCGAAAGCACACCCACTCGTGCAGCTTTCCATGGAAACGCGTATCTCTCACTATTTGGCGAACGTCTTGCTTCTCATGTCTAAGTTATTTTGAAAAACCACTCTCATGTGTTTGTACAAGCAATTTTTACCACCGGTACAGATGAACGAACGCGAGCGTCGTCTGGACGTGGGTCTCCTACAATCCGGCAAGTTTGCCGAAGCGCTCGCCGGACTGGAGAAATGGCTCGCGGACACTGAGGACATGGTCAACAACCAGAAACCACCCTCCGCGGACTTCAAGGTTGTGAAGGCGCAACTGCAAGAGCAGAAGGTGAGTTTAATAAAGAAATACCATTTCAAATACCATTTCATTAGGAAAAAAAACCTTTGAACTATAACCAGTAACATGCGCAGGCATTGTTTGTTGCGATTGGCAAAAAGCTAACCATATCAACTGCGATTTACTTAAGCTCTTTGGTCTTTAAGACGCCCCAAACATCTTAAAATGGCTGTCGTAGTAACAATTACAGATATATTACATGTAAAATCATATCTTATACTTAGATGATACGTTTGTAACACACTTTTTTTGGATGTATGGATTGCCAGCCGCATCCACTAAGCAACATGATGCTGTCCATTAAAGTTATGCAGTTGAGTCTACTACCCACATTAGATTCATTTTATGGCATCACTAAAACAAAAGCTCTCTAAAAAATATGTATGTGTTACGTTTATAAGGCATTGAAACTAGTTTATAGATGTTAAAACGGCTTTTAATTTATTGTTCAAGAATAATTTAAATAGATGTGTAAGTGGAATCCTTTTTTCTTTTTCGTTTTTTTACGAGGGTGTAACCTTCAAATGGTCCCTGGGATCTGTGGGGCTTGATCGGGGTAAGTAGGCAACTAAAACCACCGCGGGTGTCGCATCGGCACATGAGATCGGCCTCAAGTCTTACTGGTGGGATCTGCAGCAGTGGCCCCTCAGTGCCTCGCATTTGAGCCTGCCGCTGAGGGGCGCATTGTAGCCCCCGGGAACCAGTCACGGTGCTTATGGGGACGGGGGTCGCAACCCCGCCGCCTCCTCGTAGTCGCCGCCGTACCCATTGGACGTCCTGGGGCCCACACCCCGAACGTCCAGCGACTCCGAAGGGTAAGTGGAATCCTAGGCTCATAGCTGATCTTTTTTTTTCTTTCAACAGTTCCTCAAGAAGATGCTGATGGACAGACAGAACTCAATGTCGTCTCTGTTCGCGATGGGTAATGAAGTTGCAGCCGGCTGCGAGCCGGGAGAACGGAAAGCCATAGAGAAGCAGCTCAAGGGTCTCATGCAGAGGTTCGACGCACTCACGAACGGTGCTCAACAGAGGATGCTAGACCTTGAGCAGGCTATGATGGTGAGATAATTTTTATTTCTATAATTTTCATGTCTCTTCTAACCCCCGGCATAAAATGGGAGGGAATTTTTTTTGAGGCACATAGCTTGGATTGTTTTAACCGGTGGTCCTTCCAGACTACAGGGAACGCTGCTACAAGGTGGCGTTATATGTAAAGTGTACACTTCCCTGTTGTTTTTATTTTTCTTATTCTGTGTTGTCGTGGGAGTACACCCTCTTAAGGTATATTATTATGTTTAGGTGGCTAAGCAATTCCAAGAGGAACTCCAACCGCTGGTGGAATGGCTCGGTACCTCTGAACGCAAAGTGAAGGGACTCCAGCTCGTTCCCACCGACGAGGAGAAGATACAGCTGAAGATAAGAGAACATAAGGTATGAACTTTAAAATAATAATTCAAGTTTTTTTTTTTTATATTTTGAATAAGTTCTTATGTTATTCGCAAGAAGTTTTTTTGCTATTCGGAATAGTTCGTGTTATTGTTATCGGAATACGTAACTCTTCTTTTGTTTGGAAGAAGTAACTATTTGTATGTTATTCGGAATCTAGCTTTTGCATTCCGAAGAAGGTACTCTTCTTCCTGTATTCCGAAAGAGTAACTTCTCACGATCGTGTCTTGCCATAGGCGCTTCACGACGACATCCTGTCCAAGCAGCCAGCATTCAAGCAGCTCACCGAAACAGCTTCAACCCTCATGGGCTTGGTTGGTGAAGACGAGGCCACAGCCCTCGCTGACAGACTGCAAGCCGCAACAGACAGGTGAGATACTGTCAACTGTTTATAAGGGATGTTTACCGTTAGCGAATTGTGAAGTGAATTAGTATTTATGACTAAAATGGATATCAAATTGTTACCGACCTGTGTAAAAGCTGGATTTGAAATGATGAATCCTTCTGTTTTTCTTGTCTTATCTTCTAATGAATGGTTGACACTGTATTATAGTCCCTTCGAATAATAAAAGATATATATAAAGATATATTTGGAGATATTTGGAGTTAAATTCATAAGATTTACTGTCTCTGAACTCTATCTCTGACCATCCAACACAATAGTTACATTTATCTGTTGACACCAGGTAAAAAAGAAACAGAAAATATCATTCCGACAATCTAATGAGATACAGGATCTAATGAGATCAGGCACAGGACCGAACTTTAGTTTCTCATCCGATGCATACATCATTTTACTTTTTAAACAACCATGTGTCAAATTATGCATAAGCTTCCACACTTTCATATTGTCAACTTTGTACAACAACCCAACATTTTTTTTTAAACTACCAAAGTGGCAAGCAAGCGTGCGGTCCGCCTTATGGTAAGCAGTCACCGCAGCCTATAGACGCTAGCAACACCAGAAGAATCACTAGCGCGTTGCCGACCCTTAAGACATTAGATATTAAGTCTTTGTGTTCGGTAATTTCACCAGCTACAGTGCCCTTCACGCCGGAACACAGCACACCCTGCTGTTTGACGACAGAATATCTGACACTGCGGTGGTACCTACTGTGGTTTCTCCCAGCAAGATTGGAACCCGCGGTATTGATAAAGCAAGCTGTAGTCCGCTGCGCCACGGGGTATACTTCAAGTATCACATTGTCCACAGATACCAAGCTCTAGTTGAGCACAACCTGAACATCGGGGAACTGCTGGAGAGCTCCCGCAAGGGTCTCCGGCACCTGGTGCTCACCTACCAGGACCTGTCCGCCTGGATGGACAGCATGGAGCAGTTCCTCGCCAAGAGGAAGCTGCTGCCTGTGCACATGGAGAAGCTGCTCAGACAGATGGAGGAATTGGCTGTAAGTTGACATAGATTAGTGTAGAAAATTAGTTTTTATGTAATTTATTTAAGAGCCTCGGTGGGGCTTATGCGTAATATAGTACATTGATAACCAAGGGTTAAAAGTGGCCAGTTTCTCCCGAGTTCGTTTGATCGCCAATAGTTCGACTGCGAGGAAAGTAAAGAAGAAAAAAAAACACATACTGCCAACCATAGAAAAGTTTAAAAAACTTATCTAATGGTTTCAATTTTGTTAATAATTGAGTTACATCATATGCTAGCTAATCGTAACAATTAAAAAAAGATACTGTCCTCCCTAGAGACGAAAACACAATTTTCCACCCGGATATTTACCCATAAAAATTAAACATTCCGAACAGGATAAAGAGAAAGAAAGTTATTTTGACTTTGATGTTTTGTCTGTCGACTCATTGTTCTCGTGTTTAGCTATGACTTTTATTTCTGTCAAGGTAGTAGTTAATTTATCTCCAATATAAAGCGCTATATTATGTCGTTGGACATTATCTATTTACTCGTGTACAGAAAAAGACAGAAGAGATTGCCTCAAAGCACACAGCAGTCGACAGCACAGTGGAGTCAGGTCTGGAGCTCATGAAGCACATCTCCGGCGACGAGGCGTTGCAACTCAAGGACAAGCTTGATGCTCTACAACGGCGGTACAACGACCTCACCGACCGCGGGGCCAAGCTGCTACAGATGGCTTCCGAGACGTTGCCCTTGGTTCGACAGCTGCATGATAGCCATGACAGGTCAGTTGACTTCTAAACAGGTGTAAGTAAATTTCATTTCCTATTCTTACCCAGAGACCCCAGGAAATGAATCTTACTTACCCATCCCATCTCCTCCCGTTGGGTGGCTGTAAAATTCACAGAACAATAATCAGTACAAGTACTATAGAATGCTTAAATGCAAGTAAGAACCGTAGGCACAGGTAAGAACATCAAAATACATAAATATCAGGTACACGACAATAGGTACTATACCGTTAGCTGTATTTATCGACATTTGCGCTTGTGACAGATCAAACCTATTACTATTGATCACTTTCATATCAATATAACTCTTGTAATATAACTTTAAATAGTTAAATTCACCTGCCTCGTAGAGGAAAATCTGCCTACGCTTTGTTTAATGGGACCATGGACAAACGCGTACTCTATTCTTAATACTTAACTGTATGGTAGTATTATACCTGTGGTAAAAGTGTTGAGGAATTTTCGTTTGACGTTCGAAATTCAAATCACATTATTACCCAAGGGAGTTTAGTACAACATTATTACCCGGCTAGACTATAGAGATGTACTTTATGTCATCTTTATATGACACATAATGCAACATTATCGAGCAGGTGGTGTGAAATAGTAGTTTATGCACCAAGGGGATAAAGCAGTGTCTTATGTCACGGGCGTGAAATTGAATCGCGAGCATAACGAAGGATTCTAGCAACTCCCGAGCGTAGCGAGGGAGTTAATACTAGAATCCTGAGTACAGCGAGACAAAGACACCTTTATCCCCGAGGAGAATATACTACTTTTCACACCTACTGCGAGGTAATGAAATACAAATTCTAGGAAGAGATTGCTTAGGTTATCTGGAAGAGATTGCTTTTTAGCGATAAGGCCACCTTTTTACACCATCAACGTATTGTTCAATTTACATGTATTTTTTGGTGTAAAATCTCAATGGTGCAATGAAGTGTATTTATTATTATTATTAAATACCTACCTACTGCTAGAAATAAAATAAAATCAACACACCGATTACCAGCGTTCGCGCCCACACCTACTGCGAGGCGAGACAATAAAATACAAAACTGCTAGAATTCAAATAATATCAACAGTTTTTATCATTTTTTTCTTTCATAGAACCTAGAACAAGGTTCGGCTCCAATTCGGCTCCTGGCGTTCGGTTCGATTTTCAAATGTATTTTTTCGTGCAAGTCTCTGCTTAGAGAGAGTGGTATACCTAATGTAAAGAGTATCCGTGGTAAAAAAATATTTGACGTTCGTAATTCAAATTACATTTTAATGAAGAATTGGCTTCGGCCTGAAAACATGAATGGAAAATGACAGCAATTTAATGAAGAATTGGCTTAGGCCAAATTGATTTATTTATTACAAATTGATTTATTACGAGATTACTTATGACGAGGCTGTATGAGCTAGAACCTTTTGCCTTCCCAATTAGGGAGAACTAAAGGACAAAAAAAAACAAATCACATTATTACCCAAGGGAGTTTAGTACAAAATTATTGCCCGGCTTGACTATAGGGATATAATGACCTACTTTATGTCAAGTTTATATGACACATAATGTAACATTATCGAGCAGGTGGTGTGAAAAGTAAATTTAGATACGATTTTGAAGAAGTAAGCGACTGAACAAAACTTACATATATGAAAATGGGGCAGGCCACATCGCTCGAAGAACCGATGAGAGAGAAAGGTTCTCGAGTGACGACCACGAACCCGGAATACGCACTAGGTGGACTGACGACATTGTAACTAAGAATCGCGGAGTACTGATTACTCCTTTGTTCTGCAGTATACGTCTTACGGATGGTGATAGTCATTATGACGTCATCAGTCATCAGTTTAACTTTGTTTAATACGGTTTAGAGACTAAATATGCGTTGTCTGCAGGCTAACTGATTGGATGGCGGGTGCGGAGTCGTGCCTTCAGTCCGTAGAGCCGCGGGAGGAGGACATCTTGCGGCTGGAGGCTGAACTACACGAGTACAGACCAGTGCTGGACAACATCAACCTTATCGGGCCACAGCTCTGTCAGGTAAATGATACCCCTTATATATACCCCTAATAGTTATAGAGATAGTAGCAAATATGCTTGGGAGTATTTCTCACAGGCTATAGACTAATTTTTATCCCGATAAAACATTATACCCCTTCGGTATAGTGTTCGTTAGCAGTAATCTTACATCATTAAAGACACAACCCTTTATTGTAAATTGTATTTCATTTCAAACCAGATTTCACCGGGCGAGGGCGCTACGTACGTGGAGAGTATAGTGACTCGCGACAACAGACGGTTCGACGCCATCGCCGAGCAAGTGCAGAGGAAGGCAGAGAGACTTCTGCTAAGCAAAAAGGTAATTAAATCCAGTTCTATCAACCATGTCTAAACATTTGAGACCTTATACCGTTTAAATAGATATCAAGTTCGTTTGAATCTGTATAATTGGTAGACAGACGTAACTACCTCCAGAGTTTATTAATGCAGGACAGTCTATATAATATAGTGGCACTGTAGTGTCGCTCGTCACTTGAGACATTAGTTACGGTGCCCTAACTGTCGGGATTAATGGCCTCAATAAGCTTAATAACTAATGTCTCAAGTGATGAGCGACACTACAGTGTCACTATATTAAAATTTCACATCGAAATACAGCAATATATACACACTGGTATTTTTTAGACAGAATATTTATCTCTAGCATAATATGCCTACTACCTTATTTATTTGTTCTACAAGCCTATTTTTTAAAACATTTTTGATAGTACTCAAGATATGTGTCATCTTTATGATTTTCTACAAAGAAGTCTACTTATCTTCAATAGGCTTACCTTTTATATTTTTATAACTCCTTAGCCCTTAGAAGAAGTGGTTGCCATAATCCCTACGATTTGCAGGCGGCTCGGGGATCACAGTATAGGTGGTAGGTAATCCAATAGAAAGACGCTGCTGCCCGTCTTCTTGTTTTTCTTTAGTCACCATAAAGTTTACTGATTAAATTTTTTGTAGTTCCCTAAACAATGTAACATTTCTCCGGAACTCGCGTAGGCTTAAACCTTGATATCTTACCTAATAATAATAATATCTTGGGACATTCCACACACGGTCATCCAATCCCAAACTAGGCAGAGCCTGTACTATGGAATCCAGACAACTGATACTAATACTTATATACTTTTTTTTTGTAAATACATACTTAAATAGATAAATAACACCCAGACACTTGGTAGGAATCGAACCCACGACCCATCGGTTAGCAGCCAGGTTGTCTAACCACTAGACCAACGGGCCCGTCAAACCTGTGAGATCTTGTCTGATAGGAGTGGGATCAGACCCCCTACAAGAAAAATATCAAGATAGCGTTCCTTTTTCCATTGTCTTCTCCCTTAACCAATTTGTACCCAATTACAATATAGTTCAAACCTATAAGGGGTCGTCCATTAATCACGTGAGGCTCGAAAGGGGGGGGAGGGGTTCCGAAAAAAATCACGAAATATCACCAGGTCGGGGGGAGGGGTATAATGAGACATCACGTGTATTTATTTTTCGTTGAATGCACGATTTCTAAACCTAACAGCGGCACATGGCCTTGACTCATCGTTGCCAGCAACGAATTCCCCTTCAACATTTAATCAGTTACCTATTACTATTTAAAGATAATATTCCGAAAATTTCGATATAGTTTGTACAAAAAAATACACGTGATTTTGGTTAGGGGGGGGGGGGTAGTTTAAAACCTCACCACATATCACCAGGAGGGGGGGAGGGGTTAAAAAGTTGCTAAAAAACATCACGTGATTAATGGACGACCCCTAACAAGAATCTCCTCCCCGCAGCGTTCCATGGAGGTTGTAGGCGACATGGAGGAGGTGCTCGAGTGGCTGCGGGGCGTGGACGCCGCGCTGCGGAGCGCAGAGCCTCCGTCCTGCGAGGCCAGCCTAGTGAGGGCACAACTCAAGGAACAAAGACCGCTCAGTGATGACGTAGCCGCACAACGCGTGCGCGTTCGTGATCTGCTCAGCCAAGCTAAGAAGGTTAGTTTTAATGGCATTTTTTGACGTGAGATATGGCGATGTAGTTATAAGATAACTTCATATACCATCTGGGGTGGATAATACGACAGTAAATTAAACATCACATGATGTTACGTTATGTACGTACGTGTTATGTTATGTACGCACATGCGTAATGACGTTCCTAGTCGAATGCCTAATAAGAGATTAGAAAAAGTGATTGTAATTAATCTAATAAATAATTACTAGAGAGGTGACTATTCGGTGTGATCGCGTCGAAACATACGAAGAAGTAGATATTTCCGCCCGCGCTGTTGCTGCCCGTACCAGAGGTTAATGGCCCAATATTTACAAATGGTGTTTTATTTTGATTACGTCTTTCTGCAGTATATTTTATTCAGAAGTAACATTTTTAAATTTCTTTGCAAGGATTTATTTGACGGTTCCAAAATACTCCTGTGTAGTGGTATTACCAGATATTTCATTAATTGTCGTATTGTCATCCCCACATTGTATATCATGAATTTGGACATCCCTGAAACGTTAGTAAACTTTCAACGTCACTTGAAACGTGGGGCTTCGGTATTACCTCGCGTGTTCTAAGGATCTTCTCTTAACATAATCTACCTTTGATGATCGATAACAACCCAGGAGGGAAAAGTTATGCAAATGTGAGACTTTTTTCTTCGGAGGACACTAATTCCCGAATATTTTACTTTCACGGATAAAATGAGACTTGTACAATTCTTTCGTTTGTGCTGCACTTAAAACCTACCCAATTGTATCGATTTTCCGTTCCATACGGTAACAAGAGTAAAGAAAGAGATAGAGCACCTGTGTCTGTAAACTAAACTTTAGTGCTAGAATAATTTCGTCTGTAGTTTCCTGATAAACACTTGTACAGTATTCACAACGAATCTTTGTGTGTCTGAAGTTGGGTTTCGTGAACTATTGCGAAACTACAGTCGTGAGTAGTGAATACAAAAACACAAAAATAGGTACTGCGCAGTGTTTTGCTTCACTTCAGACACACAAAGATCCGTTGTGTGTGGTCTCTACGGTGGCTGATATTAAAGTTTCGCTGCTGTAGTATATACAGGGTGTGGTTCTGCATTCTTGCCATATTTACGGAGGTTGATATATACCTTTTTCACACCACCTGCTCGATAATGTCACATTATATGTCATATAAAGATGACATAAAGTGCCTCATTATTGCCCTATAGTCTAGCCGGGTAATAATGTTGTACTAAACTCCCTTGGGTAATAATGTGTTTGAATTTCGAACGTCAAACGAAAATTCCTCAACACTTTTACCACAGATATATATTACTACTCTAAGCAGAGAACTGCACGAAAAACAAAACATTTGAAAATCGAACCGAGCGCGACGAGCACAACCCAGTGTTCTAGAAAATAAAATAAAATATTTAGATGATAGGTAACGCGGCAAAACACTATGTTGATATTATTAACGGTCTCGTTGGTCTAGTGGTTAGACACCCTGGCCGCTACCCAATAGGTCGTGGGTTCGATTCCCAGTGTCTAGTGTTATTTCACTATTAATTAATATTAGTTATCTGGTTTCCATAGTACAGGCTCTGCCTAGTTTGGGATCAGATTACCATGTGTGGATTGTCCCAAAATATTGTTATTATTTTAATTCTAGCAATATTTGCATTTTATTACCTCGCAGTAGGTGTGAAAAGTAGTGTATCCACCTCGGGGATAAAGGTGCCTTTGTCTTGGGCGAACTTAAATCGCTCGCTGTATCCCCTTGGTGCATAATAGTAGTTTATGCACCAAGGGGATAAAGTAGTGTCATATGTCGCGGGCGTTAAATTGAATCGCGAGCATAACGAAGGATTCTAGCACCTCCCGAGCGCAGCGAGGGAGAGTTAATACCAGAATCCTGAGTACAGCGAGCGATTTAAGTTCGCCCAAGACAAAGGCACCTTTATCCCCGAGGTGGATACACTACTTTTCACACCTACTGCGAGGTAATAAAATGCAAATATTGCTAGAATTAAAATAATAATATGGGACAGTCCACACACGGTCGTCCGATCCCAAACTAGGCAGAGCCTGTACTATGGAAACCAGACAACTGATACTAAACATTTTGTTTTTCGAAATACATACCTAAATAGATAAATAACACCCAGACACTTGGTGGGAATTGGACCCACGACCCGTCGGGTAGCGGCCAAGGTGTCTAACCACTAGACCAACGAGACTGTCAATAATATCAGCATAGTGATTTGCAGAGTTAACGAGTTATCATCTATTTTATTTTTCTTTTCTAGAACACTGGGGTCTGCTCGTCGCGCCCGGTTCGATTTTCAAATGTTTTTTTCGTGGTAAAAGTGTTGAGGAATTTTCGTTTGACGTTCGAAATTCAAACACATTATTACCCAAGGGAGTTTAGTACAACATTATTACCCGGCTAGACTATAGGGCAATAATAAGGTACTTTATGTCATCTTTATATGACACATAATGCAACATTATCGAGCAGGTGGTGTGAAAACTACTATTAAAGAACATCATCAATCATTAAATGATAGACGTAAAATTATGAATTATTTTTTATATTTGGTACGAAAAGAAATCCCCTGTGCAACCGTCACTATATACTAACCCCGTCTGGCACCGCTCTTAGCGCAAAGTAGGTTCACAAGAGTACGCGCGGTAGCCACCAAAGGTTGGCCTATTCTGAGCGATCGAGAGCTCTTAATCTAGTTGAACGTTAATCGTGAATCATTAATTATCTTTCAGTAATTAACCACTGAATTATTAATCTATTTTTATACAATTAACATAATCCTTAACTGTTAAGTCTACAAATATGGATAAAATGCAAAACCACATTCTGTATAGTAGATATGGTCAGGGAACATTACCCTAAACCGTCCACATGTATCCAGGTTCTCCGTGAATGCCAGTCGTCGGAGGAGACGGCGGTGATCCGCGACCGCAGCGAGGAGTTGAAGGAGATGATGGAGGAGGTGGGCCACCTCAGCGCCGAGAGGCTCGCGGCTCTCGAACAAGCGCTGCCATTGGCGGAACACTTCGCTGATACGCACCACGGGTAGGTTATGATGGAGGAGGTGGTTGGTAAAACCACAGGTGAGCTTAACTCAATACTGAGTTGTCTTCTGGCAAACCAAAAACATAGTGTGGACAGGGTAAAACACAGTGTACAACAAAAGTAATATAAAGATTAGCAATAATAGAGTATTTTTTTAAACTGGCGATACTTGCATGTAACTTGATTTAATAAAGAATAACACCTAATAATATGTCGGTAATATTACCTTAGCAAAGAACCCATTATTTCAGAACTAATAAAAATATTGTTTTTGCACACAGCTTGTCTTCTTGGCTGGACGACATGGAGAAACAGATCCACATGCTGGCGATGCCCGCTCTCAGACCGGAGCAGATCGCGCAGCAGCAAGACAAAAATGAGGTGAGAACAGTCAATAAATCATTTACATTCTTATCTTCATAGAAGAAGAAAGAAAGAAGAAATAAATTTTATTTTGAAATGAAACTAATTTTACGGATTATATCGCGGTTTATTTTTGATTTTAATTTCCCGACGTTTCGAATACTTTACAGCATTCATGGTCACGGGCGGACTGAGGTGGTAGCTGTCCATATGTCATAGTTGTCTTAGGGTACCCTCAGGTCTTCTAATTATTATTGTTAGTCCGATCTACGCAGAAAGAGCTTACAGTATCTTGAGGTCTTGCAGTGGAATTTGGATTGCTTGTCTTTGGATTTGACTATGTTTATCACGGGATCCCAAGCTGGCGGTAGCACCCAGCCATCTTCTCTATTGAAATTTGGATGCTTTTTAATTTCAATAGCCTCACGAATCATCCTTGGTAGGTAGCGCTGTTCTTTTGCGAGGATTTGTGGTTTGTCAAATCTAATATAATGGCGGGTGCGATCCTGAACATGTTCACAGACTGCAGACCTCGTATAGCGTCGATGTTTAACGTCAGCTATATGTTCTTTTACACGGGTTTTTACCGATCTTTTTGTTTGCCCGATGTATGAGAGCCCACAGTCACAATCCAGTTTGTATACTCCTGCAATACTAATAATAATAAATATATAATGTGGGCTCTCATACATCGGGCAAACAAAAAGATCGGTAAAAACCCGTGTAAAAGAACATATAGCTGACGTTAAACATCGACGCTATACGAAGTCTGCAGTCTGTGAACATGTTCAGGATCGCACCCGCCATTATATTAGATTTGACAAACCACAAATCCTCGCAAAAGAACAGCGCTACCTACCAAGGATGATTCGTGAGGCTATTGAAATTAAAAAGCATCCAAATTTCAATAGAGGAGATGGCTGGGTGCTACCGCCAGCTTGGGATCCCGTGATAAACATAGTCAAATCCAATGACAAGCATTCCACTGCAAGACCTCAAGATACTGTAAGCTCTTTCTGCGTAGATCGGACTAACAATAATAATTAGAAGACCTGAGGGTACCCTAAGACAACTATGACATATGGACAGCTACCACCTCAGTCCGCCCGTGACCATGAATGCTGTAAAGTATTCGAAACGTCGGGAAATTAAAATCAAAAATAAACCGCGATATAATCCGTAAAATTAGTTTCATTTCAATGTATAATATTCGCGTAAGTATCAGAAATCATTAAATTTTATTTTTTTCGTATTACACGACGCGACAGAAAATAATATATAAATATCAAAAACAGATAAAACAAAAAGGAAACTTATTAAACTAGTCATTATTCATTATGACCCCTAAGCCATTTGACATAGATGCTGTTGACATATTATTATAGGTCCAAAGAGAATGTCACCGAATCACCAACTCGATCGATCGGTTTCGTCGCAATACATTACAGAAAACTGTCAGCTGAATTCAGAAAACTCTAAAAAACAACCTAAATATTTGGGTTATTGGGTGATTTGCCAACTAAAATCAGGCCTTACAAAACCTTCCACGTCCCGCCTCCTCACTCTAAGCATATCCATAATTTTGCATGTAGGCTTCCTATATGCCAAATTATGGAGCCGCGTCTAATTAAAGTGCTTTATATTTTTATGGGTCTGATTGGTATTCTCCCGTACAATTTACTAGTTTTTTTAGTTACCGCTAAAGGCGCTGATGTGAAATATATTGAGGAAACTAACTGTTTGGGAAACCCGCCCTATAACTTCAACACAGCACCACTCAAATCAATAACTGCCTTTAAACTACACGTTCTTCAATCTATTTGGAATCTGCAGAATCGATCGAAAGATTATTGAATGGAATCTATAAAAATATTTTTCATTCACTCAGATGCTGCAACAATCAATCGCTGGCCACAAGCCTCTAGTCGACAAACTGATGAAAACAGGCGAAGCGTTAGCCAAACTGTGCGGGGAAGAGGACGCGGCCAAGGTGCAAGACATCGTGGAGGCAGACTGTGAACGATACAACGCGCTGAGAGCCGAGATCCGACAGAGACAGCAAGAGCTGGAGCAGGTCAGTGCGAGAGAGACGACACTAGGTTTCACAAGATTCTAGCGAGTTCTTCTGTTTTTTCCCATAAATAGTGTGTGGCAGAGGCCTCAGCATTTCAGTCCTTTGGCTATTTAAGATACCGCTAGAACCAGAGGCAACTTTCTACAATCGCTTAAGAACAATGCATTGTACAGTTGACTTGTGTGTTTGAATTTTCGGAAGTTTTTAAGTCTCTTTCTCTGTGGTATGTACGGTCAAGCAAAAATATGGTTTACCACACTACGATATCTTCCACCTATACTGCGATCCCCAAGCAGCCAGCTAAGCGTGGGGTTTATGGCAACACCTCCCTCCTAAGGGGGGACTTTTTGTTCAGCAGTGGACGTGTTCGGCTGCTGACGTTTCAAAGTGTGACCGTAAGTGTTTATTTAATTCGTGCAGGCTCTGCAAGAGTCGTCACAGTTCTCCGACAAGTTGGAGGGCATGCTGCGCGCTCTGTCGGGCGCCGCCGACCAACTGCAACGAGCGGAGCCTGTGTCCGCTCACCCGCCTAAGATAGAGTACGTATTCATAATCATATCTCTTACTAAACAACTAAACGATTTTAGGTAACCATGGACATAACACCAAAATGCTCGAAGATGCGTTGAATTGATTTCAAGAAGAGATGTCGTCGAAATTTTGCTAGTCTTTATTAATCAATCCTAGGTAATCAGTGACACCGAATGCCCAAAGTGCTCGAAGACACACTGTATCGACTTTAAGCAAACAATGCATAAACAATGCTTAAATTCGACTGGGTAGTTGAGGTCTTGAGATAGACACCGGCTAGCATCGATGTAATATATAAACTAGATTTGGTGTCACGGTTCAAAAAGTGGTAGCGAGAAATAGCGCCCTTGTGTCGCTATTTCTTTACAAGCCACATCCTGACAAATTTATTTTTGCCGATAGGAGTGTCGCTACTGTCTATATGAAACTGTCAAACTACAAGTCATCTTTCTTATTATATAAAAGAATAGACAAAAACCCACTCATCACGAAATCTCAGAAACTACAAGTGCTAGGAGTCTCAAACTTTGCATGGGGGTTCCTTTTAATACGTAGGTGCTCACTAAGACGGGATTTTGCGAAATTCAACCTCTAAGGGGGTCAAACAGGGGGGCAAAGTTTGTATGGGAGAACGCGATTCCTTGGTCCTATTGACTTGAAATTTTGCACAGACATTCGTTAAGAAAATTAATTGAATTATAGAGCGTCCAACCGTTTATTTTCTTTTTGACAGCACCAATAGAACGTAACTGCGTCATGTTACGCAAAAGTTCACTTTTAAAAGTTCACTTAAAGTGAACTTTTGCGTAACATGACGCAGTTACGTCTATTGGTGCTGTCAAAAAGAAAATAAACGGTTGGACGCTCTATAGTATTTCATATTTTTTATAATTTATCCCTTAACAGGGTAAAAAAGGAGTATTATTACTCAACCGATGGCGGTACAAATATATTACAACAATTAGATACGAATAAAACAAAAGTTCCTTGGCCTAGTGGTTACGGAAGCGTCCTCTAAGCATTCATTCTTTTTGTATTTTGAAACTTTGTTTTTGATTTTTTTTTATTTATATTAAGATTCGATGTTTTAAATATTTAACTCATATTAACTCCAGCACTTTTTATCTCTACTATTTTTTTATATTTAATTCTTTTTTTAAATTTAAAATCATGCATACGTGGATTAGCTTCTCTCTAATGTTATGATTTAGTTATTAGTGGAAACTGAATTGATTTTTGTACTATTGGATCTTATTTTAGTAATAAGTGGTATCATTTGTTTGTTTCCCAAATATAATAAAATAATGAAAATATATTTCCAAAATGTCTGTTTCGGTAGGAATACAATATGCATGTATTGTACGTATGATATAAAAGCCAAAACTTTATTGGAATTATTGTCTGTCTATCAGTCAGGGTTTTTTCTACAGGTTGGCTGGTGTTGTTCCCTATCGACGTCAAAGTGTCTTTACATAGTGTGAAACAAAGTCGCTATCCGAGCCTGCCTATATCCGATAGCACCTCCTAAACCACGCAGCGGTTTTCACCATCGGTTATATAATTTTTCATTGAAGGTTTACCTATGTACTTATATAGAAAACCTAATTCAGTTTTATGGGACTGAGCAGACATGTAACATGAATATGATCAAGTAATTCGATTATAATTGAATAAGAGT
The DNA here is from genome assembly GCA_911728495.1 of Furcula furcula. NCBI lineage: Eukaryota > Metazoa > Arthropoda > Insecta > Lepidoptera > Notodontidae > Furcula > Furcula furcula. The sequence continues at coordinate 13,971,606 of OU452264.1, forward strand.
AGCCGTGGTCTGGAGGTTACGGAAACGTCTTCTAAGCACAGCAGGGTCCGGGTTCAAATCTCTCTTTGGGATTGTTTTTGTGTACTTTTAAACTTTTTATTTTTTATAATTTTATTATTATTTTTTCACTGAAGGTTTATATATTAACTGAATTTATTTAGAAGTTTTATCTAAGTAAATAAATTTAATTAGCTTACGTTGACTAAACCTAATGAGGTACATACTTAACAATGAAGTACTAGAGAAGTTGTTCTATATCTCATTGTATCATTCCATATAATATAAGTTAAATCTGGGATATAATATGCTTGCCCCCGGCGGCGGACTCAAAGGCCAGGCACTGAGGGACACCTGGTGCAGATCCCACCCGAGAACCCAGGTTTCCCTCTCATGTGCCGATGTGACAGCCACGGGAGTTTTAGTGGGTAAGAATCCCAAATACCCAGGTTGACTTCCCCACGGGATACCCACCTATTGATTTCCACCGTGACCCCTGTAACCGTGAGCACGGTGACAGGTTCCCGGGTGGCTTTATTGTGCCCCCGGTGGCGGGGTCAAAGGCAAGCTACTGAGGGTATCATGGTGCAGATCCCACTGGATAGCCCAAGAAGGGGTTCTTATGTGCTGATTGCACGGCCGTTGGGGGTTTAGTGTATAAGAATCCTACATACCCGGTTGACCACCAACAGGATCCCATAAATCCCATTAAAGGCTTCCCCCGTGACCCCTGTAACCGTGAGCACCGTGACAGGTTCCCGGGGAACTATAATGTGCTTCTCGGGCGGCGGGTTCAAAGTCAAGGCACTGAGTGGTATCAGCTGGTGCAGATCCCGACAGATAGCCCAGGTCCGCCCTCTAATGTGCCGACGTGATAGCCGCGGGGGTTTTGGTGGGTAAGAATTCCCCGGTTGACCCCCGTTTACGTCTTAACGATGAAACCGAACAAGGAAGCCCGTATTGCTTCCATTTCTTAAATTGGTTTTAAAGAAATGGTGTCCTGTTCATGTCCTTAATCCACCCAAATTGTGCACCGGTACACGTCTGCAGTTTCTAATAAAATTATAAATACAATTAACAAATCACAAGCTCAGAGATTCAACGTTACAGGTTAAACCTAAGCGTTGAGTTCTTTGCCCATGGACAGACAGCTATACGTAGCCCTCTTCTAAATAAAATTTGTTCATATTGCGTTACAAAAAGTCAGCTACAAACATTATTTATGAAGAAATTCTATTGCAATCAATCTATTCTTACGGATTATATCGCGATTTATTTTATACATTACATTGATTGATTGATTGATTTATTTTTACATTGGGCAAACAAAGCGTGCAATAAAAACTCGCGTTAAAGAGCACATAGCTGATGTGAAACACCGACGCTGTACAAAATCTGCAGTCTGTGAACACGTTCAGGATCGCACCCGCCATTATATCAGATTTGATAAACCACAAATCCTCGCAAAAGAACACCGTTTCCAACCAAGGATGATTCGTGAGGCTATTGAAATCAAAAAACATCCTAATTTCAATAGAGAAGATGGTTGGGTGTTACCACCAGCTTGGGATCCTGTGATAAATATAATTAAATCCAAAACGAGACAAAACACTGCACGGCGTCAAGATACTGTAAGCTCTTACTGCGTAGGTCGGACCAACAACAATAATAACCAATAAGAATTGAGGGTACATCAATAAAAACAACAACAATAACTGAGGGTACACCGAAAATTATGACAGTATAAATAGAGCGCAGGGACGTTCAACATCTCAGTCCGCCCGTGACCATGGGTGCTGCAAAGCATTCGAAACGTCGGGAAAAATAAAATAAATCGCGATATAATCCGTAAGAATAGATTGATTGCAATGTCTAGTATTCGCGTAAATAAAAGACAACATTATAAGAAATTCTATAATGAAAGGCAGTAACTTTAAATTATTCATTTTTTTATTCTCAATTACACCCGTGCGAAGCCGGGGCGGGTCGCTAGTTATCATTATAAAATCGTTAATTCACGTTTCCGCCACCAGCACAGATAAGTTTGCAACCTCCGCGACCACATTTTAGATGTCATTTTGTTCGTGAATGTTTATCTAGTTTATATATTATATCGATGCCGGCTATTTAGGCTCAACAGACTTAATTTAATTAGTACTATTTCCCCACCATTGAGTCTACTAGCAGCTAGAATCTACGGACACCGTCACTAGAAACGAAACTGATGTTGGTCCTTTGACGAGTACTGTCGAAATGTTTAACTGTGTTTTAACACAGTTTTTACTAACGCAGAAGTTAGAGAATTCTCATATTATTGATGTTGTTGGAATCCATAAGAAATTGAATTAGATAAGTAATTGTATGACTGGAACAAACAAATCTAAATGTCTCCGGTTACAAGCGACAGTGTACTACAGCACTGTACAACCCTCAGCAGGCCTAGCATGACTTGCAATCTTGACAGATCGGTGTGGAGTATGACGTAGTTTTCAACACCGAAACGTCATTTCTCCATACAAAAATGTGAAATACTACGTCATAGTGACGTCATACTCACACTTGTCTGTCAAGATTTGCACATCATGCTAAGCCTGCAGGTTAACCTACACTGCTTACCTTAAGTTCTAGCCCAATTCCTAATGTCCTGTTTGATTGGCTGTATTAAGTATACTTGATATCTTTAAAACTAATGTTTCATCCAACAGAGATCAAATCGAAGAGAACAACGCGTTAGTAGAGGACTTGGAGAAGAGGCAGGAGGCGTACAACGCGGTCCAACGCGCTGCGTCTGACGTCATCAGCAAAGCCAACAAGAGCGACCCCGCTGTCAGGGACATCAGGAACAAACTCGACAAACTACACAAGTCAGTATCCATTTTCATAGTCATTTCTACACTATTTCTTTCCATTTAGAAGTATTTGGAGATTTGCAGTTAAACTCGTTATAAAGAGGCACATTCGCCCAAAAAATTGTGAACTATCAACAAATACTAGTAGCAGAGTGTCCGGATAGCCAATGGCTACCACCCATTTCCATTAGGTGTCGTAAGAGACGACTGAGGGATATCAAGAATATGGGCAGCAGCTCCATTCTATTAGATTACCTTGTAACACAAGGTACAGAATCCTGACAGCTGTTAATAGCCCCACAGGTTGGCCACTATCCATACCACCAACAAATATCTAAGTACTATGCGTTTCAACTAAGAATGTTGCCGCCATCTTGCCATTTCAAATATATAATTACTAAAAATGATGTTTTTACAAAAATAGATAGCAAAATAAGACACTACATTACAATAAATAATCAAAACCGGGGCGAATTTTTCATTTAGTGTTTACTCTGCTGCCGGTACAAAAATCGTAAAAAACGAGTGAAGCTTATAAAGATGGTACATTAAAAACATAGCGAGCGATACACATTTGCCATTAAGTAGCATGCAAAGTTATATACAAATTCTTAGAGGAATTTAAAAAAAAAATGTCAAGCCTGGAAAATGTCATATTTATAGCTTAATACTTACAATGTCAAGCCATATTAATTAATATAATTTTGTACCTCTTAATAATGTTATACATAAATAATTAAAATAAAATCCATTGATAACATAATGTTAGATTATTATTATAAAGTTTAACCAGTCGCAGCCGCAGTCGCGATCATCATGGCGGCCACATTCTTAGTTGAAACGCATAGTACATATTACTCTAAGTAGTGCTCTAATGTGGTCGTACCCGCGGGGTGTCCGGGTAAGAATATCTCGCACCCATCTTCTCCCGTTGGTCGTCTGCAAGAGGCGACTAAGGGAGAACAAGAAGACAGGCAGCAGCGTCTTTCTATTGGATTACCTACCATCTGCGAGCCCCAAGACGCCTGCCAAGTGGGGCGAGAACCCCTTCCTTCTGAGGGGGCAGCCTTTGTTTAGCTGTAAATGTCTTTCGGCTGCAGAGACTAATACTTAATTTCACATTACCAACAAAACTAACCTCAAAATACTCCTAGACTATGGGACGAAGTGCAAAAATCAAGCAACGACCGCGGCCAGTCCCTAGAGAGTGCGCTAGAAATGGCTCGCCGCTTCTGGCAGCAACTGAACGCCATCATGACCACTCTGGGCGAGTTGGAAGACACCCTCACGGCGCAGGCGCCCCCGGCCGCCCAGCCCCGCGCCATACAGGCACAGCAGGTCGCCCTGCAGGAGATCAGGCACGAGATCGACCACACCAAGCCTGAGGTATGTACTGCTGTGGTTCAAGTTACACCATCTGTTGTCAAGTGATGCGAAACATGTTTACTGTGTTCGTTGTTAGATGGCGCTCTATTCAATTTTTATTGTTAGGTCCAATTTGTCATTTACATATGCAGAAACAGCTTATTTCTTTGGTTTTACATGTATTTGTACCAGTGAATGATTTGGTTAAATAAGTAAATGAGAGAAGCTGATTAGAGATCAGTAGTAGCATTCAATTGAAGAAATCTACATCTCTAACTTTATGCCGATTAGGCTGCTCTTCGGTTGTTATTTTTATAATAATAATCATTAGTGTATTTAATTCTTAAATAGTATTCCTTTCTACAAGATATTATTGCAGTATTCTTCAATTATGATTTGTTAATTAAACCAAAAACAGCATTAATTTCAAGTTCTACACCACCATAAAATACATTCTCAATACTCCACAATAGGTGGAAAAAGTCCGAAAGACCGGGTCAACGTTGATGTCGCTATGCGGTGAACCAGACAAGCCAGAAGTCAAGAAACACATGGAAGACCTGGACAGCGCTTGGGACAACATCACAGCACTGTACGCGAGACGAGAAGAGAACCTCATAGACGCCATGGAGAAGGCTATGGAGTTCCATGACACCTTACAGGTAAGGCTTACCAGAATAAAGAGTTAGCTTTATTCCGCATAGGGCTGAGTGGTCTCACAGAAGACATGCCTGCAGCAAATATCGGTTCTATAATTCCTTGTTGTCTTTTGGCTGAGGGAACATATTTAGTCACTTTTGCTGACATCACAGCAATAGCTGGCTTAAAGGTCCTGATACCAAGCCATAAAATACAAAAAAAAAATCAAAGCAATAGCTTGAGGCAGCCACGCATCTACGATTTTTTTGAACAGGGGCAGAAACTTGATAGTGGCGATAGTGGCGCCATTCAGCGTTTGAGATATTACTTAAAAAAACTCAAATCTTATCGGCATCACAAGTTCACTTGTGGTGTGGGTCTGTGTGGCGCCTTTTTCTTAAAAGTCGAAGGTGAGCCAACCAGGCTTCCGTATGCTAGGCGCTTTGTGGAGCAAGTTTTTTTATTTTTAATCATATTATGATTTTGGCGCCCCCTGAAACTGCCGCCCGGGGCCGGTGCCTCGGTTTGCCAGTAGATCCGGGGTTGGCTTAAGGGTCTCTTTCCTTCCTTCGGAGTCGCTGGACGCTCGGGGTGTGGGCCCTTCGAGCGTCCATTGAGTACGGCGGCGACTCCGAGGAGGACGGCGGCGGGGTTGCGACCCCCGTCCCCGTGAGCACCGTGACAGGTTCCCGGGGGGCTACAATGCGCCCCCCGGCGGCGGGCTCAAAGGCAAGGCACTGAGGGGCCCCTGGTGCAGATCCCACCGGAGAGCCCTGGGGTCCCCCCTCATGTGCCGATGCGATGGGTAAGAATCCCACATACCCCGGTCGAACCCCACAGCTCCCGGGGATCTTTCGAAGATTTCCCCCGCGTCGACAAAAAAAAAAAAAAAAAAAAAAGGTTCTCTTTCCTTGTGTATATAATATGCAAGTGCGCTTCAATATACGGGTGTATCACCACTCACCAGTTCCTATCAAGTGGAATCGACGTAATATATTCCAACGGTAGCATACTTCTGACTACCATTCAAAACGGTTGCCAGAAAAACTGTATAGCTCTTTTCCGGATCCGAGAAAAACATTTCGCGATCAGCAGCCTTCAAAATGTCATCGATTCATTTGGTCAGAGATATTTGACCAAGATCTAAGTTTAGTTAAGGATTTATATACTTCTATAATTTTTTAGGAGCTAATGATAGCCCGTAGTTAGTTAGCCCGGGTTAGAATAACACCCTTCTATATTCCTCCCGTTGGAGGTCCTCCTCCTCCTCCTCCCCTCCTCCTCCCCCTCCTCCTCCTCCTCCTCCTCCTCCTCCTCCACCTCCTCCTCCTCCTCCTCCTCCTGTCCGTAAGAGGCCACTAGCGGAAAGCAAGAAGACGGGCAGCAGCGTCTTTCTTCTGGATTACCTACCCCCCAAGACGTCTTTCAAGCGTGGGAATTATGGCAACTAGCAAATATTCTACGCTACGGCTTTTTTTCGACAGTGGAAGTCTTTCGGCTTATGATGATGATGATGATGATGATGATTGGGAGTATCGGCAATGATGTAATGTAGTTTTTCTTTAGACAATTCATTATATAATATCGATATTTCGCAGAATCTCCAAGAATTCCTGGATACGGCTGAGGATAAGTTCTCCCACATGGGTCCCCTGGGCTCTGACATAGATGCCGTCAAGAGACAGATAGCGCAGCTCGCGGCATTCAAGCAGGAAGTCGACCCACACATGGTGAAAGTCGAAGCACTCAATAGGTAATTTAAAAAAAAATGTCTGTTTTTTTTTTAGAAAGAACTTTTGTTATTGTGCCATCTTGATATTTTAAATACAATTATCTGTTTATTAACACGTTAAACGCGAAATATCCGACTAGCAATTGGTTTTTTATTGTTTTGTGATCAGTCAAAAGCTTAAGAAAATATAGAAAAACTTTGTCAATTTAAGTCAAAAAATTGACAAAAGGTATGAAACAAGATGGCGCATTGGCTTAAGTTGGTTTTTATGGTGTCCCTTTTTATATATTAATGGTTTTAAAGTTTACAATTCCCATGATTTGAGTCATTGATAGTTTTGGCAAAGTTTGAAAGACGTGAAATGGCATGACTTCCAAGGTATATTTATAGCATGAAGCTAGTGTCTTTTGGACGCGGTTAAAAATACTTTTTTTATTTTATTTATTGTTCAATATTCAATTTTATTTCTCATAAATTAATTCATATGGTCGCGTGGCTCAGTCTACTAATCATAGACACTAGCTACTACCTTTTACTATTCAAAATGTTAGTAACTTTGGTGATGGTGCCCTACTATCCAATTTTTATATTGTATATGACCTATGCAAAAACATATTAACAATAAAAAAATACCTAATGTTCAAACTCTATAAATTCGGACTTTTTTCACTACTATTGTCATAAAAATCGAGTCCTAAATGGGGGAAGGCGTTATGTCCACTTTACAGTAGATTCAAAAAATACTACTTTCAGTTGTCAGTGCCCTCTCTTAGTGCAGGAGAATCGTGCAGACGCTTTACCATCCACGAATACACGACCGCTTAACTTCCGAGTCTACTAAGCACTAGCTTTTATCCATAAAAAAACACCTTTAGCACTTTTTTGCCTTTTTTATATACTTTTTTGATAATTAGTGAAAGAAGTCTTGATTCACCCTATACCACATGTCACCCTATGAAAGCATCTTTCAATGCTGTTACTAATTATTGTATTTTTCATTCCCCACCCGGACTGAACGGCACAGGAGTTTGACGAGGCAAGGAACTAAAACATATTTTATTTTTGTGTGCGCTTCTGTATTGGTCCCATAGTATTTTAGTCTGCATCTTTTTGTTATTTTTTGTTTTTCTTTAGAATTATGGTAAATACTGGCACGCTGTTTATGTGTTTATGCTTTTTGAATTAGGAATGGCATTCTGTTTTTTTTTTCATTTAGGAAGAGACCAAAGATAGTTTAGTTTATCTGTTTAGTTTATATCAATGTTTATATTGTACAAAATTAATATCGAGGGTTTTTTCATAATAATTAAATAACATATCATCAGATCGGCAGGTTTAGATTATAGATAAAGAACTTTTTGTCTATTAAGTTGTTAAGGCTTATTTTGAATTGTGCATCGTGAATGTATACTCCTGTTTTTTCGTTGTGTTGTTCTATTGTCGTTCGTTACTCTATATTGACATTCTTGTGTGTGTTCTGTATCATAGATTAGAACTTTAAAGTTGTTGAATTGAATATCTGGTGGAAATATTTATCTATATTGTCTTTTCTACTTATTTTTTAACCAATTTCTAAATAGGCGACGGTTTTCCATTTAACTGTTTTTTTTTTATGTATATACTTTAAAACTTTCGCGTTACATTATTAAACTTTATTTTAATCGGGAATTAACGCGATTTACCTTATATTTATTTTTTATGGTTTTATATGTCACGCAGAAGCATAACCCCGACGTTTATTGATGGATTTGAATAATTGTTTTGTTAAAAACGACTACACCTCAGATTTTCATACAGAAATATTATTTATTATTATTATATCTGAAGAAGAGAAATGAGAACTTAACCCAGCAGTGATATTTTAATTTAGAATAAAGACTAAGATAAAGGAAGTCGAATCAAGAACATCAAATCAAAATAAGAATCTAAATTGGACCGTAGCTTCCAAACATTTAAAAACCAATATTGCTTTGATAAACCACGAATAGAAACCGTAATAAAATTATGAAAAACCAATCCCAGTATTAAAATTCCACCGTGTATTCAATTCAAATCAACTAAGCTAGATCTTCCCATACTCTACAATGGCCTAACACCACCACAATTGTAGGCAAGCACAAGAGCTCACAGAGCGCACATCGTCGGAACAAGCCGCGGCCATCAAGGCGCCGCTGACGGAGGTCAACTCTCGCTGGTCGGCGCTGCTGCGGGGCATGGTGGAGAGGCAGCAACAGCTCGAGCGAGCGCTGCTGCGGCTCGGCCAGTTGCAGCACGCGCTGCAGGAGCTATTGACGTGGATACAGAACACGTCTGATACTTTGGATACGTTGAAACCGGTGAGATTTAAATTTTGAGTTCACCAGGTATTTGCGACCGATATTGTGTCGCCCGGATTTTGTGGAGGAAATTGGGAGAGGCCTATGTCTAGAGATGGACCAGGTAGGTCTGAAGAAGAAGAAGAAGATTGTGCCGCCAAGCGGCAGCAAGTAAACTTCGCTATAGTCGGTGTGTAGGGTACAGTTATTGGAGAGGATGCTTTACTGACTATGTCGAGGAATTCTATGTCTGTGAACAGACGTATCACTTCGATAGTCTCTCTTAATAAAATCGAGATCTGGATTTTTGCTCGCAAACGGTCGCGATATGGTAATACTTTATTATTTTTGACTTGGCAGTAGCTTTCTATCAATATAAGAAATTCTCATGAAACTTTGAGTCAGCTGGACTTATTTGAAGATGCGACCTTAGATTGACTAAATTAGTGTAGGGGTTGGAGCAAATGAGTATAATAACTGGCTTACATCCGGTACTTAATTAAGGTGAGTGCACTTTACAGGCATCCGTAGACACTGTAATCGAGCCTCCTTCGAACCACATAAATCAAAAAGATGGTTTTTTAGAAGAATTTGTCCTCCCTGTAACCGTAAACCTCGTTGGAACAATGTTTTTTTGCGAATTCTTCATATCAAAAATCTATCGTTACTCGTGGGGTGTTCGGGTAAGAATAGCACCCATCTTCTCCTGTTGGGTGATCGTAAGAGGCGACTAAGAAAAAACAAGAAGATGGGCTGCAGCGTTTTTCTATTGGATTACCTACCACCTATATATATAGGTATAGGTGATACTGTGATTCCCAAGACGCCTGCCAAGCGTGGGGATTATGGCAACCCTTCCCTTCTGAGGGGGAGGCTTTTGTTCAGCAGTGGACGTCCATCGGCTGCTAATGATGATGATGATGAGCGAGGGAGGGGGGGTTTATACTGTAACTCTGCCTCATCGGAAGGCTCAATTCACACCAACATGGCAGCGGCCGGCAGCGCACTTTCATTGGGAAAGATTTTAAACTTTATCTACAATACCTAACAGAGCAGTATCGCTTGAAAAGCGCTACCGGCGGCCGTCCGCGCGCCGTATTTTTCAAGCGATACTGGTTTGTTACGTATTGTAGATAAAGTTTAAAATTCTTTCACTGAATTGAGCCGAACGATATTTCTTTGCGGTAACAGCTCAGTGGGTGAGCGCTTACCTTAGAAACAAGGTGGCAGGTTCGAACCCCGGCTCGCACCTCTGATTTCTTCAATGAATCATGTGCGAATCGTCTTTGTGCGATTGCTTTCGGTGAAGGAAAACATCGTGAGGAAACCTGCATGTCTGAGAAAGCCTAACTAGCTCTCGAATGACGTGTGAATTCCGCCAACCCGCACTTGGCCAGCGTGGTGGACTATGGCCTAAGCCCCCTCATCTTGAGGGGAGGCCCGTGCCCAGCAGTGGGACATAAACAAGGGCTGGTATTATTATTATTATGTTGGTTTGCGAATGACTACATATGGTTGTGACGGCAGGTGGCCGGCGACCCGCAAGTGCTAGAAGTGGAGTTGGCCAAGCTAAAGGTGCTGGTGAACGACTTGGCGGCTCACCAGCCCAGCGTGGACTCTCTCAACGACGCGGGCGCGCAGATCGTGCGACAGGGTACGGGTATGTGCGAGCCGCTTTATGCTTCCCACCACAGATATAGATAACGCAAATGCATGTACATACTTCGCGTGTCCCACCAAACCCGACGGAACCCCCGACGGAACGTCAGGGTTGGTTGCCGCTAACTTACAGACCGCGTGCCTCTAAAAGTCGGCCGCAAAAACTAAAAAAAATCGAAGGGGCATCGGCGGCATCGGTTTCAATACAAATCGTGATACTTGCGTTATCTATGTAAATGTATGTCTGTGCTTCCTACTCTACCGGTCTTACTGTGTGAGCAGGACTCATTAATAGGATAGGGTAAAAGGGTAGGGTAAAAGTGGGATAGTTGCCACACTTTTTGAAATTGCTTCATATCTGTCAGTAAAAAAAGCAAAATACTTTATTTGTGACACGGGTAGATACCTTGGTTTATATTTCCAGAGAATTGTTGATTTTTGCAGACCTCTAAATTTTGGGGCATCTATCCCATATGAGGGATAGTTGCCTAATCCATGTAAATTACGTTTTGAATAAATGCCCCGCTGAGAAATAGGACATCTATCCTGCAAAAACTTTGATCCCACCTTGCTTTTCCATGCAATCGCATAAAAACATGCAACACGCTCAACTTAGTGGTAGTCGTAGAGTCTCTCGATAAATTAATAAAATAACATATAAATTCCTCCCCCAAATTAGAGAAATTACAATGGAGGCAAGTATACAGTTTTAGATTTTTTTTTATTAGGGTAAAACCAGGATACCCCTACACCCCTAGGGCAACTATCCTGGTTTTACCCTAATAGTTTGACATAAATAGACTTCTAAGAAATAAAAGATAAGCTCGCTGAGCTTCTTGCCGGATCTTCTCCGGTGGTAGTTTGCAAAAAAATGATTTTTATGGATGAGCCTCCGAGGGACATATGTACATTGAAGACGTTTTGACCGTTATATGTTACTTTTTGATCGTTCAGTAGTTCCACGATCTAACTGTAGTCCACTTTCAGATTAGGACAAAATTTCTGTGTAACCATTCTGAAGTCTAGGGTCTTTCGAATCATGAATTTCAGAACATTTAATTTGCCTTCAAAAATAGACATTAGTCAGATAAATAAATAACATAGATAACATTCACCTCATTCTGGAGTAATAACTAACGTACACTGGTTACGCAAGTGAAAAGAAGACTTCCAATTATTTTCATAAGGATGAAATTTGAATGAGCCCTGCTTACACTTCTAAACTAATTCTGTTAACTTTGCCATAGGAATCTATAACTTATATCTATAACCGATACTGTTCACATTTGAATCAAGAATAATTAAGCACACCATCTCATTTACGACACACAAATTATACTTAATATACTAAACTCTTCAAGTGAATTCATACTCTAAGTCGACTGTATTAATTTCAATTTCCTCTAATTCGTGTATCGTTAATACAATTTCAAGTGTGTGCAAAAGCACTAATGCTTTACGCTTTAAGTGTTTTCGTGTGTTACTACAATTGTTATAACCAATATTAATCTTAAAAAAAAAAATATGTTAAAGACATTATACATATAAGCGCCTGAAATATATAAAGCCTTTAGTATATAAAGGTAGAATTACCGCATATTCAATGCATTACTAGATGTATGGACGCCTTTAATTCAAAATGTTCAATATAACCCGATTCTTTTTTAGCAAGTTATTTATGTAATTTTACTCATTAGGGCACCTAATCTGTTTCAGTTTTTGTAATATCACTTTAGATGACTTTATCGTTAGACGATATTTTCGTAAATAGTCGCCTTTATCTTTGCCTACTTTATGCGTGGCAGCAACCACATAAGTATTTTAGGCTTGTGTTGGGCACGCAGACTATGTGTAAGCGAAATATGTGAATAGGATTATAAGATAATAAAAATTCAAAACCATACTCCTCCTTTTATAAAATCATGGCTTCCATTAATTTATTGATGGTTTGCCAGTAAAATGAAAAAAATGAAAAATTTGTGGTTGCGGTTACTACACTAAGATGGGACCAAGAACCAAATCCAAAAAGTTAGACTCATCATTTGATTATCCTTTATAGTAGGAATGACAATATCATCGTTATTTCTACCATACTAATTAGGTACGGATGAGGCTGGAGAGACTGCGGAGAAGTTGGCAACACTGAATAGGAAGTGGCGCGAACTGCAACAGAAGGCAAGAGACCGGCAGACGGAACTCGAAGACGCACTTCGTGAAGCTCAAAGGTAAGATTTGTAGCATGGAAGATAAAAGTTAATTGCTACATAAAAAGATGTCATCTGTGGAAATGGTTTACCCAAGAATGGGAATTATTCATAGGTCTAATGAACTTTCTGTTGGATCTAAACCTGCGTCGTCAGCACCTGTTATGATAATACACTATACAGAAAAAATCAGCCCAAACGTTCGCTTCAGATTTTTACCTCAACAAAATTTTGTAGCGAAACAATGTTTTGTTGATAAAAAACGGCCATTTCTTTATAAGAACATGTTTAAACAGCTTCAATGCGGAGATCGGCGATCTTCTGAGCTGGTTGTCAGAGGTTGACAGCGTCATCACTGCCTCTAAGCCTGTTGGTGGACTGCCAGAGACAGCCACGGAGCAACTCGAGAGATTCATGGTAAGATCTACTTTATGTTTCAATACTTCACTAAGCAGTAATCAATTCTGTAAAGGAACTGTCTAGGTAGATGCAGTGTCGTAATTTCCAGAAACTTTACCTTTTTCCGAGAGAAAGTTTCCTATGTTTAAATTACATACATCCTTTTGCTTGAAAAAGTTTTGGCGTGGTTTAGGCCTGTCGGTTCTCATATATTTATACTTGTTCAGGAGGTATACAACGAGATAGAAGCCAACCGTCCCAAGGTGGAAGCAGTACTGCAGCAGGGCCAGGAATACTTGAAGAGACAGGACAAGCCAAACCCCACATCTCAGCTTCATCACAATTTGAAGAACTTGAAGTCTCGGTGGGATAACGTAACTGCTAGGTAAGTTAACTTTTCTAGTGAAGAAAGACGAAATTGGTGCAGTTTTTATCATCAAAAGTAGATTCTTCAATATATTGAGATTAAGTTCCCAAATTGGAAGACCCTTTTTTTTAGGAGATCTCAACTTGTTCGTCTGCCATAAAGTAATGAGGAACTATCATTTTATGACAGCGCGGCCAGACTCCACAGGAATGTAAAATGTTGTTGGTCCTATCCTTGATCTATCCCCGATCAGATCGGTTTTCCTTCCAATCAGACCATTAAAGGAAAAGATAGTGCACCTGGTTTGCACAAATACATTTCTCCTGCATAGTAAGCTGATCTTCAGAAAGTTCGGCCGCTAAATCCTTATCGATACATGAGACTATATACTATTTTTAATACGAACTTTCTTTATATAGGGCATCGGACAAGAAGATAAAGCTAGAGATAGCTCTAAAGGAAGCCACGGAGTTCCACGACGCACTGCAAGCCTTTGTGGACTGGCTTACTAGCGCTGAGAAGACCCTCACATCCGCGAAGCCAGTCTCCAGGGTCATGGAGACGCTGCTTAGTGAGTATCATCAGGTTTTAAGGAGATAATAGTTCTTCAGAACAGTTTACCCTAGATTTTAAGGAGATATAAGTATTTTTCATAGATTATTATCACCGTAACACTAGAATGCTGGATCGATATACAACACAATCTCAGCTATAATGCTCCGAAGTAAAGTGGAGTCCTATAAAATTATAGATAAAATGAAATGAGGAAATCCAAATAACTTTAATCACCCTTGTAGCTCAAATCGAAGAACACAAGTCCTTCCAAAAGGAAGTCGCGACGCATCGGGAGACGATGCTCCACCTGGACAAGAAAGGCACCCACCTCAAGTACTTCAGCCAGAAGCAGGACGTGATCCTCATCAAGAACCTTCTAGTGTCCGTCCAGCATCGGTGGGAGAGGGTCGTGTCCAAAGCCGCTGAGAGGACGAGAGCGCTGGACCACGGCTTCAAGGAAGCCAAGGAATTCAACGATATGTGGTGAGTTTGCATATAAATTACAGAATAATCCGTCCTGCCAGCAAAACTTTGGTATAGATCTCTCTTTCTCTCTCTGTCTCTCTCTTCCTAAGTTTTCTTTTTTCTGGCTCTCTCGCTTCTGGATAATATCTTGACATGGCATGTGTAGCACTAATTTAACTCATGAATTTGGTTTTTTAACACCCACGTCGTAATAACGGTTATGATATATCATTGTAGTATTATTCGATGACAAAGTAAGCTTACACTATCATGAACTATTGCTGTGTGACACTTAGATTTATTCCCAAAGCCAGTTGTGACTCCCGGGCATCTCTGTAATTATTGGGTGCTATTTAATTTGGATAGCTTAATGAAACCTCATCTATTTAGACGATTAATACCTTAGATCTACCGTGACGTCCCCATAGTAGTTACGTGGTGTTACTTGGTTCAATATATATCTATTTTTGTTTCATAGGAACAACTTAATGAACTGGCTGAACGACACCGAGCAACAGATCGATGAGCTCAACTCTGAAGCCACCGTCAATGACCCTGAGAAGATCAAACAGAGGTAAAGTATTTTCGATGATTTCCTTTGTGCGTTTTTTTTTTGTATACTGTACTAAAGCTGGGTAAATCTTTGGGACTTTTAAAATTTTTGTCAGCTCAGTAGTCTCATACTCACTTAGTTATCGTTGGCATTTACCAGGTATTAGATTGTGCACACTTCAGAAGATACTAAATAGGAATTATTTTGCGGGGAGGACTCATACTTATAATCAACCGTGTCATTATACTGATTAGGTTCTTTATGCATTAACCGACCAACGTTACCTATTGCTGTTGATATCCGCGAGAGTATACTAATCCAATAGCATCCCACTTCTGTTCATCAGAAGTGGGATGTTTGATGTTTACAAAATAATTTCCAAACCCTGCACTCTGCAACGTTGTTCGTTCCAATCGACAAACTGAAGCTTCGGGTTTATATTTTTTAAACCTTAGGTCGTTATTCCTTACATATTTCACAACATCTATGTTTCCCAGGTTGACGAAACACCGTGAGTTCCAAAAGGCATTGGCGGCCAAACAGCCAGTGTACGACCAGACTATGAAGACGGGCAAACAGGTGAAGGACAAAGCGCCCAAAGGAGACGAACCCACGCTTAAGACCATGCTCTCAGACATGAAGACCAAGTGGACGACTGTCTGCTCAAAGGCAGTTGACAGGTGAGACTAGTTCCTTTCTCTCTCTTTTGCTTATTTGTATCCCTCCACTCTTTTCTCTATATACATATTTTTTCCCCACCCTCAAAACCATGCCCTCAAACATGAAGTCAAAGTTGATGACTGCTAATCAAAGGCAGTTGTTAGATGTGATTATTTTTCATTTTGAAATTCGAAACCCTGTATAAATTGTTGGTTGAGACTAGTTCCTTTCTTTCTCTCTTTTTCTCTCTCTCTCTCTTGATTATCTCGTTATTTATTTCGCTCTTTCTACATATAACTATACGTATACAATCTATAAATTGGTATTAGTCTTATTAAGTAATCGGTATTGCAAGACTAAAGTATTGTAACGAACGTGGAGATTTTTAATTAACTTGAAGAAATAAAAACCTCTTCTTCTGTCCCTCCCCTCTCTCTTCTTCGATAGAACTAAGGCGATACCTTCACTATTAAGTTTAATTTCCTATGTTAATGGTTGTTTCACATCATCATCCGCCGTCTCGTTGTTCCCAGACAACGCAAGTTGGAGGAGGCGTTACTGTACTCCGGCCAGTTCAAGGACGCCATGTCGGCTCTGCTGGACTGGCTGAAGAAGCAGCAGAAGGCGCTGGCTGCCGACTCGCCCGTCCACGGTGACTTGGACACCGTCATGGCGCTTATTGAACAACATAAGGTACACTATCTATTAAAAGTCGATTGATTACATATTGGAATTATTGTTTTAAAATATTAATGAGAGAATGACTGAAATAATGATTTCTGATATTTACGCGAATATTACACATTGAAATGAAACTAATTTTACGGATTATATCGCGGTTTATTTTTGATTTTAATTTCCCGACATTTCGAATACTTTACAGCATTCATGGTCACGGGCGGACTGAGGTGGTAGCTGTCCATGTCATAGTTGTCTTAGGGTACCCTCAGGTGTTCTAATTATTATTGTTAGTCCGATCTACGCAGAAAGAGCTTACAGTATCTTGAGGTCTTGCGGTGGAATGCTTGTCTTTGGATTTGACTATGTTCAAAAAAAAAACCGCGATATAATCCGTAAAATTAGTTTAATTTCAAGAATGACTGAATTTAATTTTTAAATATATTTTAATTAAATTGGATTCCTAAATCAATTAATGATTTATTGATTGGTTAGGTGATTGATCATACATTTTTTTTTTCATTATTAATTGTTTAAAGTTTAAATACTCAAAGACCAGATAGATAGATACATATACTCTTTATTGTACATACAAATTTGCACACAAAAAGCACTTAAAAATGAAAATGTACAAAGGGCGGCCTTATCGCTATTCGCAATTTCTTCCAGGCAACCTTGGGATGGAAATAAATAAAGAATGAAGCTTAAAAGTGGGATAGTTAGTCAGATAGTGTATTGTTTTTTTGTGATAGTGTGAAATCTTAATGAAGAACCAAAAAGAGTATTTAATGACAATTGGAAACTCACAGTATGTTTGTTACAGCAATTCGAAGAGGATCTTCACTCCCGCGAGCAACAGATGCAGTCCGTCATGAAGACCGGCAAGGACCTAGAAGCAACGGTATGTCTCTATTAAAACATAATATACTTCCTCACTTATAAAAAAATAGTCATGTATTGAATCTTTGTCTATGGTACTTTTTTTTTAAAGTAGAAACCTAAAGCTACCCGGTCTCCGTAGGGGCGGAGGCCAGGTTATGCATGGATTTTTACCCACTTGTAAGTTAAGTGGCCAAAGATTTTGGGCACTCCTTTCAGTGTTGCTCCGTCTTGTCTATGCCACCTAGTGTAATAGTAAAGTGGGAACAACATTCCAAATACATATTTGAAGTAAACGCCTATATATACCGCTATCGCGTTCTCTGTGGGCTGAACCCTTTCTCTAATACCATTGATATAATATAATATATAAACTAGATTTGGTGTCACGGTTCAAAAAGTGGTAGCGAGAAATAGCGCCCTTGTGTCGCTATTTCTTTACAAGCCACATCCTACAACTTATTTTTGCCGATAGGAGTGTCGCTACTACGAATATGTCTGTATGTATGTATGTCGTGTTATATGAAACTGTCAAACTACAAGTCATTATCATTATAAAATCGTTAGTTCACGTTTCCGCCACCAGCACAGATAAGTTTGCAACCTCCGCGACCACATTTTAGATGTCATTTTGTTCGTGAATGTTTATCTAGTTTATATATTATATCGATGTGTAATACCGCCTATTAGAGTTCGAACCACAGAGAACGGATCCTATTGAGGGTTTCAGCGAGACCAAAGGAAAGGTTGTGCTGCTCTGCTTAGTTTGAAATCAGAAATCATGACCTTACGTAGACTGTCCCAGAATATCATTATATACCCATAAGGTGGGAAACAGTTAACGGCCGCGACTGCAAGTACCCACGACGGAGATGGCTGCTCCTATTTTGGAGCATTTCCGCGGTACTCTGACTCTCTTAAAACTTAGTTATCATCGTGCAGGTGCCTCGCGACGACGCTGCCTACATCCGGCAACAGTGTAGCGAGCTGAAGACCGCTTGGGACGCAGTTCAGAGCCTCACCGAGAAGAAGGCTCAGAAATTAGAGAGCGCGCTCAAAGAGGTAAGCATATTTAATGTATTAGGCTTTAAATGACTTCAAATATATCCTGGACACTCGAAGAAACACACATTGTAAGCAGTTATAATGTTATGTATTTTGTAGCAGTATGTTTGTATTGTTCAAATTTCAATTTGTATGATGTGTTTAAAAGTTAACTAAGTATATTCTGTGTTATCTTAGGTTGTTCAGTACCGACTGACAAATCCTGTCACAGAACAGTTTGTCCAAACAACACATTTTTCCAGCGCGAACTATATTTACCGTGCAGAAATTTGAATTTATTGTTTAGATATTTATTGAAAAAGTCGTATTTTATAATTTTTGGATACCAAGGAAACAAATAAATTCTCAAGATAACAGATTCTTAAAATCCGAGAACTCAAAATAACTGATTCTTAGAATATCAACAACTCGAAATGACAGACCAATCCCGTATTGCAAAAATGACCATTTTTCACTAACATTTAAACCGTTTCGCAGGCGGAAAAACTCCACAGATCAGTGAATATGCTTCTCGAGTGGCTCTCGGACGCCGAGACCAAGCTTCGATTCTCCGGCCAGTTACCAGAAGGCGACCAGGAGACACAACAACAGATCCTAGACCACGAGCGGTTCGTCCGCGAACTGAAAGAGAAACAGATAGACAAGGACGAGACGATAGCCCTCGCTCAGTTCATCCTGGGCAAGGCTCATCCCGACGCAGTCACTGTTATCAAACATTGGATCACAATTATACAGAGCAGATGGGATGAGGTAAGTTACTTGTTTTAAATTACTAGGTGTTAAGATGGCACGGTAGCGACTCCGTACCCCTGAAAATGGTGGCGGGGTTGTTACCCCCATCCCCGTGAGCACCGTGACTGGTTCCCGGGGGGCTACAATGCGCCCCGTGGCGGGCTCAAAGGTCCCGGGTCTCCCCTCTCATGTGCCGAAGCAACAGCCGCGGGGGTATTCGTGGGTAAGAATCCCACATACCCCGGTCGAGCCCCACAGCTCGCGGGGATCTTTTAAAGGTATCCCCCGCGAGTAAAAAAGAAAAAAAAAACGAAATGCTAAGGCCCTTGCTGAAGATATTCTAGCAACCGGACGGAGTGCTCAGTCTCTCTATAGCATCTTTGAAGACCTGTGGGGTATCCGGGTAAGACTAGCACTCACCCATCTCCTCCTATTGGATGTCTTAAGAGGCGACTAAAGAAACAAGAAGACAGGCAGCAGGGTCTTTACTAATACTAGGTGGACGGTTCAGGTAGGTACCACCGCAGTGTCAGATATTCTGCCGCCAAGCAGCAGTGTGTAAACATTGCTGTGTTCCAGTGTGAAACGCACTGTAGCTGGTGCAATTACCGGACACAAAAGACTTGATATCTACTGTCTTAAGGCAGTCGGCGACGCGCTAGTGATTCTTGTGGTGTTGCTAGCGTCCATAGGCTGCGGTGACAGCTTACCATCAGGCGGGCCACACGCTTGCTTGCCACCTTGGTAATATAAAGAAAAAAATACTTTAAAATAGAAGCAATGCAGACCTTAATCCTAATAAATTTTCCTATTTAAAAATTAGTTAATGTAAAATAATCAAGAA
The DNA here is from genome assembly GCA_911728495.1 of Furcula furcula. Classification (NCBI taxonomy): domain Eukaryota; kingdom Metazoa; phylum Arthropoda; class Insecta; order Lepidoptera; family Notodontidae; genus Furcula; species Furcula furcula. Next base: position 13,991,563 of record OU452264.1, read on the forward strand.
GTATTTATTTACAAAGCAAAGTATTTAAGTATTTGGTTTCCATAGTACAGGCTCTGTCTAGTTTGGAATCAGATGACCGTGTGTGGATTGTCTCGGGATAATATTATTATTATTAAAAAAACACAGTCCAGGATTTTATATGCATTCGAAATTTATCTAAAGCCATATTTATGGTTATCGGAAATATGGTAGCATTTCCTTTCAATATAAATGATATAAGATAATAGCAGATAGGTAAATCGGTTAATGTTATCGATAATTTGAAACGATTATATTCTTGTAACTCGTGACATTCGAAGGTGATCAGCTGTTATATAATGTTTTGATCCAATTTCGTGTTAAATTGTGAATTAAAATGATTAGGGATAAAAGACATTTGGTCGCGAGTGTTTTGCCTGTGATCCGGATATTTAGCAAAGTAACGCCGGGGCAGGTAAAATTTAGTCTAGTTTCTATTTGTTCTAAAGGTCTGCATTTAAGTAAATTCGGGGCGCAGAATATTCTTTGTATTAGTTAATACGAATCAACACCCACTGCGCAGTTTCGTCACCGGCCAAAACCTTAGTGTGCCGTCACCAATATGTGTGTATCAAAACATTATAAATAATGAATACAATACATGCAGAAACTGCTCTAATCGCCCAACAAAACGCATAGCGAAATTTGCTTTGAGCTATGTACCTTTTCTGTGTGGATGTGGTATTTAGAGCTGATGATCCGTAGTGCTTCTACTTTATTTATACTATGGTATTATTAGCAAAACTATCGCATAGTTTAATAATACAGAGAGTTCTTTTTCTAAAATCAACAGGTTCGTTTCATGGCAAGGAAGTAGTATTCGTTTCGAAGCTGCGATCTCACTATGATGGACGTTTTGGTCTTAATCCTTTGTGACCCTTGTTGAATACTTCACACTTCTTCTATAAATAGATAGTTGGGCACATCGATATACTATACCAACTAGATAGGCTATCACGGCCCGAAAAGTGGTCACGAAAATAGCGCCACGGCGACGGTTGTGTCGCTATTTCAAATTAGTACGAGCTGACCACAGCTAGCGTAAGGACGTATCGAATGGCGGCCTTATTGCGCGTTTAAAAACTCTCCAAATACGTATCGGAATACTAAAATTACAGATGGAGAAACTTATTACTAGTAGTTTAAATATTAAGTTTAAGTAAGTTATAATTATAATACGAAATAACAAATATTTATTTGATATTTTCTCCGCTCGTAGTTGGCAACTGCCATGCCACAGGCTGACAAAAATAATTTTGCTGGTAGGAGTGTCGCCACTGTCTATACGAAATTGTCAAACTACACGTCATTACGTATTATATAATCGCGACCACATTTTCGATGTCATTTTGTTCGTGACTGCTTATCTTGTTTATAGTATATCGATGGTTGGGCAGAATGAACGTTCTTCAAGAAATGTACCTGAGGTAGCTTCTTTAAGAGATTAGTATTTTTCAATTGACCCTGTATTGACGTAACGTTTCCCGTGCAGGTATGGCAATGGGCGATGCAGCGCGGCAGCAAGCTGGAGACTCACATGCAGAGCCTCAAAGACCTGGATCTGGTGTTAGAGGAACTTCTGCAATGGCTCACCGGCTTAGAGAACACCTTGCATTGTGAGTATTTACACAGGTTATTTGCTAGTGATTGACTAGTGAATTCTACCTGATGGAAGGCGGCATTGCAGTCAAGGATGGTGTAGCACAGTAGCTTATTAAAAGCGTATTTATTATAATCTTCGAGGATACTTACATTATAATATACATTATGTTAGTTAAGTAGATGGACAGACGACATTGTGCGCGTCGTAGGTAACCGGTGGATGCAAATTGTCGTTCATTGTGGCGTTCATAGGATGAGGCCTATGTTCAGCAGTGGACGTCTTCCGGCTGATGAGTTAAGTTAAGCCTCTGTGAGGAGTCACTGTGCTGGTGGTTGAGGGTCCATCGTTAATCCCAATTGCTACCGGCACTGTGACACAAGCGGCCTCACAGACAAGTGTCCTATACCTTTCTGGCGAGGTCTGAAAAGAATGTCCGATCTCTCCACGGCATCAAAGAAGACCATCGGTTTGATGACCATATCATCTAAGTATAACAATTATTACAGCGTTGGAAGCCGAACCGTTGCCAGAATCGATTGAGCTGCTCGAAGGCCTCATTGAAGACCACAAGGTGTTAATGGAACACACGCAGAAGCGACAGAACGAAGTCGACCGGGTCTGCAAAGCTTACCAGGTACAGTGAAATATGCTAAAATCCCCTGTCATAACTCATATACCTGTCGGAATTTGATTTAAAAACTTTTTCTTAATTTAAATCTTTATTCACATCGCCATTAAAAACAACCTAAAAGGTTAAGTCTCTAAATTATTATACTTACATAAGGTTGCAATCTAGCTACTATTTTAACTAAAATTGGCAAAAGGCAGTGCATGTTTTCTTTGTTAAGTAATTATTTTTTCATGTAAATGCCAAAACGCGGTCACAGTTTTGTGCCAACAGTTTTGGGCCTCATTGTGATATATGTTTTTGTCACCAGGTCAAGAGTTAAGTAGGGATATTGTGGAATTTGATTAAAAAACTTGGTCTTAATTTAAATCTTTTTCCAATTCTCTATTAAAAACAACTTAAAAGGTTAACTCTTTCGAAATTATTACAGTTACATAAGGTTGGAATCTAGCAACTCATTTAACTGAAATTGGCAAAAAGCAGCGCATGTTTTCTTTGTTAAGTAATTCTTTTTTTTTAATGTAAATGCCAAAACTTTGGTACAGCTCTGCCAACACTTTTGGACCTCACTAATCCCATCACTCATTCCCACCACTGTTACTCCTGTAAGCCTGGATGTTTTGGACCTCAGTATGATATATGTTTTTGTCACCAGGTCAAGAGTCAAAGTCAAGCTCGTGACAGCACACCGCGTAAGGTTTCAGCCAAGAGTGCAACTAAAGGAGCGCCTGGGTACGTATATATCAATAACAATTTGTTTTTCTCCTATGAACGTGTTGTGTAAGATTTACAATTTCATTTGTGTATAATTTTCTTATTCTAGTTTTATAGTTTCATCAATTATATTTGAAACATATATATACATGTAGATTGTACATATATCCGTGTTTAAAATTGCTATTTTGTTTATTTTTGTTTACTTTATGTGTCGTTCATCCATTCCCCCATTTTTATGTTTTTCGTTTTTGTTTCTTCCCATTTTCACGATTCATGCACGCCGTCACCGCGCCACCGCCATATTGTGACGTCATTGCATGGTGTGACCCGCTTGTGAAATGTTGCCATCACGAATATAGTCGGGGATCACAACACGATCTTCATAGGGAGAGATCGGTGTCGCCAGATTATTATGGGTCTAGGCGATTCAGGTGCGTTTTTATTGTTTATGTTATTTATTTAATTAACTTGACTTTTAAAGTATTTAATTAATGATTTCAAAAATGAAAAGCGTTCACCATATGTATTATATTTAGTTTAATTTACATTTTTCTCTTAAATTAAATTATACTAGAGATTTTATTTATATATATGGTGAAATGCCTTTTATAGTTGCATTAAAAATCTCCATTTCTCTTTATAATGCTAAATTGACGTAAATTCCATAGAATTTACATTTAAAACTTTTATTTAATTACGTCACTTAATGTAGGGCTAATTTAATAGATCACATTTGACATCTGTCAGTTTCTTTTACCATTATTACAATAAATATGTAATCTTAATTGAAAAAAGGTAAGGTGTGCAGTTCTAACTTCGAAAAAAGTTATGATATTTTATGCCCGTCGTTACAAGGTTATGTTATTAAATTTTGAGGAAGTGTCTATTGTGATCTATTAAATTGGCCCTACTTTAGTATAACTCTGTTATTAATATGCTCCAGAAACATTAAAGCTATCGTATTGTTTCTTAAATCAAACTGAACTGACACTTATTTAAAATATTAACATTTTTGACGTACTAATGTTTTTGGGGCATTACTTGATGGTGGTTATAACTTTCATGTGCTTACATGTCATATTATGTAATAATATATTGCGTTGTTAAGGGAATCTTTTCAAAACAAGTCTTGTATCCAGCTATAAATGATAAAAAAACATTGACAATTAATTACACGTGATTTTTTATTATTATTCTTGACTGCCCTTTGACAACGCAATCACTCAACATAGCTTCGTCTTGCTCTAACACGTGTAAACGTTGCTTTTTGTCTCGCTCGTATGTGACACACGCTTCACCACGGGCAGGTCCAGGATACACAGTCGAAGTAGGAGAGGAAGGTTTGATGATACATTATTTCTTGTGTGTATGTAGTCTAGTGCCTGAGGCTTTTTGTAGTTTTGTTCATATGAACCTATATATGATATTTGTAATTAGAATGTTATATTTAAAAAAAGGAACGGCGTTATTGTATCATATCAGTAAAATTAACAAACAAATATATCCTGAAAAATCCAGTGGTTTTGAACCATTGGCGCTTGTAATGAATAATAATAAATTTGTCTTTCTTGCGTACATTTTGAATGCAGTCGTTATGGATTCTACTTTAGGTAAACAGTTTTCAATTTCAGTATGCTAGTTATTTGATTCGATTCGGTTGTGGGCTGTAGTATAGTTTAATATATTATCAGCGGATGTCAAAAATAATTGGTCTCATTTTTGCCCAGTAGGTGTAATGAAAGCACGCTTATTACACCTGTTGGGCAAAAATGATTTTGTAATGCCATTTGACGTGCCGTGCCGCAAATGCCATTTGAATTGACTAAGTTACAAATAAGAAATTGTAACCATAGTTATTAAATATAAGTGAACATTTGGAGCTTTAAATCAAAATTTTTACTTTCTAAATTAGATGTACTGGAATACCTTTATTGTTTTAAATAATTACCAATTGTTTTTTACCGCTGCGCTGTTACAATTATTTAATGCTCGCGTAGTTAGTTCGCTGTAGTCTAAAAATAATCTTCATTGACGAAACGAAATACATACGATGAAATACGATACCCATGAAATACGATTAATTTACGATACTTCTATATAGATGCGTTACATGTAATCATAATGATACTTGAATTATTTTACGAATTACTTTTTCTAAACTTGTGTTCAGTGAAGATATTCCTAATTAATAGGTACCTACTAATAAAGCATGCCTTGGGGTTGTTAATTTCTGGATACTAACCAAACCGTAGATAGTAAAACACAAAACTGTGACACGCTAATCAAAAAGAATTTCAAAAAATATATTTGTAGGAAACTCCTGTCCAAAACAAAAAATCCAAGTTCTGTTTCCATAAACTTCAAAAAACAAATCATTTACACCGCGCACAGTAGACCTTTAGACTAACACGTTGCCACTTGTAAAAACTAACAATCACGCGCGAATCCATCACCGTTTTAACGCGACTAACTCAATGCAGCCAACCTCACGGCAGTTGTCTGCGTGATAGGGCTGCCACTAACAGGGTTTGGTGTTGTGGTCCGTTTCCCGTGTGATTATAACGTTGCGTGTGCTCTTAGTCGCGTGAGTCCCGGTCGCGAGACGCCTGACCGCAACCTGCCGCACTACGGCCCACGGTTCCCGCCGAGGGGAAGGTAAGGCATCTCTGTTTTGATACCTATCCCCCTCTACCATGTTTCGACTAGCCGTGTCAATGTTCGGTATAGTAATTGAGAATTCTGCAGCATTATACTCTTAGATATTGTTTTGAATCTGAAGCTTCGATAGTATACAAACCAAATGACTAAATGGCGGTTACTTACGTTTGCTATATTTTTTACTGAGACATATTTTCTGTAATACAGTTTTGTATATTTCATCTGCGGTAGCGCATCATATATGCTTATAGCATATTTCTTTTTTTTCTTTGAGTGTTTTTCGATATGTCCTACTGATGGACCAATATCTATGTTCATTGTTTTCAATCTTCCATACTATGGGCATATCCACGGTAGGGTAGCCCTACCTTCTGGCCTGTTCTCGAGATAGACATTTGATTAAGTATGGATTAAATTAACTGTCAAACTCTTAGTATACCCCCAGATTTTGCCAGAACTCCCACAGGCTATGAAATAAGGAATGGAAGGTCAATTAGTGAACATCATTTTTAATTTCCTGCCACTTAACGAATTTCCTTACTTTTACCTCACCCCTCAGCAAACGCTGGGTACGACCCATACCAATTGCTACCTAATAGCCTACGATTTAAGCTTAATTTTACTATTAAAACTTCAGAGCATCTTATAAATGTTATTTAATATCGTACCTACGAAGATATTGGTTGCAGAATTATCAATAAAATTCCATTGGGTTAATAACGCTTACCTTAAAGGGTTGATGTCCGCGATACATGTCGTTAAAGAATCATTATCAATCATTGGTATAAAAGACTTTCGTGTTACAGGTTACATTCAAATTGCTTTTTAATTTAGCCATTTTTTGCTAAAAATGTTATTTGACAGCCCTACGTATTTATAGTTATAGTGTTGCTATTTGCCTTACAATTTTTTAAATTCAGCATGGCAATCTGGCATGTTGAAATACAAATTGTACAGTAGACGCCTATTTATTTTTGAATTATGTACTTATGGCTTAATTTATTCTGTAATACAGTTTTGTAGATATTTATATAACAGATGAAAATAATTATTTCAATATACCATCTTTTGTCATTAAACAATATACTAAGATACAAATGAGTACACAGAAGGGTGCTCTTCTGAAGGGGAAATTGTATTTCACATTCCCGCACTTTGAGTATAATATACTTTGATTAATTGAGTATATTTCCTTGGAAATTCGGGGTAAGAAGAGAACACACATACCTCCTTCCTCTGGGTGTCAGATGCGACTAAGGGAAAACAAGAAGACAGGCAGCAGCGTCTTTCCATTGGATTACCGATCACCTGTACTACGATCCCCGATTTTTCAGCAGTGGACGTCTTTCCCCTAACCCTAAGTTCCCACTACGACCATCTTGTTCTATGAGAACATTTCTATCGAGCAGTCCTCAGTATCAAAATTGCTCCCACTGGTAAAAATTACTTATCCTCCTAAAGAAAAAAAACTGTATCCCTGTGTCTTAAAAGTTGATAAATTGCCAAAATTCGATACTTTGGTAGCCCTAATTAGGGTTTTATTTCGAATAACGCCGATTTCGATATCAACATACGAATAATTTGGCAAGCACGCGTTACCTCAAAAACGTAACCTAGCGGCATATGAATAAGACGTTATTTCCAATAACAGCAAAGGTGCAGAGCCGGAGTTCAGGTCGCCACACGTGAAGCAACTATGGGACAAATGGCGCACTGTATGGCTGCTGGCGTGGGAGAGACAGAGGCGCCTGCACGAGAGGCTAGTACACTTGAAGGAGCTGCAACGAGTGTCCAACTTCAGTTGGGATGACTGGAGAAAGAGGGTTAGTAGACTCCCTTAGGTAAAGATAACTATAATATCTCCCGCGATAACTCCAACGTAGATATCTGGAACGCGATTCACAACTATCGGAAGATTCCGTTTTCGAATCCGACTGTGTCCGAATTAATGAATAGTATTTACAGGCTTACCCGTGGAATGCCGCGTTAGAATCGCATCAGGAATCGAGAACAGGAAGACGGACGGCAGCCTCTTTCTTTTGGATTTATCTTCTACCTATACTGCTATCCCCAAGCCGCCTGCCAAGCGTGGGGATTATGGCTACCCTTCCCTTCTAAGGGGGAGGCCTTTGTTCAGCTGTGGACGTCTATATGATGCTAATTATGATGATTTACAGGCTATCGCCGAAACCGTTTTTGTCGGATTCGAAAACAAAAACGTCCGATGGTTGTCAATAGCACCCACAGATCCTGTGAAAGATTGGCCGCTGTGGTCGTATCTAGACTGTGGTTCGGTGCGATTAGACAAATCCTAACTAGACATAGTCCCATGGTCAAAGGCGAACGACTGGCTAAAATCAACCATAGAAGTATTAGCATTATAAAGGTGTTTTTTTTATTATTATTATTCTCATGTGGACCAACAGCATATTAGCTGGTGTGGAAGATAAATAACGAATCCAATTCTAACTCTTTCTTTTCACAACTATTTTGATTCCGTTGATTTTTACTACCCATGTAAAAAACAACAATGGTCAAAACAATTGCTTACCTAACTTAGGAAAATATGCTGTAGGTTTAACATTATACTTATTAGTCAAGATCTATCATTTACCTTATTGTCAACAGTTCTTGAAGTTCATGAACCACAAGAAGTCCCGTCTGACGGACCTGTTCCGCAAGATGGACAAGGACAACAACGGTCTTATAGCGAGACACGAGTTCATTGATGGCATTATCAACACCAGTGAGTATGACAACCAACTTAACCCGATATTATAACTTCGTAACCCAGTTTTATAACTTCGTAACACAGTTTTATAACTTCGTAACACAGTTTTATGTTTTTGTACCCCAATTTTAATAATAATAATATCCCGGGACAATTCACACACGGTCATCTGATCCCAAACTAGGCAGAGCCTGTACTATGGAAACCAGACAACTGATACTAATACATATATACTTTTTTTTGTAAATACATACTTATATAGATAAAACACCCAGACACTTGGTGGGAATCGAACCCACGACCTGTTGGGTAGCAGACAGGGTCACTAACCACTAGACCAACGGGCCAGTCAAAACAATCAATTTTATAACTTTTTAACAGAGTTGTATTACTTTGTTACAAATATTTTTGATGTAACCCTGATTTATGACTTTGTAACCCTGATTTATGACTTTGTAACCCAGTTTTATAACTTTTTAACTCAGTTTTATAAGAATGATAACTGACTGAACCCGTTTTATCACTTGTAACACAAATTTATCATTTTACAACCCAGCTTTAGAACTTTGTAACCCAGTTTTATGAATTTGTAACTCAGTTTTATGCTTTTGTACACCAATTTTATAACTTTGAAACCGTTTTATGACTGTACGATTCTGTACGTAACCTTTTTTTGTTATTCGAATACTAATGTGTCTTATCATTGACAGAATTCGAAACGTCTCGATTGGAGATGGGCGCTGTAGCAGATCTCTTCGATAGAAACGGCAGTGGACTTATCGACTGGGAAGAATTCATTGCGGCGCTCCGACCTGATTGGGTAAGTTTTATAAAGATGAAAACGCAATGAACAACTATAGTCCGACAAATGTAATTTAACTCCTTTTTAATATTGATCTATATTAATAGTTATAACGAAAACAAGTTTAAGTGTTGAAAATAACCTGAATTACGAAACGGACTTAATAAATAGATTAAACAGTTTTTTTTATAAAACATAGAACTGTTCAAATTAACCAGCATTTAAATAAATATAAACGAGATAAAATTCGTCCATTCGATTGGGATAAAAAAGTTTGGAAATGTGCAAATATGATATGATAGCCCAACTAGATACAGTACCTACTCACTTTGAAATTTTGACGCCCCATTACGGCCTTATTGTAAAGAAAATAAAAGAGAATATTTTTTTTTCATTTGCGTCGAAGTCGTGTAAGCAATATCTAAAACTATTCCAACTTTGAAATCGATAGCATCAGTAGTTCCTGGAAATATATAGTGTGACATACAGAAAGATACCGTACAAAATATTATGTTAAAAGTAGTTATCGTCCACCTCTAAAAATATCTGAATAACTGTTCGTCCATCAGGTCGAGCGTCGTGGACCACCGACGGACGCTGACAAAATACACGATGAGGTGAAGCGCCTGGTCATGCTCTGCACGTGTCGACAGAAGTTCAGGGTCTTCCAGGTCGGCGAGGGAAAATACCGGGTGAGTCTTTTCGAAAAATAATATCCGTTTTTGTAGATTAACAATTCAAATCACAGATAAGAACCAGCTGCGAGTAGCCTCTTTGTATCCTATGCTACCCTGGTACTTTTGGTATGAATATGTTAGCTCCAAATCACAATCATGGCACAGGCAGTGTGGCGTGTGCGTACCCTACTGTGATCGTTATTATTAAGGTCACACTGAATTGCACAAGGGGCGAAGAAGCCTCCTTGTGTCGTATGCTAACCTGGTATTTCTGATATAAACATGTTAGCCCTGACCAGCCCCGTTGGTCTAGTGGTTAGACACCCTGGCTACTACCCAATAGGTCGTGGGTTCGATTCCGGCCAAGTGTCTGGGTGTTATTTATCTATTTAAGTATTTATTTACAAAAAAAAAAATTATATAAGTAAGTATTAGTATCAGTTGTCTGGTTTCCATAGCACAGGCTCTGCTTAGTTTGGGATCAGATGACCGTGTGTTGATTGTCCCAGAATATTATTATTATTAAACGTTAAAGAAACCTATTAGATGGCACAATAAAAGGTGTTGTCACCTTGTACCCTATGCTACCCTAGTACTTCTGATAAAAAACATGTAAGCTCTAAAATATAGTAATATTGGATGGCACAAGAAGTGGAGGCCTAAATCCGAGTAAGCCTTAATACGGATCTTCGGATCCATATTTATTGTTTAATTTCCCTCCTACCCGTTTAGTTCGGCGAGTCACAAAAGCTCCGTCTGGTCCGTATTCTCCGTTCCACGGTGATGGTTCGCGTCGGCGGCGGTTGGGTCGCCCTCGACGAGTTCCTTGTGAAGAACGACCCGTGCAGAGGTACGTACAATAACCACTTGACAAGGGATGGGAGATGGAGCTGTCACACGGGGTGATTACTGTGGGAAATTGTGTACTGTGTCATCATAAAATTTAAATGAGTTCTGGAATGTCAAAATAATTATGATTCCCCAACCCCATAGGCATCATCTTTTTCGAGTGATAGTACATACATACTTAAGACTATATTTATTTCAAGGGTACTCTGTAGCTCTTAGTTACCCGTGTCCTTTTCGTTTTAATCACAAGAGATGTCGTTATATTTGTCTTATTGCCGGAGTGACCCAGGTTTCAAAAATGTTATACAGTGGGCGTCAGCCGCTATTTTCTTTCCAAAAACATATAAATAGGGGTTTCAAATGAAACGTCTTGAGACTGGTAAAATATATATATATTAGTAGGTACATCTATGTTTACTTACGCTTAATGTAATTCCAGTCCATTACCTTCTAGTTTGTTTCTTTTATTGATTAAAATTACTTAATTTTTGTTATTATTTGTAAGAATATCTTTTGGAATTTTCCTTTCTATTGCGAGAAGGAATTGGGGTCACGCACGGTTGTAGACACTTGAAACAAAGCAGTCAGTACTCTTAACTACTCTTGAATGATCCTAAAATAAACAAATTATTTTATTTACATTAACTCTGGAACGATTATACAGCCCACTTCGTTCAATTCCGTACATTTATTACTATTCTGTTTAAAATTTTCATGGCGATTTATAAGATTATATTAACTTTACCGCCAGGATTATTCATGACTTTCCTGTACTTTAGTTTGTTTAACAATGTATTGCAAGTATTATATTTAGAAAAATATAAGTATGTACAAATAACCTATTCAAAATGAGTAATTACATACATACATAAAATCACGCCTTTTTCCCGTAGGGGTAGGCAGAGCCCAAGGGCCGCTTTTCTCCTCCGTGAGAAACGAGACGTGATGGGTGGCGAACCACATCGCCGCCATTTTGGTTAATTTATATATCGACCATTGCGTTCTCAGGAATAAGGAGGGAAAGGGAGGGATAGGTGTTGTGAAAAGGAAGATTGGCAAGTTAGAGTGGGAAATAGGAAAAGTAGGATATTATCGCCCAGGAGGGCAAGGGATGGGACAGTAATAGCTAGGGAAGCCGGGGTCACATACCCGTGTACTATACCACAACTACCGGACAGATAAGTTGGGATGAGTATCCCATGAGTAATTATATCTCAGTATTTTCCCTTAAAATACTCATGAATACCTATTCTAAGCAAGAAAAACACTATCAAATAATAATCTTATAATAAGTCTAGGGCCTGCGAAACCAAATTCCCACAGTAAACATTTCCGTGTGACACAATGAAATTTTTTTAAATCAATAAACCGCATCTAGCTCACACGTTTGGGGAATATGTCTGTCTCGTTTTCACTAACTTGGGTATGTCGTAAGGTAGAAAGAGATGTGTAGTGATTCACAATTTACTTTTCTAGAATATTAATGGAAATGAGATGCATGTATTGACCGATGAGAAGGTGGCTATGTGTGGTTTATCTCTTGAGGCCGTTTTAGATTGATATCGAATTAATTTGGATGTTATTATGCAATATGGTAGAAATATTTAATTTGATAAAAAAATTACATACTTACTTATTTATTGGTAGTGGATATTGCATAACGTCATTCATTAATTGAGATTTTTGATCTCCGAATGATAACTGTAACTGTCGATGTTGAAATTACTTATCTTCTCCAAAGATAAACTAATTTGGATGGTATAAAATTGAATTTCATTGAATGAATTGTGGATTCATTATAATTTTTATTTTACTCGTGACCAAATTAAGGCTATGTCCTTTGCAGTTGATGAACTCCACAATTCATTTTATTATGAAGCAGACAATGGTTATTTAGGTACGCTACATTTATTATTAATTGTGTTACTTTAGATATTGAGTATATCTTACTATAGGTACATATCTTTCTTTAAATACCATTGTCTGGCTTCAGAATATTTTACCCATCACAACTTTAGCATAGCTTTTTTTAAACGAAAAGCTTTGTAAAAGTTGTTTATAATCTGTGGTTCTGTTTTTAAGGCAAATGTATGGTTTTGTAATTCTTTTCATCATCACCAGAAATTATTTTAAAGTAATAAAAATGCAATTTATATTCTATATTTTGTTCTCTCAATACCTTTGCCTTGGAAATAGGTATTTTTTAATATTTAATAATAGGGATGGTGATATTCAAAGTGTCAATCAAACGTTTCGGGTTTTAATACGTAATTAGCAATGTGTTAACATCCTAATTAGGGGATTTGACTAATTTGTGATCGTCCTAATAACTTTGGGGCAAATATTTATGTCAGAGTTCTGATGAATTGGTATGAAGTAAATTATAAAGGAACTTAAAATATCAGTTTTTTTTTTCAATTGTAATTTCTTTTCTGGATATAACCTTTATAATTTTCATCATGATTTGTTAAAACTATCTAAATGGTAAATATTTGTCCACTAACGATTTTTTTAAATAACAAAATAACACACTTTTTATACAAGTTTATTATATGAGTACAAATTACTAGGTACAAATTAAAAAAATAAACTTACAAATTAAAGTTAATTCATAAATTATTAAGTAGCTGGCAATATCGTTAGAATACATTTAAAATTAGCAATACTGTTTAAAATGCAATAATATAAAATCACAGAATAATTAAGTTACACTAACTAATGATGTAATATTTTTAGCTCAAATTGGCAAGAACCAAGGTCAAAATACCTGTTTAGTAAAAAAAAAAAATAGATTAATCAGTACAAAATCTTATCTGTCTAAAATGTGAATCACATTCAAAATACATAAACGAACTTACGCTTAACATTTAAAAGAGTTTATTATTAGTACTAATGGTTATTTGTTCACTACAGATACGTCTAAAAGTACAGGTTTCCTGTTAAATATTTGAGTATGTCAGTTTGTTCAGATACAATGAACTATTGGATGACTAAATCGGGAGATTCTAATCAACTGCAAAGCCTATATTAGGGCTAAACGCGCACGTACAACGGGGCAATAATCATAATGTTTTTAATACTAAAAAAGAATAACCAACGGTCGATGACGTAATCGCACATGCGCGCCCAATCTATAATAACATTTTAGAATCAACATTCCGCCCAATGTGTTTAGTCTGTTAGAAATATTTTGTTAATATGTAATTGAAGCCAATATGGACTGGCCAATAGAAACATTGGCAGTAAGCTAACACTATTTTGTTCACAATGTGTTTATGAAAATAAGAAAAGTTACAAATGGATAATTGTCAAATTGGCACCGTTTAGTCAATAGTAGACTTCCTAATAAAAGATGTTAGAGATGATATCTCACTGCTTGCTCTCTCGCTTGGCAAAGGACTGAACTCAATTTCCTCGCTCAGGTTTTGAGTGTCAGAAGTGTTCTCCACAACAGGCCAACGCTTGTGACTAGGAGCGTATAACACAAGCAATGCGAATATATAGATATTCCACATTCCATAGACTCCGGTGAAGAAAGCTGAAGTATACTCGAGTTCTAGGTTATCGTCCCATTTCCATTGCCCCTCTGCTACTTGGCCCATTATAAAACCAATCACGGTGAGCGCAGCACAGAGCAGTGTACCCAACATTAGAAACTTGAACCGGTAAATGATGCCTTCATAGTGAAGCCGCCTCACGGAACACATGGTGGGCAATGATTGACGTTTGTGCGATATATTGATGAACACTCGCCACACCATATAGCATAGGAACAGGAAGTAGACACAAGTAGATATACCCGCCAGGATAATGAAAGTCAATGCCAAGTTTGTGCCAATATCTGTCACCCAAATTGAGTAAAATGGATTACGCAGTTGTACACCACGCTCGCACATGTCAAATATGAATAGTGACACGCAGCCCATAGCAACAGCACTTAAATGCCTCCAATATTGTTTTAGAGAGCTTTGTGCAGATGAATCTTGTATCAACATGTGTTCTCCGGCAAATACGAGCCAGAAAGAGAATAATACTGCATAAAATATACCCTGGCGAATGTCACCTAACAATAACATGAACGGTAGATCAAAATGTAGCGTTAAATACTCAATTGGCATATTCAAAAGGCAAAGTGCTAATCCTAAACACAAAAGCATCTTCTCTAACAGCACGGGCTTGCGTTGAAGCATATGTATTCTCCGCCAAAACCAAACGAGTATACCTATGATACAAGGGAAGAAAACTGTCTTCAGTGACAACCATACTTTAGTGAATCCACCATTCTGGTTGATAACAGTAACCCACATGTCTTGAATGTGGCCAATATGCATATTCATGTTTGTAGAATCCACTGGTAATCTCAAGTTTAGTAAGTAATAATCATGATACAGGGAGCCCAATTCAAACAGTGGTATTGGTAAGCAGTTGTAGTGGTATGCCTCGCTGTTTACGTTCATATCGCAGTCCAAGTGGCGTTTTTCAATGGACTGCGTGTATAGCTTCCATCCATCGTCGGGGTCCCCTTTGTTTCGGTACGCGAGCCGCGCGTCGATGGTTATCGTGCTCCTAGGTTGAACTTCGATCTGTGAATGGTATTTAATTTCTATCTGTAGCACGCCGATCAGGTTCTGTTGCCATCTAGAGTAGTCTAGTATCCCGCCGCGTGGTATGGGCATTGGAAACGCGAAAACTATGTCCGTTTCAGTCAAGTCCGGGTGCGTGTCACCGAGGTTAATGGTCCTGCACGCGCCATTGCCGCGGTTGTAAAACCACTTTGTCGTATCATTTTTCACTGTAGTCGTATCTCTGCACACGGTACCGAGTACGTTTTGGGCGTTTGAGGGCATGGGCGCGACCAGGCCGCCGATCAGGAAACATGTTATTTGGCACAACAAAAGAAACGACACTAAAATTGCGAGTTTTCGACCGCTGAGATTCTCGATTATTGTCCCGGTCATTTTTGTGTTTCTATCACGGTGTTCACATTGGAAAACTGAATCAACACGAATTAAAATCGACCGGCGGTGAATTCCATTGTTCTTGTTTTCGTTTCGACGCGATTTAATTTGACATGCGCAGTAATCGGTGTTGCCAGCTAAAACGACCACGTTACAAATAACGGTATAACGTTATTGTTATATTATTAACATGTTTTGTTATCGCAATGAATAGATAATTTTAGGTAATAAATTAATACGGGTTTATGAAAAACGGCTGCTACATATTAATAAAACAACAAATACAGTAGAAACGTTTAAAAACATTCCTCATTCTATACATTACTCTCCTCCCATTAAGAATCATTTACCATACAAAGCAGCTAGGTAGTTATCAGCAAAAATGTATTTAAGCTAAAGTAGGCATCAAAAATGTCCACATAAAATTTTGATGTTGCTACTAATTTACTAATTCGAATTCGCTTTTTCCATTCCTATGATCCTATAAAATAATTCGTTACTTTTCGTTATTTTTTTTTAATTATTTTTCAAATCCCTATGAACTCCCTTTACATAAGTAGTATCATTAGTGCTACCGCTGCCTGATCCGAGCAAGCCGGAGCAGCATGAAGCTTGTTGCCCGCTCGGTAAGATTTACGACCTGCGTTGGAACCTTTCTAAATTATTTCAACACGCTTTTTTTCTATCACAATTTTATAAAAGTTCTGGTTCCATCGCAGACCGTTTTTTTTTGGTGTGGCTTAGTATATAATTTTGCGGTGTTGTATTATTTTTGAATTATATACATTTTACATGTTTGGTGCTCCAGTTAAAAATAGCTTTTATTAATAGAGATACCATTTATCAAATTTGTAGAATGTCTGCAGGCAGGTTTGCTATATTATAAATCATATTCTACTAAATTTATAGCAGTGGGTAATTAAGGTATACAATTTCATAGTTTGCCTTGCTTAATAATATTGATGGCATGTTTTTTTTTATTTGCATAAATTATTATTATTATAAATTTATTTTATACAGTAGTTACTAATTGTAGTATAAATCAAGCGCAAGGTCCTTGACCTGAGAAAGCACTACCATGTTATTTCGTGTAAATATGTAACATCATTCGCAGTAAAAGTTGCACATAAGAAATTTCATAATAATTAATAACAGAAGATGATTAGCAGATGTAATTGTTAATGTTATTTTTATCCATGAACATCAACTTTTTATCATGAAAGTCGATTTTTTAAAATTGTCTTTAACCAGACCCGGGGAGTAATAATTACGATAAATGACTATTGACTGTAATATAATAAAACAAAATCTTGCTCTTGAGTTATACGTACGTATGTGCATAATATTTGGTGAAAGAAACTAATCGTATCTTACTATTCCTACTTCCTAACTGCACACAACTACAAAATCCCCATCCCTTTATTTTTTACTGTTGCGTTGTGTTTGTTTCTGTTTGACATGTTCTGATTTGTTTGTTGTTTTTTTTTTCTCCTCACTACCAATGCACGCTCTCCTTTTTTTTAACACTTGGTGTTATTTTTCATCCTCGTCCTGTTACCGTACGGTTTTATTTAAATGCCCGTCCCTTCCCGTCCCGTTTGTGATCCCGCGCACCGGACGCCGCCCGCATGCAGCCAAGGGACGCACCAACATCGAACTGCGAGAGCAATTCATTCTGGCCGATGGGGTGTCACAGAGCATGGCAGCGTTCAGACCGCGTACGCCCCGCTCTAACACAAACACACCGCCTTCTACTGGACCCATCACAAAGGTAAGTGGTCAAACCGCTATATATTTTTTAAATTAAATATTAGATAAGTCTTCTCTCCTACAGGATAGAAGTTAGTTGTAATTTCGCACAAATAAAAATACGCACAGTAGTTGTTGGAGGGATCAATCGGTTTGGGACTCAGTTTCTTTTTCGCTTTGTTTTCTGTTTGCACCTTGCACATGGATTTACATGTATCCATATGCAAGGTTCACTGTCGTGAGTGCAGCATGTTTTGAGCTCGTAGAGTTTGGTCGTACCGCATTAGTGTTCAAGCTATGCATTGACGCACAGGGCCGTGTAGTGTTTTGGTGTTGTTTGTTAGTGTATTTTCATTGGATTCACTGCATTGGAGAGGTGGCACGTCGGCGCCTATGGATGTTATGGTAATGTATTTCGTTTCACCCATCCCGCTAGTCCCCAATCATACCCGCATCGGATAAATTCACTCGCGTTCGACTAAACGTGTGGACTAATAGTAACATCGTTACGGCTCGTCGATAATTACCGCGTTTCGGCAAAAGATTGGCACTATGAAGAAGATAAAGTTATCGTATCGTAACGGTAATCCTCCCTTCCTAATTATAAGTATCCCGGTTTTGTATTGGTGCGTTTAGCTGAGGAGTTTATGGAGCAGCTGAGGCCTATATTTGAGGCTTTGAGGCAGCGGGAGGAGCTTCCCTGTTCGTATCCTCTACACGTCGGTTCAACACATGGAACTAAGCAAGCGTTTATATACGGACATTCAAGATCTCAAGGTTCTACGACCCCGGGTGCCCATCACTATACCCACCATCATGGGTACCAGCCATCTCCAGGATACCACTGGGTAATGCTACATAGGCTATGTGACAGTGTCCTGTTTGATTGCGCTCTTGATTCATATGAGGTTTCATTTTATTTATGTTATATTGTCCATTGTGTGAGTCTCACTGTATTATGTCCTGATTACGTAGAATAAATTGTCAAGTCTTTAGTTTCAGCATGCCATAGAACACTATCTTTTACTTATTCACTACTATATTGTTTGCTTTGTGTTTTAAAAAATAATGTCAACTAGTAACAAGGTTTTTAAATACAGTGAATATTGTATTTTCTTATAATAAATTGAATTGTGATATATAGGTAAGGGAGCGAACTGTTCGTTCTGTACCTATGTCTGGAGGTGGGGTGGCCGGCAGAGCGTCGAGATCTTCGCTCAGCGCAGGAACTCCGGACTCCCTAAGTGATAACGAAGCAGCTAGTGGTCTCGGAGCGAGATATAGGAAACCAAGTGTGCCAAGGTATAGAATGCAATAAACTGTCAGGTCGATAAATCTCTAATAAATGTTAATTTTTAGATGTATTTTCATACCAATATTTTTACAATAGATCAACGCTAACACCGGGTGGATCCCGACCGGGATCAAGACCAGGGTCCCGAGCAGGATCAAAACCTCCATCAAGGCATGGATCAAATCTTTCTCTAGATAGCACAGGTACGATAATCTTTTATATTACCTCTACTGTTTTTAAAAACACCATTATAAATATTCAAATAGTATGCATACTAGACCGAAGGTTTTTAACTCCTGCAGCTGAATACCGCTGTCGAGCTACTACTATTAGTTTTGATATAGCATGTCAAAAAATATAAATTTATATGGACACAATAATAGTACTGATATATTACGTTAATTATTATGATTGTTTAATTTTAGCAAAATCATTCAGCGTTCTCTGATGCAAATTCCTATGAATCTAAGTCACTAGGCTTTAGTAAACAAGTCGCTAGAATGTCGCTAAAACTGATTCTACGGATTTTGTTTTGGGATTAGAGACTGTCTGAAACTGGAGTTGCGTTTGTTCCTTAGACAAGCAAAAGTCGTCATTCTTAGTGACTAACTCGCTAAATTGTCAACACTGTGTAAGTGTTATTTTCTTCAAACAGATGATGTGAGCACACCATCGCGTATACCGATGCGTAAAGTGACGGCCACGCGTGCGTCGACTGCCCGAGCGGCGGCCACGGCCAGCAAGCTGGGTGTGAGCACGCCCAACGGTGGCTCGCGCCCTCGCACGCCCACCGGCTTCCTAACGCCTAGCGGCAGGTACGTAATCCGCATACTTGTTATTTTTGCTGTCCCACTAAAACCTCCCCTGTGGCCTTCATGGACACTGTGGAGAGACTCTGGGGCACCCTGTTCGGACCTTGTCAGTGTTTCTCCACCGCCAGAACCTCGCTAAATCACAACCCAGGGAGCAAAAGTGCACCCACCACACTCCCCCGGCAACATCGTGGTGCTAGCGACGACGCAGGGCCACGTCGTTATTCGTCTCGGGGCTGTGGCTAGCCCTATTTCGAAATATTAGGCTATGCAAACGTGGATAGATTATTTTAACAGCGCTTTTGGGTGTATTTTTGATTACTTCTGATATTTACGAATAATCATTAAAATTAAAATAAATTTTACGGATTATATCGTGGTCCATTTTAGATTTTACTTTCCCTCCATTTCGATAATTTGTAAGAATTAGTTCTTATTCAGTTTCTGTACAGTTAATGAATATGTATTTTTTAATATTAGCAGATAACCTATCCACGTTTCTTTTTCATGAACATACGATTGCCATTGATAGAAAAAAAAATATCAAGCGGGAATAAGAATACAAAAATGTATAAGAAATTTCATAAATTTCCCCAATGGCTGCCTCAAAGGCGATTTGTATATTAAATTTAGTACAACTGGTATGCGCACGGACAGGTATCCTAGCGGCGCGATGTACCGCACCTCGAGTATACCTACACTGTCACCGGTGCCGGCGCTAGTGAGGTACACACTATCATTGAAAGTTTGGCCTTGAGTTTGTCTTGTTCATGTGTATCGAGTTTTGCGGACGAAATTTTATTTGTGGTCTCTGTTATATGGTCTTCAATTTTCAATAGCCGTGTCATTTTTTCTGTGAAATGTTTTGAGTTTCCTTTTAAATTACGCCCGTAAAATAATATTTGAGATACACCGTTTTTATAAAAAGCACGTCACGCTTATCGAGGTGTAAGGGTATAGTGACGTCTAGTATGCGTCTAGTCATGTTGGAGTGCACCAGAATTTGGGGATTTTGAAGCTCACGGAATAGTACTGTTTTCGATTAGAGTATAAAGGTTACGGTTGGTTTTAAGGAAACAACGGGTACAAAGGCATGATATAAGTAGTTACAACAGCTAAACACAGCTTATCACAGTGTGGTTTTACTAACATAACAATAGTAGGATATTATAAAGAGCTTAAAACTAAATTATTACTTTTTTTTCTTCCCGCATGCGAATCCGAAAACGGAAAACCAATTAAAACAGCTCGACACATTCCCAGCCATCTTCGATGGCATCCGAACATCCCAAGTCCTTCTCTCACACTCACCCAGCATTCCAAACACAAGGTTCCACAAAAATTCCAGTGTACGTCGGTTCCCGGTCATACCGCTCCCCATCCGTTGAAAGACGATTGCAAATATCGAGAAAATCTCACTCCCGAGAAACATCCCAAGAGCCAAGCCCAACCACCCACGATCCCTCAAGGAAATCAGAGCAGAGAAGTCCCGAAGACGATTCCTCGCTCTTCAGCATATCGGGAATGACAAGCGACAATGAATATGAAAGTAATATAAGTGAATCGAGCGGCGAAGCTGCAAAGCCGACCCAGCGCGACGTCAAAGGGTACAGCTTGTAGAATGCTAGCTTCGATTTTTTGCCCGAATTATTATTTGTTGATGCTCTTTGATTGAAATTTAATTTTCTTATCGCAACCGTACCATCGCCGCAAAATACCACACTCCCATCAATTGCTTGTCGAGTTCATTCACAACATCTACCATCGCACTGTATATATATTATTTATCTGCGTTAACACAGGCCTTCAGGTAATGGATAACAATCATGCTTTGCACTACTAATGACAGAACGTATAAGATAGTGATATTACATAATTATCTGATTTCCGCTCGTACATGCACATCGTTCACTCATTCTTCTACTTTCACTGTGCAATTGCCTTTTGTATTGTATCTCCTTATTGGGAAAATGTAGCAATATAGCAACTGATTTTCCCTTATGTTCTTTTTGTAAATTATCTGTGTAGATTATCTTACAACTTCAATGCCTTGTTATATTTATAATAAAGGGTTTTTTATTATATCGCAACATTTTTCCTATTTGGTGATCTTTATTTTACGACTTTTATTGTATAGTCTTCGTTTCTATATATTTACTGATTTATGATTTGTATTTTCTTTATCTGTCATTGGTCATAAGACATGCAATTGGAAAGCTAAATAATTAATATGTATTCATATATTATTAATGCTCAAACAATTATTTTATCTCGGAAAGGCCAATGATGGTTCTAATGAAGATTTTTTACGCATGTCTTATGACAAAATATATTTACCTGTTCTGTCGTCTTATAATAACTAATTTTCTGTATGTCTGTCTGTGTTGCTCGCTAACATCATCGTAGAAGTGGGTCGTTTGCCTCGACCGAAGGACAAACCCCCGGACGCAGTCGCATCCCAGTACTTAAGGACCACCATACTAACAGTAATTTAAATAGGTAACTACTAAAAGTTTGTAGTGTGAGCTTCTAAATATACGTATCGTGTTTTTTTTTTGTAGTTAAAGCGAATCGCGTATTTTGGGCATTACAAAAATTATAGAAAAAAATTGGCGTAACGAGGAAACTTTGGTGTTTTGGATTTCTTTTTTTTTTGTTTTGATTTGTAGTGCTTTGTGCATGATGCGTGCCGAGAAAAGAAAAAGTATTAATGGGTAATTGTATGACAGGCAAAGGACTCCTTCGGGGAGTACGACGCCGGTGCGATCAGGCCAACAGACTGCCGTGAGCCGGCTGCTGAGGAAGCCGTCCGACGCCTCGGACACCGGCACGCCGACCACGCCAGCATCACGACGCGCCACTCCATCATCTCGAACGACGGAGAAACGCGAACCATTCCGACTTTAGACGATCTACTAGTATATAAAATAACGCTAACTCTTCGAACTTTAACATTTATAGATCATGTTAAATCGAGGATTTCCTCGTGCTATGCAAGTCGCTTTGACCATATAATCAATAATGCGAAGTTATACGTTTAGAATTTTCACCCACCTTGAATTCAACGATAGAGCGGCTTGTAGAAACACGGGCAAGTGCCGACGTACTATTAATTACTAACATACAATTATCCAATGCGCGAATTAAGCAAAGCTTAATAAAAAAAATATGCCAATACGGCTTTTAATGTAAGTGAGAACAATTAATAGATGGTATTAGTAAAACATAAAGTCTGCACTTGTTGCCTTGAATTATTTTTCTTCTGAAATCCGGGCCATTTTTCCCACTTCGTAATTACAATACTTTATTTCTTAATTTATTTGTGCTGTCATAATTTACGTAGAGTTCGACGCAGTCGAGTCGATGTGAATAAAATATATTTCTCTTATTTATTGTCAATGTTGCCATAATTGTTAGTGTACCTATGTTTTTGTATGTAAAATGAGTATTGTCTCTTTACAGAGACCGAAATGTGTGATGTCGTTTTGTAATATTTTCTTTAGGGACCATTTGGTTTTACGATTATATGAAGAAGATAGATATATCACGGGCAAAGATTTTTTTGTGGTTCCGTTCATGTAGCAACGCCAGGCTGCATAGTACGATGGATTGCTTAAAAACTTTTGCTCGTTATATGTTAAGGTGATAATAGATTACTTTTTCTTTTGTAATGCACAATTGTGTACGTCCCAATCTTAGTTTAGACATTTTTGTCATTAAACTTTATTTAAGAAGGAGTATCTTTAATTATGTACATTATTGTATATGTTTTTTTTTGTTTATTGATATTTATCACAGCAGCACAATCTTATGGACGATATACGGTATAATTTTGACGAAAATGTAATAACACACACGACTGTCGCCAGAGTCGAGCGTGTTTCATTTTTGTAAACGAAATCAATTTTGTTATAAAAAAACACTGATCGATAGATTTTTTAAAGTACATAAAGTACACTGTCGCAAAAGACATTGTTTAGAAACAAATATGTTTAAGGATAATTGATATTTATTGAAGTAACTGCTTTACAATGTATAACCTCTTTCAAAATGTTAACCATCGCTCACCATTTATTTTTAAGTATAATATTAAACTGTCCCTGTTAATTGCTTAATTATGATTATGAGAAAAATTAATCTGGTCATTTTTATTTAAATCATTGTTATATTTGTTATGTAAAATCGTAGCAAATCTACTAAAAGGCTTACGATATTTTTTGTATAAGACGATGTCGTCGCATTACATCAGTTTAAAATATCATAACAAAATACCTATCAAATTAAACGAAAAGTAACAATTTCACTTTGTTTTCTTACCCCTTTGAACATATTGTACCATCTGTAGAACTTTGGAACTTACGCGTTTAGTTAATTTATAGCTTTCATTGTGGCAATAATGTCTTTGTGTAATATCTTGGTAATATCAGAACAAGAAAGCCTGATCACCTGTTCGTATCTGTATGACTGGATTTATGATGGTAATAAATAGAATTATTAACTTTTTAAGGTATAATTATAGCCCTATACGATAGCCCTTTTTCACATGCCATAAAGTCCCTATGAGCGCATAATGTCCTCGTGGCGATACGGCCTCAGCGATCGATCTTACAAAAGATAGGAAAGAGAGAAAACATGCGGGAGATAAATAACATAGTGCACAAAAAATGCCTTGCGCAGACCACAGGTGCACTCTCGTCCTTTACTCTCGCAATCTGATGGGACTGATGACCGATACGAACGGGGTGAAATCAGGTGCAGGAGAGACTTTTTGCATGCCCACTGACAACCAGTTTATCCGCCTGTATTATCCTACCTACATAACCAACCTGTAAGAACCAACTACACAAAGTTGCTTCGTGTAGGATTTAAAACCATAACCTGCGGTTTGCAAGGCAAGCGGTATCCCGCTGCGCCACGAACATTATACTACTACTGCAATATTCGTGTGTTAAATTAATGAAATATAAAACTGTATATTATTGTTATCAGGATGTATAGCCGACTATGTAATAGTCTAGATAATTTATAACCTTAGTACTGAATAATGTAGGGTAATACTTTATTAAAAGTACCCTTTATCAAATTACTAGTGGTTTGGAGGTAGGTACCATCACAAAAGTCTAATATATCAGTAAATAATATTTATTATAACAGTGTCGATTACGACACGTTTGCTATCACAGAACAAAGTAATTATTCCGTTACACTATCAGTGACGAGAGAACCATATAGAAATATATGGGACTCCCCGAGTGGTCTCCACCAGCCCCTATAACCACTTCCAGCACCAGCTCCAAGTCATATCATATTATATGACTTATCATAAATACAACATAATAACATTATAACACAATATCATCATAACAATGTAAATTAAACAATATTAAAGATACTCAGCTTTCTAGAGATCCGTCGCTGACTGAAGACTGATAAAGACTGTTCAAGACTCTTCAAGACTGTTTTAAGACTGTCCGTTCTAAACGGTTACAACGTATTTATAGCAATCTCAATCCACTGAAGTAGTGGGGGTGACATTGTCAGTTTCATTACTCGTTTTACAATATTTTATACAATATCAATAATAAATTATTCTAATTGCATAGGGCTTTCCATAACAATTTTATAGCTGTTAATCAATAGTTAAATATCACCAACTAACAAGATATTTAATACAACACATTTCAAAGCATAGTCAATTTCTACTTCCCTCAATCGTCGCTGATAAAAGGAATAAGTCAAATTATAATCAAATTACTTATATCTATTTATATAAAAATATCACCGATGCTAACACGTGCATTAGGATTTCATGAGTGATTGTTTACATTTCAACGTAGATGGGCATAGGTAAATAAAAAACAGATATTGCAAGGCGTGACACGGAGAGACTATTATTCGGAGCATATTCGGCGTCAAAGCGTTTCGATGGGATAATTTATGTATAAATATCTGAGACAATCCACACACAGTCATCTGATCCCAAACTAGACAGACAACTGATACAATCACTGCACTGAAATACTTTTTTTCGTAAATATATACTTATTTAGATAAATAACACCCAGACACGAAGTGGGAATCAAACCCTCGACCTATTGGGTAACAACTAGGGCGTCTAACCACTAGCAAGCTTTGAGGAGATACCACTGGAGAGAGCATGATGCGCTAACCCCCTCTGCCAAATTTTTGTTCATATGTTCAGGTCATTCTTTATTTGTGTGCGTATATTTTTGAATGTGTTGCGAGTTTACTATAGTGTGGGTATGCGTGAAAGTGTATCTGTGTGAGTTTACTTCGCCTCCCGCACCCCGCAAAAGGGCCACGAAAAATTTGTTCGGGGAATCGAGGCGATACTAACTCCTTTGGTACTTTCTCTGAGCTAGCTAGCTAGATTAACGGGCCCGTCATAATGCAAAATAAAAAAAATGGATATTATGAAAAATTATACGATATGGCATAATTTAAACTGATTTCTTAAAAAATGTCAACCCATTAGCTTTTGTAGTAATTGTGAATTTGTGATGAGTCAAGTAGCAGAAAACTAATTTTCCAAAAAACTTAAAGCTTCACTTAGCGCTTATTTATAACGTTATAAATAACGTTTCATGACGTTTCTGTTTTATTTTCTTTGTAGCAACTCTGTTGTCTGACTGTCAGTCAATGGCTTGACAGTTGACGTTGTCAACTTGACGTTTGTGCGAGCGACGTGCGTGACTCAAGAAAAAAACAAAAGGATTCTGGGATTCTGTCAGAAGCAAGGTTGGTGAATACACGCGTTTTTGACAGTGTGAAAGTGAAAATTTTCTATTTTTCAGTTTTGCTTATTTGTTTATGATTTTGTTCATTGTGTGTGGTGGTGGTTTGTGTTACTGTAAAAGGGTAAGTATTTAAAATAGCTTTTACGGCCTAAATAGGCCCGGTTCAACATGGGCGATGAGTCGCCCGGTAGACCGCCTGATATTCCCATATCTCCTTCTCCGGCGTTATTTACCCAAGAACCCATTGCTTGCGAACGTGGTGTCAAACGCCCATCTAATGAACTAAACGAGATTTCAATCAGCCATCCAAACAAAAAAACCGTTTCTAACTTGGAACTACCCTCGGCGTCAATACAGACAATTTATACCCATCCAAGTATGGAGTCCGCTCGAGTATATACTGATAAAGATTGTGGTCCGTTTATTGTGCATGTGTCCCGAGTGGAAAATGATCCTGCAGCTGGTATAACCTTACGTCCCATTAAGATTGGTCAGGTTCTGATGAAAAATAATGTCCAGCATATTGTTAGGGGCGGAGTCAAAGTCGTTGGCCGAAATAGGATTGCTATTGAATTTAGTTCTGCACCTGCGGCAAACAGTTTCATTACCCACCCATGCCTTTCTTCATCCAATCTGGTTGCTTCGATTCCTTCATATAATATCACCCGTTTAGGTTTAGTCCGTGGTGTCCCGTGTGACTGGTCAATGACTGAATTTGCTGAAGCCGTAGAACTACCAGAAAACTGTGGGAAAATATTAAAACTCAGGAGGCTCAACAGAAAGTCCTCTTCAGAAGAAGGTGTCCACTGGATCCCTACTCAATCTGTGGTGATCACTTTTGAGGGTCAAATTTTACCGAATCATATCTATTGTTGTTATAATTCCCTTCCTGTAGAAGTATATCAGCTCCCTTCAATCCAGTGTCTCAACTGTTGCAGATTTGGACACATAAAATCTCAGTGTCGGTCCAAAGCTAGATGTTTCAAGTGCTGTCAAGAGCCATCCAGGCGAATCTTGTAATATTCAGAATGACAAAATATCTTGCATTTTATGTTCAGGGCACCATCAAGCTGTGGACAAACAATGTCCAGAGCACTCTCGGCAAAAATCAATTAAGACACTGATGTCCACTAATAATATTTCATATACAGATGCGGCCTCCCAGGTCCCTTCTGTGCGTCGTCCCTACTCAGATGTTGCCCTCCCTACCTACCACCCTTCATCCACACCCCCTTCCCCTCAATCTACCCTAAATAACCATCCATCTTCTATGTCCTATAGAAAAACTGTCTTTCGTAATCCCCGCCCCAGACCTTCTCTGCCTCAAGGATATGATAAGCAAGCACACCAGGCTATCATAAGCAATGTGCCTTCCTCTCTTCCAAATGGCAGTGCTTTCCCAGATTTATCCTCTCCTTCTCTGACTCCTGAAATGGCGAATGTATCTCAGGAGAATTTTATAGATCTTTTTATTGCTATTTTAGATAACTTCATCATGAAGTTTAGTGATTGTCTACCGTCCAACGTTGCAGAAAAGTTAGCCCGCCTCGCCTCTATTGCTGGTTCCAATGGACCAGATAAAAATCATCCAATGGAACTGTAGGAGCCTTGCTCCTAAAAAATCCGAGTTAATCCACCTTTTCAACAAATTCTCCCCCGTTGTTGCGGCAATTTCGGAGACTTGGCTGCGGCCTGGGACTTTATTTAGGGTTCCTGGTTATGCCTGTTTCCGGGAGGACCGGGACGATGGATACGCAGGATGTGCCCTTTTTATTAATAGATCCTTCCCTTTTACCCCTATTACTTTACCTGCTCACTCTAGGGAGATTGGTGCTGTTGCCATTAAAGTATTGGATATCAATTTCCTCTCTATCTACATTCCTCACCCTAATCCTTCCTTATCCTCAGAGCTATCAGCAATTTGTTCGGCTATTTCCCATCCTATAGTAATTCTTGGTGACTTTAATTGTCATCACACATCTTGGGGGTCGCATTATTGTGACTCCTTTTCCCCATGCCTTATTGATATTTTTGATGACTTAAATGTCACTATTATCAATGACGGCTCTCCTACCCATAGAGTTTATCCTAATCAAAACCCTCGTTCTGCAGTTGACTTAACTGCCTGCTCTCCTAATCTTTCTTCCCTTGTCTCTTGGAATACTCTCCCACAAACATATGGTAGTGATCATTTCCCAATTGTAATTTCTTTACCTCAATCTGTAAAGCCAGTCCCTTCCCCTGAGCCCCTCCTTAAATACAAGTTGCAAGAGGCGAAGTGGGACTTATTTGCGACTGAGATGGACAATAAAACTTCTACTATTTTAGCAGAACCCTCCTCAGATGCCATAGTCAATTATGATTTGTTTGTTAGTTCCCTAATAGAAGCAGCCGATTTACATATCCCTCGAAAGAAAAAAGGCAAGAAATGTTTGTCCTCTCCTCCCTGGTGGGATTCTGAATGCACTAATATGATTCATCGTAGAAAGGAAGCCGAACTGCAATATAATGAGTTAATGACCCCAGAAAATTTCCTATGTTTCCAGAAAGTCTCTGCCCAGACTCGTAAACTACTGAACCGAAAGAAAAAGCTAGGGTGGAAGAGCTTTTGTGAAAATCTATCTCCTAGAACTCCAGCCTCCCAAGTCTGGCGCAGTGTCAAAAAGTTTCGTGGTTCCCTCAACCCTCCATCCAATTCCTCTTTCGACTCATCTGCGTGGCTTATTCCATTTATTGATAATTTGGCACCCCCCTATGTCCCTTGCTCAGACTCCTTTCCTTCTCTTTCCGGGCCTCCCTCCTCTGCTCTCTCTGAACCATTTAATGAACCATTTTCCTATTCGGAATTCCAATTTGTTGTTGATGGTCTTAGGGATTCTTCTCCTGGTATGGATGGAATTCCCTATTCCTTTGTAGCTAATTTAAATCCCCCAGCTAAAACAGTCCTTCTTCATATTCTAAATAAAATTTTTGAATCTGGCCAAATACCGCAATCTTGGAAAAGTCAGCTCATTATCCCAATCCTTAAACCTGGTAAAGATCCCTCTAATCCTTCCTCTTACAGGCCCATCGCCCTATCTTCTACTGTGTGCAAGATCCTAGAGCATTTAGTTAAAAACCGCCTTGAGTGGTTTGTAGAAAAGCATAACATTTTAGCCAAAAGTCAATTTGGATTTCGTAAAGGCAAGAGCACTATGGATAGCCTAAGCATTCTATCCTCAGACATCCGTTTAGCATTCACAGAAGGGGAATACCTTGTGGGGGTCTTCCTGGACATTGCTTCTGCTTATGATAGTGTCCTTCTTCCGGTGCTCAGGCAAAAAATGCAACAGCTGAACATCCCTGTGAGGATTGTTCACTTCATCGCAAACCTTTTAATGTCCAGGAATATCTGTGTCCGATACCAAGGATCTGATTTCATCCAAAGACAGGTCTGGAAGGGCCTTCCACAAGGCTCTGTTTTAAGTCCTCTCCTATACAGCATTTACACCCATGACCTAGAACAATCCGTAACCCCTTTTTGTAACATACTTCAATATGCCGATGACTTAGCGTTATACATCTCTTCTAAATCAATTGATTCTGCTTCCTCCCGTCTTAACTCTGCTCTCTCTTATCTGAATGTCTGGCTTCAAGATCACGGGCTCTCGCTTTCTGTTTCCAAAAGCAACTTAGTAGTTTTTACTAGGAAAAGAAATATCCCAACTCCAGTTGTGCACTTCGGCGATGAAATCATTCCAGTTAAAGATAGTGTTAAATTTTTAGGGGTATTTTTCGATAGTCATATGACAGGTTCTATTCAGAATAACTACATTGCTCAGAAATGTGAGAAAGGTGTCAATGTGTTAAGAGCTCTGGCAGGAGTGTGGTGGGGTTCCCACCCTTACTGTCTGAAGCTCGTTTACCACGCTCTTGTTCGTAGTCACCTTGACTATGGTGGTTTCATAACAGAACCCTGCAATAAACTTCCGTTAGATAAACTGGATACTCTTCAAGCCAAATGTTTGCGTATAGTACTAGGTGCGATGAAATCCTCTCCTAAAAATGCTATGCAGGTTGAGTGCGTGGATCCTCCTCTACACATCCGGAGACAATATCTATCAGATAGATTTGTTTTCAAACTTTCCCAAGATTCTTCTCATCCTTTGCTTCCTCGACTTAGAGCTCTTTCACAAAAAGTTGCGGCTGGAGGATATTGGTCTAGTAAACTTCCCCCTAGACCCGTTCTAAGTTTTAATAAAATACAAAGTTTAATCTCAGTTAACTCAGATTCTAGCAACTCTTCTCTTTTTAATTTTGATTTCAATGCTCTTTCATTTATTCCGCGTATCATACTTGACTTGGGTATCTCAAAGTTTGAAGCAGGTGCTAACCAGGTATTTGAAGAATGTTTAACTCAAAACTTTCCTGACTGGCTTACAGTCTTCACGGATGCTTCTAAACTTTCGCCTGATGGTTGTGTTGGCGCCGCGGTATGGATACCGAAGTTTCATATAGTTCTAAGTTATAAATGTCCTCCACATTCCTCAGTGTTTACTGGGGAATCTGTGGCAATACTAGAGGCTGTTTCTTTTGTTGAATCCCATAATTTAAATAAGGTTTTAATACTTACAGACTCCAAAAGCTGCTTGCAAGCTCTATTAGCTAATCCATTTAAAAATAAATCTAAATTCCCTATTACCTTGCAGACAAAGGAAGTTTTGTACAAATGTAAGACAAGAGGTTTGGATGTTGCTCTGGCATGGATCCCCAGTCATAGTGGCATTATAAATAACGAGTGTGTGGATTCTTGGGCTAAAAGTGCTGTTAATTCTGGTTCTTTATCTCATTATAAAATCTTCCTCCCAGATCTTGTATCCCTTGCTAAAGATTTAATGTTTAGATCCTGGAATTCTCAATGGCGTGTTTCCAGTTCCACTTGTGGTCGATACTATGCTAGAATCCAACCAGTTGTTCCGAAAAAGCCTTGGTTCCAGAAATACCGACATGGCAACAAATTCGCAACTTCGACCATATGTAGACTACGTCTGGGACATTGTTGCACGCCTGTATTTCTAAATAAAATTAGGGTAAGGGATCACTCTCTCTGTGAGTGCGGTTTTGACGAAGGTACCACTGACCATTTTTTTTTTCCTGCCCTATATACCCTATATCACTCTATGATATCCTCCCTCCCAATATTCCGCGTCCTATTAATTTTCATTCCCTCCTTACGTTTGTTGATTCCCACTTTGTAAATATTCTCTTAAAGTATATTACATGTTTTGATATTAGATTGTAACTAACTTTTGTCTCGTGAATTTAACATCCCTTTGTTTAACCTAGTGACGTCCCTCCCTTTGTGTTAGTGTGTTTTGTTGTTTGTTGTAGGTGGTGGTCTGCACATTGAACAACATCTATGCTGTAACGTACGTAACACACCGATCAATCAATAACCACCGCGTGTGTAAGCTCACTACGCTGACATTGGCAGAATCGTGTTGGGCCTAGACTCAATGGAATAAGGCCAAAAAAAAAAAAAAAAAAAAAAAAAAAAAAAAAAAAAAAAAAAAAAAATTTTAATAATAACAAGTAAATAAATAATGGTAGGAATAAATATGGATGGATCCGCGAGGGATCGTGTAATGAAACTGATCCAGGAAAAAGATAGAATTGAAAGTGAAATACGGGATGAGACCTCAGTATTGGAGACCAATAATATTGGCATGGAAGAGCCTCTAGTAGATGGCGATGGGTTCCCGCGCGGTGACATCGATGTATACAAAGTACGGCATGCAAGACACCGAATTATTTGTAAGTAAACACCTCTTTAAGTTGTAGCCCGTGGGGTGCAGTAATAATTGCCATTTCCTCCTGTTGGATATCGCAAGCAAGACTTAGGGTGACTTCAAATTTGCAGCGCGGCTGCAGTGCGACTTTGGTAATCCATATAGGTACAACATATACGCGCGAGTCAGCACGCTAAGAAAAAACAAGAAGATGGGCAGCAGCTCTTTCTATTGCCAATGCCAATATGACCAGGTGAGGTGGCAAAGGGCACTGTGGCTAGTGAAATTATTCGAGCTTAACGGATTCAACACTTCATTGCATCTATTTACAGGCACCCATGTTGCTTACCATCTCACAAATGTCTCTCAACTTAGTTTTTTTCTTGCATTTTTGATTTATTGCTTGTCAAATTGTGTGATGGTCAAATTAAAGTATTTTCTTTCTTTCATTCTTACTTTTCACCTTAGTAAAGCTCGCCATACACATTCAGGTATGTTCGGTGCAACCCCACGCATATCAATTTAGCATTATCATTTAAGGTGTAGAACCTTACAAGGTATACCTGACAGAATTGCCTATACAGTTAAACTGTACAGGTCTTAGAGAAAGAAAACAATAGAGAGCTGGCACTTTCTTTCTCATTCGCGCAAGAAAAGGATGCATTTATATATATTATATGTGATAGAAAGAAACAGAGTATATGATTTTTTGTCCCTTAGCGTGTGTTCAAAATCTGGTGCACCTACGGTGCGTTTTCTTCGAGTACTCATGAAATTTTCTAGTTCACGACCTAGCTTTGGAGTTTTAAATTGAATTGCGTTATGAAATATCGTTTATACTACATAATAGGCGCATTTGAATAAATATCCATTAACACACGTTTTAAGTGTACAAATGATTATTTTCCGTTATTTTCTGTCCTTATCGGCGGCATGCTAGCTAGATGTCTTGTTATATTCTGTCTACGGTACAGGTAAACTGTAGCATGAATGGCCAGCTTAAGTTGAATTAAAAATAGTAGTGACAACAGGCTCACTCCCAACTGGAGACTTCATTGTACACAAGGCCTTATGTTATCATTTCAGGCCTTCAAAATGATCATAAGAATATTATGAAGCTGATTGAGCGAGGTCTTGCCGAGGTTCATTCAGGTCTCCTTGGCACCTCTAATGGCGAGGGACCTTCCAACCGCAGCGTGCCGGCTACTGCTTTAAATGGACATATGAATGGTACCAGTAGTGGCGACAATGTTGCCACTGCCACTTCAGAGACTGAACAATCTTTCGCTGTGGTTGGATTTGTACATGATGGATCACCTGCAGATATAGGTGTAAGTTTCCTAGTTTCCGATATATTTTGGGGTGTCTGGCTAAGAACAGCAACCTCCCAATCCTCCCATCTCCTCCCGTTGGGTGTCCGTAAGAGGAGACTAAGGGAAAACCAGAAGACAGGCAGCAGCATCTTTCTATTGGATTGCCTATCACCTATACTGCAATCCCCAAGACGCCTATCAAGCATGGGGATTATGTCAACCCCTCCCTTCTAAGGGGGAGGCCTTTGTTCAGCAGTGGACGTTTCGGATAATGATGAACTAATAATAATAATATATATATTAGCTAATAATGCATGTGAGTTTAGTTATTTGCTTTTAATGCAGCATTTTAGGCTGTGTAGCCCAGGACTTCCCAAACGAAGATTGTTGTAACAACCGATGGTTTCAAAAAAATATTCGTTATATGGTTGGTAAGCTATATGAATACAAAGTGGAAGGGGGCATGAAAATTTCAGCTATGGTCTAGGGGGTCATGTAAAAAAGATTGAGAACCCCTGGTAGACTATCAAAAAAAAAACAATAGTGAAACTATTTTGTTAATGTACAGACAGAATAGCGTGTTTTTTCCATTGGTATAAATTGGAAGGTTTTAAACACAAAATAAACTTCAGAGGGTCTATAAATTTTCATCTTTTAAAGCTTAAGGACCAACCTTATTAAGCAATCAGAACAACTCTAATTAAAACCAACACATTTAAATCCATCCTTTCCTCAGACATAACTAAGGACATGTATGTAACACAATAAGAAATGCACAGACTGGTTTTTTTTTTTTATTACAAGTATGTTTTATCGGGATTGTTAAATATATCAATAACAGATTTTTCAAAACCTGCTTATTAAATTGTTAATTATAGTTTTACATTGGACATATTAATTTTCAGGGTCTCTGCGAATATGATGAGATCTTACAATTTGGATCAGTGAACCACCAGAACTTTGAGGAGATAACCCAAATACACAATGTTGTGTCGCATTCGGTTGGGCAGAGAGTGATAGTGAAGGTCCGGAGACAGCATCAAATCCTCAACTTGACGATTGTGCCCCGACCCTGGCAGCATCCTGGACTGCTTGGGTGCCATATACAAAGAAAATCATAATTTGCTTCACAGACACATTATTATAATATAGAGTTTATGAGAGAGAGATTGAAGTTGTTAATTACCCCATCTAACAGACTAACTCTGAGAGTTGAAATAAGAAAGGTAGATTTAAAAATTAAGGAAGTGAGTTGTTATTAATGAACGCTAATTGACGCTTGTGAGTGCGACATTAAATAGTGTAAAGGTACAATCTATCTTTTTTATTATTGTGAAATATTTTGACGGGCCTGTTGGTCTAGCGGATAGACATTGACCGCTATGTGATAGGTCGTGGGTTCGATTCCCACCAAGTGTCTGGGTGTTATTTACCTATATAAGTAAGTATTTAAAAAAATAGTATT
Source organism: Furcula furcula (assembly GCA_911728495.1). Classification (NCBI taxonomy): domain Eukaryota; kingdom Metazoa; phylum Arthropoda; class Insecta; order Lepidoptera; family Notodontidae; genus Furcula; species Furcula furcula. The sequence continues at coordinate 14,026,363 of OU452264.1, forward strand.
TATGGATTAGCCTCGGTTGTCCATAGTACCATAGCACAGGCTCTGCCTAGTTTGGGGTCAGATGACCGTGTGTGTGGAAGTTTTTTTTTATACGTTTGGTAGAGGTCATCCTTAATGATTTTGTTGTGTCTTAAACGGTAAAATAAATAATTATAAACCAATTCAGTTTGTCATTTTCTTTTTTAATAAACATACCCATCGAACAGAAATAAAAACAACATTAAAAATAAATCTTATGATTAATCACCATAGCCTTAGACTTTTTCTTTGGCAGTTTAATTTTCACCTGTTTTTCACCGAATTTATTTGATATGTTTACAATCTTCTCTTCTCCTGCTTCTTCTACTTCTATTTCCTTCTCTTCTTGTCTTGTGACGTCATCGTCGTACATGTATTTCATTGAAATGTCAAAGTAAAGCTTGTCCTCGACTAATCTGTAGTCCGGTTTCGTTATCGTACCTCGGAGGCAGTCGTGGTAGTGGCAGACGACCTTTTCTTGTTCATATGTCTCACAAGAACCTAAATAGGAAGCATTTTTTTTTAAATTTGTTTTGGTGGCTATAAATTTGGGCCCGGTATCCCCGGAACGCACTTCGACCCAGTTGGATCCAAATTTGTTTTACTTGACAGATATAAATTTACATGGATAACGCAAGTATCATGATTTGTATTGAAACTAAGCGTGCCGATTTTGCAACACCTGCTGTGACGTCACGGCCGAAATTTAGTGACTGGAAGTCCAAACCGATTCAAAGACACCGATGCCCCGCCGATTTCTTTTAGTTTTTGTGGCCGACCGGCTACAACGCTGCCACAACAGACGCGCGTGGACTGTAAGTTAGTAGCGGCGACCAACCTTGACGTTTGGTTATCTATGTAAATCTATATCTGTGTTTCTTGATTTCTTTTTTATTTTAGAGAGGAGAAAGGCAAGACGCTCGCCTGATGGTAATCGACACAGACAGCTGCATTGCACTGCCACTCGTCACTCGAGACATTAATTACAAAGTCTTGAGCCCAACAATTTCACCATGAAGGCACCGTAAACTTTGTGTTGGTTTTTCCTTACTGGCAAGGACAATACAGGCCAATCACCTGATTTTCTGAAAGGAAGGTAATCCATAAATCTGTCTTGCGCCTGACCTCTCCCCCGGTCGTGTCGGTCTTCCGCCCCATCGGATTGTGGGAGTAAATGAAAAGTGCACTTTGGCCTGCGCAAATTGTTGCTTGAGCATTCTAATATTGCATAGTTGGCTATGAGCCGTATCGGTATCCGGGTAAGAACAGACACACCCCCCCCCCCCCAACTCCTGCCTTTGGGTGTTCGTAATAATAGGCGACTAACCTGTGCTTCTGTTCGCTCCTTAATTACCTAACAGGGGCGTAGCTACCGCCGTATCAGCCGTACCAATGATACGGGGCCCCGGGCTACAGGGGCCCCGAACACGTGTAAGCAACAATTCGTAAAATCCATGTTCTCACATAATCTCTTAGGGCGTAAGTACCATAATTTGGGCACCCCAATAAATTTTGATACGGGGCCCATCTAAGGCAAGCTACGTCACTGTTACCTAAGTAAGTATACTACATTACTGACCTGGTCTTTCTACTCTAACGGTAAGCACGGCTCTCTCCGGCGCCAAGTTCTTGAAGAAGACGAGATAGCAAGCTAGCATCGTCCCAGTGCGCCCGCGACCGTGCCGGCAATGCACCCCTATAATCTAAAATATAACTATAAATATAATGTCTTGTGTATCATTTATCATTCATCGGGGACAACTACAATAAATTAAATTTAGAACATCGTTTCTCAAACTGGGGGTCGCGCTTTAGTGTAAGGGGTCAATCTATCCCAAAACTAAAACTTATATCCAAAAGTTATTGAATTTAAAACATAAACAAGTAATTACTAATAAATATTTTAGACACTTTAAAATAAATAGTCCGATATGATCGATACTCGATTACCAGTGGTTTTATATAAAAACTTTATTGTTGGCCCCAAATTGCTATGAGTACCATTTTATTGTTATCACTATTGACATAACTATACTATCTAATAGTTGTAATACAAACCTAGGGCTTTAAATTAAAATAATTGTAAACTGAGCGTAAAGTATTACTTTGAGTATTTGCAACTAGCGCCATCTGTTGTCCACTAGCTTCAGTGGCATGCCTGATAACGTTATCAGGTCAGCCCAGCCCTTAGATTAGTCCTTTCTCCAAGGCCCAGCCTTAGCCAAGTTGTCATTGTACATTACGAAACGCTAGAGAATCGAAAATAAATGTACGGGAATGGCATACTCGTATCTCTTCGCTCAGTAACGTAAGGGGACCGGGATTGAAGCTTGTAATTACTTACCTCTAGCAAAATCAAACCGATGGTATTTCTGAACGTAACCGCATTATTTGCTAATAATGCCTACCGGGTAAAAAGAAAATGTTGCCGTACCTTCGGGTTTAGTAAATTAAAACTTACCTCTCCCCTTATTTCAGCTCTTTCACAAATCTCGATAAACTTTATAATTTGCTTCAAAGTGGGCACACCGAACTCCTTTATTCTAATCTCGCTCCATTTTAACTTCTTCTCACACTCCAAAATAGGGGGGATCTTCTCCGGCGAAAGTGTAATCAAATGGTTGATACCAACATCCACCAAATAATTTAGATTTTCAACTGTCTGAGGACACCCCATTGCCGCTATTTTGTTTTCGATAAACCAAGAAAAATTGTAAGGGGGATAGGATTCATACTCTTTTTTTTCTTCCAATATTCCCTCCGGTTTTTCTTCCAATATTTCCTCCGCTTTTTCTTCCTCGCGTTCCTTCGGCTCTTCTCTATATTTATACCACAGTTTAGCCAATTTGACGTTAGGCCTTTTCGACACGGAACTCATTTTCACAACCCTATTGGTTTAATCGATCGATTATAAAATTACTAGTCGTAAACAGTACTGGTTTGGAAATTCGTGAAGTTTATTTTTAAACGCAACAAGCGTAAGCCACCGTTGATACTAAGCCAAACTGGATTGGCACATGCATTGGCATAGGCCATTCGGCGGCATTTTGATGTTGTATTTATAGAGGGAAAATTCATTTAGGAATAATTGGGCTGCTATTGTCTCTGCATTAGAGCTTGAATTGAAAAAATGTGACCTATAAGACCACCCACGTACCTAATCAATTTCTATTAATCGATGTCCGACTGACAGGTTTATAAAATTAGTCAAGTACATGTTATGTGGTAGGTAGCCTCCGTGGCGCAGTGGGAAACCACTTGCTTTGCCTGCCGGAGGACGCGGGTTCGAATCCCGCGGAGAGGCACAAATTTGTGTAGTTGTTCCATATTGGATAGAGGCTAATCACTTGATTGTCTGTAAAGCAAGATGATGCGGATGGCCATGTAAAAAGTCCGTCCGATAGTGAAAGTGCACTTGTGTCTACGCAAGCACTTGTGCACTACAGTATCTCCCGCGTAGACGGCTGATGTCGTATCGGAAGGGAGGACTACTAAGGCAAAAGTGCGCCGAAAAATAAGACTATCGATTATCTATTTATCTACTTAACATTCCTTAACGGAGACCGGGGTTGTCGAGCTAGGTTAAGATAATGGACTGTTAAAGGGCCATAACCGGAGTTATGGTGGTGGTGAAAAATAGATAATGGATTCTTTGCTGAAACAAACGGACGTTTTTTTGTCGGCACTTGGGCCTAATTGGTGGGACTACCCACCATTTAGGCCCAAGTGCCGTATGTAATACCTACAGAAGAATAAAAAAAATATTAGCAAAATCTGATACTTAAAACTTTCAGATAAGCTAGCTATCAATTTAACTCCAAGGTCCAGTGATTAAGATCGGCTGCTGTGATCAAGGTTCTGCGTTTAATCCCACGACGTCGGGACGTGTTATTTATGAAATAGGTATAAAAGTCTTCCGGAATTCTTAGTGTCACGGCTAGCTGTGGCTAGGTCCACTGGTTATTGCCGGGCCTTTGATAAAAGGCAAGTTGGTATCTATTGTTTAGATAATATTAAATTGCTTCATGCAAGTTTACCGCACTCACAGACATCAATTAACTTTAATTGCAATTAAGTCATTTTTTGTATTCTATTTATTTCGACTCTCCGAGTCTCTTATGATTATCTTTTAGTATTAATTACGAGATTATAGGTATATTTACTCACTATCCGCGTTTGAAGTATTATTTGGCTTCTAAAGTCGAAATATTCCATTTACAAAATATGACTTAATCACAATTAACTATAATTGTCGTTTGTAGGTGCGGCAGTAAAAGACACACCAATACACTCATTACAATTTGAATTTAGAACGCACGAGCGTTATTTAAAAAAAAAGTTAAAAAAAAGAAATTAAAACAAAATAATTTATTGCCAGAAAAAAAAAAACAATATTACTTATAATTAAATCACAGACTACTCTAGTACTTTTTTAGTAGTTTCCTTGGCCGTTTGTATGAATTCCTCCATCACGTCGCCACTAACTCCAAATCTCAGAGGGTTGTCCTGCGTTAAATATTCGAAGTATATGCCCACTGCCTCTTCTTGTTCTGGGAAATCTATTGAACCTGAAATACAGACATGATTATTTTTAATAGGTTTTACCTACATGTTGGGGGTAGCTTTTGCAAAACCGGCTGTTGCGGACTCAATTCCTACTGTCGCGCTCACAAACGTTGAATAACATTAATTATCATTATTACGCCGTGGAGTGCTGGCTAAGAATTGCATCACCCCCCCCCCCCCCTCTCCTCCCGTGGGTGCCGTAAGAGGCGACTATTAAAAATCAGAAGACTGGCAGCAGCGTCTTCTTTATAATATCCATCTCATCCGAAACTGCGGTCCCAAGACGCTTGCCAAGCGTAGGTAGGTTCAGGAGTGGCTCCACAAGCCCAAATAATCAGCTTCAAGATAATGGCTTAATTTGAATGAATTTAAGTTTGTGAGTACGGACGGAACTAAGTATTTGCAACAACTTTATGTAAGTGTTACTTCTATTGTTTTTAGAATAATACATGCTCTTCACCAGATTGTCTGACAAGAAGTCTTTTTCGTAATGTCTAAGGCTAGTAGCCAGGGGCGTAGCTACAGCCGTACCAATGATGCGGGGCCCCCTGGCTACAGAGGCTCCGAACGTGTGTAAGCGAAAAATCGTAAAATCCACGATCTAACTCGTCTGCTGCGCCATGTTTCGAACAGAACATTGTTCGTGAACATTACATAAAGGACACCCATTATGTAATCAAGCGACACGGCTTGAGTGTTTTGTCGAACAAAACCTCTCGAACATTTTGCTGGTGCTGGTGCTGGTGAGATCGCTCATTTTATTTATGTTCGACTTTGACGGAGGAAGACGTTTCTCCCGGAATATTTATTTTTATTAGTAAAAAATATTTCAAAACTTTGTTTACTGAACAAGTCGCAGTGGACGGGAAATTTTCAATGTTCACTGAACAATGTTCAAATATTAGCAACAGACCCTGCTTTAGGCCGTACCTTCAATTGGGCCCCTCAACAAATGTTGATACAGGGCCCGTCCCGTCTAAGGTAAGCTACGCCACTGCTAGTAGGTATATTCTCAAAGCACAAAAGATGTAGTTTTAATATAAGTTTTCTAGCAATCCTACTTGTGGATTTAGAATGAAGAAGGAATGTTGAATTGGAAAGTCATTACACGGTCGTATCATTTTGCCCCCGGTCGGCCGTGTCGTGACTTTTAACTGAAAAATCATAATTTTTCAAACATCGAAGGTGACATTTGCAGATTGTCCTTGTCATAAACAATTTTTGATTACGCAAATAACTAATGTACTTCATGATCTGGAATTATTTATGATTTATTTTTATTATGTTCATTTTTTGGTTAGTTCTTTGTTTGACTTTGGCTAAAACATTCCCTCGGAATGTAAAAGCTCGATGTTTAGGGTGTGGGTGGAGAGCAGCGAAGTTGCAACCCCCGTTCAAATGCCACTAAACGGTCACCCATCTATGGTCTGACCTTGCCCGACGTTGCTTAACCAAGTGATTGATTGCCGAACAGTGATTACAACTATGAGCGCCTCGAACATCTATATACTATTTAAACAGTATATCGATGGCATACACAGTATATAGAGAAGAGAAGCTCAGTCACACAACGAGCTATGGAGAGAGCTATGCTCGGAGTTTCTTTGCGCGACAGAATCAGCTCTCAGAATCTGCAAGTTTAAGTGGCAATGGGCAGGCCACATCGAACCGATAACCGATGGGGTCGAAAGGTTCTCGAGTGGTGACCACGAACCGGAAGACGCAGCGTTGGCAGGCCTCCCACTAGGTGGACAGACGACATTGTGCGCGTCGCAGGTAACCGGTGGATGCTAATAGCCAATTGTCGTTCATTGTGGCGTTCGAAGGGGGAGGCCTATGTTGATGATATCGACGGCCTCGAAGTAATAAATATTACCTCACTCTTTACAGGAAGACGGTAAAACAAAAATACACCTTACGTCTACATCATAAAGACTTGCTATTATTTTCCACCGAAAGCGATAAAAACGTTATGTTTTGTACGAACTACCAAGATTTATTGTCCAAAGCATTAATTTTCGTGCAAAACACACGCTTTGAGCTTTTATTCCACACAGACAGGAGTTTTCTTGGCTTCTGTTTACGAAATATTAGGTATATTTGTTTTCTGACAGTTTTTTTTATTAATTACAGGAAAATATATTATTATTGTCGACACGATATCTTTACTTAAATGTATTTTATTTTATTCTGTTTATATATAAGTAGGGATTCGAAAGTAGGGTTTTTCGGAATATCTAACAATGAATTCGCATTTTTTTTTAATAAGTATTTAAAAAGATTATTTTTTATATATTTTATGTTATTCTTAACTTATAATAAATAAACAAAAACTGGGCCTAAGGATTATCACAAAAACATTTGAGTAACCCAAACTGGCATAAATTAAAGAAAAAATATTCCGCGCTGTAATAGAAACACTGTGCTTTCTCCCAACCTTTGGGACCTGCATCACAACTTATAGTGGAACTTGATTGATTGATTTTATTATATTCTACAGTTTTGAATTTACCTATCATTCGCAATTTTAAATCATATCAAAAAGAAATGATTTAATGTTGCCCGTTAGATCAAATAGGATACTTGTACTTTTATAATCTTACTGTCACGAGATAAAAAAGCGTAGGTATATTTCGTAGACAGAATATAACAAGACATCTAGATATCTAGCTCTTAGAGGAGATACCACTCTGAGCATCTAGCTAGGCGTGATGAGGACAGAAAATAATCATTCGTACACATAACACACGTCATGGATATTTATTCAAATGCGCCTACTAAGTAGTATAAACGATATTTCATAATGCAATAGATTGTGAACTAGAAAATTTCATGAGTACTCGAAGAAAACCGCACCGGCGGTGCGCCCGGTGCTGAACACACGCTGAAGGACAAAAAATCATATGCTCTGTTTCTTTCAATCACATATAATCTATATAAATGCATTCTTTTCTTGCGCGAATGATAAAGAAAGTGCCAGCTCTCTATTGGTTTCTTTCTCTAAGGTATATTTATACTGCGTAGTACAATGACTGTGGTACAATGATTCCATAAGTAAACCTTCCTAGACGTAGATTTTCTCAATAATTAATTTGATCTCTGTTCAAATCAACACATTGTGACCAATAACACTCAGAATACATAGATATTGTCCAAAATTCCAACGCACCTGGCCTGATCATTCGGATGACGTTCATGGCCTGGTCAGGCAGGAACCTGTGGAAGTGCACCAAGTAGCACGCCAGCATCACACCGGACCGACCCCGGCCTTGACGACAGTGGACGCCCATAATCTGAGGATTATAAAATGAATTAAATTAACTGCTGAAAATATCTTAAAAATAAACTATTTTTGAAATAATAAAAACCGACTTCAAGGTAAATTATCTAAAAAGTATAAAATAACGTAAAAATATTGAAGTCTGTGCTAGCACATCATGTTAGCTAAGACTAGCACGAGCTGACACCTACTTCAATATATTTTCGTTATTTTATGTTTTTTAGATAATTTACTTTGTACTTAGTCGGTTTTTATTTTTTCAAAAATAGTTTATTTAACACTTTTTAGTGACTTTTATTTTAGCAATAAACTATTTTTAAAAAATAAAAACCGACTTCAAAGTAAATTATCTAAAAAGCATAAAATAACGAAAATATATTGAAGTCGGTGCTAGCACATCATGTTAAACTAAGACTAGCACGAGCTGACACCGACTTCAATATATTTTCGTTATTTTATGCTTTTTAGATAATTTACTTTGAGGTCGGTTTTTATTTTTTTAAAATAGTTTATTTAACACTTTTTAGTGACTTTTATTTTACCAAGACAGGTATTAGCACTATCGCGCAACTCGAACGTCTACGTCACAGTAACTTACTGAAAACATAAAAAGTTTATATCTCTTAAACTACTGGACCGATTTTGATGAAACTTATACTCTACCCTAATTTGAAAAATACTCTAACTATTGCAAAAAGAATTTTTGAAATCGGACCCGTAGTTTCTGAGAAATCCGCGGACAAACCTACATACATACATACATACATACACTGATAAAATTTGGTAAATTTGTTTAGAAGCCCACATAGACTAACATATATTAATATTACGCATTTTTATTAATATTACATACATACGCGTCGAATAGAGAACCTTCTTTTTGAAGTCGGTTAAAAAAATAGGTATCAGCACTATCACGCAACTTGAAAGTCTAGGTTACAGTAACTTACTGAAAACATAAAAAGTTTATATCTCTTAAACTACTGGACCGATTTTGATGAAACTTGTACTCTACCCTAAGTTGAAAAATACTCTAACTATTGCAAAAAGAATTGTCGAAATCGGACCTGTAGTTTCTGAGAAATCCGCGGACAAACCTACATACATACATACACTCATAAAATTTGGTAAATTTGTTTAGAAGCCCACATAGACTAACATATATTAATATTACGCATTTTTATTAATATTACATACATACGCGTCGAATAGAGAACCTTCTTTTTGAAGCCGGTTAAACAAGGTTTCCGGGACCCGTGGGATTACTATCGCGAAAAAGTGTTGAAAATATCTAACTGAGCTTTATCTAAAAAGGGATTTTTTATAGATTCTTTTGTCATTTTGATTTAAATAATAGTTAAGTAGGAGACAGGTTTCTTTCTTGTATTAAGGACCGTTCATGTTGGTACCACCGCAGTGTTAGATGTCAGGCAGCAGCGGTCTCTGTAGGGGCGGAGGTCGAGTCACGTGAGGGTTTTTATCCACTACGGCGGCCTTTAAGAGCACGTCTCTGATCGGAGCAGAACAGCCTACTCGCAAAGACGCAGGCCTACACTAAACTGTATCTTCACAGACGCAGCAGTAGGTACCACCGTGCTCGTGCTTCGGAGGCACGTAAAAAGTCGGTCCCTGTTCTTGTCATTTAGACAGCAGCCTTCAAGCCACAGAGGTACGACAAAAAGAACACGCTGTATTCTGACCTCAGGCAGAAGATTCCTGTGCAAAGTGCACTTTCATCAGCAGCCGAACCCTTCTACTGCTGAACAAAAGGGCGAGGCCTTAGAAGGGAGAGTTTTGCATAATCCCCACGCTTGGCAGGCGGCTTGGGGATCGCAGTATAGGTGGTAGGTAATCCAATAGAAAGACGCTGCTGTCCGTCTTCTTGTTTTCCCTTAGTCGCCTCTTACGGGCACCCAAAGGGACACTTTAGCCGGTAATAATACCGAACTCAAGAACATTTAATTATTAGATCTGTTGCTGTTGCCAAAGGTTACCAACCTTCATTATCGAGTAAAACATAGTTTATTAGTAAATTGGGTTTGTTTTGTTTTCGTCAAAATTTGTTGAGTGAGACGCTAATCCATTATATTATGGCAAATAGCCATGAAATGTTGATGTTAATCCTTGGCACACGGGACATTTGGATTTAATTTGCGACGTCAGATAACCATGCACTTTACCTAAATCTTATAAAAATATTAAGCAGATATTAGAATGGAACGATATACTTACTTAAAATAATTTATTTAAATTACATTATAGTGCATGGTAAACTGTCTGTATTTCAAATATACATTCACATACATCATACCTACGTACGTGCATGTTTCTATGCAATTAAATTTTATTCCTAAGTACTTAACTAGTCTACTTGTTATTTTTATAATAATAATAATATCCCGGGACAATTCACACACGGTCATCTGATCCCAAACTAGGCAGAGCCTGTACTATGGAAACCAGACAACTGATACTAATACATATATACTTTTTTTTTGTAAATACATACTTATATAGATAAAACACCCAGACACTTGGCGGGAATCGAACCCACGACCTGTTGGGTAGCAGACAGGGTCACTAACCACTAGACCAACGGGCCAGTCAGTTTATGTCTTAAAGTTCTTATACTTAACTAGCTGACCCACGCAGCTCCGCCTGCGCTATTTTTACGTTAACTAAACTTTTAATAGCAGACATTCGCATCGAATACATAACCTCCTTCTTTATAGTCGGTTAAAAACTTCGACCCACTTTTTACTTGCTCTCCGAAGCACGGACCCGTTTAGTTCAATGACCTTACCTAACGTTGCTTAACCCGATCGATTACAAAACCTTGATAACAACTCTCTATGAGTGTTCCCTTACTAATATTTATTATATTTTTAAAAAAAATTGATAAATCGGACCAAGCGTATAACCAACTACCCATTTTGACTATAATCCCCTCTCCCAAAAGAACCGTGCTAGATTACGGGATAAAAAGTATCCTATAAATCATACCAAGTTTCATTTGAATCCATTCAGTAGTTTCAGTAGTAGTAGTGATACAGACAGACAGACAGACAGACAGACAGACAGACAAAAATTTTAAAAATTACATTTTCGGCCTCAGTATCGGTTATAGAATGCCCTCCAAATATAATTTTCAAAATATCTTCAATGTACAGAATTGGACCTGTTACAGTTTTATTATAAGTATAGATTGAATGCTACTTATTTGATTTGATTTGCCATTGGCTATTTTTCTGTTAGTAAAAAACAACAATAAAACTAGGATTATTACTGAAAATATCTTGTCTAAAACAAAGCTATACAGCTATCTGGGATTTAAACCCAAGACCTCACGAACAGCAGCTGCCTTCAACACATACCGAGGCAGTCTAACGGCGAAAATATGTCGTAATATCACATATTTACACACCCTTATGTGGTGAAAGTGCCTTCAGTCCGGACTAAGCGGTTTGCTTCTTAATTTATAATAAGGACAGCTAAGGACTGGAACAGTTTGCCTGCGTCGGTTTTCCCGCCCGATTATAATGTGGGTGTCTACAAGACTAGGCGAATAGACTAGGAGTGAATAAGCTTTTAATAAGCTAGTGTGTTTTGCCATCCTCGGTTGCGTTGCCGCTTTCCATCAGGTGGGTGCAGTCAAAAACATACCAAACACCAGCTTACAAGTAGAAAAAAAAATTAAGAAGAAACTGCTGTTTTTTATTATCACTTTTTTGCCCGACTGCCCCAGATGAAAGGGTATGTTTTTATTTAATTTGCAATGAAAATAATATGATATGTAGCATTTTATTTTTTGGTTACGTTGAAACTTACCTCTCCATTTTTATCGGCCCGTTTACATACATCGATGAATTTCTTGACATGATCTAAAGACGGTGGTTCAAATTCCTCTATGGCTACTTCTGTCCACCTTAGCCTTGAAATATCGTCGACCGGTGGTTTTTTCCCTGCAGTTAATGTAACCAAATGCGTGATGCCCTGATTAACGAGAAACTTCAGATTTTCTTTATTCCTAGGAAATGCCATCGCTGCAATTTTTTTCGGAATGACCCAAGAAAATTTTGAAGGTGGGTACGCGTCTACTTCTATGTCTGGGAATGGATTTTCTGGGATTATAACTGTTAGTTCATTTCTTATTTCTTTCCTTGCACCGGCCAAGTTCTTGTCGTCCTGCTCAGTTATATCTTCGAATCTACTAATAACTGGATAATCCTCAGCCATGGCTGTTTGTTGTGATGCCACTGTTACAAAAAAAAAATAGAAATTACTTATTTCGCGCGCAAAATTATTTATTTTTAAATCTCAATAAAAAATACGAACACGAGCACTTTTCACACTGACAGCTACTGTTCTCGCGCTTGACCATCTAGCGCGATTTTTGTGCGATTACTGACGACCGGTGTTAGGGCGAGAAAAAGTTGGCACATAAATGCTGGAGGATGATGTATTTCTGGAGTCCACGTTTACATTACAAACGTTTAACACGATAATGAAGCGTAATGTTGAAAAAACTGTTTTTTTACGGACAGATTAAGTAAGTACTAAATTGGATGAAAAGGCGATGAGTTAAAAAAAACTGACGTAAGCCAAGGATATTTATTAAACTGCAAATATAAATGAAATTATAATTTCACAAGCCAGACTGTCGCTGTTTTTAAATTAAGAAAAGAACTTAAGTATCTTTTACCTTTTTTTTAGTATCACTGATGTATCGAATTGAAGACTGAAGTGTTGAACACTGAACATCAAACAAGACCCATTATTAGAAACAGTAAAAAAAATTGCATGTTTGTACAAAACAAAATTAACCTTATTATAAAAAGTTAAAACTTAAATTCAAATGCTTCTTTTATTAAATATTTAAGATTACTGCGTAGGATTTTGAACTTTAAGGTTGTAGATATAAGGTGAATAATATCTACTTTATTTTGTATCCGAAAGGCGTACTTACGTATAATTTTATTGCATCACACGTATATCGATGATCACACAATACTCATTTAATAGTAAGTAAATATAAAACCACGACAAATTGCTTTTTTATATAAAATAAATAACAATAATCAACCTAATGCTACAAAGAACAGAGTGCTATTTCATAAAAAAATGTCGATAGCACGCGTAATCTCACCTGTCCCACACGAAGACAGATTTAGACAGAGTTTTCGGGTCACGTCGCGTCATCCCGTTGATCTTGAAAAAGTTTGTACTGCGATTCACCACGCCCTTGCTCGTCTTCTTTTCAATCTTTTTATAGAAGAGAAAACCTTCAAAAGGTACCTACTTACCCCCTGTATTTTTACTTTCCTTGGGTACCCCGTCACCGCAGGGGCGGTTTTATTTTTTACCCACTACAGCTTGTCCCACTACAATTGGCAGTGAGACATGGACAGAGGGATAGAGAAAGGCATTTGAGATGTGGTGTTGGAGAAGAATGGAGGAAATAAGTTGGACAGAAAGGAAGACGTATGAGGAAGTTTGGAAATTGGTTGATGAAGAAAGAGAAATTCTAAGATCAATTGAGAATAGGAGAGGAAAGATGTTTGGCCACTTGATACGACACTACACCTTCTATAAAACCATAGTGAAAGGTAAAATAGAAGGGAAAAGGGGAAGAGGAAGACTAAGGCGTAGTTTCATGAAGCAGGTAGTAGAAAAAGTGGATGGAGTGTTGTATCCGGAGGTCAAAATAAAGGAATATAATAGATCGGATTGGAAATTGCTTAACCGACAAGAGCTCTTAAGTTGGAGAGAGACAACCTGTCCGGCGACCTTCGTCAACGCTGAGGATATACCTACCTACTCTAGCTAGGCTATCCATTCGGACCTCGCCAGTCTCTACAACGCTAAACCCTCGCTAGAGTACATCCCGGGGGAGCATAAATGTAAGCTCCCCCAGAAACCCACGCAAAGCTTGCGACGACGCAAGGCCTTCCATCTCGTCGGTTCGGGGTCGCATTAGAACGCACAGAATCTGGCAGCAACAGCTGACCTTTTAGAGAAGCTCAGAGTCACACAACGAGCTATGGAGAGAGCTATGCTCGGAGTTTCTTTGCGCGACAGAATCCGCAATGAGGAGATTCGCCGAAGAACCAATGTCACCGACATAGCTCTCAGAATCTGCAAGTTGAAGTGGCAATGGGCAGGCCACATCGCTCGAAGAACCGATAACCGTTGGGGAAGAAAGGTTCTCGAGTGGCGACCACGAACCGGAAGACGCAGCGTAGGTAGGCCTCCCACTAGGTGGACAGACGACATTGTGCGCGTCTCAGGTAACCGGCGGATGCAAGTCGCCAATTGTCGTTCATTGCGGCGTTCCAAAGGGGAGGTCTATGTTCAGCAGTGGGCGTCTTCCGGCTGGTGATGATGATGATGCACAGAATCTAACCGTAACCTTAGTGTGTCTAGATCTAGTTCTAGATCTTAGCTCTCATTATAAACGAAGAAGCAAGTCGCTTAATCCGGACCAGAGAACATTAAATTAATGACCGGACTTTTAATGCTCTAAGGTCCGGACGCAAGGCACGTTCACCACATAAGTACGTATACACCTTAGATCATATTATAGTCTAAGGTATACACATAATAAGGCCATACGTAAGTTCCTTCTTTTGTGTATTTAATTGTGGACCAATAAAGCATTATCTATCCATCTTGATTTATATAAGATCTTGATTAAGGGCCTATCCAGATACCTATACAAGGTCAGGTGAAAAATAAGGCTGACAGAATTACCGTATTCTGTACAGGGCCCCAATAGGTTGTGGGATCGTTTCTCACCTAGTGTCTAGGTGTTATTTATCCATTTACGTATGTAGGCATTTACAAAAAAAATATACATATAAGCATTAGTATCAGTTGTCTGGTTGCCATAGTACAGGCTCTGCCTTGTTTGGGATCACATGACCGGGTGTGGATTGTCCCAGGATATTAACAACGACGGATGATTCTGATTTAAAACATGAAGCGCGCACCCGCAATCAAGCGTCGACTGCTGACAGCTTAATTTATTTATTTATCCTGGGCTCCGTCCGTACCACGTTGGTGGCCTTTGTGGAGAAATCTGGGTACCTAACCGCTCAAGATTGCCACCTATATGTCAGTAAGAATACGGAACTGACATTATTTCGGGCCAATGAATATAATGTTCTTACATTTTCATGGTCATGGATGGACAGAAAATAAAACTGTTAGGTAATTTTATAAACACACGTTTTCGTCGGAAAATAGGGTTGGCCACTACTTATTAACATTAAAATAGATTTATAATTCGAGTCAGAAGTTTGACATTAGCAGTGTTACCACTTTTTTCTTTTTTTAGTAGGGATATTTTATTCAAATTAGACTATTGGTATTATTATTCTTGATTTTCTTTTCGAATAAACTGTTTGTTTACAACTCATCCTAAATTCATTGCGAAAATTATAAAATTGTACTGGCTTCAGGATTTTGCCCGACTGCCCCAGAAAGAGACTGGATATATTTGATGCACGTATTCCCGTCTTCAGAAGGATTGCACTAGGGTGTTTTACTTGGTCTCATTAACTAACTAAGTATGCATAATTATTTTTAATGTAATTTGCAAATGTTGCAATGTACTGTTTTGTTCTGATTTAAATTATTAACCCACTTTTCTTTTATTTTTTGTTTTAAATATTCATTTTTCTTTCATAAGTTATACTTACTTAATAAAAATTAAATAGTCTGGAATTGTTGTGCTAGCCAGATACACATGTCAAGGATTGTGACTAGATCAAACAATGATGTTGTAATTCTGTTTAGTATTATCGCTGTCTGTTTTGTGTATTATAAATAAATAAAAAAAAATAAAAAAAGGGCAAAGTTTTTCGAGAGTAGGTATGTTTCTATGTATGCTGATTTCTTTAGCACTGCCTACAACCTAAACGTGTCGATAGATTTTGTCTTATAATAAGTATATCGTTAGATTGATTCGTCTCAGTTGTGGGAGAGACACAGGCTTTAACTATATCTAAAAATAAATGGCGTCCGTCAGCAGTATTTTTTTATTTTATTTTAAAAACATTATTATGAGCATCAGAGGTCTTAACGAGTAGGTACCACCGATGTCAGATATTATAACGCTAAGCAGTAATGTGCACATTGATGTATTCCAGTAGAAACATTCCATTCTAGTATAGTTAATGATCATTTATCCATGTTTTGAAATCGGATTATTTCGACACTTGAAACCAATTAATACTTACTACGCAGATAGTGAGTAGAGATATCAATTATCTTGTAATAAATAATCGAAAATAATCATAGACGGCTCTGACAGTCGAACTAAATAGATTTTAAAGTGGCATAATTAGAATTAAAGATAATTGACGTTTGCTAGTGCGGCAGTCTATACCTAATATTTTGGGTGACGAGCAGTATAGGCAGGCTTGTCGCTTACCATCAGGCGAACGTCTTGCTTGTCCCATCACTAGGTCGAATAAAAAAAAAATCCTCAGATTTATTGTAACGATAAAAAACGCGCAACCCTGGCTGAAACTGTATTTTAGTGGTCTCAAGGATGCGAGTTACCTACGTCACGGGATTGCACGTAGGTAAATTAATTTGCTAACGTCGCCGCGTCGGTCGCCGCAAATCGCAATATCTCAAGATTATCTTTAACCAGTTGTGTGTAAGCACTGCTCGGCAAACGATTAGTTGGTAATTTGGTAAGCAACATCAGGCAAGGTTAATCCATAGATAAATGAGCGTTTAATGCAGGGGCGTACCTAGCTACTGCCGTATCAAGCATACGGGTCCCCAAGCCCTTCATTTGGACCCCCCCAACATTTTTTTTATACAGGGCCCGTCTAAAGCAAGCTACGCCCCTGGTTTAGTGGCAAATGATCAGAGCGTCTCCGTGCTTCGGAGGGCACGTAAAACTTCGGTCCCGCGGATGTTATGAATCTAGACAGCACCCGTTAAGCAAAGTGTCAATGCATGAGGTAACTTAAACAACTCTCGACACCAGTCTGGTCACAAAACAAAAAAGTTGTGTAGAAACGAAATCTACATCTACAAGTGGACGAAATATTGATTCATTAACGGCCCCTGAGTGCGGACTCTTCCTGTCGCACTTCCGCACACACGCAACTTTTAGCATCGGCGATCTGCGTTTAGTCGCATCTCGGAATCTTGATACAGCGACCTAGGTCTATAAACCGCACACTTTTAGCATAGCATCATGGATTGGATCGCTGAACGTATCAACTCGTGCGCATCACATCTTCAATTAGGACAACGCCTAGTGATAGTGGTTTAAGTAGGTATTTTTTCAAGCTTTTGTGGATCTTACTTATAATATAACGAAAAAGAAAGTAAATTAAATAGAATATATTTTATTATAACACAAGTATACTAGCTTACACATGTAAATATCTATCAGCTAAACTATAATCGTTTGACTATAACAATCTTTTGGACCATATTTTGAGCCAATCAGCAAAGAACAAAGTAAAAAAAAAATACCAAATTATTTTTAAACATTTAAAGTTTTCAATTACGTGAAAATTAAATACAGATTATATTTAAGTACATTTAAAAAATCATGATCACAGTGTGTAAAAATGTCATAAATTAAAACAAATACTGAAGAAATGAAATACTTCTGTTATAAAAACAAGATACATAATTAATCTAACCATATTTTCAAAGGAAGTTTACTTTCAACATCTGTTATCTTTTAGAAATGCTTGGTTTTTATTTTTAATAACATTAACATTCAAACAAGTAGAGAAAAATAGAAATTTATTGTTTCAGAAAACAACATAAAAAATATTAATTTAGCAAGAAAAAGAACCTCATTATGGAATGATCAATTTCTTTATACAAACGATGACGCAGGAATGACAAAAGTGATATGTTGTATAAATAAAAATGAAATAACTTTACACATGAATAAAAAAATAGGTACTTAAAAAATATGTATATTCTAAAATCTAAATAGTTCATTACATATTGGATATAACCTAAAGATATTAAGTTAAGCTCGTAATACTTAGAAATATACTTTGATCTATGCATAGCATTTACCTGTATAAAACTACATCGATCGATTATTAATTACAAATATGTTCATGATAGCTTCAACTTAATTGTAAAATAACGGTAAAGTTGATGAAAAAAAAAGATGTCTATCACACAGCCCATGCGTGGAGGGGCTTTGGATAGAAATACTTAGAACTCTTGTCTTGTTTATTTGTATAAACATCCAGAGTGACTACATTCGACTATTTCCATATTATAACATTTTTATGGTTATTTTAAAGCAACTGATTGTATTGTGATAGTAAAATACACATAAAAAGCCTGTTTTACTTTTATTAATATCTTCTATAACACAAGGCATATCTAAGTTTAACTATTTAGCGTCGAAAGCCTTGCAAACTAGTGGTATTCACAAAACATATTAGATCTCAAGTAAGGGATACTGCAAGGCACGATTTTAGGCCCTTAGTTATACGTGAAATGTATCATACATAATATCACATTTGCTGTAAAGCAAAACTATCAACTATACGCAAAATGTAAGTAGTTCTTATTCTAAATGTTCTTCATTTAATCATGATTTTAATTTAAAAAAAATTGCCATTACTCAAATGCAATAATGGTAATACGGCCTGTTGAGACCTAATTAAAAAAAAGGACATTTCAGTATTTACTAGCTGATGTGAAAGAAAAGAAATATTTGAAATTTGTATATTTACCAATTTCTCCTACTCTTTGCAAGACTAGAATAGATTGCATCTATTCCTCTACTTATTGCTTTCTCTTGTTTCAAACGTGAGTATGCAGGATTTATGGTACGGGTTATGGTGGTAAGCACTATACGAGATTCAAGGCACGTTATCTACACTATAATGAATAATTGGAATGTATACATTTCGTTGGCGATACTTTAAATATCTTAGTCTGTGATGATTATAAAACAAAATTGAATTTCTCGTGTTGATGAACGAGGTTCAGTAATTTGTTTTATATGGCGTTACTTTAGAGGTAATTTGTAACGTAACTAGTAGTTTGAATAGATACGTCACCCAAGCTGATGACGTAGTCACATTAGCATCATGTCATTATAAGCAAACCTGATTTTAATACCAGTTTCATACGCAACGAATCGCTAAAACACGATGCAGACGCAAACACTCGCGATTACGATTTATCGATTGAACGCACGCGATGTGGCATCGATGCAGTCACCAAAACGCGCGATATAAATTCATCGATCGAATGCAGCAAGTCGACAAAACAAGAAGTAGCATTAAAGCAACAGCGACTATAATCGTTATAGTGGAAGTTGATGACACTCAATCTGCGGCTTAATTAGCAGCAGATTTTGAAGTTACCATCAAAACAATATTGCATTTGCGTCGCAGAATATTATTATTGTTACCTGCGACGAAAAATGGATTCTGTTTGACAGCAAGCGCTCAAGTTGGTTGAATCCTGGTTCAGCACCTAAACTTGTCAGGTTGTCCAGGGCAGGTGTGATTCATCACAGCTTCTTGGCTCATGAGTCAGAGAAGTTTGGTTTTATATACACCACCCAATTTCAACTTCCCGTGCCGTTGAGTGAATCATGGCAAGCCAATAGGTTCAAGGCGAACAATTGGACACTAAATTGCGATCAGACGCTAGCTTTTAAAAATATATTGACCATTCAAAAGTGCTAACGCTAAGCACAATTGCAATAAAAAAAAAACTCATTATAACTACATATTTTAGCCAATTCGCTAAATTAAGTATACGCAGCATCTGCTAAGCAAAGATTGTCCTTAAAATTGACAGTCATCATAACATCTATACCTACTTATTAAATAGATATTTAATCAACTATGTAATACAATAATTTTGATTTCAAATAGCACCTTCCATAGGAAGTGGGATTAAACTAAGTAATTAAATATGAAACAAGTTTGCTAATTGAGATCAACTTATACAAGAGATGTTAATAATGTTTTCCAATCTGAAAATAAATGCCAATACTATTCAATTTCACAATACTTCTTTGATAAGCAAGCAATTACTTGCATAAATTGTGGAACAAAAGTCAAAGACGAACCAAATATTTATTATACATGTGAAGGAGGCCTATCCGTCGCCTATACACGTTGTGGCATATGCATAGATTCTAGGCGTTAATATACGTATTTTTTTATAAGCCATCTATAATTCTGTTTATATTGATTGGGAGCTGATAGATAACCCTTTTTTTGAGCTTTGAACAAACCTACTGACCATGAGATCACTGAAAGCAGATAAGTCTCAAAAAAACTAAAATATCTTGTATAAGATGATCTTCACAGCAATTGAACAAAATGGATGGAATTTGACACTTATGTTACAAGAAATACTTATTGTCCATAAGGAAAACGATTACATACATAATTTAAATCAATACTCTAATTAAGTGCAATGCAAGGAATGTTCTTGATGCTAAAAATACTATAGATACAATTGTCTATTTTAAATCCTGTAGGCTAAAGCCTTGTATGGACTAAGCGTTCCAATGTACGCGTAGTCTGTTACGCGAAAACAGGAATGCTTAGTCTGCACAAGGCAGGTACGGACTAGGCTTAAGCACGGCGCGCAAGTCTGCACAGATCGATGTTAGTGTGTGATGTGTGTGTGTGTGTGTGTTGGCCGTCGTTATAACGTAATTTTTCGTCATTTTACATGACATATTGATCTTGAAAATTATACCATACTTCACAACAATATGGCATGCCAAACTTAGTCCGCTATTCTCGTAGATTGAATTAATACAACACTAAACTCATTTAATGAATTTGCAAGAGATTACAACTTTAATTTGCGATAGACCAACACTCCACGCATATATTGACAATGCAACGCTACAGCAAAAACAGCTTGGTAATACAAGTTTATTTTGCTGCCACGTCAAATTGACATTGTACGTATTTTGTGGTTTATGGGGGTGTAAATAAATTTGTAATCACTAGCAAAACTTATAAATCAATGATTGTAAAATGTGATTAATACTAAGGAATGGATAATTCAAATTAGAAATAACTCCAAAGGCTGAAACAAGGTTGACTAAAAACAAACATTGGTTTAGCTATAATTTAGTTCTGTATTCTCTCTGCAAAGTGTTAAAAAACCCCTTTCCGATTTATAAGGAGTATATTTATGAGATATTTAACAAATTGGTTATATACAGTGCCGGATTAACCATATAGCAGGAGTCAGTAAGTGCTATGGGCCCCGCGCCTTGGGGGGCCCCGCACGTAGGTGCGTACCCAAGGAATTCGCATAAGTCTTCCAATAAACCTATAAACTTTAATACCTATTACTATTACAAGTAAAGAGTCTTGCAGGGGGCCTCGCTGTATGATTTGCTATGGGCCCCGCGCTTTCTAGATTACATTTGATTGTATTGCGATATACTAAATAATACCCACAGCAATCGGACATGCTTTTTTAACACTCTATATTAGTAGCAATATTATTGTAAGTAAGTAGTTTTGAACTCAATCAGGCAGAAACTCATCGGCACTTGCCATAGCTTGGAAATTGCCTGCTCCGACTACCAGTAAGAGTTGCCGGAAGTACACTTATACAGATTGCCACTTATTGTGATTAAAATAAGGCATATAATGGAATGTTCATTTAAATACTAACGGAGCAAGATAAGGGATAGCATACACTGATGTGGAACGATTTACGACAGTATTCATAGCAGCTGATAGTAGTGTTATGCCCATGTATGATTCTGCCACGCATAATTGCACCACTTAGTACATTATAAACTGAAAACTAAACTAAATAACGCACACAAAAGTCAATTAGTGTTAATTAACATTAATCCAGTTTTATAAATCATATTATTTTGAACGTCGATCTAATATGTAAACTAGATAAACATTCACTAACAAAATGAAATCTAAAATGTGGTTGCAGAGGTCGCAGACTTATCTGTGCTGGTGGCGGAAACTTGAACTAACGGTTTTATTATGATAATGACGTGTAGTTTGACAGTTTCATATAGTTAGTAGCGACACTCCTATCGCAAAAATAATGTTGTCAGCCTGTGGCTTGAAAATAAATAGCGACACAAGGGCGCAATTTCCATGTGCCCCATTACGGACCATAACACCTAATCTAATTTAAATATTATATCGATGATTTTGACACACTAAGTCAACTAATACTTAGTTTATAGTAGTAGTAGTATATATGTATATTATCTCGTTCCCAATAATGAAATATTGGCATAAATGGCTCAGTCGAAAAAAAGATTTAAAGAAGGCAATGGCTTAATGAGAATTTACGCTAATTGACGAGGATAATAATTATACTAACTAAAGTAGGGTACTTAGAGTCAATTATTGCATTTTCTACTACATTTCTAAACCTGTTAATTCTACCTCAAGATACTGTAAGCTGTTTCTGCATAGATCAGATTAACAATAAAAAAATAGAAGACCTGAGGGTACCCTAAGACAAGTATGACATATAGACAGCTACTATAATCCTCGGCACGTAAGTTGGCAAGATTTTGGCGTTGTGGGGGAAAGTTCGCGCAAGTGCACTTAGTTGCAACAAAACATGGTCAATATAATATATTGCAATTTTATTACCATATTTTTAGTCATGTCATAAAATTAAGGAAAACAGAGGAATGATTGAAATATAATGAGATGTAATAAATTAAATTCATAAAGTTTAACTTACTTATGAAATGTATTTTAAAATAAAATATTGTGATAAAGTAATTACTGATTTAATGCTTGGCGGCCGGCAGTTTGCAGGATGAAAAATCGGAATCTACTTAGAGTGATAAAATAACATTTTCAAAAACTTGTAACAAATACTTAACAAAAACAAACTGAACTATTTTAGTGCACGCAAGTTTACTCGGGAGCGAACGGGAGGTAGATGAGTTGCGGGGAGCAAGGCTCGACCGGCTAACCAATAGCGCGCCCGGAACGATGTACCTTGTTCCCCGCGTCCCGCTTGAAAGATAACCAAAGAGACGTATAAAATGACTTCTGCGCATCTAACGAATCTTACCAAGTTACGTGCCGATGGCTGTACCTCAGTCTGCCCGTGACCATGAATGCGGTTAAGTGTCCAGAACGTCAGGAAATGAAAATCAAAAATAAGCCAAGATATAATCCGTAAAATTAGTTTCATTTCAATCCGTTAATGCTGTTAATGATACTTCATAACGTGAAATAATCTATAGATACCAAATAACTTTGTTTTCCTAGTAATATGACGAATGTATCATATTGTATTTAACTTTACGTAATGTAGCTCACTATGCTCATATGAAGTTTTCGAGCCCCGCTATCAATTACAAAACGGATTACTTACATCTATCTTCTAATCGGCCCACATCAGTGTACACCAACCACAAAATCACTCCACAATAAAAAATTTGCACCATTTTAACACTTGGAATGTTCACATACACCGTTTTGAGTGAGTTCCCTTGCACTCCAGTAACGATTGATTATGTACTAGAGATGGAGTATTTGCCCATCGTCCTTTGAAGGGATGTGAGGGAATGTGGCTGAAGGTTCGGGTTGGTCCTCTAGTGTCACCGCTGTGAGGTCTACTATCTCGTCTTGTTCATCTTGGTCGAATCTGAAAAGAGAAATATTTTTATATTTTAATAAAGAATGTAGAATGTGATCATAGATTTACACCGCATCCTAGATTAATTTTTAATTGGTTAATAAAAGGTTAATGTAGGAGGTTTTGTGCCCTCAGCCCTGAGCCCGGGGCTCTAAATAACAGACAACCTTCGGAGTCTATGGATGTTTGGGGCTTACCCCAAAGTCGCTCGCAAAGTTCGGAGTCGCTGTCTTACTCAATGGCCTTGATTGATTGAGTAAGACAGCGACTCCGACGAGGACGGCGGCGAGGATGCGACCCCAGTCCCCCGTGAGCATCGTGACTGGTTCCCGGTACAATACAACCCCCGGCGGCGAACTCAAAGGTAAGGCACTGAGGCACTCCTGAATACTCCTGATGCAGATCCCACTGGAGAGCCGAGTTTTTCGGTCTCATGGTCCGGTGAGACAGCCACGGGGGTTTTCATCCCACATACCCCAGTTGACTCCCACAGTTCCCGGGGATCATTTGAAGATCCCTCGCGAAAAAGAAGATGGACATTTTGTGCACTAACTCCTGCATGCTAGATCTATGGACTGTGACACGTATGCAATGCGACATTTTACAGAGTCTAACTCTGAGATTCCATTACGATTGTGACAAATTCGGTATTATGTTAAAATGAATGATAATGATGAGGTTTGTAGCTGGAATGGCAATTCTATAACATTCTACTAAAATTAGCACACCTGCACACCAGCCCTGAACAAAGCAATAATAGAAATTGCTGCTAGGTACCAGAATGCTGACACTGCGTTGGTACCTACCTGGACTAACAAAATATTTCATTAAAATTAGCAGCCCTGGGGCCCAGGTCAGCGACAAGCCACTGACACGCCACTGGTATTATAAAATTAGTAGACTTTTTTTTTTGACCCGGGGGATATTTTCCAAACATCCCCGGGAGCTGTGGGGCTCGACCGGGGTATGTGGTTGTGATTCTTACCCACTAAAACCCCCGCGGCTATCGCATCGGCACATGAGAGGGGGGACCCCAGGGCTCTCCGGTGGGAGCTGCACCAGGGGCCCCTCAGTGCCTTGCCTTTGAGCCCGCCGCCGGGGGGCGCATTGTAGCCCCCCGGGAACCTGACACAGTGCTCACGGGTACGGGGGTCGCAATCCCGCCGCCGTCCACTTCGGAGTCGCCGCCGTACTCAATGGACGTTCAAAGGGCCCACACCCCGAATGAAAATTAGTAGACTACTCTAACTGACACACTGTGTCCTGTGCAGCCGTTTTTTAGGGTCACCATCAGGCGAACTTGTCGCCTGTCTCTAGTTATATACCGACCTGTCCTCGTCGTGCTCGCTGGCGGGCTGCGAGGTGTGGGCGGTGCTGTCGGCGGGAGGGGGGGGCGCGGCGCGCTGGTTGGCGGGCCGCACTGTGATGATCAGGTTCGAGGAGTTCGCCACCATCATGTCCGTCACCTGAAATACAAGGATGTCTGCATGTATCTATTTTTTTTTATTATACTTCCAAGGTGGCAAGCAACCGTACGGCCCGCCTGATGGTAAGCAATCACCGCAGCCTATAGACGCTATTTTTTCATTTGCAATGAGGTTGGATAAGTAAGATCTAAAACTATTCCAAATTTCAAATCAATAGCGTCAGTGGTTCCTAAAATGTATGGGTGTGACAGATAAACGAAATCACACCATAAGGGTTCATTTTTTACCATTTAGTTATGGAACTCTAAAAATGATCTTAACAAGAACCTCCTGAAAGAGAAATCATCAGCCCCCCTAGACAATGTAACATTCTACAAGCGTTATCGCTAATAGAAAGTATAATAAACTATTTTTAAAAAAATAAAAACCGACTTCAAAGTAAATTATCTAATAAACTATTTTTGAAAAAATAAAAACCGACTTCAAAGTAAATTATCTAAAAAGCATAAAATAACGAAAATATATTGAAGTCGGTGTCAGCTCGTGCTAGTCTTAGTTGACATGATGTGCCAGCACCGACTTCAATATATTTTCGTTATTTTATGCTTTTTAGATAATTTACTTTGAAGTCGGTTTTTATTTTTTCAAAAATAGTTTATTTAACACTTTTTAGTGACTTTTATTTTAGCAATAAGGTATCAGCACTATCACGCAACTCGAACGTCTACGATGCAGTAACTTACTGAAAACATAAAAAGTTTATATCTCCTAAATTACTGGACCGATTTTGATGAAACTTGTACTCTACCCTAAGTTGAAAAATACTCTAACCTATGCAAAAAGAATTTTCAAAATCGGACCTGTAGTTTCTGAGAAATCCGTGGACAAACCTACATACATACATACATACATACATACATACACTCATAAAATTTGGGAAATTTGTTTAGAAGCCCACGTAGACTAACATATATTAATATTACGCATTTTTATTATTATTACATACATACGCGTCGAATAGAGAACCTTCTTTTTGAAGCCGGTTAAAAAGCATAAAATAACGAAAATATATTGAAGTCGGTGCTAGCACATCATGTTAACT
This sequence comes from Furcula furcula, assembly GCA_911728495.1. NCBI lineage: Eukaryota > Metazoa > Arthropoda > Insecta > Lepidoptera > Notodontidae > Furcula > Furcula furcula. The sequence goes on from OU452264.1 coordinate 14,052,392, forward strand.
AACACTAGCACCAGCTGACACCGACTTCAATATATTTTCGTTATTTTATGCTTTTTAGATAATTTACTTTGAAGTCGGTTTTTATTTTTTTTAAAATAGTTTATTTAACACTTTTTAGTGACTTATTTTACCAAAATAGGTATCAGCACTATCACGCAACTCGAACGTCTACGTTACAGTAACTTACTGAAAACATAAAAAGTTTATATCTCTAAAACTACTGGACCGATTTTGATGAAACTTGTACTCTACCCTAAGTTGAAAAATACTCTAACTATTGCAAAAAGAATTTTCAAAATCGGACTTGTAGTTTCTGAGAAATCCGTGGACAAACCTACATACATACCTACATACATACATACATACATACACTCATAAAATTTGGTAAATTTGTTTAGAAGCCCACATAGACTAACATATATTAATATTACGCATTTTTATCACTATTACATACATACGCGTCGAATAGAGAACCTTCTTTTTGAAGCCGGTTAAAAATGTATGGGAATGACCAAGTCCTCGAAAAATCACGTGACAAATTATAGGGAATTCACACCGTTAGCGAATGAAGAAATAGATTCGCTATGAAGCGATTGCATCTTGTCTAAGCCCTCTGGTAGAAAGAGACAGTTGCACAAGCGACTACAATTATTGGTTATGTGGTCACGTTAGTCACTGTAGTGTCAAAGACCACTGAACAAAATTACTCCAACGGACAGATTGGAGGGGGTCTTAGCTCTTTCCCTTTGGCTCGCTTTGAGGTCGGCAGTCAGCTATCCTGTTAGGATAGCACATCGCTGGTAATGTGTTAGTCAATTCGTTTATCTGTCACTCCCATACATTTTAGGAACCACTGACGCCGTAGACAGAATATAACAAGACATCTAGCTAGCGTGCCGCCGATAAGGACAGAAAATAATCATTCGTACACTTAACACACGTTATGGATATTTATTCAAATGCGCCTATTATGTAGTTTATCTATTTAAGTATGTATTTACAAAAAAAAAAAAAAAGTATATAAGTATTAGTATCAGTTGTCTCGTTTCCATAGTACAGGCTCTGCCTAGTTTGGGATCGGACAACCGTGTGTGGATTGTCCCAAGATATTATTATTATTATTAATTGTCAATATGTACTGTGTTAGCCAAATGTCAATAATTTATGTGTACATACATATATCATAACTCGCCAGTGTTTCCGCGGCATCTCATAATTTGAAATCATGACACGGCTCGACAAGTTCACAAGATAGGGACAGTAGAAGAGAGTAGAAGCTTGTCTATAGGTCTGATTCTGTTTCATTAGCAGCCGATAGACGTGGACTGCTGGACAAAGGCCGCCCCCTTAGAAGGGAGGGGTCGCCATGATCTCCACGCTTGGCAGGCGGCTTGGGGATCGCAGTATAGGTGGAAGATAAATCTAAAAGAAAGACGCTGCTGCCCGTCATCCTGTTCTCGCTTAGTCGCCTCTTACGACACCCAACGAGAGGAGATGGGGGGATGTTATCTTAACCCGGCATCCCACGGGTAAGCTAGTGCCTGACCACAGTCCCACCTGATGGAAAGCGGTGACGCAGTCGAGTATGGTAAAGCCCACTAGCTTATTGATTGCCTATTTGTTGTAGCCTTGAAGATATCCACATTATAATCGGGCGGGAAAACCGACGCAGGCAAAATGTTCCAGTCTTTAGCTGTCCTTATTATAAATGAAGAAGCAAATCGCCTATTCCGGACCGAAGGCACGTTTACATTATATAGGTGCCAGGTGCGTATACACTGTGCTTCTTGTCCTCCGATGATAGAAGGGTGATGGTGGGATCAAGTCATGTAATTCCTGCGCACACTCTCCAAAATGCATTCATTGGTGACGTCATATAGAGAGTTAATACTGACCTGGTCGAGGGTCTTGTTGGAGACGTCGATGCCATTGACCTCCAGGACCTCGTCGTTGACGCCCAGCAAGCCAGTGGACTCCGCCAGGCCGCCGGGCACCAGTCGCGATATGAAGATGCCCGGGGACCGCTCCACGCCGTTGGGCGTCACCCGGACTGACGTGCCGTCCCTGAGAAATAATAATTATTTAATAATCTTCTTTACCCAAACACCTGCCAAGCGTGGGGATTATGGCAACCCCTCCGTTTTAAGGAAGAGGCCTTTGTTCAGTAGTGAATTTATTGAAATCCTCCAATAACAGGTGATTACTATCAGCTGTTTTTGAAGGTTTTCTTCTCTCTCATCTTATACATGCTCAATAAAAAAAAAAACAATATTTTGGCGCAGTCGAGTAGGATTTGTTTATTCTACCAAGATGGCAACACCAGAAGAATCACTAGCGCAGCCCTTAAGACATTACATTAGATATTAAGTCTTGTGTGTTCGGTAATTTGACTAGCAAAAGTGCCCTTCACACCGGAACACAGCAATGCTTACACACTGCTGCTTGGCGGCAGAATATCTGACACTGTGGTGGTACCTGGACGGTTCTTTGCATCTAGTGACTTAATGAAAACTTACAAAAACTCAATCAGTCAAAATTCTAAATATTCTGGCGCAGTCAGGTAGGAATGGTGTTTAATCATAGCCTTTATTAAGCTTTCAGAAAATAAAGACGTGTCTAACAGTTTAAAATCCAGAAAGCGGTTTAGACTACAGAGCATACATATAGGATACCATATAATTGAAACACATCTGGAGCAGTCAGGTAGGATTAACGTTCAATCACAGACTATTAAAATATTTAATATGTCCCTAGTAATACTCACCTAATGAAGAAACCTAATGGTCTATCGGAGCCGTGCTTCAACAGTTTCACCCTCCTACACGTTTCTGGCACGATATCCACGTCGATGATAGCTGAAACCTGAAATATAAACAGATTATTTAATAATAGACAACATTATGTTTTCGACGAGTGCTATCTAGAGCACATGAGGTGTTCGGGTGAGAATAGGACCCACCTATCTCCTCCCGTTGGGAGTCGTAAGAGGCGACTAAGTAAAAAGAAGAAGACAGATGTTTCTGTTGGACTACCTACGAACTATACTGCGATCCCCAAGACACCTGCCAATCGTGGGGATTATGGCATTTGTTCAGCAGTAGATGTCTTTTCGCTGATGATGATAATCATCATAATAATTCAACCGGTCGCTCGCAAGGTTATGTAATCATTTTTTGCAGTATTTTTGGCGTAGCGGCACAGGTAGCGGGAACCCGTTTGGAACTGCTCGGAGCAAGTTTTGTGCAGTTATTTGTATCTTACAGGTTAGGGGTTAGGTCAATACAAGTCGGTCAACTGATTCTCCGAAAAGTATGATGAGCCGTGCGTCGAATCGGCATGTAACAGGTCCCTCAGTGCCTTGCCTTAGAGCCCATCACCGAGTGCCGCATTATAGATCCCCGAGAACCTGTCACGGTGCTTTCGAAAACGGGGGTCGCCGTTCTCCTCTCCTCGGAGTCTAGGGCCCACACCCCAAACGTTCAACGTCCAGCGACTCCGAAGGGATCCGGATCTACGCCTGACCTTTCCCTGGTCACGTCGGTGTTTTCTCCTATCGGATCGGATTGTAAGAATAAATGAAAAATGAAGTTAGTGCCCTTGTGTACGGCGGAACTGGTTGATGACGTGACAGTATCGTTGAGGACTCCTCACTGAGGAGAACATTATAATGCAATTAGAGTACATACCATTCTGAAATCGTGTGGATTAGATATCGCGAGGCCTTTGTTCTTCGCGGGCGTGCCGCTCAGTATTGAAGAGATTATATTCCGGGGTCGCATAGTGCCGTAGCCGTTGAGCTCCTCCAAGCTGTCTCCTGAGGACAAGAGTACCTATATTAATACGACCTAATATCAATTATGGTATAATTATTATTATTTACACCCGCCGGGTTGGAATTGCATCCCCCCATCTCCTCTCGTTGGGTGTCGTAAGAGGCGACTAAGCGAGTTTATCTTCCACCTATACTGCGATCCCCAAGCCGCCTGCCAAGCGTGGGGATTATGGCAACCCCTCCCTTCTAAGGGGGAGGCCTTTGTTCAGCAGTGGACATCCTTCGGCTGCTAATAATGATGAATGAATGGTAATATTATTTACTAGGTGGTATGATCCTTGTGTAAGGAAGCGTCCAGGTAGATACCAACACAGTGTCAGATATACTGCCGCCAAGCTGCAGTGCAGCTTATCATTGCCGTGTTCCGGTGCGAAGGGCACTGTAGCTGGTGAAATTCATCATCATCATCACCAGCCGGAAGACTTCCACTGCTGAACATAGGCCACAACGAACGCCACAATGAACGACAATTGGTGATTTGCATCCACCGGTTACCTGCGACGCGGATGTCGTCTGTCCACCTAGTGGGAGGCCTACCTACGCTGCGTCTTCCGGTTCGTTTCATTTCTTCCCCAACGATTATCGGTTCTTCAAGCGATGTGGCCTGCCCATTGCCACTTCAACTTGCAGATTCTGAGAGCTATGTCTTTGTGTATTGCTGGTGAAATTACCAGAAACAAAAGACTAAATATCTAATGTGTTTAGGGTCGGAAACGCATTAGTGACGCTGCTGATTTTGCTAGCGTCCATAGGCTGCGGTGACTGGTTACCATCTGGCGAGCCGCACGCCATCTTGGTAGTATAAATAAAAACAAGTATCTATATAAATAAAAATTAATGTCTGTATGTCCTTTATAGAATCGTAAACTATGCATCTGATCATTTCATGATCTGCAAAGTGTTGTGCATGAGCCCGACAAGGTTTCTGAGTAAAAAGAGCGCGAGCAGAGCTGCGCGGGTCAGCTAGTTATTTATACATACAGGTATTGAATTAAATAATTACTTATTATTCCAAACCACATATCTCTACGAAAACGCGTACGCTTTCCCAACATAAACATTAGAAAGTGTAATGAAATCATCACAATTTTTATAATTCTTTCTCAGGTTTATAAATACGTTTGAAATATGAGTAGTTTCCTAATACAGCAATATTTTCTAGGCCTACGCTTATACGGCCTTGTGTCGATAATATCTTACTGTCGGTCCCAATATCCTATCGATCCCTTACTATAAGTTATAAAATCTCTTAAAAAAAAAAATTAACGGACTTCAATAACACTGAAAAGTATAAAATAATTCAAATATTATAGAAGTTGGTGTTAGCGTACCTGCTGTGTATATTCTGCACATCATGTTAACTAAGACTAGCACGAGCTGACACCGAGTTCAATATATTTTCGTTATTTTATGCTTTTTAGATAATTTACTTTGAAGTCGGTTTTTTTTTTAAATACTTTATTTAACACTTTTTAGTGACTTATTTTACCAAGATAGGTATCAGCACTATCACGCAACTCGAACGTCTACGTTACAGTAACTTACTGAAAAATAAAAAGTTTATGTCTCTTAAACTACTGGACCGATTTTGATGAAACTTGTACTCTACCCTAAGTTGAAAAATACTCTAACTATTGCAAAAAGAATTTTCGAAATCGTACTTGTAGTTTCTGAGAAATCCGCGGAGAAACCTACATACATACATAAATACATTCATAAAATTTGGTAAATTTGTTTAGAAGCCCACATAGACTAACATATATTAATATTACGCATTTTTATCAATATTACATACATACGCGTCGAATAGAGAACCTTTTTTTTGAAGCCGGTTAAAAAAAGAATCATTGAAATTGGTAAATATTTGCCAGAGTTATGACCATTTTTGTCCTTAAAAAGCGACATAGTAATCTTATAGGCATTCCTGCAAGTTTCCTGCGCAGTCACCATACTTGTTTTTTTCAGGAACTACTTTATCACTCAATCAACGGATTAAAGAATGGATGGAAGAAAGATTTTTCAAATCGGTTCATAATTGCCAGAGTTATGTGCGAACATACATAGAAAAAATATATATATTCAGACGAATTGAGAACCTCCTTCTTTTTTGAAGTCGGTTAAAAATAGTTACCATCGATAGCTATAATGACATATTTCCGTTTCAATAATAACATATTAGCAGCCTACTGTTGGTTGTTCAAATGGCAGTCTGTCAGGGTTTTAGTTATCGCTCCATTTCGGAGGTTTATCGCGGGATATTGATGACTGACTGATTGATTATTATTCTATTCTATTCTATGACTTGATCGATGATTTTAACTTATAGTTAGGGATCGATAGGATATTAGGACCGGCAGTTAGTCATATTGTTTAGCATTTGTTGGTGCATTTAACATTTTCTATGGTTTTATTTAGCTTGCCCTGGTTGTTTTTTTTGTTTGGGCCGCATGCTTCTTTGCCACCTTGGTAGTATGAAACAAATGTATGTATGTAATGTATGTATGTAGCCTCCGTGGCGCAGTGGGAAACCGCTTGCTTTGTAAACCGGAGGTCGCGGGTTCGAATCCTGCGGGGGGCAACTTGTGTAGTTGTTCCTTACTGGCTAGGACAATGCCGATCACCTGATTGTCTGTAAAGTAAGATGATCCATGCGTCGGATGGGCATGTAAAAAGTTGGTCCTGCGCCTAACCTCTCCCCGGTGGTGTCGGTCTCCCGTCCCATCGGATTATGAGAGGTATAAAGGAAGAGAGAGTGCACTTGTGTCTACGCAAACACTTGTGCACTATAATATGTCCTGCGTACATGGTTGATCTTGTGAAAGATTGGCCGCTGTGGTCGTATCGGCCAGGAGGACATTATTTATTATTAGTATGAAACAAATATTTTCTAGGGCAAAGCAGAAAAACAAACTAAATACCGTAAAATCAACAGGATATAAGAATGACTACGTAACTAGGACATAATTCTGTATTAGGAAACTCGTCGGCATTCCAATTTGTATGCGTCACTTTTCCTTGTAAACTAGGTTAAAACAGTCCCTTCATTCTCATAGCCTGTACCTAAGGCTATTATAAAATCTTGGATTACCTGGAGGATAAAGCTATGTGGGTTTAAACTGCGATATTCACGCGAGTTTATCATCCTTATCTTTGTTACATAGTATAAAACCAAGTCTCTCACGCTGTTTGTACGCTTAGATGTGACTTTATGTGTTACGTAGACATATCTAGTGCACTCACTCTTTGCTCTTTGTAACTTCTATAATTTCCTCTCCATCCAAAGGTTGCCTGGAAGAGATCACTTTTAGCGATAATGCCGTGTCGCATGTCTTATTAATTTATATCTTATTCTTCTAGTATCTGTTTGTTTGTGTGCAATAATGAATTGACTATCTATATATATATATATCTAGATCTTTTAAACTACGCAACGGATTTTAATGCAGTTAGTGATAGAGTGCTATCTATTGCTGCCCCGGCTTTGTAAGGGTATACTACATATAAACCTTCGTCTGGAATCACTATTCCAGACGAAGACGGGTCGCTAGTTTTAAGATGTTTATTGTATACGTGGCCTAGGTAACGGAGCGGGAAGCAATTTGTTTTGCAATCCGGAGGTAGCGGATTCTACTCCAACAGGGAGCAACAACTTAGGACAATAATGTTGTTTTTTACTTAGGGGTCGTCCATTAATCACGTAAGGCTCGAAAAGGGGGGGAGGGGTTCCGAAAAAATCACGAAATATCACCAGCAAGGGGGAGGGGTATAATGAGACATCACGTGTATTTATTTTTCGTTGAATGCACGATTTCTAAACCAAACAGCGGCACGTGGCCTTGACTCATCGTTGCCGGCAACGACTTCCCCTTCAACATTTAATCAGTTAAGTACCTGTATTTAAAGATAATATTCCGAAAATTTCAATATAAACTATATTGAAATTTTGTACAAAAAAATACACGTGATTTTAGATAGGGGCGGGGGGGTAGTTTAAAAACCTCACCACATATCACCAGGAGGGGAGGGGTTAAAAAGTTGTTAAAAAACATCACGTGATTAATGGACGACCCCTTACGCGAATATTACACATTGAAATCAAACTACTTTTATGGATTTTATCGCGGTTTATTTTAGATTTTACTATCCCGACGTTTCGAATGCTTTGCAGCACCCATGGTCACGGGAGGACTGAGATGTTGAACGTCCTTATGTCACAATAATGCCGGTGTACCCTTAGGTCTTCTTAGTTATTATTGTTGGTCCGATCTACGCAGTAAGAGCTTACAGTATCTTGAGGCCGTGCAGTGTTTTGCTTGGTATTGGATTTAATTATACACACATCAAAAGTGTCTAGGGATCAACATATATTTTTGCAATAACTTTTCTCCTGATTGATATTAATTAAAATTTTCTTTAAGGATTCATCAAATAAAGTGTTTTCGTTTGTCACAGTAACGATAAACCAAGTCACCTTTGCATTAATAAAGAAATTTGCCATTTTCCTAATAAAGGGATTTTTGACATTTGAACCACTAACACAAAAGTTCGAAAAAAAGACTGAAATAACAGTTTTCTTTAAAATTTTATTGGGTAACTTAAACAATTAATAATCCGTGTTTCTACCGCGAACACTAACAACACAAGAACATCGGTTTGGCATACTCAAAATGAGTTCATCCAAATCACGCTGTGGAATGGCCGCCCATGTTCGTTGCAACAACAAAAAAAGGTCTTCTTGCGACTGGATACCCTCCATATTCGGCAGAGCTCTTCTCTGTAGCATATCCCATGCATGCTCAATCGGGTTCAAGTCTGGCGACTGAGCAGGCCAGGGCAGGACATTGATGTTAGCTGCGGCGAGAGTCTGTCTTACAACTTCTGTGTTCAAGAGCCCATTGATATCGAATCCTACGATTGTGCATTGCTATAGGTGGTACCCGTAGCGGTCTTCGGGAATGAAGGTTCACTTCATGCAAGCGGTTTCTGACTGTTTGGTCGCTAATTAAGTTCCCTGAAGAGTGATGAAGCCTCACGGCTAACATCATGGCAGTTATTGTTGGAGCTCTTCGAGTTAAGATTTGAATATATCGGTCTTGTCTCCGTGTGGTGCAGCGATACCGTCCTCCATGGCGCTCAGCCACGGTACCAGTGCTTCGGTAACGTGTCCAAAGTCGACTGATAACACTCTGACTTGTATTCAGAGCTAAAGCCACAGTACGTTGCCGGGAACCAGCTTCTATCATTCCCACGGCTCTGAGCATTTCTTCCCTGCTTAAATGACGTCGCCGCTCCATAATAACGTTGGTTTTAATCAGTAGTAGGGAAACAGTAGCACTAATAATGTCTTCAATGCGTTGTATGTTTTTATAGGGAAAATATTGACAGCTGATTTTCATCTTTTACTCGAATTTGATTCACAGTTCCTGATTCAAATTATGAAATGCACCAAAAAGGATCCATATAAATTTATAAAATCATAAATTTATTACAAAGCCACATCTCAATCTCAAGAAATCCGCTTAAAAATGCTTGATCCCTAGACACTTTTGATGTGTGTATTTATCACAGGATCCCAAGCCGGTGGTAACACCCAACGATCTTCTCTATTGAAATTAGGATGTTTTTTGATTTCAATAGCCTCACGAATCATCCTAGGCAGGAATCGGTGAACCGCGATAAAATCCGTAAAAGTAGTTTGATTTTAAATTAGGAAAATGCCGACCAATCACTTGATTGTCCGGAAAGCAAGATGTTCAATGCGTCGGAATCTGATGGGCATGTAAAAAGTAGATCCTGCGCCTAACCTCTCCACGGTCGTGTCGATCTTCCGTCCCATAGGATCGTAAGTATAAAGGAAGTGAGAGTGCACTTGTGTCTACGCAAGCACTTCTGCACTATGATATTTCCCGTGTAGCTCGTCTTGTTATTTTTCTTTCATCCTTATCATTTTATCTTTCGAACGCCAAAATACACTGACTGATGATATGATTGCAATAAGAAAAAAAAAACAGACTGTTTAAAAATAAGGAAAAAAATTACAAGCCCGCTGTGTATCTTTTCGGATCAGAGGCTGCGTCGAGGCGATCCAGTGAAAAATAATAACCATTCAAAAATGCTCAGCCTATTTGAATTACATAATTTATTTTCAAATATAAGCCGGATATATCTGAAGAGTATTGTTATTACCCCCGACTGCATGATCATTTGCGTACGATTGTATCTCGGTCAAGCGCTAGGTTATATTGAAAATAAATACATAATGTATGAATGTAGTTTAACGAGATCATTGCCATGAATCCGTACAGCGCCAGCGGTGCATCCGCGCTCGCCGGAGCGTGGCGACAGGTGAAACAGGTGTGGCGCATAACACAGGCGAAGTGAACGATGAACGATAACACTCTAGAATCTTATTACCGGACTACCCCAGGATATAATGTATAATTTGTCCTGGCCAGGTCCGGATGTTGGGGCAAACCGGGGCACCGGCTCCGGGCGGCAATTTCAGGGGGCGCCAAAATCATAATACATATGATTAAAAAGAAAAACTTGCTTCACAAAGCATACGGAAGCCTGGTTGGCTCACCTTCAACTTGTAAGAAAAAGGGCCACACAGGCCCACACCACAAGTGAACATGTGATGCCGATATTAGATTTGAGTTTTTTTAAGTAATTTCTCAAACGCTGAAGGGTGGGGCACCGCTTTCAAGTTTCTGCCCCGGTTCGAAAAGATCGTAGATCCGGGGTTGAATTTGGCACGCTTTGATGAAATTTGAAGCAGTTTGTATCACCCGCACTTTTACATACACTTCCAGGGATTATCCACGTCGACAACTGAACAAAGGCCTCCCCTTTAGAAGGGAGGGGTTGCTATAATCCCCACGGTTGGCAGGCGTTTTGGGGATCGCAGTAGATAGATATTCCAATAGAAAGCCGCTGCTGCCCGTCTTGTTTTCCACTCTACGTGCTCTTATCCAGACACCCCACGGATATCTCTAAGTAATTATGTGAAATCTCGCTTCAAGCCTACAACTTACGGCTTGTGGAAATCATCAGACCTCCATTTGTAGATCCCATGTCACGGCCATGGATAGTATTGTGCGCGATCACAATCAGATGCAATGTATTAATGTTGCCAGTACAGGAAATGACGACATATCGCAACGCCTAGAAGGATATTATTGCGTCGAATTCATCGGATTGTCTGTCTACCTGTCTGTGGCGTTGTAGATCTCGAATGGATAGATTTGAAAACAGTCCTTTTTATCAGATAGATTGTTTTTATTCGTTTTTAGGGTTCCATACTTCAAATGTAAAAAAGGAACCCATATGGTGAGCCTTCGTCACTCTGTCTATCACACCTATATATTCTATATTATATTTTAATGGAGGTCGAATTGGATCATCAAAATTTCAAAGTGGGACTACTATATCGAGTGGGTCGTATAGTTGTTTAATACCTCATCATCAGCCGGAAGACGTCCACTGCTGAACGTAGGCCTCCCCCTTAGAACGCCACAATGAACGACAGTTGGCTATTTGCATCCATCGGTTACCTGCGACGCGCACAATGTCGTCTGTCCACCTAGTGGGAGGCCTGCCAACGCTGCGTCTTCCGGTTCGTGGTCGCCACTCGAGAACCTTTCTTCCCCAACGTTTATCGGTTCTTCAAGCCTAAAAAATCCTCGATAAACAAACTTAGTTTTGTGGTTTGTTTTTTATTTCTATACGAATAGTAAAATAACTTTAACTTTGGACCTACCAAAGAAGGTATGGAACCTCCTGGATTTTCCAAATAAGAGCATCCGTTTATTAATAGGGATGGTTAACATCCAGATTCACACATGCATTTCTTTTTAATAATACGTCAATACCGCGCTACAAAAAAGATAAAGATGATATCAGATAGTGATTCTGATTGTATGGAAACAATAACCCGTGGAGTATACAACAAACGACCTTATGGCCTTGACATAAAGACCGACGGCCAGCACTGTGGGCGTGTACAGTGCATTCTATGCAAATTGTGTTCCTTTATCAGTACAATGGGTGAGGTGCGACGTGTTGTTTGGTGACATTGTTCTTAAGATGGATTATGGATGTACTATCGCGGACACGAACGGTGTACCAGTTTTCAATCAAAATCGTTTGAATGATGTAATGTGCGCTTACCCCGCCCGCACGTATTTTGGGCCGACTCGTGCAAGAGATTATCGTCCTAAGGGTGATAAATCGTTTGTGACCGCAGCTGGTGTTAATTACCACACTATGCTTAGAATAGAATATACTTTATTGTACACCAAACAAATGAACAAGGAAATGGTACAACTTAATACACAATAGTACAACCGTCGGTCTTATCGCTAATAGCGATTTCTTCCAAACAACCATTATTAAATGTAAGAAACTATTTTAAAAATACGGGCAAATGGCACCATCGCGAAATACCAAATCAAGTCAAATAGCAAATCTTTTACGATATCTTTTAAACTACTAAACCGATTTTGATTAAACTTGTGTTCCCTTAAACTATTACAAAAATAATAACTGCAATCGGATTTATAGTCTCTGAGAAATATGTGGACTAACCTAACCTACATACATATATGCACTCATGAAATTTGTTCTTTTGTTAAAGTTGTATTTTATTTGTATTTTTGTTGCTTAAACAACATATTACGTATTTATGATATTTGACATGTTTATCTATACTTATAATAAAACTGTAACAGGTCCAATTCTGTACATTGAAGATATTTTGAAAATTATATTTGGAGGGCATTATATAACCGATACTGAGGCCAAAAATGTAATTTTTTTTAATTTTTGTCTGTCTGTCTGTCTGTCTGTATCACGGCTGAGGATCACGCCGAAACTACTGAATGGATTCAAATGAAACTTGGCATGATTTGAGATCTAACTACGAGGTAGGACTAGGGTTCCCAACCCTCCCGGATTTCCCGGGAGACTCCGGTAATAATGGTTAATCTCCCGAACTCCCGGAGTGCAATAATTTCTCCGGTTTTTCTAAATATTATGTACGCAGTCGTCGCTCGCACGTGTCGCTACCGGTGTAAACCTTTTAGTCTCACCGTCGACGTTGTCGATTCCTTGGAGGTCAATTCGGTAGTTTCTCATGCCTCCTCTACACAAAAGACCATCAACTTCAACCCCCCCCCCCCCTAACCCTCCTCTACTCGATTTCATAAATTCTCCCGGGTTGGTCCTATCGAAAGTTGGTAACCCTAATCGGAACCAATATCTCTCCGCAATTTCGCGCTTCGTAATTATTATTAGTGTAAAGAGTCCATTAGGATTTACTTTTTTTCAATTCCGCCTCTCGTCAAAATTAAGGCAATAGTCTTTAGCGGGGTAAAATGGTGATAATTTTTTTTTTCTACTAAACATTTTGGCTTATTTTAATCGGGAATTAACGCGTAAGTTTGATAATGTAACGCGAAAGTCTAAAAGTATATAATAATATTATGGCTATATTATAAAAACCAGTCCGGTATGCACTAAAAATGTCTGGAAGTCGAAGAACATTGGGTTAATTTTCTTATGGTTTGGAATGGTGGTGGAATTTCAGAGAAACTCTCGAATTTGTGCATACACACAACGTTAACTAGATGTCAACTAGATGTTTCGGAAATTTCCGACGGCTGTGAATAGTCTTAACGATGTCTAAGATTTATTTTCTTAATTATAGCAACAATAACCCATCAAAATCAAAACACACTCAAGTGATCTCGATCGAGTCGATGGCATCGTGAGCTTTCTCAAGCACCATCGACTCCGGTCTCCTCAGGGACAATCTGTCGGAAAATGACAAGTGAAAAACAAACCTTTGTCACGGATCAAGATCGAACTGGGTATTACGTATCGGGAATAAAATTATTATCTTCTTATCTTATCAGCCTACACTGTCCCACTGCTGGGCAAAGGCCTCCCTTCCGTTCTTCCATTCACCCCTAGCATTGGTTTTCCAATCCCTACAAAACTCTCGCAGCTCATTGCACCATCGTTTCTTTGGTCTACCTCGACGTCGAAATCCCACAGGGGCCCAATCTGTAGTGACTTCAGCCCAGTTGTTTTCTGGCATGCGGCAAACGTGACCAGCCCAGTCCCATTTCAGTTTGGCCGCTGAGATGATAACATCGGATATAAGGGTTCCCAACCCTCCCGGATTGCCCGGGAGACTCCGGTAATAATGGTTAACCTCCCGACCTCCCGGGGTGGAATCATTTCTCCGGTTTTTCTAAATATTATGTACGCATTCGTCGCTACCAGTGTAAACCTGTTCATCTCGCCGATGTCGATTCCTTGGTTGCATTCAGCGGTTTCTCATGCCTCCTCTACATAATAGACAATTACCGGCGTGCACGACTGTGCAAACCCCGAGTGGATATAAGCTGGGTTGACTTCTTCGGGCTGGGTTGATTTTTTTTACAACACAACACCCCCCCCCCCCCCCCCTTCGATTTCATAAAATTCTCCTGGGTTAGTCCTTTCAAGAGTTGGTAACCCTAGGTAGGACATAGGATACTTTTTATCCCGTAATCTAGCACGGTTCTTTTGGGAGAGGGGATTAAAGTCAAAATGGGTACTTGGTTATACGCTTGGTCAGATTTTATCAATTTTTCTTTATAATATAATAAATATTAGTAAGGGAACACTCATAGAGAGTTGTTATCAGGTTTTGTAATCGATCGGGTTAAGCAACGTTAGGTAAGGTCATTAAATAGATGGGTGACCGTTTAACGCCATTTGAACTAAACGGGTCCGTGCTTCGGAGTGCAAGTAAAAAGTGGGTCCCAGTTTTTAACCGACTATAAAAAACGAAGGTTATGTATTCGATGCGAATGTCTGTTATTAAAAGTTTAGTTAACGTAAAAATAGCGCATGCGGAGCTGCGTGGGTCAGCTAGTTAAAAAATAATCAGTTTAGTAATGAATAATGTGGTATTTACTTAAATAGGGCACAACTTCCACTAAATGCAGTAGAACAGCTGTGAGCCAATTCTATATGAAGCTGATGAAAGAAAAGGCCAATCTTCATAACTGGCGCTGCACAGAAGTAGAATGTAGTGTCTGATATTTACGAATAGTACCCAAAAAAAAGTTACAAAAATGACTAACCTTTTCTCTGTATGATGACCCTGAGCAATGGTTTCGCAGTGAGCAATGCCCTCGCCAAGTTGTCGTCATTGTTGATTGGAAGCAAGTCTCCATCCCTCGGGTCCGTATATGAGATGAGGAAGGCAACATCATGCAGTCTATGGAGCTTCTCTATTAGAGCCTTGAAGTCTTCATACTTGAGCTTTTCTGTACGACTGAGTGAGAATCGTCTGAACTCCGCATCAAACTGCAAAGGAAAGAAATGTATACAATGTGGTATCTATATGCACCTAGATTGCAGGTCAAATAACTTTTCAATGTTAATTGAGGAAATTTAAAGCATTCGATAACAATGGACCACCTGGTGTGATTCAAGCTCTGGCTTGGCCAAACAACTGTTGTATAAATGACTAAGTGCACATAAAAAAAGCTGGTTCATACTTTTCATGTGCTTTCTGAAGCCCACGTTAACAGCTTTATAACATTATAGCTGTAGATTTGAAATACACAACATACAATTATGCATCTAAAAATATTTTTGGCTGCTTAGGTGTGCTTATATGTATGTACAGTAAGAGATGTTTCCGGATGACCACCTTTAGGAGGATAACTAACTATAAACTGGCCAAGCATTAGTAACTGTGACAGTACAACACTGAATGACTTATTATTGACCAGTGGTGTGCAGTCCATAAATGCAAAAACACTTTGCTTACCCCAGGACTTTTTGAATGACTATAACGTAATATAAATAACCTAAGAAATTTGTATTATTGCCTACCCTGTCATAAAAGCATACTCACACCAGTGCTTATTGCCATGTAAAAAGTTTTAGGGAGTAAACTTTACTAAACTTGCTTACTCAAATGTCTTTGATCATAACTAAGATGCTATTCTATTTGTTTATGGGTGAAGAGATCAAATGTTACACATTATGTCTGGGATGACTAAATAACAATTAAGTACTTAAATAATATTGGAAAATAAATCATCCTAGAAGTAAACCCGTGAGTCAAAATATTAAATATTAAGTGCCTACCTATAAGTGTGTTAGTCATTCCTAACCTATGCTGGGTCAAATATATTGGCTGTTGTTATTGTAAATACTTAGACCGTTTATGGAAGCCGTGACACTTATGCACATAGACAATTATTATTATGCTCACACACAATTTTTTTTATATGAACCATTGATGTAAGTGTAAGGATTAACAGATTTCTTGTGCACTGAAAATTGAACTGCAATGTATAAATAAACTTTGGGAGTAATACTGTGTTTTAATTATTGTCATCAACATAGAATATTTACTGTAAAGGTAATTAATAAACGTAAAGTTCTTCAAATATTTCTCAACATGACAGACACTACCGAGAGAAATTGCTGATTTTATGGCACTGAGATGTTATCAAAATCCATTTATATTTACATGGTCCCATCACCGTGTTATGTGTACAAAAGCAAGCGTGCGTGAGTCCATAATTACGGTTAGGAAATTAGAAATTACTTTACACTTACCTTAGTCTTAACTTCAACAGTTTGACTATCAATACGAGCCGCGATTTTGTTTTTCGACATCTCGTAAGCATTAATTTATTACACTAACACTATAAAATTCTCAAAATAGGGATTTAGGCACTTAAATTCAAACACAACATTGTAAAATATCAAAAATTCTTATAAATTATTGATATGACTATCGCCATTCCACTCGCGTCGTAATTTTATTTGGCCGAGTCTATTTCAATGATTGAACCATAGAGTAATGTACATCTAGAGATGATACCAAAATCTTGGAGGAAGGAATAAAATGGAGGGGTTCTACGAATTTGAAACCAACCACTTAGTGTCCATCCTCTTTCCCCATAAAGGACATGCATCAAGACTATATATTTCTTATTTCGTCATTTAGAAAGTCATACACACTTTTAGAATTAAAAAAAAAGTTTGTGGTGTCCATGCAAGGATACACATATCGATATTTAGACAATGTCATCGAAACCATTTTTAACCGACTTCAAAAAAGGAGGAGGTTCTCAATTCGTCTGTATATACAGATTGTAAAGAAACTCGTGTCCGATCAATAAGGGTATTATTTGGTATCATAATAAGGCCACATACGTGCTATCCTTTTTTGTATATTTAATAAATATTTTACCCCGTTTAAATTAATTGATTAAATAATTTTACTCATAACTTACCCATGGCAACACCGTTGATACCGCCCTGAGGTCAATCACACTTTCACAAACAGACCGGCGACTTGCCAGCTGTGCGCGCACGCGCGGTGGCCGGGGCGGGGGCGGCAGTTCAAAGGATCGTAACGCTCTATTCACAGATAAAGTCGACGTAATCAAAATAAGCTATCACGCCTATTATTACCGAAGAGGCAGACGGAGTAAGTACCTGCTTGTTATGCCATTTCCGTCCGCGGTAGCAGGTGAGCCTTTTGCTATTTAAGGGCACAATCTGATACCTAAAAACTAATAGGTTAAACATCTTTGCCGGACCTGGAGCTAAAACTCTTCCCGCACTAACAAAATGAGAGATAAAGTATCTTACATAAGGCTACTGGAATTTATGTAACAACAATTCGATCTTACAATACTGTGAAGTGAGCCCTACTATCATATGGTCTACAACAGAGGGCTACCTTCGTTGGTAACTCGGTAGGTGCCGCGCGCGCCGCCACCGGAGCACGCACGAGGCACTCACACTCAGTTAGACACACACACTCAAACGATATGCAGAAATTTATTTAATTCCACATCGCATTCACATTATTTTATTTCACTGCAATCCGCCGTTTTAACTAACTTAATAACGGGTATACACTTTAGTTGTGGTGTCCTTCATTTCCGAGTCCAACACGTACCGATGGCATTGGCACACCTAATTGCACTGAAAAACGGACCTCGTATTCCCTACGTGCTGCTGCTTAATTACAATTATTTCGACGGAAGCACATCAACGCGTTAAAGCATTTCAGTAAGACATATGCGGACGTCCGACCGGAAGCAATCTTCGCGCAAGACTAATCAATTGATGAGTAGCAATGAATGCGACACGTGCCACATAGGTACATAAATGTTGATCAAAGCGAAACGCCGCATTTGCGTTAGCCGAAACAGCGACGCGGCGCTTTTTAGCGGGCCCGCGAACAATAGCACAAAGGACTGTTCCTTTGTGCCTTTGTGCCTATTATCAGTGTGCCGATTGAGTAATAAAATCTGTCCCAGTAAAATAGGATGCAGAAGGTCCAGTTTTACATTAGAGGGATATGAATTAATTACTATTAGACTTCCTCGCCTCGGTACCTAGTGTTAAAGTACTAGTACGGTGGCTATAATGATGGTGAGGTGGCGATAATGGCTATAATGAGAATAAACTGGACTGATTTAGATGGAATCCAACATAGGTGGTGAATAGTGGCTGTAGTAATATGTTTCTTTTGACATTTGCTTTTATGTAAATAGTTAACGATACTGTAAGACACTAAAATGGTACTTTAATTGAACTTTTAATTTCGTCACCGTTTCGGATTGATATCCGAAACGGTGACGAAATTAAAAGTTCGAAGTTTGGACTGATGTCCTAGTTTAGATTTCCATACAAAATTAAACTACTTATGATGATAACACGTACATTTGTTCTAAGGAATGGTCTGATGCATTTACTGCATGAGTGTTTTCTGAACGGAATGGACCTTCTGTAGTTTGACGGTGGTGTCATTCCTGACCTACGGTATGTACGAATATTATTTATTGTGTGCCTAGACGGCAGTTGATCAAAGGCGGTCAACGCACCTGACTTGTGACAGAAGTCATTGCCTTCTACAAACAAGTGCTACCAGCTGTTGAAGATATCGGGAAGTTTCCGGGAAAATATTATAATAATTCCAATTTTTAAAAAACGATAGCATTTTTGGGGTAGCCGTAATATCTTTTTTTATATTTTTCCTGTTATGTACAAACCTTTGTGAATACGCCCCTTTTGGATCGGACACCAGTTTCTTTACATTCTGTATATATATATATATATATATTTTATGTATGTTCGCGCATAACTCTGGCAATTATGAACCGATTTGAAAAAATCTTTCTTCCATCCATTGATTGGGTCCCATAAAAAAATTATTGCGTAGTAATAAGTAGTTCCTGAAAAAACAAGAATGGTGACTACGCAGGAAAGCTGCAGGAAAGCCTATATAGATGACTTTATGTCGTTTTTAAGGACAAAAATGGTCATAACTCTAGCAAATATTTACCAATTTCAATGATTCTTTTTTTATTCGAAAGAAGAAACCACTGTAATGAATCTGTATGAAATTTATCACAACCGGATAAGAACTTCCTGGAGGACCATGAACGATGAGGAGGAATTTATCTGGTAAAAGCCATAAAACTGATGTTCTCCATTACATTGCTCTGACAATTATGAACCGATTTCGATGATTATTTTATTATTTGAGAGAGTAAACTACTATGATGATTCCATGGAAATTTCATTACGACCGGATATTGTTTTCTTAAGAAACATGAATTATGTAAAACTATGTAGATGATAAAGTGATCATAACTTACCTAGATCATTTTACGGTCTTCGATGGTTCAATCTTTATATATGAAAATAACACTAAAAATTGGTGCCAAATATACACAGCCGGTAAGCTAACAGCAACTTCATAAATATTTAAATTATTTTATACTTTTCAGTGATATTGAAGTCGGTTCAATTTTTTTAAAAAAGGTTTTATTAATGCAGCGTTTCAGTACTTTAATGTTATGAATCAATATATTTTGTTAGTATGTTTAATTAATGAAAGTAATAATTTATTTCAAATAGGGTAAAATTACCACTTTTGTAGTTATATTTTTCTGTAAAAGCTACTACTGGATCAAGGCGTAGCCTCAATGTAGAAGATCCGGCAAGAAAGCGGGCTTGTCTTTTTCTTTTATTATTAGTAAGTAATTAAGTTTTATCTTGACGGGCCCGTTGGTCTAGTGGTTAGTGACCCTGTCTGCTAACCAACAGGTCGTGGGTTCGATTCCCACCAAGTGTCTGGGTGTTTTTTTTTCTATATATGTATGTATTTACAAAAAAAAAGTATATATGTATTAGTATCAGTTGTCTGGTTCCATAGTACAGGCTCTGCCTAGTTTGGATCAGATGACCGTGTGTGAATGGTCCCAGGATATTATTATTATTATCTATGTTGATGGAAAATAAAACTATTTTTTGTTAATATTTTTATGTATGAAAATAAATATGCAATACAGGCAAAAAGGTGATGGTGGCCATTATTGGCGGTGGCAGGTATTTAAAAATTTCAATAGCCAGATTATTAGTAAATCATATTAAAAATAATTATTGGTAGCCTGTAACTCGTGGGGTGTCAGAATAGCACCTATCCATCTCCTACCGTTGGGTATTCGTAACAGGCGACTAAGGGAAAACAAGAAGACGGACAAGCAGCGTCTTTCTATTGGATTACCTACCACCTATACTGCGATCTCCAAGCTGCCTGCCAAGCGTGGGCATTATAGCAAGGGAGGGAATACCTTAGAAGGGAGGGGTCCCTTCTAATGGCAGGCCATTGTTCAGCAGTGGACGTCTTTCGCCTGCTGATGATGATGCAAGGTGCTTCTTCATCTACTACAATGACATTATGTAAACAAACCCTTAGTATAGGTTACCACTTTCTATAACAGCACCGCTCCGACACAACAAACATCCGACACTGATCATCATACTTTTCAAACAATCAGGTGACCAGCTTGTATTGTCCTAACCAGTAAGGATCAACATTACACAACGTATTCATTACTCTGGTTCTAACATACATACATTGTAGCCTCCAATGTGTCACTGTATATATGATAGCCTCCGTGGCGCAGTGGAAAATCACTTGCTTTGTAAACCGGAGGTCGCGGGTTTGAATCCTGCGGTTGGCAAAAAATTTGAGTAGTTGTTCCTTATTGGCTAGGACAATGTAGGCCGATCACCTGATTGTCTGTAAAGTAAGATGATCCATGCGTCGGATGGGCATGTAAAATGTCGGTCCTGCGCCTAACCTCTCCCCGGTCGTGTCAGTCTTCCGTCCCATCGGATTATGAGAGGCATAAAGGAAGAGCGAGCGCACTTGTGTCTACGCAAGCGCTTGTGCACTATAATATCTCCTGCGTACATGGCTGATCTTGTGAAAGATTGGCCGCTGTGGTCGTTTCGGCCAGGAGGGCATTTTGTTTTATCTAACATACATAAATTATAGGAAAATGTAATGATAAATAAAAACAAACTTATATTAAATTAATTAATATAATAATATATTGGCCTTTTCGATAACATTTGTACCCATCCTGCATTTCCAAACAGCTGTTGCAGAACGTATTCGCAGAGGAAACACATTTTCATTGATGTCCATGGGTTCCTCACTGGTAAACTGGCAACAAAGTATACACTTATTAAACTTATGAATTGCAGTACCTACGTACCATTCTATGATAGACATTATCAATTGACGTTTGACAGGCCATATTAACATTTTTTGAAAAGTGAATACTTCGCCTATGTCAGAATCCATCAAGCCGTTTAGGCTATAGACCGTATTAAAGAAATATGTAGACATACATACATCCACTCTCTCGAAAAACATAGCTCCCTTCTTGGGCAGTGAAGGCAAAAATGTATAAAAGTATTCGTATCAGTTGATTTTATACTATAGTACAGGCTCTGCATAGTTTAGGATTAGATGGCCGTGTGTGGCTCTCCCAGGGTATAACTGTAAACAATTTATACTTTAGTTCCTAAATTTGGATTCATTCCATATAACTTTACCCTTTACCTTTTCCAACACTCCATGATAACCTATCAAATATACAGCTTACTGAAAATGAAGTCTTGACCAAACTAAAAAACCTTGACGTTAGTAAAGGATCTGGCCCGGATGGCATGCATCCTATATTTTTTAAAACAGTTGCAGCCGGAATAGCTGTCCCGTTGACTGCCATATTTAACCGTTCTCTATCAGATGGCGTATTTCCTGTTCATTGGAAGAAAGCCAATATCGTACCTGTTTTCAAAAAAGGCGACAAATTGGATATCAAAAATTATAGACCCATAGCCATTCTTTCATGTTTGTCAAAAATATTTGAATCGCTTGTGTATCCCATAGTAAATTGCTATCTTGACAAATATATTACTTCTCATCAACATGGATTTAGAAAGGGGCACTCTGTGCAGACTAATCTAGTAAGTTTCGTCTCTAGTCTTTCTGAAAATATTGATCAAGGTCATCAAATTGACGCAGCGTATACTGATTTCAGCAGTGCATTTGACAAAGTTAGCCACGATCTACTTCTGCAAAAACTCGAATTTTATGGCATTCATGGCTCAGTATTGAAATGGTTTGCTTCGTATTTAGAGGATAGGTCTCAAGTAGTCGTTGTTAAGGGTTACGAGTCTCATAGTTTCCATGCAGTCTCTGGAGTACCACAGGGCTCGCATCTAGGGCCTTTACTCTTTATAATCTACATAAATGATATCGTCAATCACATACAATACTGTGATTATGAACTTTTTGCTGATGACTTAAAGATATTTAGGAAAATAGTTACAACCGATGATGCTGCACTTATTCAGCATGATATTGATGAAGTCACGATGTGGTGTAATAATAATAGTATGGTGTTGAATCCTAGCAAATGTTCATACATACGTTATACTCGTAAATCAAATCCTATTATCTCATCTTATAATTTACAGGGCACTATATTACAAGAGGTAAAAGAGATTAGAGACTTAGGCATAATCATTGATAGTAGACTAAAATTTACCCCTCATTTGGACGCAATAGTTACCAAAGCATCGCAATTGCTGGGGTTCGTATTACGCAACTCAAAACACTTCAGTAATAACGCTAAAACCATTTTGTATAACGCTTTAGTGCGTAGTCAGCTAGAATACTGTAGTGTTGTGTGGAATCCTCAGTATAGCGTACATTCTCAACGTCTTGAAAGTGTCCAAAGAACATTTACCAGGCGACTTGCCTTCGCTACTCAAGGCATTTCCCACAGATGTCCATATGACGAACGCCTATCCTTTTTTGGAATGCATAGTTTGCGTGGCCGACGCATGTTGCAGGATATGACTTTTTTACATAAATGTTTTAGCGGCTCTTTTAAATGTGAAATACTGCTGGACCGTATTCATCTTTCCGTACCATATCATTATCGAAGAAATTGTATCAAGCGCATTCTGCATCCGCCCTCTGCTAGAACCAATTTAGGCCAACACTCACCCATTGCCAGAATTTGCATTAAATACAATGAGCTTAATAAAAACTTAGCCGACCTTGACGTCTTCTTTGACTCACTCAATAAATTCAAGAGTAAAATCATGACAAGCATAAGCGCTGAACTATAGTTTATTGGCGTGATAGTTTAGCTTCTTTTAAGTACCCAAGTTGAAAATTTATAATATAATTCTAATTTTAACTAATTTTAAATATTTTTTATCTCAATTAATTCAATTTAATTCAATTAACTCAATTATTACAAAAGTTTATCGTAAATATTGTACTATGAGTCCTATACCTATGTACTTATGTTATATCCTCTTATTCTTCTATGACGCACCTTGGGAATTTTCTTGTTAAAAAAAAAAAACTATCCCTTTGATTCTTTGATTATTTCTGAAATGACTAACTAATACAATGATGTGAATACCCGTAACTGGCATATATATAAGACCAAAGATTTTATTTTATGATGTAATGTATTATTGATATTTATGCTGTTGGTATTCCTACTTAAATAATAAAAAATAAAAAACTTTAGTTCGTAATAAACATTTTAACTTCAAATTAATACATAATGTTAATTAAGCTCACAACGGACGGTGATTCCGTTCTGCACCAGGTAAACAAACACGGGAACCGCTTAAGCACGATCACGCGTCGATCGTCGACGGATTAATAAGTGTCGATAAAAAAATCCCATCACTATGATAAAATTTTATAACCTAAAAGGTTAACTATTCTGATCGAAATATCTCAAAATATTGCGCAATTCACAAATATGCTTTATCCTTCGATGATAATTAATATATTTAAAGAGTTTTGATGAAGTTATAACGCTTTGTCATTCGCACTTTTATGGTAAAATCATGAAATGTAATTACCGATGAACACTTACATAATCAACTTCATTTCGCTTTCGCCCCGTAAGGAATCGACATCCACGCACAACACACGACATATACAAGTATTTTTTAAATGAATACTAATGTAATTATTACACTTTTTTTTCAAATCAAAACATCATCGAGAAAGTAAACAATGCTGTCATTTTAAATGACTAAATTATAGAGTCTATCACTATAAGTTACACCATAGACCACTCACTTTTAAATTTTGTAGTATTCGAATCCTCACAAGAGAGTCCCATAAGTCCATTTGACGTTTAAAAAAAGTGTACGGACGAAAAAGTGGGACGTGACAAACATTATCTGTCTCTTTTATTCTAATGTTCATTCCACTTATGAGTAAACCAGATAAATATTCATTTTAGTTAACGCTTTTGGCTTATTTTTGAGACCCTCTCTGTTTTACTCTGTGGTTTCCTCCAAGACTTGAGTTTACAACAAGCAACGCACGCTCACAGGCAAGTGGAACGGGAAAAACTGCGGTCGTGCCTGGGCGTGATCGATCGTTGTGAACGCTAAGTGGAACGCACCCTTTAAGTACTTACCTATATACCTTGCAGAGTTGTGGAATAAAATTATGTATATCATTTAAAAATTACTTACTCCAACGAAAATGTTTCTAGGGCTATAGGGGTTTTCTGATTTCTGACTTGAGTTTCTAGGTTTTATAAGTCCTTCCTCCAAGTTTTAGGGGGACATTTTTTAAATGACCTTTACTCTACGGTTCAATCATTAAAATAGACTCGGGCATATTTTTGTGTAAACATTAGTAAACAAATAATTTGTCTCAAATTCTAACCAAAGAACAGAAAATAATTTTCTTCGCTAATACTTACTTATTTATTGTGTTGTGAGTGAAGATGACAAAATTAGTAAATAAAGATGCAGAGCGTCTAAATCCATGTCTTAGAGTATATAATTTTATAATAAATCTTGTCGGTTCGTAAACTGTTTTTCATAAATTATATAACGAAATATTAATATTTCAGGAGCAAGAACAATCCTATCAGTGCCTGAATAATAACGGATATGACCAGTCAAAGTGTGAAACCTATTTTGATAACTATAACATATGCAAGAAATTCTGGGTAAGTTATGTACAAAACTATTATTTTACATTTGATCATGTGATGGTCATCTTAGACGTAAAATATAATCGGTTTAATCAACTGGAATGTTGATAGACGTTTTGTGTA
The DNA here is from genome assembly GCA_911728495.1 of Furcula furcula. Classification (NCBI taxonomy): domain Eukaryota; kingdom Metazoa; phylum Arthropoda; class Insecta; order Lepidoptera; family Notodontidae; genus Furcula; species Furcula furcula. Next base: position 14,077,736 of record OU452264.1, read on the forward strand.
ATATCAGGAGTTTAATTTAATTTGAAGTATAAAACAGCATACTTAAAAAAATACATGATATTTTGCCAGAGGTTTTATTTAAAAACATAAATAATCTCCAACAAATGATTACACATTACATGAAATGTAAGAACATAAGAAAACAGTATGCTCCTGCTAATACTAGCTATAGGCCGACCGTTTAACTCGCGTATCACCTGCGCGGTAAGAAGGGAGGGGGGCGGGTAATGCTACACACGGAGTCAATAATCCAAAGATTTATCTCGAGATAGACATTGTTGGTAAAGAATAAAATAATAAGTATCTTTTTTTTAAGTATTTATTTTTAAGTTTTACAAATATTTTATAATAGCTTCATAGGTACAAAATCATAAAACCATAATTAACTCCGTTTAAGAAATATTTAACCACAGATAAAATTTTTATAGGACTATTCGTCACTAATATTCATATCGCTTGAATCATCATCACTGTCTGTGTAGCTTGAGCAGTCAGAATCTTGCAAATTAATAATAAATTGGTCCATCTCTTCATCAACGATGCGATCGTGCAGACAATATTGATCTTCAATAGTTTGTACATGTTTATCGCAGTTAACCCATTTTTCTACAGAGAATTCGGCAAATAACTGTTCCAGTGTATTTTTCTTTTTGTCTAAATTAGAATCAATTTCAATTTTTGCGAGCTGTCCTTTGATATCCCCCCAAACCAATTCGATTGGGTTCAGGTCTGGGTGATATGGAGGCAGTCGTAAGACTTCATGACCTGCCGCCTTTAAAATTTCATCTATTTTGTAAATATTTTCTGTCGCGTGTTGTTTGATTAAATTCAATAAATCACATTTTCTTAGAGACGTATCAAATTCAACATTGTGTCTTTGCAGCCAGGTTTGCATGGTGGCTTTTGTGGATGTCATTGTAGGCTTTTTGTCCTCTTGTACTGAGTGGTATGCGGCATTATCCATAACAATAACTGAGCTTGGCGGTAAATTTGGCAATAGCTTTTCTTTAGTCCATTTGCTGAAGTTTACAAAATTCATATCGCTATGATAATCTCCGGTTTTGGTTTTGGATTTAAAAATTAAAAGAGCTCCATCGATAAATCCGGCTTGTCCACCAGCATGTACAATAATTAAACGTGGCCCTTTGCCAATATGCGACAGCACCCCTCGTTCTTCATTGGATTGCCAACACGCCGGTACATTTAATGACGAATTGACATATGTTTCATCGAGGTAAACAATGTTTCTTTGATCTCTTCTGTGCTTCTTTATCGCATTAAGATAACGCCACCGCCACGATACGATGTTTGGTTGTTCAATCAGTAATTTTCTTTTTGATTGACATTTCTTAAATCGAAAGCCAAGTTTATGAATCAATGTTCTCAAATATTCTCGGCCACAATTTAAAATTCCTTCTTCTCTGAGTTTCGCATTCAAAATTTTTAATGTAGGAACCTTCTTATAAACCGTATAAAATTGAGTTATTTTTCTTCTAACAACGCCCTCTGTAAAACTGTCAACTTCAATTTTTTTCTTTCGGATTTGTTTTTTTTTTTTGGTGATTTAAAATTTACATTATTTTGTTCATCTTTCAGTTCATTTCCTTCTTTTATTATTTTACATATGGTAGTCACCGAAAGTCCTGTAGCTTTAGCAACAAGTTTGTTTAGGTTTACGTCTTCAAGATATTCTGTAGAATTATGATCTTGTTTTCTGGCTTTAAAAAAGGAATATACATTGTATGCTATTTGTTTAGCTTAGTGGTCGTCCATTAATCACGTGATGTTTTTTAGCAACTTTTTAACCCCTCCCCCCTCCTAGTGATATGTGGTGAAGTTTTATACTATCCCCCCCCCCCCCTATCCAAAATCACGTGTATTTTTTTGTACATAATTTCAATATAGTTTATATTGACATTTTCGGAATATTATCTTTAAATAGAGGTACTTAACTGATTAAATGTTGAAGGGGAAGTCGTTGCCGGCAACGGTGAGTCAAGGCCACGTGCCGCTGTTTGGTTTAGAAATCGTGCATTCAATGAAAAATAAATACACGTGATGTCTCATTATACCCCTCCCCCCTCCTGGTGATATTTCGTGATTTTTTCGGAACCCCTCCCCCCCCCCCCTTTCGAGCCTCACGTGATTAATGGACGACCCCTTGCTTGTTAATTTTGTTCGCAAAAGTGGAAGAGCGATTCATCTTGAGATTTATCTTGGCAGTCGTATACCTTGTGCGTTTATCTTCAAGCGTCCGTAACAAAAACACCAACCGCGCGCTGCGAGCACAGCCAGCGCACTGCCGCACTTGACGTAAGCTCCCTGCTCCGCGCACCCCTTTCACCCATCCGCTAACATCTCCCCTCGCTCCCTTCTACCCCCTCAGGCGATACGCGTATTAAATGGTCGGCCTATAGACAACTGCAAGGTTCCTTGTGCAAGGGATAGTCAACGCACCACCACAGTGCTACCAAGCAGCAATGTTAAACCTAGCAGTGTTCTGGTGTAAAAGACAATGTACAACATAACTACTCATCACATTAACGTTAGTATTAAGTATCTTGTCTGATAATTTCACCAGCTATAGTACTCTCCCTACCTGGCTGATCCCTAGCACAAGGGATCTGCCACCTAATGAACTTAATAATTCATATTTTAGGTGATGTGGCAGGCTTTACTTGATTCTACACAAAGTTGAGTAAAAAAAAAATCATCTATAAATATCCTCTATCATAAAGGGGATCATAGTCTTTGAGGGTTCAAAATAGGGTTTCGTTTTTTTTATACTGCCAAGTAAGCGTTCGGCCAGCCTGATTGTAAGTAGTCACCATAGCCTATAGATGCTAGCAACACCAGAAGATTCACTAGAGTAGTTGCTGACCCTTAAGACATTAGATATTAAGTCTTTGTGTCGGGTAATTTCACCAGCTACAGTGCCCTTCCTGCCGAAACACAGCAATGCTTACATACTGCTGCTTGGCGGCAGAATATCTGACACTGTGGTGGTACCTACCTGGACGGTTCCTTGCACATGAAACCTACCACCTAGTAAAAGTACCTAGTAGTAGTGGTTCTGTTATTTCATTCAGGAATGTACTGGTACATAAAATGTTGTTGGTAATATTTTTTTTAAACCTTTTTTTTCAGGGCAAAGTGTATAGGGACAGAAAGGCTAAAGGACAGTACCCATATTTACCGGATGTTGAGGATAGAGAAAAAATAAAAGCACAATACTTTAGTGACGTAAAAAATAATCTGAACTGAACCTATAATAAACTGTTATTTTTTTAATTTTTATCTGAAAATAAGTTTAAGATTATTTTCATTATTAATGTATAATACTTGTTACAAAGAAGGATGAGGTAATTTAATGTATTTAATAGCATTTATTTAAGATGATAAATAAAATATATATTACATTTTTTCTTTTAATTTAGTTTACAGCTGGGTTAACTGACACACAGTCATTTGATCCCACACTAGGCAGAGCCTATGTACTATACTAACCAGACACAGAAGAAACATCTTCTTACTAACAAATATGTGTCCTGGATGGGAATTGAATTCACAATCTACTGTGTAGCACAGGCTGTCTAACCACTTAACCAACTTACTCAGACGACTTGTGATAAAAGTTGTATGTTAAAGTGCTTTGTGTCTTGCCTGACGAGGCACTGCTTAACAGCAGAAGTTAAATGTTAAATGTGAGCCACTGTGATTTTGGATCGGTCATGCTCGCCATCTAAGTCTTCCCTTCATTATAGTTGAGAGGCACGGTCCAACTACTATTCCTTTGGCCTTTTAGTTTGTTGTATTTTCGTCGTATTTTTTTAAAATTATCATTTGATCTTTTGAACGGCAGGACCAATGATATTGGACGCACTGTCGCTTATGGTTATCTAATTCAATGAGTATATAATCACTATGATCTAATTGTAACAAGACAAACACTGCTTAAACAAAAATGAAAAATATCAGTTGAGGCCGCGCTGTGATTCGGTGGTAGCTTTTAAAAAAAATCTGTTCAAAAGTGCTTTTAAAAAAAGCTAGCGTTAGGCCTATTTGAAAAAAATGATTTTGAATTTTGACCAACTAGTTTTATAGATAATTAGACAACTCTTTATTGCATATCAAAAAGTACAGGAAATAGAAAAAAAAAAATATATACAATGGTAACAATCAATTAGCAAAAACTAATGTTGTACAGAAACAAAATAAATTAAAATTACAAAAAAGCTTTAAATCTACATGTAACAGGTATATTATATATACATTCAAATAAATATATATATATATATATATACATTCAAATAAATATATATATATATATTCATTAACTTAAATAAAAAAATATATTATCTATAGCGAATCTGGAAGAAAAAAAACATGGCTAGGAGTCCAATATTTCTTGATACACTGTGTTTATCCTATAATAATTTTTTTTTTATTTATGCGTTGATACAATGTCTCATTCCTTCCCACCTACTCGTACCACTCGCAGGTCTGATGGCACCAATGGCTGGCAGAAGTTCTCTTTAGAAATGAGCATTGCCACATAAAATGGCCATTATTTCTGTGCATGTACTATCTAGGACACGAACGGTGTCATTTTCATTCAAAATCGTCTGAACGACGTTAGTGCGTCTACTCCACCCGCACGTATTTTGGGCCGGAACGTGTAAGCGTTTGTCGTCCTAAAGGTGATACACCGTTCATGACCACGAGAGTACATACAATAACTGATTAAATATAGATAAAAAATTACTAGTTTAAAAAACTAAAAGTACACGCTTTTATAAGGACTACTGCACTAAAAAGCAATAAATAAATTATCGAAACCGTTCTTTCTTTCTTTCTACCCCGTGCTTGTAATTTATGGATTATATTTATGTGTAAAGGCGTGGGGCGCCTTTTCTCTGTAAATGATTACAAATGATTGTCATGTGAATACAAATACTTAGCGTTCTTGAAATTTTACAGAAATGTTAAGCTGTTATTCAGAAAAGGCGCCCCACGCTTTTACACATAAATATAATCCATAAATTACAAGCACGGGGTAGAAAGAAAGAAAGAACGGTTTCGATAATTTATTTATTGCTTTTTAGTGCAGTAGTCCTTATAAAAGCGTGTACTTTTAGTTTTTTAAACTAGTAATTTATTGTATACTTTTTAGTCTTAGCAATATTCGCCTAAACTACGGATAAAATTAGTCTAAGTATTGATTTGTTCGTAGCTTGAATCGTAGGCAGGTTGTGGCAAAACATATTTTAACTAAACTAGGTATTACGCGTAGGTATCTGATTGAGTTTAAGAAAGCACTACGTATTTACCCTTTAAACAGTCGAAAGTACGCTAAAAGTCAATAGCTTCCCAAGTAGTAATCAAGGGTTCCGTTACCAACCTTCCGGGTCCATCAACAGGTCCACGTTATTAGGCAAAGTGAATATAATTCCTTTATACAAATCAAATGAGTCCAAGCTCGATGGGTTTACTAGTAGCCAATCCAGGGTTCCGTCAACCACCTTCCTGTTCCATCATCAGGTCCTGATTAATGGTTAATGTGAAAAGAACTCTTTAAAACAAATCAAATGAACCCAGACTCGATGTGTTTACTAGTAGCCATTCAAGGGTTCCGTCACCCACCTTCCAGTTCCATCATCAGGCCCTCAGTAATGGTCAAACTGAAAAGAACTCTTTAATACGAATGAAATGAGCCCAAACTCGATCTGTTTACTAGTAGCCATTCCAGGGTTCCGTCACCCACCTTCCAGTTCCATCATCATGTCCTCATTAATGGTCAAAGTGAAAAGAACTCTTTAAAACAAATCAAATGAGCCCACATTCGATGTGTTTACTAGTAGCCAATCCAGGGTTCCATCACCCACCTTCCTATTCCAACATCAGGACCTGATTAATGGTTAATATGAAAAGAACTCTTTAAAACAAATCAAATGAACCCAAACTCGATGTGTTTACTAGTAGCCATTCAAGGGTTCAGTCACCCACCTTCCAGTTCCATCATCAGGTCCTCATTAATGGTCAAAGTGAAAAGAACTCTTTAAAACAAACCAATGAGCCCACACTCGATGTGTTTACTAGTAGCCAATCCAGGGTTCCGTGACCCACCTTCCTGTTCCATCATCAGGTCCTGAATAATGGTTAATGTGAAAAGAACTCTTTGAAACAAATCAAATGAACCCAAACTCGATGTGTTTACTAGTAGCCATTCCAGGGTTCCGTTACCCACCTTTCTGTTCCATCATCAGGTCCTCATTAATGGTCAAAGCGAAAAGAACTCTTTAAAACAAATCAAATGAGCCCAAACTCGATGTGTTTACTAGTAGCCAATCCAGGGTTCCGTGACCCACCTTCCTGTTCCATCATCAGGTCCTGAATAATGGTTAATGTGAAAAGAACTCTTTGAAACAAATCAAATGAACAAAAACTCGATGTGTTTACTAGTAGCCATTCCAGGGTTCCGTTACCCACCTTTCTGTTCCATCATCAGGTCCTCATTAATGGTCAAAGTGAAAAGAACTCTTTAAAACAAATCAAATGAGCCCAAACTCGATGTGTTTACTAGTAGCCAATCCAGGGTTCCGTCACCCACCTTCTCCAGTTCCACCATCAGGTCCTAATTAATAGTCAAAGTGAAAAGAACTCTTTAAAACAAATCAAATGAACACAAACTGGATTAGTTTACTAGTAGCCATCCAAGGGTTCTCTTATCTACCTTCGAGCCCCAGCATCAGATCAGCTCGATGATACCATATTATTGTATTGTCACCGGTCCTTGATACATGTGCAAAATTTCAAATATTTTGGACGTGTAGAAGTGGGTCAAAATGGCATCGCAAGATTCCATTACCATCATACAAAGTTACATACATACATACATACATACAGGTCAAGCTAATAAAAGCGTGTTAAAAACAGCAGGCATGTCTCTTACCATCAGTCGAACGTCTTCCTTGTCTTGTCACCAAATCTAGTAGAAATTGAATGAACTGTTCATCTTCATTCATTTATGTTTTATTAGTAGCACGTGTGTAATCGTAAATTTTGGTCCTTCGAGCCGGATGTAAGTAGTAGTAGTAAGTAGTCTTACCGAGTAAATGTGGCATAGTAATTGTGCTGGGGATTAAAAATATGAAAACTACAGAATTGTTAATGCATTTGTTTATTGTGACAAACAGTGGAGAAGCGATGGCGGTGACTCGCTTGCATAAAAGCTAAACACTAACAATATACTAGATCACCACAAGGCAATTAGGGAAGAACATGTTCCTTGATTTATTTTTAGATACTTAAATATAGGGACGGATAGGGCTGCCACCAGTGTCGTAGCTAAGGGCTGGTCAAGCGGTAAGTAGGCTTGTTAAGAAAATATCGATTTCTTTGGCGATAATTTTGTTTTCGATATATTGATACAATAATAAGAAATATCAAGTATCGAAATCGTATCAAAAACTATATTATTTCTAGATTACTATTTTTTCTTCAGAGATAACAAACAAACAAACTTCCAAAATCCTTACAACATCTTTTTATTATATATTTTAATTATATAATATCAATATTTTAAGCCATTCGACCATCCCTAGCCAGAGATGATATTCTTCCAAGGGGCGCACGCACGTTAATTTACTCTGCAATGGGTTAATTAGAAATAGACCGCTTTTTTTTAGTTTCGACACTGGTTGCCACCCTTACTAGACAACGACGTAACTTCAATAGAAGTCCTAATACAAGTACTGACAGTTATGCAAAATGATCACTTTTAGATTTCATTTTGTCTCCGTACACTTCACACAAACGCCTCTAGCGGGAACAAGCGAAAACTAGAATTAACTATAAATTCACCATTTAAATTCGCTTGCGTACGACTTTACAGTGACATAAAAAAGGACGCCGGCGTTTTAGTCCAGTTGTGTACAAACAATTGCAAACACCCCCCCTCCTTCCCAGTGTCACCCCCATTCATCCCTGCCGGTTGTCCAACGCGTTTTTAAGTTACGCGAGATGACGTGATCTACCTAATGAGAATACCTACTCTTCACTAACGAGAGGCACTTTGATTTTGTGATTAACATTAGACACTTAATAATATAAATACATCATACTAGCGATTTGCAATCGCTCAACTATCGCTGCGTGCCCGTCGCGTATGCGTCAAGGATATAGGATAAGGAATGTACATTTCTACGTTTTTTAAATATAACGAATTTACATTTCAAACAATGATATTGAATACAAATTAGTGACGAGTTATTTCACATTGTATTTCGCCATTTACACATACGTTGGCTCTAATACTCGCGGGCGAATTCACGGGAAACTAGCAGCGATCGCTCGCTGGAAACACGCTTGCAAATCGCTAGTCTGTTTTCACTCTGGACTGACTGCGTTGTGTCTCAACATAATGCATGTCAGATCCAAACAATATACATACTTATAAAACACAAGTTTTAAATTCCTAAGGATTTCTCGATTAACTGAATTAGTTTAGGGTTAAACTAAAATCATAATTTATACTTACATTAAATATATGCATTCGACATTAATAGGCTGTAACGATATTATAATAATGTAAATTCATCTTCGAATTAACTTTACACAGTGAAAAATTCAATAATAATAAATAATAATAATATCAGCCCTTGTTTATGTCCCACTGCTGGGCACGGGCCTCCCCTCAAGATGAGGGGGCTTAGGCCATAGTCCACCACGCTGGCCAAGTGCGTGTTGGCGGACTTCACACGTCATTCGAGAGCTAGTTAGGGTTAGGCTTTCTCAGACATGCAGGTTTCCTCACGATGTTTTCCTTCACCGAAAGCTAGTAACAATCGCACAAAGACGATTCGCACATGATTAATTGAAGAAATCAGAGGTGCGAGCCGGGGTTCGAACCTGCGCACCTTGTTTCCAAGGCAAGCGCTCGCCCACTGAGCTGTTACCGCATTAATTCAATATTATGAATACGAAAAATTCAATATTATGGTGAAATCTCACAAATACAGCAAAAGCGACATAAGAGTACACACCTAATATAAAGACACACATAAATTTTAAATTATAATTATCTTTGAAATCATTCATAATATACTAACGACCCTCCCGGCTTCGCACGGGTATAAATCAGAAGACTGTTGCAAAATATTGTTTTTTTTTTTCAATTTACGGTTTTTTATATAATAAACCTTCGGTAATAAAATATTTAACTGATGGTAATAACCGCTTAATGATCCGTTGCGTGGTTTAGGAGTTAACGGATGTACAGACAGACAGAAGGCGAAAGCGACTTTGATTTATACTATAGAGTATAGATTTATGATATAAGTATTTTAATTTAATTAAAATACTGAAACCTATAAATTAACTAAAAAATATACACTGTCAATCAATTAACTTATCGAACATGATAATTTAGGCTTATATTCAATTAACATTACATTTTCATTACAAATATCAAGTAACTTATTGAATTGAGGAATGGACAACAGAAGTTTAATTTCAAAAACAATATTCTAGTTCTGGTCCCTTAGAACCGTTATAAAAATCTCAAGGTGGTCCCTAAATATGACTAATTTTAAACTTATAACATAAGGCACATACCCATCGTATAGTAGCCGGCGGTAAATAATACACATTGAGCTATACATAGCTATAGATTTCAGATGCGGCCAGAGCCAACGATTGGGGGGGGGGGGGGGATTGTGTCATAGTTTTTTTTTTTTTGGCCTTTACAGCTTCACCGGACAATAGGAGGCGAGCGCTTAAAGCGCTCTAGCCTTAACGGCAGAAGTAGCGACGAGCTCAAGGGCACCTCAGGGAGGCACGGCCTCGGCTTGGGCTGTCGCTTAAGAGAGGGCTGAGTTTACCACCGGTTCACAACGCGCCCCCACTGAGAAGAACCGGCAAGAAACTCAGTGGGGTGATGCACGTCGTTGAGGTCGCATGCGTACGACCCTTCGGCCTCGCCGGCGAGACCGGTGTCTGATAGCTGGGGGTCATAGCTGACGGGCCCGTTGGTTTAGTGCCCTGGCTGCAAGAGGTCGTGGGTTCGATTCCAAACTTGCGTCTGAGTATTGTAGTGCGTAATCTATTTTGGATAAAATTGTTTAGACGTTTTAAAGCAAGAAGTTAAGTTTGTAAATTTGACGTGAATGACTTTGAGAGTGGGGGGGGGGGGGGTTGGTCATGACCCTTACGACTCCCCCTCTCGGACCGCCACTGATAGATTTGCTCGGATCACGTGTGAAGTGAAAATGACACTATTCCAGGCCACTAGTGCTCTTTGTGTCCAGTATAATAATGCTTTCAAGATGCTAGAAGGGACTGTCTCGTTTCTGTAGCGCTTCTGGAATGTTTGCGGCCGCTGCTACTGATTGTTTTGCAGCAATCAGGCGCAAACGTGCTGCGACGCTGCTGCAGTGCACACACACACAACGTGGTACACCGTTCGTGTCCGCGATAGTACATACGTTCACTATTGAATTAATAGAAAAAATAACTTAAGATGACGGTATTATGCCCAAAATTGGGAAAAAATCTTGGAGACGGTTTATTGATTGATATTGTTTATTGGACCGGCTAAATAGATTCGTCTTTCATCTTCATTTATAAAACATAAAATGCTAAATGGAATAAATGCTACACAGGTATATAAACTATTTACTAAAGTATTATTTATAAGCTACATTCTCACGTTCGGTGGAGCGATTTCTAATTTACTACAGATCTAAATAAAGAGATTTAGCTTATTTTGCTTAAGTCTATTAAAAATACCAAATATCGCGCGAAATAATCTCATAACAGTAAGGCCTCATTTACGGAGACGCGGGGCGTCGCGCGTCGCGTGGCGTCTCGCGGCGCGTCGGACGTTTTTTTATTGTTTACGTAGCGGCGGCGCGTGAAGCGGCACGTATCATCGCACGCGTAAACACAGACTTATAGCAATATATGATGCTGTTTATAGAGACGCGGGGCGAGATAAGTGGCGGTGCCGCCGCTGCGCCCGCGGCAGTCACCGCCGCGGGCTACGGCGGTGCAACTCACATTTTAACATACATTTTCTTCTAAAAAAAAATCGATCATATCATACTCCATTGCGATGGTGACTACGTCTGTGTTGCGCGATTACCAAATAGACTGGCAGAAGGTTCGCCATGCCTGTGGCGGTTCATCGAGAATCGCCGCGTGGGACGTGACGATGCCATCCGCGGGCTCCACCGTAAAACACGCTTCATTTCAAGCAAACGCGTGTAAAATCGCTTCTCCGTAAACACACTCATACAACGCCCTACATTTGAATTTAGTGCGGGCCGCGCCGCCACACGCGACGCTCGACGCCCCGCGTCTCCGTAAATGAGGCCCAATACCGTTGAAATATTAAGCCTCTAATGTAATAAGTCCATTCCTCGATTTCAATTTAATATAAACGCTATAGTGGTCATAATAATAGTCAAAATTAATAATGGCCAGGCAATGTCAACAAATACAAAAAACAAAACATTGTATCCAATAGCGATCAGCGATTTTGCATCGCGTTTCGACGATTGCTGTAACGAAAACGCGCGCTTCGGCGGTTCCTTTCACGCTGTATCGCGTTTCAGCGAATTGTTACAATATAAGCGTGAATTCGCGGCATTTTAGCGACTATCTCGCTCACACGTATACAATACAAGTAGTGCACAACAAAGAAAGATACATTTGAAATTACAATAATTATCGCTAAGCGATCTATTCCAGACAATCTTGGGTTACAAGACAGAGCATTCTTATTATGAGCAAGTGCAATATAGGAATAAAAAAAATAGACTACATAATATAATATGATAGACTAATACATATCTATTACTAAGAAAGGGAAGGATGATCAATAGCTTTAAACCATTATTCAAGGGAGAGGGAGAAAGGGATAGAGCGATGTAACTTGAGTTTTAAAGGATAATAGACTCTAAGCTCGTCTTATATTATGTTGTTGTTGTATACGTACGTAAGTATGGGATATTTATTAATAAATATTAAGAGTTATTGGTGGCCTATCGATGCTATGTTACCATGTGTGTTTACTGTTCTTGATTATAATACCTGGTCATTATTAATACCGACTGTCCTAAAAATATACATAATAATGGTAATCTTATTAGGGAGTGTCCTAATAGAACGCGATCACGCGATCATCGCAAGTTCGCGCGTTAGGACACTCGTTCGACGTCCATATGTTTGAGTTTTCTGGCGATGACCGCGTGATCGCGTTTAGTTAGGACATGGCCTTACAATACAATAGACAATGCGTGCTATAAACACTTATAAATAAAGACGTACGACATAACTTTGGAAAGGATGAAAACATGTGTATAATTAAAAAAAAAACATGTAAGTATAAAGTCTCTGAAATATTCAATAATTGAACTATACTTGTTCTTTTTTTAAATTCAAATTTTGCATAGATTTTTGGAACGTAATGTGTACAATCTTTATATAATAACATAACATATTGTCGTAAACAATAACAACATAATGCACTTTTAAGATACCAATATGACGCGATCCTTTTTCTATTATTTAATAAAAAATAGTCCTTATCAAATTTGAATAGGGTTTAAAACTGTATGTGTATTCACTGTATTCAGGCTGGCCGTGTTTTCGATCATTGCCAATTTTAGAATTTAAAACGATATTTGTTATGTAATGTAATGTTCAATAAAAGTGAATTATATTTAATATGAAATTAAAAATCTATACAATGAAATTTGATAGAATTAGATTATTTAAATATTTGTATTGTATGATGGAATAATAATAAAATTGGTTCGAATATTTATTATTTTGTTAGCATTTATTATATACCTAGTGTAAACGGTTCGCAAAGATATGTATGAATGTACGTACAGTAAGGGACATTTCCGGTTGATTACATTGTCGCGTAGCGGGGATAGTGGCCCTACGAAATAAAGAAAACAAGAACTAAGAATAAAGAATTATATTTACAAAGAAGGCACAGGCTAGAGAGCAAGGGTCGTGAGTAGGCTAACGGTTTTTCCGAGGTACGCGCACTGAGAATCGGTCAGGTTCCCCTTCTAAGTGAGGTGAACTTATCAGAGTCGTCGTAGCAGAAGCAGCACGGTGACGGCACGGCGCGACAGCACCAGGCGCAGCACGGCGCAGCAGTTCCAAGGTCGACCAGCTTAGCAGCTGGTCCGGCAGTGGACAGGCTCAGCAGCCGTCCTCAAGCTCGACCGGTAGGGGTCGACAGCAGCTTGCGTCCGACGCCTCGTGCAAGGGAGTTCGTAGTGGAACTCGTAGGTAGGACCTCGTAGATAGGACCTCGTAGATAGGACCTCGTAGGTAGGACCTCGTCGGTAGGACCTCGTAGGTAGGACCTCGTAGGTAGGACCTCGTAGGTAGGACCTCGTAGGTAGGACCTCGTAGGTAGGACCCTGGAACCCACGGAAAGACACCGTCAGGTCCAGCCCGTGTGTCATAACCGTCCGCCGACCACAGAAGACACCTCAGCCTATTCAGTCCAGTCGAGGGTCTTGGCAGACGGTTATGCTACATTAATCGGTCGGACAGATAAAGAAGAAACAGTAAGATTACAGTATAAGGCAGAATAAGGACAGAGAAATACAAGAAAGATGATATTGTAGAATAGTAGGGATAGCGTCGGTTACAGGTTCCGTTATAGTATTCAAATTTGCGTACGTTGACCGCCAAATGCTTTTATCAACGGTTTAGGACCGTTGATAATACAAAGTGCCTAGAAACAGGAAAGAGAACAGATAGATAGAAGACAGATAGCAAGCACACTCACCCGTAAGTAGTTTTAGAGCACAAATTGAATTTACAAGGTTTTACTTATTGAAATAGTAACATACGTGCGCACTCCACAATCGTGAGACAAGCACTGGCGAGCTCGCGGCGAAATGGCTCGCCGTGGCGCATATAGTATGGTTATAGCTATATAGTACTATAACGGTTTAATATTTTAAGGCGCGTACACACGCGTAACGTTACAACATTTAGGATGGCAGGCACTTGCGTGAGCCGGCCGCAAATACATGTTGGAGGTGTAACACGTAACGATTTTTTCTAGAAAGTGGTCAAGCGTTCGTGACCGCGGCTGTACATGATGTTGTTTTGTGTGTGGCAGAGTAATATGTTATGTTATATCTAGCACGCATTGTCGTCTAAGAGTCAATCGGTCCTTTGTTTTATGTAGAAACAGCTTATTCGGAAGTGATCGCACATCTGCCGTACCTGCGTAAGAAATACATTTTTATCCTCCGTGCCGCAGCGGGGAACAACATTTTTGTGTAGTTGTTCCTTAGGCATCCATTAATAGCTTGAGGCAATTTTGGAAAATTTTTGACACCCTCGCTAATCTCATAAGATTTTGCTAGACCGCTAATCTAATAACATTATGCTAGACCACTAATCTCATAAGATTTTGCTACACTACTAATCTCATAAGATTTTACTAGACCGCTAATCTCATAAGATTTTGCTAGACCACTAATCTCATAAGATTTTGCTAGACCTCTAATCTCATAAGATTTTGTTAGACCGCTAATCTCATAAGATTTTGCTAGACCGCTAATCTCATAAAATTTTGCTACACTACTAATCTCATAAGATTTTCCTAGACCACTAATCTCATAAGATTTTGCTAGACCGCTAATCTCATAAGATTTTCCTAGACCACTAATCTCATAAGATTTGCCTAGACCACTAAGCTCATAAGATTTTGCTAGACCGCTAATCTCATAAGATTTTGCTAGACCACTAATCTCATAAGATTTTGCTAGACCACTAATCTCATAAGATTTTGCTAGACCACTAATCTCATGTGATATATTTTTAAATGCGTATTTTTAATTTAAACTACTTAATCTGAGCTTGATTGCGTAGGACTTATTTAAAAAATATAGCTTAATTTTTTTTAATTTAGTCTACTAAATTTATTCAAATTGTATCGCAATTTTACACTGTTACTTGCAATAAAAATTACGTGATATTGCTAAGACCCCACATGAGATTGGGTGAGGTTCGGCTAGACCCCCTCCCGCCTCTAAAAGCCACACTTAATTAAGCCCCCTTATTTGCAGACCGATCACCTAATTGTCTGAAAAGATGATCCAAGCGTCTCGGACGGAGATGCGAAGTCTGTTTCAGGCTGATCTAAAAAAAAATACCAGTCGCTGTGGTCAGGAGTACCCGAGGGGTCTCTGTGTAAGAACAGCAGCCACCCATCTCCTCCCGTTGGGGTGTTCGTATGAGGCGACTAAGGGAAAACAAGAAGACAGGCAACAGCGTCCTTCTATTGGATTACCTGCCACCTATACTGCGATCCCAAGCCGCCTGCCAAGCGTGGGGATTAATCCCCCTCCCTTCTGAGGAGGAGGGCCTTTGTTCCTGCATGCGTATATAAATAACAGGATCTTACCACACAAGTGCCATAGTGTACGTGAGCAGCGACGGTGAGTGACGTCATCGCATAGAACGCTAGTACTTCGTACTGCGGCAGTAGAAGCGATATGGAAGCGGCGGCGGTCAGCGGCCAGAGCAACCAATTGATCGCTTCACACCGCTGATTGCTCATTTGACTGACTATAAGACGACACTGCAAAGGAAAATATAATAATAATAAACTAGCAATTCCTTGCGGCTACGCCCGCTATTTTTTATTCCACCCCATTTAACCCCTTAAGGCTGCCTGTCCACCGGAGCGGAGCGAGGCAGCGGAGCGGAGAAACGGAGAAATATTAACCAATAAGATTGCACTAAGATTTTGGAGCGGAGTTTTTGTGCAATCTTATTGGTTAATATTTCTCCGTTTCTCCGCTCAGCTGCCTCGCTCCGCTCCGGTGGACAGGCAGCCTTAGGAGTGGTATTTTCGAAAATCCTTTCTTAGTGGATGCTTACATCATAAGAAGAACCTACTAGCAATGACTGTTATGTTATTTTTTTCATCCACGATATCTCTATACTATCATAATATATTATATAGTATTCTTACTTATTTCCTCACCATAGATAAACTGTTTTATACTATGTTTTATGTATATCGAATATATAGATAATATATATTTATTTCAATGTAGGTATATATAATATTTATCTTATATAATTATTATTTATATTATATGTAGATTTATAGCTTTTCCTCATTTTATTTTATTTTGTTTTTCCGTACACCATTGGCTACCTTCTTTTGCTAACTGATCGTTCCTTTCCATCCTAAGGTAGTCTGGAAGAAATCGCAATTTGCGATAACACCGCCCAATGTATACCGTTTTTTTGTACTTCTTTTTTCTGTACTTTTTGGTGTGCAATAAATTCTCATTTTTGCCACCAGCACGGATAAGTTTGTAAGTCAGTACACACACAATGGAAACTCACCTGTTTTGAACCTTATTTTATAGTGGTTAAGATTTTCTTTTAAATGAGTACATTAAGTTTAGTTTAAGTCAAAACAACTACTTTTTTTCGTATAGCTTTGACGGTTTTATTGATTTTTCTTTGTCTCCGATGTAAAGGTTTTATGTGCCAACTTTACTGCATACAGAATTAGACTTTATTACTACATGTGAAGGCTTCTATTAGTCCGACGTTCCGAATTATTTAAAACCATTTTCTACAATTTCTAGCTACGTGTATAGTTGTGTAAGTATATGTAACCGCGACCACATTGTCGTCATTTCGATGTCATTTTGTTCGTGACAGCTAATCTAGTTGGTATAGTATATCGATGGTATATTATTTAAAACCTAAAAAACCGGTTTATTTTATAAAGTAATCGATATAAACCGGTGTTGAAAATTGTAATCGGTTCTCATCACTATGTCAAATGTGATCTATTAAATTGGCCCTACTTTTTTTTTGGATTTATGCCAAGACAAAATCTAATGATAAAGTTCACAAAATATACTCACAGCCACATTACTGAACAGGGTACCTATAAGTACGAATAGGACCCTCAAATCGTAGTCCGGCAGGTGACTGGATCTGTGCACCCATACTGAACACACTACAAAGACAGTCAGAAACGACCATAACGGCCGTAGGGCTTCGCTGAGTGACCTCATCTTACCCGTATGTAGTTTATATGATCTGTGGACAAAACAAATCTCAAGTTACTTTATATAAGCTATGCACCTGCCCTGCCTAACCCCCGTTGGGTGTCCGTAAGGGAGAACAAGACGGGCAGCATCGTCTTTCTATTGGATTACCTACCACCTATACTGCAATCCCCAAGACGCCTGCCAAGCGTGGGGATTATGGCAACCCTCCTTTCCACTGCTGATGATTATAAAGATGCACCTGCTACGTAAGAGACATTTCCGGTTGATCACATTTAGGACGATAATCGCTTGCAAATTTAGTTGCTGGGCAATAGAAATGTAGTTGCAGGGCAATAGAGATGCAGTTGTTGGGCTGTAGAAGTGTAGTTGCTGGGCAATAGAGGTGTAGTTGTTGGGCTATAGAAGTGTAGTTGCTGGGCAATAGAGGTGTAGTTGCTGGACAATAGAAGTGTAGTTGCTGGGCAATAGAGGTGTAGTTGCTGGACAATAGAGGTGTAGTTGCTGGGCAATAGAGGTGTAGTTGCTGGACAATAGAGGTGTAGTTGCTGGGCAATAGAGGTGTAGTTGCTGGACAATAGAGGTGTAGTTGCTGGACAATAGAGGTGTAGTTGCTGGGCAATAGAGATGCAGTTGTTGGGCTGTAGAAGTGTAGTTGTTGGGCTATAGAAGTGTAGTTGCTGGGCAATAGAGGTGTAGTTGCTGGGCAATAGAGGTGTAGTTGCTGGACAATAGAGGTGTAGTTGCTGGACAATAGAGGTGTAGTTGCTGGACAATAGAGGTGTAGTTGCTGGGCAATAGAGATGCAGTTGTTGGGCTGTAGAAGTGTAGTTGTTGGGCTATAGAAGTGTAGTTGCTGGGCAATAGAGGTGTAGTTGCTGGACAATAGAGGTGTAGTTGCTGGACAATAGAGGTGTAGTTGCTGGGCAATAGAGGTGTAGTTGCTGGACAATAGAGGTGTAGTTGCTGGGCAATAGAGATGTAGTTGTTGGGCTATAGAAGTGTAGTTGCTGGACAATAGAGGTGTAGTTGCTGGGCAATAGAGGTGTAGTTGTTGGGCTATAGAAGTGTAGTTGCTGGACAATAGAGGTGTAGTTGCTGGACAATAGAGGTGTAGTTGTTGGGCTATAGAAGTGTAGTTGCTGGACAATAGAGGTGTAGTTGTTGGGCTATAGAAGTGTAGTTGCTGGGCAATAGAGGTGTAGTTGCTGGACAATAGAGGTGTAGTTGCTGGACAATAGAGGTGTAGTTGTTGGGCTATAGAAGTGTAGTTGCTGGGCAATAGAGGTGTAGTTGCTGGACAATAGAGGTGTAGTTTCTGGGCAATAGAGGTGTAGTTGCTGGGCAATAGAGGTGTAGTTGCTGGACAATAGAGGTGTAGTTGCTGGACAATAGAGGTGTAGTTGTTGGGCTATAGAAGTGTAGTTGCTGGGCAATAGAGGTGTAGTTGCTGGACAATAGAGGTGTAGTTGCTGGACAATAGAGGTGTAGTTTCTGGGCAATAGAGGTGTAGTTGCTGGGCAATAGAGGTGTAGTTGCTGGACAATAGAGGTGTAGTTGCTGGACAATAGAGGTGTAGTTGCTGGGCAATAGAGGTGTAGTTGCTGGACAATAGAGGTGTAGTTGTTGGGCTATAGAAGTGTAGTTGCTGGACAATAGAGGTGTAGTTGCTGGGCAATAGAGGTGTAGTTGTTGGGCTATAGAAGTGTAGTTGCTGGCCAATAGAGGTGTAGTTGTTGGGCTATAGAAGTGTAGTTATTGGGCTATAGAAGTGTAGTTGCTGGACAATAGAGGTGTAGTTGCTGGACAATAGAGGTGTAGTTGTTGGGCTATAGAAGTGTAGTTGCTGGGCAATAGAGGTGTAGTTGCTGGACAATAGAGGTGTAGTTGCTGGACAATAGAGGTGTAGTTGCTGGACAATAGAGGTGTAGTTTCTGGGCAATAGAGGTGTAGTTGCTGGGCAATAGAGGTGTAGTTGCTGGACAATAGAGGTGTAGTTGCTGGACAATAGAGGTGTAGTTGCTGGGCAATAGAGGTGTAGTTATTGGGCTATAGAAGTGTAGTTGCTGGACAATAGAGGTGTAGTTGCTGGACAATAGAGGTGTAGTTGTTGGGCTATAGAAGTGTAGTTGCTGGACAATAGAGGTGTAGTTGCTAGGCAATAGAGGTGTAGTTGTTGGGCTATAGAAGTGTAGTTGCTGGCCAATAGAGGTGTAGTTGTTGGGCTATAGAAGTGTAGTTGCTGGACAATAGAGGTGTAGTTGTTGGACAATAGAGGTGTAGTTGCTAGGCAATAGAGGTGTAGTTGCTGGACAATAGAGGTGTAGTTGCTGGACAATAGAGGTCAGTGGCGTGCACAGAGGGTAGGCAAAAAAATGTATTCGGCTTGTTTCACCTATTTTAAGTATGTTATTATTCTATTTCAAATATCCATATGCAAGCAAATAGTATAGACATATTCATTTGCATTTGAAAACATTAATAAGTTTATTCAGCGGCTACATACTGACAAAAATACTTTGCCTACCCTAGGATTTCTATAAACAGTCTTAATTTTGCTGGGCAATAGAGGTGTAGTTGCTGGACAATAGAGGTGTAGTTGCTGGACAATAGAGGTGTAGTTGCTGGACAATAGAGGTGTAGTTGCTGGACAATAGAGGTGTAGTTGCTAGGCAATAGAGGTGTAGTTGCTGGGCAATAGAGGTGTAGTTGCTGGACAATAGAGGTGTAGTTGCTGGACAATAGAGGTGTAGTTGCTGGACAATAGAGGTGTAGTTGCTGGACAATAGAGGTGTAGTTGCTAGGCAATAGAGGTGTAGTTGCTGGGCAATAGAGGTGTAGTTGCTGGACAATAGAGGTGTAGTTGCTGGACAATAGAGGTGTAGTTGCTGGACAATAGAGGTGTAGTTGCTAGGAAATAGAGGTGTAGTTGCTGGGCAATAGAGGTGTAGTTGCTGGACAATAGAGGTGTAGTTGCTGGACAATAGAGGTGTAGTTGCTGGACAATAGAGGTGTAGTTGCTGGACAATAGAGGTGTAGTTGCTGGGCAATAGAGGTGTAGTTGCTGGACAATAGAGGTGTAGTTGCTAGGCAATAGAGGTGTAGTTGCTGGGCAATAGAGGTGTAGTTGCTGGACAATAGAGGTGTAGTTGCTGGACAATAGAGGTGTAGTTGCTGGACAATAGAGGTGTAGTTGCTGGACAATAGAGGTGTAGTTGCTGGGCAATAGAGGTGTAGTTGTTGGGCTATAGAAGTCTAGTTGCTGGACAATAGAGGTGTAGTTGCTGGACAATAGAGGTGTAGTTGCTGGACAATAGAGGTGTAGTTGTTGGGCTATAGAAGTGTAGTTGCTGGACAATAGAGGTGTAGTTGCTGGACAATAGAGGTGTAGTTGCTGGACAATAGAGGTGTAGTTGTTGGGCTATAGAAGTGTAGTTGCTGGACAATAGAGGTGTAGTTGCTGGACAATAGAGGTGTTGTTGCTGGACAATAGAGGTGTAGTTGCTGGACAATAGAGGTGTAGTTGCTGGACAATAGAGGTGTAGTTGCTGGACAATAGAGGTGTAGTTGTTGGGCTATAGAAGTGTAGTTGCTGGACAATAGAGGTGTAGTTGCTGGACAATAGAGGTGTAGTTGCTAGGCGATAGAGGTGTAGTTGCTGGGCAATAGAGGTGTAGTTGCTGGACAATAGAGGTGTAGTTGCTGGACAATAGAGGTGTAGTTGCTGGACAATAGAGGTGTAGTTGCTGGACAATAGAGGTGTAGTTGCTGGGCAATAGAGGTGTAGTTGTTGGGCTATAGAAGTGTAGTTGCTGGCCAATAGAGGTGTAGTTGTTGGGCTATAGAAGTGTAGTTGCTGGCCAATAGAGGTGTAGTTGTTGGGCTATAGAAGTGTAGTTGCTGGACAATAGAGGTGTAGTTGCTGGACAATAGAGGTGTAGTTGCTGGACAATAGAGGTGTAGTTGTTGGGCTATAGAAGTGTAGTTGCTGGACAATAGAGGTGTAGTTGCTGGACAATAGAGGTGTAGTTGCTGGACAATAGAGGTGTAGTTGTTGGGCTATAGAAGTGTAGTTGCTGGACAATAGAGGTGTAGTTGCTGGACAATAGAGGTGTAGTTGCTGGACAATAGAGGTGTAGTTGTTGGGCTATAGAAGTGTAGTTGCTGGACAATAGAGGTGTAGTTGCTGGACAATAGAGGTGTAGTTGCTAGGCAATAGAGGTGTAGTTGCTGGGCAATAGAGGTGTAGTTGCTGGACAATAGAGGTGTAGTTGCTGGACAATAGAGGTGTAGTTGCTGGACAATAGAGGTGTAGTTGCTGGACAATAGAGGTGTAGTTGCTGGGCAATAGAGGTGTAGTTGTTGGGCTATAGAAGTCTAGTTGCTGGACAATAGAGGTGTAGTTGCTGGACAATAGAGGTGTAGTTGCTGGACAATAGAGGTGTAGTTGTTGGGCTATAGAAGTGTAGTTGCTGGACAATAGAGGTGTAGTTGCTGGACAATAGAGGTGTAGTTGCTGGACAATAGAGGTGTAGTTGTTGGGCTATAGAAGTGTAGTTGCTGGACAATAGAGGTGTAGTTGCTGGACAATAGAGGTGTAGTTGCTGGACAATAGAGGTGTAGTTGCTGGACAATAGAGGTGTAGTTGCTGGACAATAGAGGTGTAGTTGCTGGACAATAGAGGTGTAGTTGTTGGGCTATAGAAGTGTAGTTGCTGGACAATAGAGGTGTAGTTGCTGGACAATAGAGGTGTAGTTGCTAGGCGATAGAGGTGTAGTTGCTGGGCAATAGAGGTGTAGTTGCTGGACAATAGAGGTGTAGTTGCTGGACAATAGAGGTGTAGTTGCTGGACAATAGAGGTGTAGTTGCTGGACAATAGAGGTGTAGTTGCTGGGCAATAGAGGTGTAGTTGTTGGGCTATAGAAGTGTAGTTGCTGGCCAATAGAGGTGTAGTTGTTGGGCTATAGAAGTGTAGTTGCTGGCCAATAGAGGTGTAGTTGTTGGGCTATAGAAGTGTAGTTGCTGGACAATAGAGGTGTAGTTGCTGGACAATAGAGGTGTAGTTGCTGGACAATAGAGGTGTAGTTGTTGGGCTATAGAAGTGTAGTTGCTGGACAATAGAGGTGTAGTTGCTGGACAATAGAGGTGTAGTTGCTAGGCAATAGAGGTGTAGTTGCTGGGCAATAGAGGTGTAGTTGCTGGACAATAGAGGTGTAGTTGCTGGACAATAGAGGTGTAGTTGCTGGACAATAGAGGTGTAGTTGCTGGACAATAGAGGTGTAGTTGCTGGGCAATAGAGGTGTAGTTGTTGGGCTATAGAAGTGTAGTTGCTGGCCAATAGAGGTGTAGTTGTTGGGCTATAGAAGTGTAGTTGCTGGACAATAGAGGTGTAGTTGCTGGACAATAGAGGTGTAGTTGCTAGGCAATAGAGGTGTAGTTGTTGGGCAATAGAGGTGTAGTTGTTGGACAATAGAGGTGTAGTTGTTGGGCTATAGAAGTGTAGTTGCTGGCCAATAGAGGTGTAGTTGTTGGGCTATAGAAGTGTAGTTGCTGGCCAATAGAGGTGTAGTTGTTGGGCTATAGAAGTGTAGTTGCTGGACAATAGAGGTGTAGTTGCTGGACAATAGAGGTGTAGTTGCTAGGCAATAGAGGTGTAGTTGTTGGGCTATAGAAGTCTAGTTGCTGGACAATAGAGGTGTAGTTGCTGGACAATAGAGGTGTAGTTGCTGGGCTATAGAAGTGTAGTTGCTGGACAATAGAGGTGTAGTTGCTGGACAATAGAGGTGTAGTTGTTGGGCTATAGAAGTGTAGTTGCTGGGCAATAGAGGTGTAGTTGCTGGACAATAGAGGTGTAGTTGCTGGACAATAGAGGTGTAGTTTCTGGGCAATAGAGGTGTAGTTGCTGGGCAATAGAGGTGTAGTTGCTGGACAATAGAGGTGTAGTTGCTGGACAATAGAGGTGTAGTTGTTGGGCTATAGAAGTGTAGTTGCTGGGCAATAGAGGTGTAGTTGCTGGACAATAGAGGTGTAGTTGCTGGACAATAGAGGTGTAGTTTCTGGGCAATAGAGGTGTAGTTGCTGGGCAATAGAGGTGTAGTTGCTGGACAATAGAGGTGTAGTTGCTGGACAATAGAGGTGTAGTTGCTGGGCAATAGAGGTGTAGTTGTTGGGCTATAGAAGTGTAGTTGCTGGACAATAGAGGTGTAGTTGCTGGGCAATAGAGGTGTAGTTGTTGGGCTATAGAAGTGTAGTTGCTGGACAATAGAGGTGTAGTTGCTGGACAATAGAGGTGTAGTTGTTGGGCTATAGAAGTGTAGTTGCTGGACAATAGAGGTGTAGTTGCTGGGCAATAGAGGTGTAGTTGTTGGGCTATAGAAGTGTAGTTGCTGGCCAATAGAGGTGTAGTTGTTGGGCTATAGAAGTGTAGTTGCTGGACAATAGAGGTGTAGTTGCTGGACAATAGAGGTGTAGTTGCTAGGCAATAGAGGTGTAGTTGCTGGGCAATAGAGGTGTAGTTGCTGGACAATAGAGGTGTAGTTGCTGGACAATAGAGGTGTAGTTGTTGGGCTATAGAAGTGTAGTTGCTGGACAATAGAGGTGTAGTTGTTGGGCTATAGAAGTGTAGTTGCTGGACAATAGAGGTGTAGTTGTTGGGCTATAGAAGTGTAGTTGCTGGACAATAGAGGTGTAGTTGCTGGACAATAGAGGTGTAGTTGCTGGACAATAGAGGTGTAGTTGTTGGGCTATAGAAGTGTAGTTGCTGGACAATAGAGGTGTAGTTGCTGGACAATAGAGGTGTAGTTGCTAGGCAATAGAGGTGTAGTTGCTGGGCAATAGAGGTGTAGTTGCTGGACAATAGAGGTGTAGTTGCTGGACAATAGAGGTGTAGTTGCTGGACAATAGAGGTGTAGTTGCTGGACAATAGAGGTGTAGTTGCTGGGCAATAGAAGTGTAGTTGTTGGGCTATAGAAGTGTAGTTGCTGGCCAATAGAGGTGTAGTTGTTGGGCTATAGAAGTGTAGTTGCTGGACAATAGAGGTGTAGTTGCTGGACAATAGAGGTGTAGTTGCTAGGCAATAGAGGTGTAGTTGTTGGGCAATAGAGGTGTAGTTGTTGGGCTATAGAAGTGTAGTTGCTGGGCAATAGAGGTGTAGTTGTTGGGCTATAGAAGTGTAGTTGCTGGCCAATAGAGGTGTAGTTGTTGGGCTATGTAAGTGTAGTTGCTGGACAATAGAGGTGTAGTTGCTGGACAATAGAGGTGTAGTTGCTAGGCAATAGAGGTGTAGTTGTTGGGCTATAGAAGTCTAGTTGCTGGACAATAGAGGTGTAGTTGCTGGACAATAGAGGTGTAGTTGCTGGACAATAGAGGTGTAGTTGCTGGACAATAGAGGTGTAGTTGCTAGGCAATAGAGGTGTAGTTGTTGGGCTATAGAAGTGTAGTTGCTGGACAATAGAGGTGTAGTTGCTGGACAATAGAGGTGTAGTTGCTGGACAATAGAGGTGTAGTTGCTGGGCAATAGAGGTGTAGTTGCTGGGCAATAGAGGTGTAGTTGTTGGGCTATAGAAGTGTAGTTGCTGGACAATAGAGGTGTAGTTGCTGGACAATAGAGGTGTAGTTGCTGGGCAATAGAGGTGTAGTTGCTGGGCAATAGAGGTGTAGTTGCTGGGCAATAGAGGTGTAGTTGTTGGGCTATAGAAGTGTAGTTGCTGGACAATAGAGGTGTAGTTGCTGGACAATAGAGGGGTAGTTGCTGGACAATAGAGGTGTAGTTGCCGGACAATAGAGGTGTAGTTGCTGGACAATAGAGGTGTAGTTGCTGGACAATAGAGGTGTAGTTGCTAGGCAATAGAGGTGTAGTTGTTGGACAATAGAGGTGTAGTTGCCAGAGACCAGAGTTTAATTGCTGAGCTTATAAGTATTAGAGCTAAACAAAAGAGGTCGAATTGTCGGACAATAGAGATGTAGGTGTCAGAAAATATAGGTGTAATTGTCTAACTAAAGGTGGTAGTAGACTCACCGGTATATGTTGTAGAGGGCTACCGGCAAGTTGGTGAAGACTCCGGTCGCGTATATGCACCACTCGAACACGTTAGCCAGCGTGTATCCAACGAACACGTTCTTTTTGTAAAACGAGGTGCCTTTCACGCCCGTCCATAGGAAGAAAGCTGTGGATGCCTGGGGGACAAAATAAAACAGAGTATTAAAAACCCCCAGGGGCGTAACTACCACCGTATCAGCCGTAATAATTATACGGGGCCCCCGGATTAAAAAGGCTCCGAACGTGTGTATCCCTTAACTCAACTTAAACTCTTACGCCGTATTTTAATTTGGGCCCCCCAACAAATTTTGATACAGGGCCCGTCTAAGGCCATCGATATAATATATAAACTAGATTTGGTGTCACGGTGGTAGCGAGAAATAGCGCCCTTGTGTCGCTATTTCTTTACAAGCCACATCCTGACAAATTTATTTTTGCCGATAGGAGTGTCGCTACTGTCTATATGAAACTGTCAAACTACAAGTCATTATCATTATAAAATCTTTAGTTCACGTTTCCGCCACCAGCACAGATAAGTTTGCAACCTCCGCGACCACATTTTAGATGTCATTTTGTTCGTGAATGTTTATCTAGTTTATATATTATATCGATGTCTAAGGCACGCTACTCCACTGAAAACCCCTGTTTCATTTATAGAAGAAGTACCTATAGTAGCTTTTTTATACCCCCAAAGTGTCAAACAAGCATACGGCCTGATGGTAAGCAGTCACCGCAGCCCATGGACGCTAGTTACACCAGAAGAATCACTAACGCATTGCCGACACTAAAGACATTAGATATTAAGTCACTTGTGACCGGTAGTTTCACAAGCTACAGTGCCCTTCACACTGGAACACAGTAATGTTTACACACTGTAGCTTGGCGGCAGAATATCTGTCACTGCGATGGTATTCTATACATTCTAGCACATAATTCAAGAGAAGTGTACTTACCCACATACTGAAGTCATAGCCCCACGGTAGGAACAGCACGCCAGTGTTGTACTTCTCCCAATGGCTGATGTAGAAGTTTAGCAGAAGATTCCACATCACGTAGTACATTCTACGACAAAACCGGTAGAGGTTTCACCATCATCATCACCAGCTGGAAGACGTCCACTGCTGGACATAGTTCACAAGTGGTTCGACTTCGAACGCCACAATGAACGACGATTGGCTATTTGCATCCACCGGTTACCTGCGACGCGCACAATGTCGTCTGTCCACCTAGTGGGAGGCCTGCCTACGCTACGTCTTCCGGTTCGTGGTCGCCACTCGAGAACATTTCTTCCCCATCGGTTATAGGTTCTTTGAGCGATGTGGCCTTCCCGTTGCCACCTCAACTTACTATTCAACTTGCGTTAATTCTCATTTAGCTATTTTTATAATCTAATTATTTCATGTCTCACCCACAAACGTTAATTACTGTTAATTATAACTAATGCACTTCTAGAAATCGGATATTTAATATTTTATAAAATAAAGTAGTAATTAAAATGATTAGAAGTTAATCTAAGTATTAAAGTTTACTAGGTGGTAGGTTCCTTGTGCAAGGAACCGTCCAGGTAGGTACCACCGCAGTGTCAGATATTCTGCCGCCAAACTGCAGTGTGTAAACATTGCTGTGTTCCTGCGTGAAGGGCACTGCAGCTGGCGCAATTACCGAACACAAAGACTTACTGCCGAACCTACAAACGTCAATTAATGTTAATAATCATTAATCCATTTTTTGAAATCGGATTATTTCGACACTCGAAGCCCAATAATACTTAATACGCGGATAGTGAGTTAGATATATCAATAATCTCGTAATTAATACTAAAAGTCAACCATAAGAAACTCGGAGTCGCGAAATAAATAGATTACAAAAAAAAAGACTTAATGGTAATTAAAGTTAATTGATGTCTGTGAGTGCGGCAGTTAATGTCCAAAACCTGATTCTTCTGGTGTTTCTAGCGTCTATAGGTTGCGCTTTTTTTTTGTTAATACATAATTAAATAAATAAATAACACCCAGACACTTGGAGGGAATCGAACCCACCCATCGTAGTAGCCAGGGTCTAACCAGTAGACCAACGGGCCTGTCAAGGTATGTAGTAGTAGGTCTGTTATATCAGTTTATTTAAGGATATCCAACATGGCATTCGAATAAATATATTTTAGCCTATATAACTTGCAGATATTTTACCCTAGTCTTTGAGCACACCACTCTTGGACTTGCAGTAGATCTTCCACCCAATAAATAGTAAAAGAGACAAAATTACAGAAAGCCTAAATACCACTTAGTACATTGACATTAGTGAACTCACCTTATAGGCGGTATGGAGTAGTCCAGTCTACCAAATATGGAGTAAAGGCATGCTGGTATGAAGAACACTGTGTACGAGTCCAGACCATGGTCAAAAAGCTCGCCCAGGGGCCCCGATGTCTGGGTTCTTCTCGCTTGTTTACCGTCTATACCATCTGCCAAGAAAACAATACGAGGCTGTCTGTAGACTTGTTCCCAAACTTATCGAGGCTCTGTACATACGCTTCTATATATAAAACTTAAATTAATTTAAAAATAAAGGCCTAAAGACTACAAAATAAGGTTTAAATTATCATCAAAGGCCTTCGTCTTAGAAAGGAGGGGTTGCCATAATCAACACGCTTGGCAGGCGGCTTGGGGATCGAAGTAAGGTTCTCGTTTTCTACTGTTGAACACGGAGGGAGGGGAGTGGGGATACCCACGCTTGGCAGACGAGACGTCTTGAGGATTAAATCAATTGCAGATAATTAGAAATTAGAATTCGAAATAACAATATTTAATTTTATATTGTCTTGAACATAACCACATAACGAGTCGTCAGACTTAATCAAGGACAAATAATAAATAGATGCCTTTAGGTGCAAAAAATCCAAATGTCGTAAAAAATAACCCACAGTTGGGTGGTCGTAACTCACCTAAAGTATATGCAAGAAACAGGAATACCCCAATGACGTACCACAGAGACTGGGGTATCACCTCCGAATGGCCGTTCAGTGGCGTACCGCCGATAGTCTCGTTGTACGCCTGCGTACTGGCCGCGTAGTAGTCGTAGTCATAATACGACAACAGTAGGAAGTTTAACACGATGAGAAGGAAACCACCGAAGGTAAGCACGTTTGGCGCCACCCATTTTGGAACGAGCTGAAAATGAAAAGTATCAACATTATCATCGCCGAAAGACGTCCACGATAATTTATTTATTGTAATAATGACAATAAATAAACAGAACAAAGAAACTGACAGATGTCACATGTGATCTATTAAATTGGCCCTACTTTAAGGCTCAATTCACACCAAGATGGCAGCGGCCGGCAGCGCACTTTCAGTGTGAAGGAATTTTAAACTTATTTAGTATCTACAATACATAAAAGACCAGTATCGCTTGAAAAACGAGACGCGCGGGCGGCCGCCGGCACTTTTCATCAAAATCAATTATTATAAGCTTAATAAATTATTATCAGTATTATTATCTATTATTATTATTATTTTAATGGTTTCCTCGGGAACCTCTAACGAAGTTAGAGCCTGTTTTTGCTGATTTCTTTGTTTGCTTTTTGTTTTATGTTATTTTTTGTTAATTGGAGTTTGTTTTTATTTGCATTCCTTTCGTTCTGGCTACTGATTATTTCCTTCCTTTGGTACGTTATTTATTCTGTTACTTTTGTGATTTTTGTTGTCAAATTATTATGTTTAGTTTACTGTTGTGCTTTTTGTATTTTCAAAAATGTTATTTTCCAAACTAATTATGCCTAGATTAATGAATAATATGTTATTGAGTAAATTTTAAATTATTTTTTTCATTTGTATGTTATTCATATTTATGTAATTTCCCATTTGTCCCTGGTAAAGTACCGCAACTTTAATTTCATTTGCAGTGTAAACATGTTATGTTCTTATAATATAAATTGATACTCTGCAGTCTCCTCACACATATTTGGTTCACAGCGGCCTGACAATTTTCCTTATATTTCTGTTTTGCTTGTTGTTTCCTGCTTTTTAATACTACCATTTTGTTTGCAATGTAAGTTTTTCTTGTCTGTATGTATTTGTATTTTGGTTTTGTGACTATGTTTATATTTTTTGCATTTAAATGGACCAGTTTGTTATGAAACTGGTGCTCATTTGTTATACTATTTATGTGTTTAGTTGCTATATTAGTTTTGCTGGAATGAATTACTCTACTTGATATTTTTAAGATTATTGTCTTGCCACTGTGATCCAAATCTAGGTATCCGTTACTATCTATCTGCCCTGGGCATGTTGTGCAGTGCTCAACGTGCGATACGCCCTCAGCAGTACGCGATGGTGGAGCGGGTCACTTCTGCCGGACCGGGCAGTCCCGGGTGAATGCGGAGTGTCCCGTCCTTAGAGGAGATACCACTGGAGAGATCATGATGCGCTAACCCCTCTGCCAAATTTTGTTCATATGTTCAGGTCATTCTTTATTTGTGTGCGTATCTTTTTGAATGTGTTGCGAGTTTATTATAGTGTGGGTATGCGTGAAATTGTATCTGTGCGTGTTTACTTCGCCTCCCGCACCCCGCAAAAGTGCCACGAAAAATTTGTTCGGGGAATCGACGCGATACTAGCTCCATTCTAATTACTCTGAGGTCCCGTCAAACCTAATTTGGCGTGGACACAATTGCAACATGTTGGTGTTGCACCCGCCTGCCGGTCTGCACAGTCCGACCCCATGTGCTCGCCTCCACAATGGCCGCACTTCACCACCGTCTCTACACAGTATCGTCTGCTGTGACCATACCCTAGACATAGTGAGCATTGCACCAGGGGCGATTGGTCTTCGACCTTAATGGTTTGCAGGTCGATGTGCACTATTCCTTCTTCAGTAGCTTTCTTGCATATTTTTGGAGAGGTACTCAACACTATGTGCCCCGTTAGCGGGTTATACTGCGATCCCCAAGCCGCCTGCCAAGCGTGGGGATTATGGCAACCCCTCCCTTCTAAGGGGGAGGCCTTTCTTCAGCAGTGGACGTTTTTCGGCTGCTAATGATGATAATGAATAAATTATCTAACTATCAGCCTCTTTATACCGGAACACAGTAATGTTTACATACGTTTTACGACAGTATTTTTATTTAACTGGTAGTTCTACGGCAAGTTACCTACGATTCAGCAAATATAGCCATGACCTGCCCGATAGCAGAGCTGATAACATTGTCTTATGACACACATTAAATTGTACCTTATTACTATGCGCTAAAAATTTATATTCTCTGATAATAATTGCAATAACAGTTGAAAAAGATTGATAAAGATGTCATGCGATATTTTTTTCATTTATTTTTCTCGTTATAACTATTATATTTATATATACCGCATTTAATACTTCGTCAAAATACCTACATAAAGCTATTTTTTGACGTGTATGTAGTAGTAACAGCTCAGTGGGCGAGCTCTTGCCTTGGAAACCAGTTGCGCAGGTTCAAACCTGCGCAACCTGATCTGATTTCTTTAATTAATCATGTGCAAATCGTTTTCGTGCGATTGTTACTATTTATCAGTGATGAAAAACATCGTGAGGAAACCTGCATGTCTGAGAAAATCTTAACTAGCTTTCGAATGAAGTGTGAAGTCCGACGCGAGTGCGGGTTGCACTTGGCCAGCGTGGTGGACTATGGCCTAAACCCTTAAAAAAGGAGATTATGTATTCGAGGCATATAATATCATAGGTGATGGATGGGTGTGAGAAAGGCAGAACAAAAAAGGAACTCCATGCTAAGTGGGTGTCCATAAGACACCTCTCAATTTTTAGACTACTTATTAGCACTCTAATCTATACATATAAAATCACTTGTCCTGACTGACTGACTGATTCATCAACGCACAGGCCAAACCGCTGGGCCTAGAAATCTGAAGTAGTAAGTTCTTCTTAAGATGTAAGCATACACTAAAAAAGGGTTTCTGAAAATTCCACTCCTAAAGGGTTAAATGGGGTGGTGAAATAATAGCGCTATAGTCTCTATAGAGCGTCCAACCGTTTATTTTCTTTTTGACAGCACCAATTGAACGTAACTGCGTCATGTTACGCAAAAGTTCACTTAAAGTGAACTTTTACAAGTGAACTTCACTGTAAGTGAACTTTTGCGTAACATGACGCAGTTACGTTCTATTGGTGCTTTCAAAAAGAAAATAAATGGTTGGACGCTCTATAATATGTGTGTGTTCTGTACTCACTTACCTCAACAACTTTGTTCCAAAAAGGATGCATTACATAGACACTGAGCGGACTGGTGTCTATGGCCATATACTGCAATAAAAACAAATTAGATCCATTTTAGTTTTATTAACATAATAACACAATTTTATGAAATAAAAATAAATAAATATCCACACACGGTCATCTGATCCCAAACTCGGCAGAGCCTGTACTATGGAAACCAGACAACTGATACTAATACTAATTAATTATTATTATTATTTTTTTTTTTGTAAATACATACAAAAACCTATCAACAAAAGCTGATATTTCAAGTGACAAATCAAAGCTTTAACTAGGGTGAAATTTTGCACAAGAGTGAGATCTGATATTCCTTGACATTCATACAAGTTAATCAAAGTGCACTTATAGAAATAAACACATTGCATTTTGACCTAAAACCTCAGTTTTAGTATGTTCAGTGGTTGTGGACAATCTTAAAGGTATACTAATTGCACTATATAAACTAATTATAATATAAATGTTCTAGGACAACTCACACAAAATATCTGATTCCAAAACATGCAGAGTCTGTACTATGGTAACCAGACAACTGATACAAATACATACAGGCTGTTAAAATACCAACATCCGATTTGTATGTGGAATGTTCACATTAATCAGGAAAAATAAGAGAAATTCAGCATTGAAATCAAACTACTTTTACGGATTTTATTTTTTACATCCCGATGTTGCGAATACTTTGGACTGATATATTGAATGTCCTTATGTCACAATTATGCCGGTGTACCCTCAGATCTTCTTAGTTATTATTGTAGTTAGATATTTAGCAAATGACTTAAAGATGTATAATTGTTTGGTGACATTCAGACAAGGTTTATAAACACTCTGTATATACCTTTTCGTAACAAACAAATGCATACGCACAGTGGCGTGCACAGAGGGTAGGCAAAAAAATGTATTCGGCTTGTTTCACCTATTTTAAGTATGTTATTATACCATTTCAAATATCCATATGCAAGCAAATACTATAGACATATTAATTTGCATTTGAGAACATTAATAAGTTTATTCAGCGGCTCCATACTGACAAAAATACTTTGCCTACCCTAGGATTTCTCTAAACAGTCTTAATTTTTTAAAATCTTGTATTGAACATGAATTAACGTATTTTTTTTAATGTAAATGGATGTGTTGGTAATATTGGTTAATTTAAGGATATTTGTGCTGGAACACGAACAAATAGCATAAAGCAAAAACAACTCGCAGATATTTTTGCCTGCTTTCAGTGCACGCCACTGCATACGCATACATATTTTTGTTTATGGTATTTAACTTACAACCATTTAAATAGCACCAAAGGCACAGCCAATGATATCTAAACCACTAGACCTGGGGTTCCCAATCTGTTTTACATCATGGGCACCCTGGACCATAGAGGTGACATTTAATGGCCCACCAACAATAATAATAATATTCTAGGGCAATCTACACATGGTCACTTGATCCCAAACTAAGCAGAGCATGTACGATGGAAACCAGACAACTGATACTAATACTTACATACTTTTTTTGTAAATACATACTTATTTTATTTTATTATATATTTTATTTGTGGAGCTTACGGCTACATTAAACAAAATAAGTAACATTATAACTTAATACATGCCAGTTACAAGCTTCCACAGATAGGGTTCAATTCAAAGTTAGGAAAATAAACATAAATAATTAATCTATGACAAAAGATTTGGATCTTCATGAATGATATGCTTAAATAATTAATAATATTCTGGGACAATTCCACACTCGGAAATATAAATAAAACACCCTCACTTGATGGAAATTGAACCCACAGCCCATTAAGTAGCGGATAGGGTGTCTAACCACTAGACCAACAGCCCCGTCAATAAGATATAGCAGTAAGTCTGAAACCACTACTACCTACTTCCATCCATTTATGTGAATAACGATGAAATGAGGTATATAATTATAATGCTGTAAAAACAGTTGTTAATTGTGACCATAAATGTAGTAAAAACATTTAAATTAAAAGTTTATGAATGATAATAAGTAATTATTTAATTAATTCACTATCTGTTATTATTCATACGCTGTTTTTCCATAAATATGTAATCTAGGTAACTGGATTACTAGGTAATGTGTAAAAATCAATAATAGCTACTTTTAAACAGCTTACAGGTTATCCTGACAGACCCTAAGTAAGATGGATATTATAGTCCCCAATTAGATGAAATTAATTAGAGCTAATTACAAAAGGCCTGTTACACAAAAAATGTACCGTAAAAACAGTATTTACCTTGTAATTGTCGAATCCTTCGAGGTGTTCACGGCCTAGATATTTATAATTGAACATTTTCACTGATTACACTTACAAAATACGGATAAATTATGAAAGTAATGATTAATAATGATTGGACAGTAGATGTATACTTATTATGTAACACATTTTCAGCTTAAATTTATAAATAAAAGGAAAAAAACAAATTGTAAAATTATAAACGCCGCAATCAGTAGAAATTACGTCTTACGTCGTTCATTGCCAATTTTGATTATTCTGAACCACAGACTAAGTAAATTCTGAACTGTCAGTCAATGCAATGACATCAATCGCCATTCATAACTTGGTTCCATAAAAAGGTCGATTTACATCAGACGAGCGAATGCTCATTATATCCCCATTATATCAAATTCTTTTAGTGTAAACAGGCGTAGAGCATCATTTCGTTATTTTTAGTGCGTTCGCAAAGATTCTATGGAATATTCTAAGAATGCTCGCTCGCTCGATGTAAACGGCGGGCGCTAGAGCGCGCGAACAGTTGCTTTCACAGAGTACATTTACTAGAGAATTTGGTTGCTTTCGAGCGTTCTTGCGTGTTCGGACGTGCGCGCGCCTCTGAGCAGTCTCTTCGAAGCGTTCTTGTGTTCTAGCTCTTTATTCGTTATATGTAAACGCTGAATACGAGTTTTCGTTTACACATAAAGATCAAGAAAGAATGCTCTTGTTCTAGCTCTAGCTCTTTGTTCGTTTGGTCTAAACCCACCATAAGGTGCCACCCACCAAGAATTTGATATAGTGGGGATAGAATGAGCATTCGCTCGTCTGATGTAAATCGACCTTAGAGCATTGCTTTATGGGTTCCATCCATAAATATACCAGATTAAAAAACCCCTCAAGTCAGACCAGAAAGGTTCATTTTTTTACCTTTAGGTATGAAACCCTAGAAAGGACTTAGCACTTCAGGAGTGCGCCTTGCGGTAGGCTGTTTCAGACCTTCGGAGTCGTTGGATGTTTGGGGTGTAGGCCCTAGTCGTCCATCATGTATTTATAATACGGCGGCGACTCCGCGGCGGTGGGGATGCGATACCCGTCCGTGAGCACCGTGACAGATTCCCGGGATGTGTATGAATAAATAAAAAAATAAATAAATATTTTATTAGAGGCCTTTGAATTACAGGAAGAACTGATGATCCAGTGTTAAAACTCCAATAACTAATAGAAAGCTACCTACATTACGCAAAAACACATCTAGGATGACAATAAATAAAGCTTAGTTTTCGGGCGGCTTGGTTCGCTAGCGCGGCGCGGCGCTAGTCATGAATAATCATCATTCATTCGATAGGTGTCTATCGCACAATGGCCTCCCCCTTAGCAGGGAGGGGTTGCCATAATCCCCACGCTTGGCAGGCGGCTTGGGGATGGCGAAATAGGTGGAAGATAAATCTGCTACCCGTCTTCCTGTTCTCGCTTAGACGCCTCTTACGACACCCAACGAGAAGAGATGGGGGATGCAATTCTAACCCAGAACCCCATGGGGTTACTCCACTTTGTTGTTTTCCCTTAGTCGCCTCGTACGGACACACAACGGGAGGAGATGGGAGGGTGCTTGTTACTCATAAATAATCATAGCAATCATATTGATATGCTATATTGCTATAACATTTTTACCAGGCGCCGTATACCCTGTTTTTCTTTACGTGATCATATTCGGTACCATCAAATAATGAACACAGTGTTTATACAATTATTGTTCCTAGGTAAATTAGATCTTGTAAATAAATAAAAAAAATGACTTCAACAGAACACAACAACACTAAAAAGTGAATAACAAACATTATTGAAGTTGGTTGGTGGTTCAAGCCTCAACTTTGGGCGGTTCATTGAGTCCAAAGCCAAGGTAGCTGCAAGGAAGCTAGGTGTCCTTTCAAAGATCCGCCGGTACTTCACACCGGGGCAGCTTTTGATGCTATATAAAGCACAAGTCCGGTCGTGTGTGGAGTACTGTAGTCACATATGGGCTGGTGCTGCTAAATGTCATCTTGCAGCTTTGGACTGAGTGGAGAGGCGTGCTAAGAGGCTTATTGGTGACGCAGAGTTAGTAGCGGCCAATCTACAAAGCCTAGAGCACAGGCGCAGAGTAGCCAGCCTCTCGGTATTCTACAGGATGCATTTTGGAGAGTGTGCACAGGAATTGCATGACTTGATTCCACCATCTCCCTTTCATCATCGGACGACGAGACGCACGGCACGTACACACCCTTATGTGGTGAAAGTGCCTTCAGTCCGGACTAAGCGGTTTGCTTCTTCATTTATAATAAGGACAGCTAAGGACTGGAACAGTTTGCCTGCGTCGGTTTTCCCGCCCGATTATAATGTGGGTGTCTTTAAGACTGAGTGAATAGGCTTTTAATAAGCTAGTGTGTTTTGCCATCCTCGATTGCGTCGCTGCTTTCCATCAGGTGGGACTGCAGTCAAGCACTAGCATATCAGTGTTAAAAAAAAGAAAAAAGAAAGTTGGTGCTGCTCAGTCGATTCTGGTGTTAGCGTAAGTAGAATAGAATAGAATAGAATATACTTTATTGTACACCAAACAAATGAACAAGAAAATGGTACGACTTAATACAAACAAAAACAACAAATAACAACATTAAAGAACAAACAATAAAGGATAGTACAAACGGCGGCCTTATCGCTAATAGCGATTTCTTCCAGACAACCTTATTGAAATGGAAGAAACTATTTTAAATACGGGCAGATGGTGGTGTACCTATTAATGTATAATATATATATATATATATATATATACATTTATATCCTACTAAAATATTATTAAATACACACCTATAGAGAAGCAAATATTAATAAACTAATAATCTAAATGACTGTAATAGTGATCTCTGACCATATTTTTAAAAGATGGTAGGGATTGAGCAAGTCTGATTGGAACAGGCAACGCAACGTAAGTACCTACCTACCATGTATAATTATTAGGATCCTTGAGACTCGCGCCGCCCCGCCGGCGCCGTTCGCTTTAATCGCCATGTATTGTAAGAACCCAGACCAAAATTACCACCTCTAGACAATCCGTATGCTGCTACTTTTAAACTGATACCCATCGATATCTATACTTATAATAAAACTGTAACAGGTCCAATTCTGTACATTGAAGACATTTTGAAAATTATGTTTGGAGAGCATTCTATAACCGATACTAAAGCCAAAAATGTAATTATTTTTATTTTTGTCTGTCTGTCTGTCTGTATCTCGGCTGAGCATCACGCCGAAACTACTGGATGGATTGAAACGAAACTTGGCATGATTTGAGTTAATACTCCGAGGTAGGACATAGGATACTTTTTATCCTGACATTCGGCACGGTTCCCTTGGGAGAGGGGACTAAAGTCAAAATGTGTACTTGGTTTATACGCTTGCTCCGATTTTAACAATTTTTCATTATAATTACAAATATTTGTAAGGGAACACTCATAGACAGTTGTTAACAATGTTTGGAAATCGATCAGGTTAAGCAACGTTAGGTAAGGTCATTAAATAGATGGGTGACCTTTTAACGCCATTTGAACTAAACGTCGGAGCCGAAACTAAAGCTTCGGAGGGCAAGTACAAAGTGGGTCCAAGTTTTTAACCGACTTTAAAAAAGGAGGTTTTGTATTCTATGCGAATGTATATTATTGAAAGTTTAGTTAACGTAAACACAGCGCGGGCGGAGCTGCGTGGGTCAGCTAGTAATATATAAACTATAGATTTGGTGTCACGGTTCAAAAAGTGGTAGCGAGAAATAGCGCCCTTGTGTCGCTATTTCTTTACAAGCCACATCCTGACAATTTTTTTTTTGCCGATAGGAGTGTCGCTACTGTCTATATGAAACTGTCAAACTACAAGTCATTATCATTATGAAATCGTTAGTTCACGTTTCCGCCACCAGCACAGATAAGTTTGCAACCTCCGCGACCACATTTTAGATGTCATTTTGTTCGTGAATGTTTATCTAGTTTATTTATTATATCGATACCAGTCTTATCAGTATCAGTCCAAGACCCATATCCAGATATCAGTCCAAGGGTCGTAGGTAGGAACGCTTGCGACCTCAATGACGAGCAACAACCCACTGAGTTTCTTGCTGGATTTTCTCAGTGGGGGCGCGTTGTGACCGGTGGTAGATCCAGTCCTCTTATAAGTGGCAGCCCAAGCCGTAATTAACTACTTAGGACTAGCAACATTTTAATCGAAAGTTTGTTATACTTACGTGTAGGTAACAACTTAGTATAAGTAACTTATGTAGTTTCTAGTAAGGTCTTTCAAGGGTATACGGTTCTTGCTTTAACCATTATCTTTGAAATCTTTCTCTTAGATTATGGAGGTTAAGAAGAATGACTACCTTCTATATACACATTATAATCTTGGAAAATCCAGGTATCGTCAAAGTACGCTCTGAAGGCATTCCAACATGCTTTATCATCAAATGAATGAAATAGAGAGGTTTATCTATCTGCTTATCGTGGCTACCAAATGCGTCCTACGGCAGACGAAACATTATTCATCCTTTGATCAATACCCATTTATGGAATATTCGAACCCGTTACTAACAAAAGTGTATTATGATATCACTCTAAAATCCCCTGTCGATGAATGTTTTTATCACGAATGATAAGATAAAAGTTAACAGAAGGTGAAATGATTATATCGATATTGAAACATAAAACAGTATAAATTGGACAACGTTGTGAAATACACGCTATTCGAAAGTTAGAAATAAATATTTTGTGGATGTAAAACGCAAGACGCATCGGCAGCTTATAATAATAAGCTCTTTAGAAGAAGCCGATATGGATCATCGATTAATGGTATATTTAATAATAATTGTTAAATCTAATCAACGTTCTTAGTGATAAAAACACCGTAAAGCTATTAATTTATAAAATTCAACGATAGTAAAACTACGATTGGACAAACAAGTCATAGATATTTACAAAACAAGTATGGACGAAGATCCGTCGTATTACCAAAACTATTCATCATACGAATACGTTTCAAGACGTCGTAAAGACAAAAAGAAAGGTAGAAAGACCAACCAGCTCGCTACACTTAAAATCAACAATGAAGAGGTGACGGAAACTGATGGTGTAACTGCTGTAAATGTTGTGGAATCAACTTCTGATTCCAATTTCACCGAGGACAATACTAGTGATAATAATACAGAAGTTGAATGTGAAGAACTTGGTACTCCAAGCTCAGAAGATATATTTGTAAACAACACAGTGAATAGAGTAGCAGTGGATGGAATGATGAAAGCTCCACCACAGATAATATATCCTGAAAAAGTGGAAAATGTTATCGAAGCTGAAGAATTAAAATCATTTTCAATTGAGTGTGATAAATTGGCACTTGAAGATGAAAACGTGGTTGTTGAAAGTCCAAGCGATGAATGTATACCGATTAACAACAGGGCTCTATCAAAGTACGCACCGACGTATGAGTTGGAGAATTTTGAGAAAAAAGCATTGATTATATTTAATCAAGAGAGAATTGAGGGATATAAGCCAAGGCTTGGTACGGAGAAAGACGTAGAAGCCATGACAAGGACGTTTGCAAGTTTTGATTTCGAAGTCGTGGAACATAAGGATCTGACGAAGGATGAAGTTTTCAAAGAGCTAAAAACGTGTACGTATTTTTTTGTGGTAACGATTAGAAGCTTCTGTTTGACAAGTTTTAACTTGTTTGAATGTGCAATGCGCAGATAATGTACCTACTACTTATAACTGATAACTGTTAATTTAAATGGAGATATCTGTTAAAATTTATGTCAGCTAGGGCTTAACTGTAATTCCAACTGTACCATCAGTTGGTATAGTTCATCAACAGCCGAAACGTCCACTGCTGAACAAAGGCCTCCCCATAGAAGGGAGTCATAATTCCCACTCTTGGCGGCGGTAATAAAAAGACGCTGCTGCCCATCTTCTTGTTTAGTGATATAGTTGTGTAAACGAAAACACTAAAAAACAGGAATCACTGAGCAGAATTAACAAAACAGTTCTTTAGCCACCACTATGGCCATACCTCACTCCTTTTAAGATGGGTAGTGCACAGCAGAAAATCACGTATCTAATTTAGTATTTAGTACTTGTAGTACCTACTTGTACTTTCTAATTTAGTAACTCAACTCGGAGAACCTCCATGTTCCTGAAGATAGCAGCCAAATAACAATAACTTCAAGTGACGTTGTGGTTCTGTAGTACGTACGGTTGCCTGTGCCATTGGCGTAGGTATCCACAGTGGGGTAGGTTGGGGCATTTGCCCCACCCTCTACCCAGACTCCAACCTAAAAAATTAGCAAGCAAAGTTATTCATTAAGATTTTAACCTGATTTTGCCAGGACCCTTGCAAGTTATTATTGCAATAAGGAAGGGAAGGAAGGGAAGGGAATGGGGTTAGTCAACACAAAAGATTACATTCCTAAGTACCTACAGCTTAAATATTTTTTCTTAACTTTGCAAGCAAGCGCTGGGAACGCCCTAGGCCAGTGTAGCTTTATGAAAGTCCATGTGTTAGAGGTTAAGGGAACATTGTTTGTTGCTATATCTCTGACACAGGTTCTTTTCCTTATTGCACTTCCATATTTTGCTGCATTAGCATTTACCATCAGCGGCGGGCACTGACAGATTTACTCACAGCATAACACTTCATAACAGCATGGTCTTTTGTAAGGTGGATGGATGTAGGGTACCCCAATGATGGTACCCCACTCGAGGTACACCAATGATGAAATTTCCCTCTGAAAAATATTGGGGCAATTTTTAATAGAAACCTGTCTTTGCCCTTATACAAAATTGCTTAACTTAAATACCCTTTAGGAAAAAAATCTGAATTCGATACCAGCCATACCATTCGATACCTGAAATACCAGCTATCATAAGCCTTAAAGATCTGGAGAGAATCGGTTAGTAGCTTAAAACGTTAACATTGATAAAAATGTGTTCAAAAATTAGCGACGATGCTCATAAGATCCTGCCTGACAATCTAGAGACGGCCAGTTAAGACCTACTTTGTTTGATACTGACTATGATTTATGAAGCTAAGACCTGTAGTCTTAGTTGGGGATAAAAAATTTAGGACAATATGGTCATTTCTGCTGTCCTGCTAATCAGCCATCTAGCTGATCTAAAATAGCTCAAATTTGTT
This sequence comes from Furcula furcula, assembly GCA_911728495.1. Taxonomy (NCBI): domain Eukaryota; kingdom Metazoa; phylum Arthropoda; class Insecta; order Lepidoptera; family Notodontidae; genus Furcula; species Furcula furcula. The sequence goes on from OU452264.1 coordinate 14,118,561, forward strand.
TTCAGTTAGCGAAAGAAATTTCACAGACTACGGATGCGTAGCGGTAGCAGTATTGACCCACGGCTCTAACAATGGCTTGCTGAGAGCAAAGGACCAGCCTTACAGTGAAATAGAGATCATCAACTACTTTAAAGTCCTTGACAAACCGACTCTGGTCACAAAGCCTAAGATTATCATAATTCAGGTAAGTAAGTCTTTTTGAGAAGATTTAATAGATATTTACTATAAAAAAAAATTGTCGGACTCGTGCACCGATGGTTCCATAACATCTTTGGATGTATTAAAGTAATTTTACTATTCATGTAATATACCTCAGATAGCAAAAAAAACAAACCGCAAAACTAAGTTTGTTTGTCGAAGGTTTTTAAGGTTTACTAAAAAACTGTACTACTTAAGTACTTAGGGAGATAAGAGCTTTGGTCGGTATTTTTTTCGAAATTTTGATTATCAGGCAAAAACTACGTCACATAAACCAAAATAAAAATCTGTTTTAAAATGTGCAAATCAAGCCCGGTCATATGATACCCCACTCAATATAGTAGTCTCACTTTGAAATTTTGATGACCCATTTCGACCCCCCTCATCATGTCATCATTATTGGTCATTTTAAAAAAATAATAAAAGAAAAAATATCACAGACAGACGAAGCCAGACCATAAGGGTTCCTTTTTTACCTTTTAGGTATGGAACCCTAAAAAGTCAAGTCGATTCATCATCATCATCATCAGCCACAAGACTTCCACTGCTGAAAAAATGCCTCCCCTTTAGAAGGGCCACGCTTGTCCGGCGTCTTGGGGATCGCAGTATAGGTGGTAGTTAATCCAATAGATTGACCATCAGTGATTCGTTTACAGATAAATCCAAATTAAAAACGAATTTCTCACTGTCATGATCATGGATAATGTGAGCATATTGGTAAATAAGAAGTATCTTGAGACCCTAATGTTACACGTACTGAGGTGTAAAATTACAAATCTTCCGGAAACCGGTAGAATGTCTCAAAAATAAGACAAGACTTCCATCAAGACAAGTACCTAAATCATTATTCAATTACTTGAACCGCACAAATCTATTGGTGCAGGCAGATATTCTAAAACTGCAATCGTTCTAGATGTTCTAAATGTAGCCTACATTTTATAGTTGAAATATATTAATTATTTGCTGTCACCTTCGGAGTCGATGGTCGTTCGAGGTGTGGGCCCTAGGACGTCCATACGGCGGCGATTCCGAGCAGCCCCCATTTGATCCCTTTAAGGGCCAAAGATTTCTTTTAGTGTGAGGTATCATTGTAATAGGAACCTTTTTTTCAAATTTCACGTTTCTTTCTTACTTACTCTCTGTATTACCTACCCTTCCCGGATGCGTGTCAGTGAAAATGATAACCGATCTAAAATAACTTATACCTATCGTCCTTGCGAGATCTTCAAATATATACCTACATATCTGGCCCAGATAACTTATAATACCTTTATCTACATCTTGTAACAATGATGTGAAAAAGAAATATTTACAAATGTATTTTGTGAATGCGGAAATTCGTTATCACTAGGCACAACGTCAAGCGGGAAATATTTGAGTATTTATGTGTACTATTATTATGAGTATTTTTTACCATAGTGACAAAGTACAAACGATTTGTACATAAATAACACCAGCCCTTAATTTGTCCCGCTGCCCATATTAATCTAATCTTGGTGTTAGCGTACCTGCTGTGTATATTCTGCACCAACTTCAATAATATTTTCGTTATTTTATGCTTTTTAGATAATTTAGTTTGAAGTCTGTTTTTATTTTTTTTAAAATAGTTTATTTAACACTTTTTAGTGACTTATTTTACCAAGATAGGTATCAGCACTATCACGCAACTCGAACGTCTACATTACAGTAACTTACTGAAAACATAAAAAGTTTATATCTCTTAAACTACTGGACTGATTTTGATGAAATTTGTACTCTACCCTAAGTTGAAAGATATTATAACTATTGCAAAAAGAATTTTCGAAATCGGACTTGTAGTTTCTGAGAAATCCGTGGACAAACCTACATACATACATACATACACTCGTGAAATTTGGTAAATACGTTTAGAAGCCCACATAGACTAACATATATGAATATTACGCATTTTTATTAATATTACATACATACGCGTCGAATACAGAACCTCCTTTTTTGAAGTCGGTTAATTACCTAAAAAGTATAAAATAACGAAAATATATTGAAGTCGGTGCTAGCACATCATGTTAACTAAGACTAGCAAGAGCTGACACCGACTTCAATATATTTTCGTTATTTTATACTTTTTAGGTAATTTACTTTGAATCGGTTTTTATTTTTTTTTAAATAGTTTATTTAACACTTTTTAGTGACTTTTATTTTAGCAAAATAGGTATCAGCACTATCACGCAACTCGAACGTCTAGTTACAGTAACTTACTGAAAACAAAAAAAGTTTATATCTCTTAAACTACTGGACCGATTTTGATGAAACTTGTACTCTACCCTAAGTTGAAAAATACTATAACTACTGCAAAAAGAATTTTTGAAATCGGACTTGTAGTTTTTGAGGAATCCGCGGACAAACCTACATACATACACTCATAAAATTTGGTAAATTTGTTTAGAAGAACACATAGACTAACATAAGTATATTAATATTACGCATTTTTATGAATATTACATACATACGCGTCGAATAGAGAACCTTCTTTTTGAAGCCGGTTAATAAATATAGTTGCTCACCTTCGTCTCAGATTAAGGAATATAAGTGTATCGATATCTTGAAATGTTTGAGGATATACAAAAAAACCCCATTATAGACTCTGAGTAGATATGATGATAACCGATTATTATCTAATACATATCTATATAAGATACATTATATCTATTATGTTGCTGTATAAGATTATATAACATCAACATACCGTATGACTACAGAAATTTTACCTTGGTCACTCTCTGACTTTACCCTTGTTTTATGTAGAAGACCTTTTTTGAATTCGCGGGGGCAACCCTGGGTCCCCGGGGTCTGTGGGGGTCAATCGGGGTATGTGGGATTCTTACTGTGGGGCACAAGGGCATTATAGCCCCCCGGGAACCAGACGACTCCGAAGGAATGTAGAAGGCATAGGCCTTCTAATTTAATAAAGGGGTCAGTCAGGGTCACCCTTGTATTAACTTTACGGCTTACACAGGAGCTACCGCCGTATCAGCCGTGTCAATGATACGGGCCCCCGGGTCACAGGGCCCCGAACGTGTGTAAACAAAAATTCGTATGTTCGATGTTATCCACAATCTCATTTCAACTCTTTGGCCTTCATTTGGCCCCCCAACAAATTTTGATATAGGGCCCGTCTAAGGCAAGCTACTTAAACAGAAGATATTGAAGCAAATCAAGTGTTAAAATTAGGACAGTAGATTATATTATTTTGTTTAAATAGCTGTGTTTAACGAATGTTTGTCTATTTCAGGCTTGTCGAGGCACAAAGATTGTTCAAGGCGCTCCAGTATTCCATTCAGGCAAGATTCGGAAGGATCACGACGAAGATCTGGAGCCGTATATCCTGCCCTCGGAATCTGACATGTTGATTTTACATAGTTCTTTTGTGGGCAGCCCATCCCATAGGTATTTTTTTTATTATGGAAATAATATTTTAAGTGCCTATCCTAAAAATAGTGAGATCATTTAATTGATGCCACATTTAGCTTTTTTTTCTAAATAGTCTCTCTTAACGGTAAATAAATACCATGACATTCTGATAGACTACTCCCTAATTTCGTAAGCTTTAGCTATTTCGACTTTTATGTTAAATCAATCAATCAATTTATTATTAATAGGCTCTGCTTGGCAAGGATTTCCATCCATTTAAGCTAGTTTAAGGTAATAGTTATTACACCTTATGTAGGTATTTGGTTTGGTGAATCAAACGTGCCTTTGAGTAAAATGTCCTGTACTTACGTCTGGGTTTCATCGGAATGGTTTTCTTCACCGTTGATGAATATTTTAATACTTTAATATGATTCTCTAATTAGAATTGAGGTTTTAAATGGAGCTACCACCTACCTTACCTTTATTAATTCTACCAGTAATCCATATCGCCAAAAGGTTACAAGGTTCAAAAGTTGTATAGTAGTCTATCTCACACTCTCCTCTTCAATCGAATTACCTATGTATTTTATTAAGATAAATACTTAGTTTAAATTACTTAAAAAAGGACTAGATTTTCATTCAGCCCGCCTTTTTTATCAATTTCAGAGATGAAGTCCACGGCTCTTGGTTCATACAATCCCTCTGCAGAAAGATCGATCAACTCTCACGGACCCATGACTTAGAGTCTATAATCACTGAAGTAAAGCGTGAGGTTGCCATCGACAAATACCACGAGGAGTATAACAAGAGAACGTTAGAAATGAACATCAACAAACAAATGCCAGTAATGACGTCCACATTGATAAGGAAGCTGTATTTGAGAAGGTTTGGAGATGAAGCAGTGGTGACGTATTCTGATCGATCGCTGGCAGTGATTAGTGAATCATCCAAAAACGTATTGGACAGTTCGATGCCTAATACGCCGTTACTGGTGCAGTTCGGTCCATGCTCGTGTTTTTTAGACCATTTCGCATATATGAGGAACTGTTTAAGGTATTACGTATTTGATTTTGTTTTTATTTTCTGTTATTATTATTAATTGGCAATTGATGATAAGTTCTCACTTGGTTGACCGTAGCTCTTTACGAGTAGTACGATTGTGATAATTATTGTTTACTACTGATCTTTAGTTACATACGTAAATCTTCCTGCTTTTAATACTTCCTACTTTTAAGCTTTCACATAATCATAATCAGAAACGGGATGTTTATCACCGTGGGTTAGTCTTAAAATTTGTATCAGGATCTCTCATAATGATTACTAACTTTTTCAGATATTTCATTGAAGATAATCCCCAGGACGAGACGGCTCAAAACTTCTTAGAAGTAGCGAACACATTCGAAGAAAGTGTCGAATTTAATACAGCGAAAGAAAAAATGACAAAAGCGATCTGCAAACATCTGATCAATAACGCAAGGAGTTGCTCGTATTACAAATACTTATATTTTTATAAGCATTGATACGGGGTGATGTGGATTGTGAACCGTATGGATTTAGAAAGGTAGGCAATTGACATCATAAATTGGATACCGATAAATTGGATGGAGACTCTGTAGTCAAGACGAATCTAGTTGGTAGATGACTCCGAGATATTTCAAACACCCCTGAGCTGCGGGGCCTTGACTGAACATGCAGTGGACTGACTTTTGTAAAGAAGATAAGGAGAGGTATTTTCCTAACAGCAAGGTATATTGGGAACATCGCGGTAGCAAGGCGAAGAGATATACAGAAAGCAGTGACTAGGAGACGAATTCATATGAAGGCAATTCATAAGCCTAATGATCCAAAATTTTAAAGGTGTTTGGAAAACAGTGAGGTTTGCAAAGGCCCAGAACATATTGCTTTGTAGAATGGAGGCTTATTCTCAGTAGTGAGATTTACAGGCTAGATAGATAAAAAGCACTGAGGTATTACGTACTTACGTACTTACATCTACCTCAATGATAAAAATACACATAGTCAACACATTTCAACGCGTAAGGGGTCGTCCATTAATCAAGTGAGGCTCGAAAGGGGGGGGGGGGGAGGAATATCACCAGGAGGGGGGAAGGGTATAATGAGACATCACGTGTATTTATTTTTCGTTGAATGCAACATTTCTAAACCTAACAGCGGCACGTGGCCTTGACTCACCGTTGCCGGCAACGACTTCCCCTTCAATGTTTAATCAGTTACCTGTATTTAAAGATAATATTCCGAAAATTTCAATATAGTTTGTACAAAAAAATACACGTGATTTTTGCTAGTTTAAAACCTCACCACATATCACCGGGAGGGGTTAAAAAGTTGGCAAAAAATATCACGTGATTAATGGACGACCCCTAAGCAAGGATGTTTTATTACGAATGAAAATAAATTATAAAATGTTTATAAGAATAAAAAGTATAATGTGTATCATTATTATTGTATACTTACTACCAATTTATCATAAGTTTCAGGAGTTTTTTCAAGGATCTTAGTGATGGCGATACGACAATTGCCTAATGACACAGCATTCATTAATATAAATGCCTAATGGTAAGCAATACGCTTATTGATAGATGCATTGCATTGCCGCTCATCACCCGAGGCATTAGTTACTAAGACACTTGAGTCCAGTAATTTTACCAGCTACAGTGCCGTTCACACTTCTTCTTCTTCACTTCAATGTTTACACATTGCTGCTTGGTGCCATATATCTGACACTGCAGTTGTATTCCCTGGTACACTTAGTGAAAATGTGACAACATTTTAGTACGCATTTTAAATACCTAAAGTTTATCAAACTGCTAGTTGAATTAACACGGTTTTGGTTAAAATGTGGACAAGTTTAAACAGCTGAGCAAAAAGAATGCGGGCAGAGCACATGTATTGTTTTGAGAAAATTAAATACATTTGGGAATAGGCTTGATATTTCCTCCTCCTCTAGTATAATATTAATAATAATAATACCAGCCCTTGTTTATGCCCATCAATATAATAAGTAATAATAATTATATTGATGTTTATGTCCCACTGTTGGGCACGGGCCGCCCCTCAAGATGAAGGGGCGGACTTCACACGTCATTCGAAAGCTCAGCTGCAGGATTCCTCACGATGTTTTCCTTCACCGAAAGCTAGTAACAATCGCACATGATTAATTAAAGAAATCAGAGGTGCGTGCCGGGGTTCGAACCTGCGCACCTTGTTTCCAAGGCAAGCGCTCGCCCACTGAGCTGTCATATTTTTTTTTTTCACTTTATTGGGTACTTCTAACAATTACACTGATAGATTACTAACTCAGAGTAAATAGTATATAGAGTACGCGTTAGTCTATGGTTCCTTTAAACAAAGCGTAGGCAGATTTTCCTCTACGAGGCAGGAAAATCGAACTATTTAAAGTTATATTATAAGAGTTATATACACACATCAAAAGTGTCTAGGGATCAAGCATTTTTAAGCGGATTTCTTGAGATTGAGATGTGGCTTTGTAATAAATTTATGATTTTATAAATTTATATGGATCCTTTTTGGTGCATTTCATAATTTGAATCAGGAACTGTGAATCAAATTCGAGTAAAAGATGAAAATCAGCTGTCAATATTTTCCCTATAAAAACATACAACGCATTGAAGACATTATTAGTGCTACTGTTTCCCTACTACTGATTAAAACCAACGTTATTATGGAGCGGCGACGTCATTTAAGCAGGGAAGAAATGCTCAGAGCCGTGGGAATGATAGAAGCTGGTTCCCGGCAACGTACTGTGGCTTTAGCTCTGAATACAAGTCAGAGTGTTATCAGTCGACTTTGGACACGTTACCGAAGCACTGGTACCGTGGCTGAGCGCCATGGAGGACGGTATCGCTGCACCACACGGAGACAAGACCGATATATTCAAATCTTAACTCGAAGAGCTCCAACAATAACTGCCATGATGTTAGCCGTGAGGCTTCATCACTCTTCAGGGAACTTAATTAGCGACCAAACAGTCAGAAACCGCTTGCATGAAGTGAACCTTCATTCCCGAAGACCGCTACGGGTACCACCTATAGCAATGCACAATCGTAGGATTCGATATCAATGGGCTCTTGAACACAGAAATTGGGCAGAAGAACAATGGCGTTTCGTGTGCTTTTCTGATGAGTCTCGTTTTGGTATGAGACCGGATACAAGACGTATACGACACTGGAGAACCCCTGGACGCCAACAGCGATTAAAATCCTGCCAGGAAGTCCATCCTTATAGTGGTGGAACCATCATGGTATGGGCGGGTATTTGGATCGGCGGAAGAACTGAGTTGATTTGGATCAGAGGCAACCTCAACGCTCAAATTTATGCTGAGACGATTGTATCAGACGTCATCGTTCCTCTACAAGTGCAAATCGGTCCCTTATTTCAGTTAATGCATGATAATGCACGACCGCACACCGCAAGAGTTGTAAGACAGACTCTCGCCGCAGCTAACATCAATGTCCTGCCCTGGCCTGCTCAGTCGCCAGACTTGAACCCGATTGAGCATGCATGGGATATGCTACAGAGAAGAGCTCTGCCGAATATGGAGGGTATCCAGTCGCAAGAAGACCTTTTTTTGTTGTTGCAACGAACATGGGCGGCCATTCCACAGCGTGATTTGGATGAACTCATTTTGAGTATGCCAAACCGATGTTCTTGTGTTGTTAGTGTTCGCGGTAGAAACACGGATTATTAATTGTTTAAGTTACCCAATAAAATTTTAAAGAAAACTGTTATTTCAGTCTTTTTTTCGAACTTTTGTGTTAGTGGTTCAAATGTCAAAAATCCCTTTATTAGGAAAATGGCAAATTTCTTTATTAATGCAAAGGTGACTTGGTTTATCGTTACTGTGACAAACGAAAACACTTTATTTGATGAATCCTTAAAGAAAATTTTAATTAATATCAATCAGGAGAAAAGTTATTGCAAAAATATATGTTGATCCCTAGACACTTTTGATGTGTGTATTGATATGTAAGTGATAAGTAGTGATGAGTTTGATCTGTCACAAGCGCATGTGTCGATAAATACAGCTGACGGTATGGTACCTACTATCGTTTACCTGATATTTATGTATTTTGATGTTCTTACCCGTGCCTACAAGTTCTTACTTGAATTAAGCATTCTATAGTACTTGTACTGATTTTTGTTCTGTGATTACTAAAATTACATACCAAATATTGGTTTACTGCCAGCATAACCAGCTCCGTTATCCACAAATGGTTAATAAACAGGTATACGGAGGATACCTAAATTATTAATAAGTTTATACATTTATATAACAATATTCTTACTATTTCTTCAATAATATTACTTGGGTACACTGTCAAAAGTAGTGAGCATTAGTAGCACTTAGTTATTGTGTTTTTATAAAATTTTGTGAGATTTGAATTGGATCTGAATTAGATGTATGACGTCAGGGCATTTATCCATGTTCAGGGTCATTTCGGGAACAGATAGGAAAAAAAACAGCCACTAAAGTACATACATAGCGAGTTGTAACTATTGTTCGAAATACCTACATTTGGACGAAACATTAAGTTGGAGGATGAAAATTTATTTACTTATATAGAACTAGCTGACCCACGCAGCTCCGCCTGCGCTATTTTTACGTTAACTAAACTTTGAATAACAGACATTCGCATCGAATACATAACCTCATTTTTTATAGTCGGTTAAAAACTGGGACCTACTTTTTACTTGCTCTCCGAAGCACGGACCCGTTTAGTTCAAATGGCGTTAAGCGGTCACCCATCTATTTAATGACCTTACCTAACGTTGCTTAACCAGATCGATTACAAAACCTTGATAACAACTCTCTATGAGTGTTCCCTTACTAATATTTATTATATTATAAAGAAAAATTGATAAAATCGGACCAAGCGTATAACCAAGTACCCGTTTTGACTTTAATCCCCTCTCCCTAAAGAACCGTGCTAGATTACGGGATAAAAAGTATCCTATGTCCTACCTCGTAGTAAGATCTCAAATCATGCCAAGTTTCATTTGAATCCATTCAGTAGTTTCGGCGTGATGCTCAGCCGTGATACAGACAGACAGACAGACAGACAGACAGACAGACAGACAGACAAAAATTTAAAAAAATACATTTTCGGCCTCAGTATCGGTTATAGAATGCCCTCCAAATATAATTTTGAAAATATCTTCAATGTACAGAATTGGACCTGTTACAGTTTTATTATAAGTATAGATTAAGTGATCAAACGAACTTACCTTAAGTGAAGTTCGATCCCAATTATCCAGTCCTTGACGAAAGATTACTTGTAGTCCTTGTACATATACGTTCCGGTCTAGTCGCACAAGTTTAGAGAGGTTTTATAGAGAAAACAATATTATTGTCTCCCTCTCAACCACCCCGCTCCAGCAGAACGGCAGACACCTCATTATCTTTAGAGTAAAATGAAATACAGTTGCAACATTGATTCAACAGGGACATTTAGGGTAGGGAGGGACCTTAAATCTTTCGTCAAGGACTGGATAATTAGGATCGAACTTCACTTAAGGTAAGTTCGTTTGATCACTTAATTATCCCGTCCTTGACTTCAAGATTACTTGTAGATGTTTAGAGATAAAAAATCAATGTTGCACTTAATGAGATTCCAGGATGAGATAAAGTTTTCTTAATTTGATGATTAAGCTATTAGTTATAATAAAACCAAAGTAGAATTTGCAAAATGCATACATAGGTACATTTAAATTAATTAATATAGTTATGTTTATAAATTTAATGATTTCTGATATTTATATTTATATATTTCTTTAAATATATTTATTTTAATTATTTATCTATTCATATAGTTTAAACTTTTACCTTAACATTGTTGAACAATTAATTCCGACATTGTTACCCAAGTAGCAATTGAGGTCCATTATAGAAACTTAGAGACTGCTTGCTAAGTGTGCAGACCATCCTGAAAACAGTTTTATAATGGTTTTAATAATAAAGCCTTTCTGGACAGCCGCTGAAGTCATGACTTCATTTCTCGTACTGTAAGTAGTAAATATAGAAGCATCAATTGTGCTGTTTAATAATATCTCTTTTTTATATGTTCATCGTCCCGTGGTTTGAGAAGATGTTGATAAATTTATTATATAAATTAATAATATACTTAAAATAATATTTTGAGACAATCCAAATACGGTAGAGCTTGCGTCATGGCAACCAGACAACCGATACTAATAAGTATTAGTAGTGAAGGTATATAAGTATATACCTTTCCTCCTTGTAAATATAAACTAAAAAGATAAACAACACCCAGACACAAGCTAGGAATCGAACCCTCGATACATAGGACAGTGGCCAGAGTGACAAGATAAGACCATCATGATATCATGGAGGATATAACTGAAAAGTTAGTGTTGGTGCCAGACAAATATCAGGTCTTCGAATCAATTGATGCATATTTAAAATGGTTTGACATCTACTTACAAATTCCTAAGGTTTTAAGACTGTAACTGGCCTTACGTTTGATATATTGTAATAGTTTAACTTTTGTTTATTCTACAGGCAGAGAGTTAACGGTATAGCTATGTACTTTTAAGTTTTGAATAATATTTTCTAAACTAATAAAATCAGCTACTATAATTAATGTTTTATAAGTAACCAAAAGATATTATGTATGTAATATAGTAATTAGATTCTATGCAATGTCATAGCGAGGAAATATTGGTTTCAGTTCACAGATTCCTTGAAAGAAACATTTAAAACTTTTAATAATATTGCCTATTTTGTTTATGTATATCAAAGAAATAGCTAATTTGTTACTATTCAAATAACTATAGAATTTATAAAAACTACTTATTAACGAACTTATCAGAGATGAGACGTTATTATCATTGTAAAATCAATGTTGTTTGCTTGAAATTAGACTTATGGTACAAGTACTCTGTGAAACAAGAGAGAATAACTTCTGCAAAAGCTGACCGTTGTATGTGTTGTCTTACCAACACGTTACCAAAACGTACCAGAACAACAAATATGCTGCTAGAGGAAGAGGCAGTGTAGTGAATGCTTTGGAAATAATTTCTATATAAGTAAATATTTTCAAGATTTAAAGATGGTGTACCACGGTTAAGACGACTATAATAGGAAAACTCCTAATCAAGTTATTAGGGTTTATCCTAATCAGGTTAATAAAGGCTTATTAACGTTTCCAAAATATAAGATGGAAAGATTTTCCTAGGCATTTAATTTCATCCGGGCAGAGTATAGAAATGCAGATAATATACGGGAACCGAACACAAGCGTAGATATTAATTACATTTGAGGCTCATAATAAAAATTATGTCTATAATAGTAGGTAATAATAGAACTTTTATAGGCAGAACTTTCTGAAATAAGCTGTGCCTTTGTAGTAAAGAATAGTATCTTGCCTATATTTCTTCTTTCCTTTATTGTTACAGTGTGTACATAAATTATAAAACAATAATATAAATGTCCAGAAGGACCAGAAGGTCGATACGACCACAGCGGCCGATCTTTCACAAAATCAGCCTTCTACGTGAGAGATATTATAGTGAACAAGTGCTTGCGTAGACACAAGTGCACTCTATCTTCGTTTACACTCACAATTCGTTAAGATGGAAAATTGACACGACTGGGGAGAGGCCAGGCGCAGGACTGACCTGACTGACTTTTACAAGCCCATCCGACGCATGGATCATCTTACTTTACAGACAATCAGATGATCGGCCTGCATTGTCCAAACCAGCAACGAAAAAGTATATAAAGTGGTTACTCTCCACGGCATTTCACGGATTTGAAACCGCGACCTCCGGTTTGCAAAGCAAGTGGTTTACCGCTGCGCCACGGAGGCTATAATGAGACTCATAAAATAAGATATAAGATAAAGGCCTCTTAAAGGTCAATTATTATTATATGACAGCCCTTTGTAATAATTTTACTAATGGTTATGATTCCCACTTTTTTTTTTTTTTTTTTTAAATCTCCATCTGCAACTAACTTTGAGGATCATGAATACGGCCTATATTCGATATATAATAAATGGCTCATTTCGATCGTTAGCGCTAAAAAATAGTCTTGGAAAAAAAATTACATTTGTATTTTTGTGCCCTTACATTAGTTTTTTTTTTTTTTTTTTTTTATATGTGGGTACTTACCCTATGTTACTCAAAATATTTTTTCTTTTAATATTATTCTTTTAATGTTATTATACATATATTATTATAATTGTTTACACCCGATCTCTTGTTCTGTGTCTTTGTTTATCCTATTACTATTATATCGGCCTGCATAATATAATAAACTTATACTTGAACTAATGAGTTTGTTATGTAATGTGTTATGTGCACCTCACTTCCAGATATTAGCCTATCCTAATACTAGCTAGGGTAATAAACTGCTTATTCTGTGTTAATAAGAAAAGGCAGTGGTATTAGGTATACACACGATAGTCACAATTTTTCTTGTCTCCAGAGACTAAATCAATGGATTACCATTCGTTTTAACACACTCAATGTGGACCAATGCTCACCAGTTTTTCAAACCAATTGCTACGCTTCAACTTTAAGGTTTGAGTGCAGAGGAGTATGCCACTCGTTAGAAAGGCGTCCGTGAAAATCTGAAGAATATATTCATCTAAAAAAATCAAAAAGTTCACACATTTCACACAGTTAGAACATTCATTTAAGCAGGAGCTAAGTATCTAACTCAAGTGACATAGTACAACGTACATTGTCACAATGTAGTGTACCTACATAGTGTAATGGGACTTGCCGAAATAAGTATAAAAAGGTGCAGACTCAAATTTTTTTTTTTTGTTTTTTTTTTTTTTTTTTTTTTGAGTTGTTTTTATTTTGTATTTGAGTTTAACTGTTGCGGGAAAAAACAAGCAAAGTTATGGAGCCCAGAATAAAACTTACTTTACTACAAGTTTTCTAAATAAACATTTATACTATGAATAATTAGTGATTAAACTGAGAGATAGATTGAATTGCATAACGGTGCTGTGACTCGTGGCGGAGACGGTCGGCAATCAGTCAAGCGATGAAGATGGCAGTCCTCGACGCCGCCCTGGCGGCGGCGGTTAGAGTGCTCACTAAAAACCTCACTGGTTTCAGTCCACGGACTATGTCAGTGTAGTTCTGGCCATCATGCTGGTGCTAGGATTAAGCTTAGGTCTTCGAAGCCTTTCCCGTTTAAACTTACAGTAAGTATGAAATCTGGGAAGTATTAACTTAACTTACTACTGATTTTTAATCATATATCTAACTCTGAATGTTTTTTTTTTTTTTTTTTGTATAATTGCCTAGATATTCTTCATAAAATCTAACAAAAAGGAAAGAAATCTGTTACACTATCTTTAAAGGGATCTGTCAAGGGTTGATCGATCAGTTGAATGATAACCGACCTACCGGTATCAGTTTCGGCATAGTGAGAATAAGCCAAGAGTTGACCCCTTCGTTTAGAGTACGGATATATATATGTATATATTTTATGGTATATAGGCTTGTCCACCTTCCCTGAAGCCAAAAGAGCTTTACTGACTAATAGACTTTCAACTATCAATTAGCATGGTGCCAATCTCCAGGTTCAGAGTAGCTATTACAAATTGAGGAATAAAGTTTCATAAAACCAAGTGAATCAACTTCGTTAGAGATTCCTTCCGCCTCACGAACAAAAAACTCATCTGATCAGGTACTATTATGTGACATTTGTTACCGTGCTTTGTTGCCTCCGCATCTTCGAGCACAAATCCCGTTTCAGCACGAAGCTTACATTTGACCAATGAATACCATTAGGTATCTTTGCATAGTATTTTTTTTTTTTTTTTTTAAATCTAATTGAGGGTACAACACCAGCGAATATTTATTCGCTTTTATCTAAAATAGACATACTTACTCACTTGTAGTAAATAATGCGGGTAGTTAGGACACGAAGAAAAAATGTATTATCTGAAGAATACAACAGATAAGCTGCACGATTTGCGATGAATCCAACTGTCATATTTAGGACATTGTGATAATTAGGCAAAATAATATCCGAAGAATACAACAGATAATAAAAATTAGTGCTTCCCAATGAATGCAAAGGGTACACAAACTCAGCTCGAGCGTATAAATCTTCGCAGGTACAGTAGGTACAGCAGTGCAGCAGCAGCAGGCAGGCAGGATGATATTTAGACACAATCATGGATGAATTCATCCATGGGCACAATAATATCCGAAGAATTCAACGGATAATAAACATTAGTGATTCCCAATGAATTCAAAGGGTACACTTTAGCTCGAGAGTATAATCTTCGTTAACAGCGACACGAATAATGTTCCACTATTAGTTTTATGACTTCCTTTACTTTTCTTATTTATTTTAGATTTTTTCATGATTTCAAAGATCTTTTGTATTTGAACTCGTGCGAACGCCGTGAGCGCACGGACAAGAATGAGGTGTCTGCCGTTCTGCTGGAGCGGGGTGGTTGAGAGGGAGACAATAATATTGTTTTCTCTATAAAACCTCTCTAAACTTGTGCGACTAGACCGGAACGTATATGTACAAGGACTACAAGTAATCTTGAAGTCAAGGACGGGATAATCGGAATTAAATTGGAAACCTTTTTAAAGCTACCCAGCCTCAGTAGGGGCAGAAGACGGGGTATTTGGGTTATTTTACTAACTAACACCTCAGGTGCCGTTTGTTGGCGCTGTGGAGATACTTTGTGTCAACGCCAAATAAATAACATATAACTTACTTAAATAATATAGACTAGTATCTACTCAATTTCTCCTCTTTACTCTTTTGTTTATAAGTACCTTACGTATAATGTCGGCATCAAGGAGCTTAGCTAAGCTCCTTGGTCGGCATCAAACAACCAATAGACAAGTAATCGGAACGCAAACGCTATGTAGATGGCGCTTGATGGAGTCTAGGCCGCGTGACACTGGCTGACTGCCGTAGAAAAAACGAAAAGATTAAAAAAAATAATTGCAGAATATAGCGGGATTTGAAGGGAGGTTAAAGTTAAAGTGGTGGTCGGCTAGTGAAAATCACGGATAGAAACCATCGCGCGTTCCATGTAGTTTGTCTAGCCTAATGTAATGGTTATTGGTTAATGGATGAGAAATTATACTTGGCCGATTGGAAGACTTGCTTTCATTGCATCCAACATTACCCACGATACGCCCACAAGGAAGGAATGCATACCGATAGGGAGAGTATTACCTACCATAATTTCATCCGATATATAGCCGACATATACATATTCACTAGGAGACTTAATAGACCGTATAAGGCGTCACTAAACGGTACGTAGGTACCTAATAAATTTGCCTCCCAAATCAAGACTGTTCCGATCATTGATTAAAAAAACATTCTGACTCACGCTCGCAAAAATGTTAATTGCACATTTTGGCGTGGCAATTAAAATAGTTCGCGTACATTACTCAGTTGATTGTGTTTGATGTTTACGTCCATACTCGTTCATTGCTAGCCGCTTATTCATTGCAATTCGTCTGTGAGATTCATGAATCAATAGATCTATTTTCTATTGCAAATTACGCAGTAGTTGCCTCCTACAACTGAAATAGGGTTTCCAGAAAATGTTTAGGCGTCCAGAAAATTTTAAGGTTTGCAGAAAATTTTGGGGCTTCCAGAAATTTTTTATGTATCCAGAAAATTTTGAGAGTGACTTCAGGCAAGCAGCACACAGGCTTAAAGACTTTTTCAGGGGCTGTCAAAAGAGTGACCTTGCTAAGTGGCACGGAGCGATTTCCCTTATAAAATATTTCCCTTGTAAAGAGCGTTGATACGGGACAAATTAAAAGACAAGTGGAACCTGTTGTTATTGTTGTATTTTTCGTGTTGTTGTTTTGAATAATTCTTTTAAATTAGTAAAAGAATTTTCAATAGTATATCCAGTTCTGCTCTCGATACTGAAGGCAAGCAGCACACTGTGTAAACATTGCTGTGTTCCGGTGTGACGGGCACTGTAGCTGGTGAAATTACTGGCCTCAAGAGACCCGTGAGGGGAGGCCCGTGCCCAACAGTGGAACATAAACAAGGGTTGGTATTAAGTATATCTTTGGAGTCGGTTTTTATTTCTTCAAAAAATATTCTGTACATGTTGTATGAAAAATAACACGATACCATCAAAAAACGATATCTATTACTCTACCATAATCGAGGGCAAACGGGCAGCAGGAAATTAGTCTAGATTTACGACTAGAATCTAGTCTAGACATAGGATATCACAGATAATTCGCCACTACTTAAGGCGACTTATCCATATTTTATGCTCTATCAGAATGCAGTGTTTTAAATAGAACCTGCTAATATTCGAGTCAAGGTGACACCGATTTTCGCATAGGGTTGTCACTTGCCGCTTATTTAGTTAAACACAAAAAAGCCGACTGAACAAAACGAATTCAAATGATTAGGTTTTTTGTACCACTACCCTGCCTACCTACTGCCCAGGTACACCTCAGTGCCTTGCCTTTGAGCACGTCGCCCGGGGCGCATTGTTAGCCCCCCGGGAACCTGCCACGATGCTCATGGGGTCGGGGGTCGCAACCCCGCCGCCGTCCTTTTCGGAGTCGCTGGCGTACTCGATGGCACTACCTAGCGATGACACGAGCAACTACTTGCTGCCAGTGGACCACTGACCACTGTTAAACAGTTCAAGTATTCCTCATCATCAGCAGACGAGACACGTCCACTGCTGAACAAAGGAATCCTCCCCCTTAGAATTGCCATAATCAGCACGCTTGGCAGGCGTCTTGGGGATCGCAGTGTAAGTTATAGAAAGACGCTACTGCCCGTCTTCTTGTTTTCCCTTAGTCGTCTCTTACGGACACCCAACAAGAGGAGATGGGAGGGTGCTACTTACCCGGATTCCCCACGGGGTTCAAGTATTAAGTTACAATTTTTTTACAATTATTAACCCAAAGCATATTAAGTCAGCAAAAGTAGGTAAGCAAATCTTTTACACATCTCGCCCTCTCATGTTTGCGGTAAGTATTAGTGAGATAGTACTATGCGTTTCAACTAAGAATGTGGCCGCCATGATGATCGCGACTGCGGAACTTCACTCGTTTCTTACGATTTTTGTACCGGCAGCCTTTGATTATATATACGTCTAGATAGCGTGTTCGATGTTCAAACACTTGACAATATCAAGTATACCAAAACATCAAATTGGTATACTTGGTTGTTTAGTATCACTTGAACTCTACCGATGGTTTGTGCTCGCAAAAAAAAAAACTTTTTGCCGAATTGTGTAATCAAATCGTGAAAATATTAACTAAGTAAAATTAATAAAGATCCTAACTTAATTTTCCATTCATAAGTCTTAAGATTCTGTGAGGGATTATTATAAAAACTCGATTGTTTTTTACGACAATTTGTACATTGTCCGACTAGACTGGTGTGGCTAGGTAATAATGGGGGAATATATCTTAAGTCTGGGGTAATTTTTCTTTTGACAAAAATGAATTCAATGAAACTTAATACGTAGTTAGTGACCAAAACATGAAATATATCAATTATAATAATTTTAATTTATTTTTTTGATAAATTAATTACTTTTATATAGGTAAGTACTTAGAAGTATTTTTTCTTCCTGGTCATGAGGCAAATAAGACGTTCACCTGATGGTAAGGGACACGCCATTTAATTTAATTTCAATTCTTTTCAAATCAAATATTTTATTTTATTTTATTTTATTTTATTTTATTTTATTTTATTTTATTTTATTTTATTTTATTTTATTTTATTTTATTTTATTTTATTTTATTTTATTTTATTTTATTTTATTTTATTTTATTTTATTTTATTTTATTTTATTTTATTTTATTTTATTTTATTTTATTTTATTTTATTTTATTTTATTTTATTTTATTTTATTTTATTTTATTTTATTTTATTTTATTTTATTTTATTTTATTTTATTTTATTTTATTTTATTTTATTTTATTTTATTTTATTTTATTTTATTTTATTTTATTTTATTTTATTTTATTTTATTTTATTTTATTTTATTTTATTTTATTTTATTTTATTTTATTTTATTTTATTTTATTTTATTTTATTTTATTTTATTTTATTTTATTTTATTTTATTTTATTTTATTTTATTTTATTTTATTTTATTTTATTTTATTTTATTTTATTTTATTTTATTTTATTTTATTTTATTTTATTTTATTTTATTTTATTTTATTTTATTTTATTTTATTTTATTTTATTTTATTTTATTTTATTTTATTTTATTTTATTTTATTTTATTTTATTTTATTTTATTTTATTTTATTTTATTTTATTTTATTTTATTTTATTTTATTTTATTTTATTTTATTTTATTTTATTTTATTTTATTTTATTTTATTTTATTTTATTTTATTTTATTTTATTTTATTTTATTTTATTTTATTTTATTTTATTTTATTTTATTTTATTTTATTTTATTTTATTTTATTTTATTTTATTTTATTTTATTTTATTTTATTTTATTTTATTTTATTTTATTTTATTTCGATAACGCTATGGCTATTTATGGGAAAAATATTTATAACTGGAGATCCCCAAACACGCACACAACCACAAATGACGCGAGTGTACAACGAGGCCTGCACGCACACACGAATAATGAGGTTGTTATACTTATTAACGTAACGTTACAAGACTAATAGGTATCTAGACGTATATATAATCAAAGCCGGCAGCAGAGTAAACACAAAATGAAAAATTCGCCCCAGTTTTGATTATTTATTGTAATGTGTTATTTTGCTATCTATTTTTATTAAAACATCATTTTTAGTAATTCTATGTTTGAAATGGCAAGATGGCGGCCACATTCTTATTTGAAACGCATAGTACATGTTTTAATCTGTTCTGGATTTTTAAATATATTCATGAAAATTACGATCTCTTAACTTGACATTGGCATAATGTATAAAGCAATTGCCATAAAAAAAAGACGATCAGTTTGACGTATTTGCATAGACAGTGGCGACACTGACAGCCATAGATAATACACTATATACTTAGCAACTGACAGCTCACAGATAAGTTGGGTGGGTACCCTATACTTAGAAACCGAACTGGTTTATAAAATAGCGACCGGTGTGAACCCTACATAACTGTGTATATGACATCAACAAACAAAAATGTGGGCGTCTCTTGTGTAGTTCGCCGCTGCAAATATTTTTGCCTCATTTTGAAAATGCGAGAACCTCAATGGATGAAACTTAATATGAATGATCGAGTTTGTATACAATGCAGGATAATCTTCGGAGTCGCTGGACGTTCGAAATTTGATATCGTAGGGGCGAGGACTTTAAAGGCTGCAACTCGATGAAAAGTTATTATGAGTGGCCCGAGGTGTGGGCTCAGGACGTCCATCGGGGACGGCGGCGAGGTTGCGACTCCCATCCTCGTATGACAGACATGACAGGTACAGGTAGGTTAACTAGGTGGTAGGTTCCTTGTGCAAGGAACCGTCCAGGTAGGTACCACCGCAGTGTCAGATATTCTGCCGCCAAGCAGCAGTGTGTAAGCATTGCTGTGTTCCGGCGTGAAGAACACTGTAGCTGGTGAAATTACAGGACACAAGGTCGGCAACGCGCTAGTGATTCTTCTCGTGTTGCTAGCGTCTATAGGCTGCGGTGACTGCTTACCATCAGGCGGGCCGCATGCTTGCTTGCCACCTTGGTAGTATTAAAAAAAACATGACAGATGGGGCTAAGTATCATGTGCAGCCACGTATTTTAGTGGGTAAGAAACCCACGTATCCCGTTTGATCCCCACAGCTCCCGGGGACCTATAAAAGGTTTCCCACGCGTCGACATAATTTTCAGGATATATTCAACCCTGCACTCTGGCCCTGGGCTCTAAGTAACGGAAAATCTTCGGAATCGTTTTAAGTCTAGAGTGTGGATCCTAAACCCCCATCGAGTACGGCGGCGACTCGGAGGAGGACTGTGGTGGGGCTGAAACCCTGTCTCCATAAGCACTACGTCCGTTCCCGGGAGAATATAATGCGCTCTCCGACGACGACGGTGAGCTCAAAGGTTGGCACAGAAGGACTTTTTTTGTTGATGGGGAGGAAGCCACGCTCTCACATGTCGATGCGATAGCCGGGTTTTGGTCGGTAACAAAACCACATACCCTAGGGTACAGGGCCCCGGAGACCCTTTGATGGTTTTAGCATCATAGGATATGTGGAGGCAAAAAGAGCAGACTTGAAATCGTTGTCTTATTTGAATACTTTAAACATTAATATTATAATAACAATGTACTCCTGGCCGATACGGCCACAGTGGCCAATCTTTCGCAAGATCAGGCATCTACGCATGAGATATTATTGTCTAATATTATGTGTTTTTATATTATTACGTGTGTTAGCAAAGTTACCAACTAGATGTCGCTACAATAAATTTAGAACACGCTATTGTTTCGTTCACATAAGATGCATAATATCAATGTAAATTTTCTGAAAAATCAGACTCTCTGAACACGAATAAACTTTCTTGTACTCATCGAAGAGTTTCATTTGAGGACCTTGCTGGACTGAATTTGTCCATGGTCCTTCGAGCCGGATGGGTGTGCTAATGTCAGCACATTCCGAGATTTTTGAATCAGCATAGAAACCAGTGGTGGGTCGCCTCTGAAGTGCTTAGCTAGAAGAGCGCCGCTGTACGTCGGCAGAGGGCACCACCAGGTGTCCAAGTTGCGAATTTTCACCGGCTGAGGGCGCCAGTGGAGTTTAAGGAGAAGCAGCATGATCCAGTGGCTGACAGCATCATCAAGTGGAAAAGCGTTAATGGTACAGTGATATAGAAAACAAACTGTGAGTAACTTTGGTGTATTACTAGAAGAATCTGGGACTTAGAAAATTTGGTGTAGTTTTAGACTTAGCCTAATTTTAAGAAAAAGTTGTACTACGGGGAACCTATGCCCGAATTTTCTAAGTGTAAAATTTACAAAACACTTGTAATTTTTCTGAAATTTTCATCGACTTAGAAAAAAATCTGCTGTTTTTACACTTGTAAAAATTTTCATTATTTACATTGACTTCAACTTAGAAAAAAAATATTAATTTATTTTTATTTCAACTTTCTTCGTGATTTGTCTCATTGATTTAATTTGTTGTTAACAAAATGGAAAATTTAATAAAAGTACAGTCGAGTAACAAAATGAATATAGAAAAAGGTTACACAAATTTTAAAAAATCTCCCAAAGATAGAATAACACAATCGTATTTGGAAACCAGACTCGAATCATTGGAACAACATTGGAGTATTTTTGTGGTAACACATAGAAATATTATTGAAAAATCTGTCAATTTTGAACACAATTATTTCACATCTGAAGTATATGACACAGCCGAAGAAACTTACATAACCTACAAATCTGAGTTGAAAGAATGTCTTGTAAAACTAACACCTAGTACAAATAAAGTAGATAAGCAGTCGGCTAATATACACACCAATGTAAAGTTACCAAAAGTTACTATACCTTTGTTCTCTGGTAAATACACTGAATGGACATCTTTTCGTGACCTTTTTACATCGTTAATACACAATAATAGTTCAATTGATGACGTACAAAAATTGCATTACTTAAAGGGACATTTGTCTGGTGAAGCAGAGCAATTATTACGGCACACTCCCGTTACAGCCTCTAATTATGAGGAATGTTGGTCAATTTTAAACAAACGTTATGACAACAAGCGTTACCTGTCTAACTCTATGTTACAAAGATTAATTAACCAACCTAGTATTGTATCAGAGTCATCAACTGCTATTAAAGAATTATTGGATACTACTGTGGATTGTTTGCATGGCTTGACAACTGTTGGACTTAAAGTTGATACTTGGGACGCGATTGTAATTTATATCATCAGTGCTAAATTAGATAGTGAATCGCGTAAGCAGTGGGAAGTAAACATAAGTTCAACTGAAGGGTTGCCAACCTTCGAGGAATTCAAAACATTCTTAGAATCTAGATTCCGTTCATTAGAATATTTAGACAGCAAGCCAAAGCATAAATACACAGTCAATAAGCCAAGAGTTCTGCATTCGGTCACTCCAGATGTCAATAATGTAATGAACATTACTTGTCCATTTTGTACACAAAACCATAGACTTAGTCACTGTAAGAAATTCGGTAAGGAAGATTACGATACTCGTAGTGAATTCGTCCGAACCAACGGTTTATGTTTTAATTGTCTAGCTTCGAATCACTCAATTAAATTTTGTCGAGTTAGATCCACTTGTCAGATATGCAATCGAAAACATCATTCTTTATTACATCCTAAGGTATCCTCAAACACAACGTCATCTGGTAACAATCCAGACAGGACAGTTGCAGTTGATTCAGCACGCGCATTACATGCGAGTGCCACCGGTGCGGTACAAGAAACAGAGTCTCAAACTATAACTACACATTTCTCAAAGAAAGCTAATCCAGATAGAGTATTGTTAGCAACCGCTCTTGTCGAAGCACAGACAAGAAACGGATCTATGCAACTACTGAGGGCGTTATTGGATCAAGGATCCCAGGCATCATTCATAACCGAATCAGCAGTACAATTGCTCGGACTCAAGAAAATACCCATTAGGAGTATTATCTCAGGTATAGGAGGTGACGAGAGCGCTCAGGCTTCTAGATCCATGGTTATTGTAACCATACATTCACGTCATGATCCTAGTTTCAGCATTCAAGTCCAAGCATTTGTTTTGAAAACAGTAACAACACTCAGTCCACCAGATTTAATATATGTACCCAACTGGCCTGAACTTAAAGACTTAGTCCTGGCTGATTCAGGACATCACACAACAAACAAAATTGACGTTTTGCTTGGTGCGGAAGTTTATGGTCAAGTTATACTAGAAGGTTTAGTCAAATACACCCCAGGGCCACTAATAGCACAAAACACAACCTTGGGATGGATTTTGTCTGGATACACACAATCTGGATCAAACACACACTCAGCACATTGTCACCAGATAGTAGTCAGTATGCATTCGCATATTAGTGATAATGAATTGCTCAAGAAATTTTGGGAAATTGAAGATATTTCTTCGCCTAAGAAGAAAATATACACAGAAGAGGAACAAAGATGTGAAGAGTTCTTCTCTCTTACTACACAACGAGATACCACTGGTCGGTATATCGTAAAACTTCCATTTCGTGAAGACGATCCACAATGTAAATATGGACACACTCGAAAAATCGCACTTAAGAGATTTTTACTTCTTGAACAACGGTTCAAAAAGGATCCTGAATTTAAAAGGAAATACACAGAAGTAATTGACGAATATCTCGCACTTGGTCATATGGAGCTCATTCCCGCTGAGACTGACACTTACCGTGAGAGGGCTGTTTACTTGCCTCACCACGCAATCATTCGCGAGGACAGAAGCACGGCTAAGGTTAGAATTGTCTTTGATGCTTCGGCAAAAGGTACAAATGGTGTGTCATTAAACGATACATTGATGGTGGGTCCTACCATACAACCCGAATTACGACATCTCATACTAAAGTGGCGATTATATCCTATTGTTTTATGCGCAGATCTTGTGAAGATGTATCGGCAAGTTGTCGTCGCTGATGAAGATACTCACTTCCAACGCCTGATTTGGCGAAGTGATCCTGCATCTGAAATCAAAGATTATAGATTAGTAAGAGTAACATTTGGAACTGCTTGTGCACCTTACCTGGCTGTGAAGACGTTGCAGCAACTCGCACACGACGAAACAGATGATTGTCCGCTGGTATCTGAAAAAATAAAGAGAGAGTTTTGTGTCGATGATTTAATGATGGGATGTTATTCGGTAGAAGAAGGAAAGGAAATAAAGAAACAATTAGAAACAGTAATGAAGAAGGGAGGATTTCAGTTACAGAAATGGATGACAAACAACAGGGAACTGGCAAGGGAACTTATAGGAGAAGAAAACACGCAGGAAGGAAAGGTGGAAATAAAATTAGATGATATTGTGAAAATACTCGGACTTTCCTGGGATAGAGAATCTGATACCTTCAGATACTCAGTAAACATTTCTCTGCAACCTGGACCTGTAACAAAAAGAAAAGTTATATCAGACATTTCTCGACTTTTTGATCCCTTAGGCTGGGCATCACCGTGTGTTGTTACAGCGAAAATAATGATCCAAAAGCTATGGCTTTCCGGGATTGATTGGGACGATGAATTGCCTATAGAGTTATTACAAGAATGGGAAACTTACCGAAAAGATCTTATGAATACACTTGAGTATGTTGTACCAAGATGGCTTCAAACTCGAGAGAATGATGCAGCTGTTGAACTACACGGCTTTTGCGACGCTTCTAGTATGGCGTACGCGGCTGTCATCTATTTAAGAGTCATTGGATCTGATGGAACTATCAGTGTTAATTTAGTAACTGCAAAAACAAAAGTTGCACCAATTAAGCAACTTTCCATTCCACGTTTGGAGTTGATGGGAGCAGTTCTATTAACTAAGTTAATCTGTGAAGTTTCGGAAGTACTTTCCATCCCTAAAATTCATATACATTGCTGGACAGACTCGACAATTGTTCTCGCCTGGCTCAGCAATTACCCAAGTCGCTGGACTACGTTCATTGGAAATAGAGTTTCTGATATTATCACATATCTGGATAACAGCCAATGGACTCATGTGAAGTCCATTCATAATCCTGCGGATATAGCGTCCCGAGGTATGACACCTTTGGAACTTTCATGTTCATCACTTTGGAAGCACGGTCCAACCTGGTTACAAGAACAATCAATTGACTACACCAAGCCAAAGTCAATCAGTACAGATTTAGAAAAGAGACCTGTAAAAATAATCAACGTACATGTAACCACGGATGTAACCGGCGAAGATCTTCTGCGGAATAAATATACATCATTGCAAAAACTAGTTGGAGTTATAGCATATTGCAGAAGATTTTTGAAGATTAAACAGCCTAAAGAAAAATACCACAAGCGGAGAATTAAAAAAAAAAGCTTTAGAAGTTTGTATAAAGAAATTTCAAGAGCCAATGATTCTTGTACCGGATCGTGGTTACGAGCATAGTAATGTTGATACTCTAAAACGATGGCAATTGTTGCAAAAAATGACACAAGATTTCTGGCGACGTTGGTCCCAGGAATATTAATCTAGCATGATGCAACGCTACAAGTGGACACAAAAAGAACCAGAATCCAAAGTAGGAGATATAGTTTTAGTTAAAGAAGATAATCTGCCTCCAATTAGGTGGTTACTAGGTCGAATTTTATTGAAACACCCTGGTTCTGACGGAATCACACGAGTTGTAACCATCAAATGTAATGATACATTGTTCAAACGTCCTGTTTGTAAATTATGTGTTCTACCAATTACAACTTGATTTGTATTTTTTTATTGATAATTGTTATTTAGTTTCATGGTTTATTTTCAACCCCCTTGACCTCATGGTGGGCGGCTTTTAGTTGTTCAAAGGACAGTATGTCCTTGGTGGGCGGAATGTCTAATATTATGTGTTTTTATATTATTACGTGTGTTAGCAAAGTTACCAACTAGATGTCGCTACAATAAATTTAGAACACGCTATTGTTTCGTTCACATAAGATGCATAATATCAATGTAAATTTTCTGAAAAATCAGACTCTCTGAACACGAATAAACTTTCTTGTACTCATCGAAGAGTTTCATTTGAGGACCTTGCTGGACTGAATTTGTCTTAGTTATAGTGCACAAGTGCTTGCGTAGACACAAGTGCACTCTCTCTTCCTTTACCTCTCACAATCCGATGGGACGGTAGACCGACTCGACCGGGGAGAGGTCAGGCGCAGGACCGACTCTTTACATGCCCATCCGACGCATGGATCATCTTACATCTCACATCTTACAGACAATCAGGTGATCAGCCTGCATTGTCCTAGCCTGTAAGGAACAACTAGACAAAATTTTTGCGCCCGCGGGATTCCAACCCGCGACCTCCGGATTGCAAAGCAAGCAGTTTCCCACTGCGCGACGGTGGCTACAAACAAACAAACATTATTTATAGGTAAGTATGTTCATTGGCAACGATTATTCCCAGTCGTCGGCGTTTCCATTGTTTTAATTAGCTTAGGATGTGAAATTTCGGGTTACAGCGGATCTGCGATATTAATTACGCGTATTTAGTACACATATCGCGAAACCAGATGCTGTGACATACATTCTGTATAGTCGACAGTGAACGATATAAGTTATCAACGGAATGTTGAAGAGATTTGCAGTTCCTCTGTAAACGGATAATCCTAAATCTGAAATCAGGAGATGCAGTCACCTGCATACCATCAATTCCACTTTAGCTCTGATTCAGACCGTGTTGTTTCAGTCCGATCGGAAATAACCATTCAGACATAAAACCTTTATGACTTCTGCTATAAAGTTCAAACTGCACACCAAAATTTTGGCCACATATCCTTTGAAGATTATACGTGCTTATTGAGTTGGAATAAAGTGGTGTATTGCTCACCATTGTGGCTATTTGGTCAATTTCAAAAATATCCTGTGATGTATCGTACAGACCTGCCAATTGATTTAACCCATTCAACATCAGAATTTGGTATTTTATGGGTCATAATAATGCTCGCAATCCAACTGAGATAAAACTATGCAACGCATTTCTGAATGGTATAATTTTTTTTTCATTAGGTACTCTCGCGGTCACAAGCGGTATATCACCTTAGGACGACAATCGCTTCCAAGTGCCGTGCCCTAAATACGTAAGGGCGAGGTAAGCGCACGTAACGTCGTTCAAACGATTTTGATTGAAAACTGGTACATTGCTCGTGTCCGCGATAGTACTAAAAAGAATCATACAAATCGGTACATATGTACACACATCAAAAGTGTCTAGGGATCAACATATATTTTTGCAATAACTTTTCTCCTGATTGATATTAATTAAAATTTTCTTTAAGGATTCATCAAATAAAGTGTTTTCGTTTGTCACAGTAACGATAAACCAAGTCACCTTTGCATTAATAAAGAAATTTGCCATTTTCCTAATAAAGGGATTTTTGACATTTGAACCACTAACACAAAAGTTCGAAAAAAAGACTGAAATAACAGTTTTCTTTAAAATTTTATTGGGTAACTTAAACAATTAATAATCCGTGTTTCTACCGCGAACACTAACAACACAAGAACATCGGTTTGGCATACTCAAAATGAGTTCATCCAAATCACGCTGTGGAATGGCCGCCCATGTTCGTTGCAACAACAAAAAAAGGTCTTCTTGCGACTGGATACCCTCCATATTCGGCAGAGCTCTTCTCTGTAGCATATCCCATGCATGCTCAATCGGGTTCAAGTCTGGCGACTGAGCAGGCCAGGGCAGGACATTGATGTTAGCTGCGGCGAGAGTCTGTCTTACAACTCTTGCGGTGTGCGGTCGTGCATTATCATGCATTAACTGAAATAAGGGACCGATTTGCACTTGTAGAGGAACGATGACGTCTGATACAATCGTCTCAGCATAAATTTGAGCGTTGAGGTTGCCTCTGATCCAAATCAACTCAGTTCTTCCACCGATCCAAATACCCGCCCATACCATGATGGTTCCACCACTATAAGGATGGACTTCCTGGCAGGATTTTAATCGCTGTTGGCGTCCAGGGGTTCTCCAGTGTCGTATACGTCTTGTATCCGGTCTCATACCAAAACGAGACTCATCAGAAAAGCACACGAAACGCCATTGTTCTTCTGCCCAATTTCTGTGTTCAAGAGCCCATTGATATCGAATCCTACGATTGTGCATTGCTATAGGTGGTACCCGTAGCGGTCTTCGGGAATGAAGGTTCACTTCATGCAAGCGGTTTCTGACTGTTTGGTCGCTAATTAAGTTCCCTGAAGAGTGATGAAGCCTCACGGCTAACATCATGGCAGTTATTGTTGGAGCTCTTCGAGTTAAGATTTGAATATATCGGTCTTGTCTCCGTGTGGTGCAGCGATACCGTCCTCCATGGCGCTCAGCCACGGTACCAGTGCTTCGGTAACGTGTCCAAAGTCGACTGATAACACTCTGACTTGTATTCAGAGCTAAAGCCACAGTACGTTGCCGGGAACCAGCTTCTATCATTCCCACGGCTCTGAGCATTTCTTCCCTGCTTAAATGACGTCGCCGCTCCATAATAACGTTGGTTTTAATCAGTACTGCCGTCATAAAACGAAAGGACGTATCTACCTAAAGTTCGAAACGGAGAAATAAAATAAAAAGTATTTTTGAAAGTAAAAAATTCGCTGTGCTCAAGAAAATAATAAAAAGAATATTTTTTTCTGTGAAAAAGTATGAATTAAAGTTTGGTCTATTGAATTAAAGATGCAAATATTATTAAAATAAATTTTATATATTAAATAAATTACATTTTCCCTTTTTGCTTAGTAAAAAAATTACAAGAATATACATGATACTGCAATGAAAAGACGTTTCTGGCTAGATACTTCCTTTCAACTTAGTAATTTATGAAACGTCTTTTTTACTTAGCGATAATGGGTAACTAGGTTGTCGTTACCTAAATAAAATAGACGTATTTAGCCATTTACTGCTTTTCAACTTAGTGATTCTTACCTACAGTTGGTGAACTTACAATAATACCTGTAGAAACGCCAATGTAACATAATTAACTGTCAGATAATTAACAGCCCATATATAAACTGAAATAAATTTAATCATAAAATAAAAATGAAATATAAAACTACTTTTGATGGTACTCATTCATACCACCAAGGCACCAACAAACGTGAAATGTTAAGGTTCTGGGCGGAAAATTGTAGTATACTTCTTAATATTGATCGCTCAGCTGATTTTGATTACAATAAAACAAATATCTGAATTTCCTATAGATATAGCTCTAGACAAACCAATTTCTATCAGCGAAATTACTGCCGCCATTCAGCTACAAAAACTTTTTAAGCAAATGTGGCATGTTGAACTAGTTACCAAAGACTTCACAGAGTTAAAAATCTTTGCACTGTATGAAAATAAAGGTAACTCGGCTGATTGAAATTCTTATAGAGGTACCTCCCTTCCCACGGCTTTCGGAAAAACCTTGGCCAGAGTACTCCCCAACCGTCTCATAAATGATAAAAGAAAATATTCTTCCCCAACCTCAATTTGGCTTTCGTCTAAATAGAGGCAATATTTCGATTGGTCAATTACAAGAGAAACAACAACAACAACGAGCATTATTTCTTTGTTTGGTAGACCTCGAGACTTTTGATAGTGTGCGTCGTGTCACTTTTTGGATTCTGCTACTCAAACTTGGTTGTACAGAAAAGTTTGCACGGATGTTAAGACTGTTACATGATAACATAACCTGTGTTTATGTAAACGGTGAGCGGACAGATTTTTTCCCCGTGAGTTGTGGAGTGAAGCAGGGTTGCGTTTTGGCACTAATACTATTTGCAGTGTACTTTTTAGTGGTAGTGGTAGATACATTAAAAACAGCCAACAATACACACATTTGATATCTTGCTTTTTTATTTATCCCTGCTAAAACCTCAAAGAATGGTCTCCCATGATATATTCACAGACACAGAGATTTGGTATGCGGATGATCCTTGTTATATGGCGGAAACTTCGAATGCCTTTCAAGATTTGATGGAAAAACGAAATCTCTTGACTCGTAGATTCGGCTTAAAAGTAGGTAAGTATAACAAAGATAGAATTTATGTCTATGGACACAGAAGTTCCTACTCCATAGCCGTATATACGGCTCAACGCCACAATTCTTAAATTTTTCAACTTACCCTCGTCGGAGACGTGGATACTTTATTGCAGACATACGAACATTGGATAGATTTCATCTCAAGTGCCTCCGTGAAATCATGAACTTTCATTGGTCTTATCATTTGAGACACCAATGTTTTGCGTCGAGGTAAATTTTACGGGATTAGGCGTATCTAATGAAACGTCATTTACGCTGGAGTGGCCACGTAGTTAAGATGTCGGACGATAGAGTAGAAAAACGCATCATTTATTCTGAACTAGAGGAAGGCTAACTTCTCAGGTATAAAGATGGTCTGAAAAGACATGAAGGGATGTATAGTGGATCACCTTCACTAGGATAATTTGGCTAAGCAACGAAGTACATGAAGACAAAAAGTACATGACCTGGTACAGGTGTTCGAGGAGCAAAGGAGGCATGTATTGGATGCTAAGTGGGATGCGATTTAGGAGCAGGCCAGGGTGGCCTGCTCCTAAATGCAATACAATTATGTAACTGGTACTCTTATGTCCACATTGCACTCGTATATACAGTACCAAAACAGGCTATAACATTAATGTTAGAATTCATAGTGTAATCACATGATTTGTAGAGTTTTTAATATAGACCGTAGATAAAATAGATGCAGTAACGTCTTCATTTTATGATTAAATACATTATTGTGCAAACAAATAAGACGGTTCTACGTAAATGCGTCTTTTCAACTTATTATATGTCAGAAATGACTTTCTTACTTCGTAAACATTATGACTTGCAGCAGAAGCGTCTTAATTAATAGTGAGATTTATATGGTTCTGATTGTTAAAGCCAGAATAAAAAAATACTGGTAGATGCGTCATTTTTTTCTGATCCCGATGGCGTATTTAACTCAATTATGAAAAAAATGTCAGATACGTCTTTTTTCCTTATGACGGCAGAGTAGTAGGGAAACAGTAGCACTAATAATGTCTTCAATGCGTTGTATGTTTTTATAGGGAAAATATTGACAGCTGATTTTCATCTTTTACTCGAATTTGATTCACAGTTCCTGATTCAAATTATGAAATGCACCAAAAAGGATCCATATAAATTTATAAAATCATAAATTTATTACAAAGCCACATCTCAATCTCAAGAAATCCGCTTAAAAATGCTTGATCCCTAGACACTTTTGATGTGTGTATTTGGCGGAATTATGAGTGAACATACATTAGAAAAGAAATACATACACGACGAATTGAGAACCTCCTCCTTTTTTGAAGTCGGTTAAAAAGCGCATTTTGGCAGCATTATATGCCATTAGCAGTAAGTCCGGCGTCGGTAAAATGCACAGACAACTGATGTCTGTGGTAAAATGTAACGAACGTGACGTGTGCCTTTGAAGATCAAGTAAAATGCCGTCAAATTTAGAAAATGTTCAAAGGAATTCCTTCTATATCATACCTTAACTATATACTTATGGAAAAATATTTTAATTACATGGGTCACAATTATTGGCGTGTTTTAGTCTTGAACAATAGAATAGAATAGAATAGAATAGAATAGAATAGAATAGAATAGAATAGAATAGAATAGAATAGAATAGAATAGAATAGAATAGAATAGAATAGAATAGAATAGAATAGAATAGAATAGAATAGAATAGAATAGAATAGAATAGAATAGAATAGAATAGAATAGAATAGAATAGAATAGAATAGAATAGAATAGAATAGAATAGAATAGAATAGAATAGAATAGAATAGAATAGAATAGAATAGAATAGAATAGAATAGAATAGAATAGAATAGAATAGAATAGAATAGAATAGAATAGAATAGAATAGAATAGAATAGAATAGAATAGAATAGAATAGAATAGAATAGAATAGAATAGAATAGAATAGAATAGAATAGAATAGAATAGAATAGAATAGAATAGAATAGAATAGAATAGAATAGAATAGAATAGAATAGAATAGAATAGAATAGAATAGAATAGAATAGAATAGAATAGAATAGAATAGAATAGAATAGAATAGAATAGAATAGAATAGAATAGAATAGAATAGAATAGAATAGAATAGAATAGAATAGAATAGAATAGAATAGAATAGAATAGAATAGAATAGAATAGAATAGAATAGAATAGAATATATTTATTTGCTAGAAACATCGTATTACAGGTGGTATGTTACACGTTTAGTTCGACATGTTTCGCTTACTTTATTCAGCATGCAAATGTACTTATAACATTGTAGGCTATTTTCAATCTAATAAATGTAACGTAAAACACATTTTTCTAAATAATTTAAGTTTTGAACTCTAGGAATTCCTTCAACGTATAAAAGCACTTTTCCACTAACCATGACTTTAACTTAGTTTTAAACTTATTATGGGGGAGCTCTCTAATTGTCCTAGGTATGTGATTGTATACTGTAAAAGTCATCGTGAATTTTTTTATGGAAAGCGCTTTAACACAAATCCATTTTTAATTTTTTTTTTTTTTTTTTTTTTTTTTATACTACCAAGGTGGCAAGCAAGCGTACGGCCCACCTGATGGTAAGCAGCCACCGTAGCCTATAGACGCTAGCAACACCAGAAGAATCACTAGCGCGTTGCCGACCCTTAAGACATTAGATATTAAGTCTTTGTGTCCAGTAATTTCACCAGCTACAGTGCCCTTCACGCCGGAACACAGCAATGCTTACACACTGCTGCTTGGCGGCAGAATATCTGACACTGCGGTGGTACCTACCTGGACGGTTCCTTGCACAAGGAACCTACCACCTAGTAAAAAATTGTGTTGGATCTCTTTGTATATACTTTGAATCCTCACTAACCTTAGGATGTAACAGTGGATAATTTCTGACAAACATTCCGATTTCAACTATATATAAGGATACCAAAGTAAGCACCTGAAGTTTTCTAAAGGTCTACATGAATCTAAAAGACCCACCCCACTAATTGCTCTAATACATTTTTTTTGGGCAATGAATGCCCTGTTTATATGCGTAGAGTTTCCCCATAATAACAATCCATACTTCAAAACGGATTGAACATAACCATAATAAGCCATTAGTGTTGTACGACTATCTGAGGTTCGTCGCAATTTTTTTAGTGCATACACAAAT
This sequence comes from Furcula furcula, assembly GCA_911728495.1. NCBI lineage: Eukaryota > Metazoa > Arthropoda > Insecta > Lepidoptera > Notodontidae > Furcula > Furcula furcula. Next base: position 14,152,010 of record OU452264.1, read on the forward strand.
CTATTAATCTTTTTGCAAATAGAGTCTATATGTACTTTCCAATTACAATGTTCATCTAAATTGATTCCCAGAAACTTGACGCTATCTTTTTTGCTAATTAATTCACCCTTATATTCTAATGTTATATCTTTTGATTTCTGCTTGTAATTTTTAAACTGTATGTAAGTAATTAGTTTTTATTAGATTTATTTTTAATTTATTTAAATTGAGCCAATTTATAATAATTTCAAGTGTTTGATTTACGTACTTTTCATGCCTAAGATTTTTGTTGTTGTCTGGTAAAACCACGGACAAATCATCAGCAAACAGTATACATTTTTCCGTGGTAACACTTGGGAGGTCGTTAATGTATAGGAGAAACAGAAGGGGCCCCAAAATGCTTCCTTGAGGAACACCTGATGTGTTAATTTGTGTACCAGATCTGTATGGCATTAATTTTGAGTTTTCATCCAACCGTATAACTTCCACATACTGTCTTCTATCGCTTAGATAGCTTCGTAACCAACCCAATGCGGGACCGCGAATACCGTACTTCTCACATTTGTTAAGTAGTATTGTATGATCAACTAAATCAAACGCTTTGCTCATATCTAGAAATAGGACAGTTACTGTATTTTTTTTATCAATGTTTTCGGTTATAAGCCTGATAAGTGAAAAAAACGTAGTGAAAAATCCAAATTCTATGGTTTTAGTAGGGATATAACATCTATGGTTTTTAATATCATTGCAGCAGGGGAATTTCTACACAAGAACCGAAAGTATACTAAAAATTAGATTATTATAAATCTCGACCAAAATTACAACGAAAATATGGTAACAATTTAGATACCTAGACTCTAGGCTACCGAAGCTAGCTGCAAAAGCCATGTATTAAATAATTGAATGAAATTGGACGTCATAATTGTTATCGACCCGATGAGGTCACTCGAATTAATACTAATTGTTTTGAACATACTGTTATAGCGTCATAAATTATCTTCATGGAATTATTTATTACTATAAACACAATTCATTCAGTCTTAATTACATGAGTCATTGACTCTTCTCTTAATAAAGTTGTAATTCTATAAATTGTTGCTATTAATATTTACTTAAATAAGGTAAAATTATCCTCGGTGATCCATAATATTTACAGCACCAAATAAAACTTGCTTTAAGAATTTCGCATTTTTATTTAAAAATCCTATCCTAGGCTATAAAATTAATGATTTTTTATTGTATTTATGTCCGTTATATTTTTTCTAGAACATTATTTGACTATGGATTGATTAATTTTTACACAGATTAATAGTTCATGGAAGAATTTCATTACTTATGTTGCCAATATTTTTTAAGTGTTCAGAGTTAAAAACAATTCTCTACCTATTGATCTTGATCCAAATACATGGGATTTTGTTTAGAATGTTATCAAGTTATAAGAAGCTGAATTAAGATTTAATTGAAGTAATTTGGAAACGATTTTTATTAAAAAAAATCTGTGGATTGTACCGTGCTTTCCTCTTGAACCCCCTAGCTGAACCCCCTAGGGGTACCAACGCCACTCACAATTCCTCTTGAACCCCCTAGGGGTACCGTGGCGTTGGTACCCCTAGGGGGTTCAGATAGGGGGTTCAAGAGGAAAGCACGGATTGTACGGTGCATTTAGCATCCAGCCTTACATTGGAGTCGCATCTTCCACCAAAATTAGACCGGATGAATTAAAGTTTCCACTCTTGCTCTTGACCAATATTAAAATGAAACGATTAAAATACCAATGTTGCACGATTCTATATTCGTATCCTCTAAATATAACTCGGCTGAACGAGCAGGATTCCATTACTAAAGGTAAGCATTATTTTTGACTTATGGCAACACAGGCGGTGTGATTTATTCGAGTATTTTTAGGGGATTCGTCGCTTGACAATTCAAATTCCATGAGCATAAAATCAATTCTTTGCTCGAAGCTTTTTACAATGCAGACCTGCGTAATAAAATATACTTATCTAACTAAAATATTCCTTTGATTTATTGTGTATGAATGAATATGTTAAGAATTTGTAAAGATATTTTTTTATGTAACCTACGGGGGTCGCAATCCCTCGACCTCCGGTTTGCAAAGCAAGCGGTTTGTCACTGCTCCACGGAGGCTACAGATATACTTACTTAGCTTATAAATAGGTACCTACCTATGAGAACTGGAAATCAAACTCTTAGTACGACTATCACCATACAATAATCTATACTTATAATAAAACTGTAACAGGTCCAATTCTGTACATTGAAGATATTTTAAAAATTATATTTGGAGGGCATTCTATAACCGATACTGAAGCCGAAAATGTAATTTTTTTAATTTTTGTCTGTCTGTCTTTCTGTCTGTCTGTCTGTCTGTCTGTCTGTCTGTATCACGGCTGAGCATCACGCCGAAACTACTGAATGGATTCAAATGAAACTTATCATGATTTGAGATCTTACTACGAGGTAGGACATAGGATACTTTTTATCCCGTAATCTAGCACGGTTCTTTTGGGAGAGGGGATTAAAGTCAAAATGGGTACTTGGTTATACGCTTGGTCCGATTTTATAAATTTTTCTTTATAATATAATAAATATTTGTAAGGGAACACTCATAGAGAGTTGTTATCAAGGTTTTTTAATCGATCGGGTTAAGCAACGTTAGGTAAGGTCATTAAATAGATGGGTGACCGTTTAACGCCATTTGAACTAAACGGGTCCGTGCTTCGGAGAGCAAGTAAAAAGTGGGTCACAGTTTTTAACCGACTATACAAAAGGAGGTTATGTATTCGATGCGAATGTCTGATATTAAAAGTTTAGTTAACGTAAAAATAGCGCAGGCGGAGCTGCGTGGGTCAGCTAGTCAACAATAATTTTAATAGATAGTAGGTTCCTTGTGCTAGGAACCGTCCAGGTAGGTACCACCGCAGTGTCAGATATTCTGCCGCCAAGCAGCGGTGTGTAAGCATTGCTGTGTTCCGGTGTGAAGCGCACTGTAGCTGGTGAGATTACTGGACACAAAAGAATACCTTAAGAATCGGCAACGCGCTAGCACAGTATACAATATGGTTTATAGACTGTGGCGCTAGTGATTCTTCTGGTGTTGCTAGCGTTATAGGCTGCGGTGACTGCTTGCCATCAGGCGGGCCGCATACTTGCTTATTGCCAATGTGATTGTATTAAAACAAACTTTCTTACTACTAACTTAGTACACTACTAACTAACTTAGTATTCATGCAGCAGATTTCCTTTGTATACCACAAGGACGTGTAGATGTAGCCATAGGAAATAAGTAATACTTTATTCTAAACCAATCAGTCCAATTTAAAATGAAAAGTCATCGAAGATTCGCTATTGACATCAATTTAGCAAGTATTCACTGAAACCGAATTGATTCGTCCTCTGCTATTTGCCGATATGTCAAGTTCAATTTTGACTGTAGACCTTGTAATTATGGACCGATGTGACTTGGATGTCTGTCTGTTCACACGGGTATTATTACTATCTTTAAAAATAATTGTGGCCCGCCCCCCGGTGGCGGGCATAAAGGCAAGGCATTGAGGGGCTCCTGGCGCAGATCGCACCGGAGGGCCCAGGCCACCCCTTTCATGTGCCGATGCGGCAGCCACGGGGCTTTCAGTAGGTAAGAATCTCATATATCGTGGTGGTGGTCGAGCCCCGCAGATCCCGGGGACCTTTTGAAGGTTTCCCCCAAAAAAAATAAAACGAAAGGTACAACGAGTTGAAAGTCCAACGAATTAGCGGTGACATTACGCGAGCGTGCCGTTGCAATGTCTCTGTATCTTCTTAATTGATTTATTGCTTTGATCCAAATGGTTGTTGATGGGTTGTTGTGTCAAATAAATAAAGACTACGGTATGCGTTCCAAGAACCCTCGAAGCAACGGCCGAGATTCTTTGGAATTTAAATTAGATGAACTGATGAACGACCAACGGACTGCTGCCACTGCCATTATCATATTATGGATTTTGTGCTCTATCGCTAAGCCTACGCCTAAACCACTTGAAAACTTTCGCCAGCATAAGATTGTGGGCTTAAATGGGGATGATGACTGGGTATAAAATTATAATTTTAATTTGTCCGTCAGTTAGATTATCAAAAAATATAGGACACGTATTTACAGAATTGCCAAAGAAAGATAGAGCGCGGAATTTCAACGCACTATATCTTCGTCATTTTTTGTTTAATTGACAAAAGAATAACTACCGTTTATTCCAAGTAGTCCGATTAGTAGTTCAATCATCGGACATTATATACTTTTAGACTTTCGCGTTCCATTATCAAACTTTATTCTAATCGGGAATTAACGCGATTTACCTTATATTTTGGCTTGACGTTTCGGCCGGATTGCACCAGCCGTGGTCACAAGCAGACTGGTTCAGCGAGACGGCTCCGTGCGTGAGGCAGAAATATCTTCGTCTACCCCCGTTCTTTCACTTGTAACGTTAAGCCCACTACGCTCACAGTATCTGTATATTTAACCGCCGGCAAATAGCGAGGTTTTGTCATTTTGATCACTGGTTCCCAAGCAGCTGATAATCTAAAGCCATCTTCCCGGTTGAAATTTTTATATTTCTTAATTTCAATCGCTTCACGAACAACTCTAGAATAAAAGTGTCGATCGGTGGAAAGGACTTGTGGGCGATGAAACTCAATCCAGTGATTTGTATCCGACTGAAGTATATGCTCGGCAATCGCTGACTTGCTAATCTGACGGTTCTTTACAGATCAGATTTTTTCTTTACAGATCAGAGAAGAAATGCAGACATCCTGAAGCCAAGAGACAACCTGCTTACATGCCCTATGTCAGGGGAGTAACGGACAGAATGGGTGCAGTGTTAAGAAAATATTCTGTACCCATTGTGTACGTACCTGGGTCCAAAGCAAGCAACGTTGTAGGTACTGCAAAGGATGTTCTGCCATTACAAACACCAGGTGTCTACAAAATAAATTGCAGTTGTGGTAGCTCCTATATAGGCCAAACGAAGCGGACTATCGCAGAAAGGGTTAAAGAGCATATCACAGCTGTAAAGAACCGTCAGATTAGCAAGTCAGCGATTGCCGAGCATATACTTCAGTCGGATACAAATCACTGGATTGAGTTTCATCGCCCACAAGTCCTTTCCACCGATCGACACTTTTATTCTAGAGTTGTTCGTGAAGCGATTGAAATTAAGAAATATAAAAATTTCAACCGGGAAGATGGCTTTAGATTATCAGCTGCTTGGGAACCAGTGATCAAAATGACAAAACCTCGCTATTTGCCGGCGGTTAAATATACAGATACTGTGAGTGTAGTGGGCTTAACGTTACAAGTGAAAGAACGGGGGTAGACGAAGATATTTCTGCCTCACGCACGGAGCCGTCTCGCTGAACCAGTCTGCTTGTGACCACGGCTGGTGCAACCCGGCCGAAACGACAAGCCAAATTATGAGGTAAATCGCGTTAATTCCCGATTAGAATAAAGTTAGATAGGACATTGGGGGAAAAAAAATCATCAAAGTTCCCATCTGTCCGACTGGCTTCTGTGATAGAACAGTTCGGAAATAAATTTTATGTAATTATATTCCAAGTACATGGTTATACCGACTCAACTACAGACGGTATCATGGGCGTACGCAGCTTTTGGTCTAGGGGGGGGCAAGTTAAGATTTTTTTTCTGGTGGTCAAATTCATCAAAATACATGTAAATACATTGTTAATTTAAATGCCGCACTCATAAACGTCAATTAACTTTAATTATAATTAAGTCGGTTATTAACATCTGTTTATTTCGACCGTCGAAGTTGTTTTCGATTATTGAATACGAGGTATTTCATATCTCTACTCACTATCTGCGTATTGAGCAATAATTGGCATCGATTTAAAAAAATGGATAAATGAGCACTACCTTTAATTGACGCTTGTAGGAGTAGTTTTGTTTTTTTTGGTTGGGAATTTCCTTTATCTTATCCAAATCCAAACTTAAAACAATTTTTGTCTAGTTGTCACCTTTTTTTTTTTTTTTTTGACGCGGGGGAAATCTTCAAAAGATCCCCGGGAGCTGTGGGGCTCGACCGGGGTATGTGGGATTCTTACCCACTAAAACCCCCGCGGCTGTCGCATCGGCACATGAGACCAGCACCCAGATCTCTCCGGTGGGATCTGCACCAGGGGCCCCTCAGTGCCTTGCCTTTGAGCCCGCCGCCGGGGGGCGCATTGTAGCCCCCCGGGAACCAGTCACGGTGCTCACGGGGACGGGGGTCGCAACCCCGCCGCCGTCCTCCTCGGAGTCGCCGCCGTACTCAATGGACGCTCAAGGGGCCCACACCCCGAGCGTCCAGCGACTCCGAAGGGTGTCACCTACAACAACTCAAAAAGTACAAATGCTGTAGACTTGAAACTAGGGTTGCCAACTTTTTTTGACAAAAAAAACGTATAAAATGGTTTGGATAGGAAAAAATAAAGTATTTGGAAGAAAAAATAAAGTATTTTTCAAATTTTGTTTTTATTGCTTTAAAAACGTATTTTTGTGTGTTTTTAGCATATGCTAACAATTTTTTGTATTTTTAACCGACTTCAAAAAGGACGAGGTTCTCAATTCGTCTGTAAGTATATATATATGTATGATCACGCGTAACTCTGGCAATTATGAACCGATTTGAAAAAAACTTTCTTCCATCCATTCTTCACAACCGGATAAGAACTTCCTGGAGGAATTTATCTGGTAAAAACCATAAAACTGATGTTCTCCATTACATTATACTCTGACAAATATGAATTGATTTCGATGATTCTTTTTTTATTCGAGAGAGTAAACTACTATGATGATTCCATTCAAATTTCATTACGACCGGATAAATTGTTTCTGAAGAAAAATGAATGATCATAGCCTACCTAGATCATTTTACCATCTTCAATGATTCAATATTTATGTATGAAAATATCACTAAAAAGTATAAAATAAATTGAACCGACTTCAATAACACTTCTTTAATAATTTTTTAAAAAATTTGGTTTACGCATCACTGTAAAGGTTGAAAATAAAGTATTTTCACATACTTTATTTGTATGCAAAAGTATAAAGTATAATTACCACAAATAAAGTAGGATACGTTATTATAAAGTATGGTTGGCAACCCTACTTGAAACTGACATTTCTAGATTTTGGCCTTAGAATTAACTTAGGCTACTTTTTACAACGGTAAAATATTTTTTCACATGGGTTTTTTTCCCTTTTTTTCTGTTTATTAAAAAAAAAAAGTTTTTGCTGGATCTAAAATGGTTTTTGATTTTTTTGGACGCCAGCTAGTTATTTATCGACCACATGATGACAGATTGTTAAAGGAGATAACGAGGCTACGATATCTGCCTTCTGACAAACAGGGCCTTCTGACAAAACGAGGGAAATTACCATTAAAATCATTTATAGCCAGAGTGCATCTTATGACAATCCAATAAGCTCTAACACGGCTAAGATACATTTTTTATTACGGCTCCGTCATCAGATCAATTTGATGGTACTATATTCGATTTTACTATTTATTTTGCTTCATCTGATGAAGTTCATCATAGTCAAAGTCAACTCCACTTCGCCAAATGATACTATCTGAATGCAAATGCTTGTTTTTTTGTTGATATCAAAATCGCTAAATACATATGTCAAAGTCAAAAATATTTATTTCAAACTAGCTGACACACGCAGCTCCGCCCGCGCTGTGTTTACGTTAACTAAACTTTCAATAATATACATTTGCATAGAATACAAAACCTCTTTTTTTAAAGTCGGTTAAAAACTTGGACCCACATTGTACTTGCCCTCCGAAGCACGGAGACGTTTAGTTCAAATGGCGTTAAACGGTCACCCATCTATTTAATGACCTTACCTAACGTTGCTTAACCTGATCGATTTCCAAACATTGTTAACAACTGTCTACGAGTGTTCCCTTACAAATCGTCAGCTTAAAGTGTAAACCTGCTAACTAACTTCAACATAATTTTACAGGGCAGACAAAAAACTTCTTATAATTTATATATGTAGCGTATGAACCAAACCCAAAATATTATGGGTGATTTATTATGTAATATTCTATGGTATGAACAATAAATTAATAAATATTTTTTTTCGTATTCACTGGTTTATAAGCGATTTTGCGACATAGCAGGTTTTATTATGTTTAAGTTGTACATTGCGATGTAATTTAGCAGGTTTTCTGGTTTAAATAAAGAACTAAGCATGTTACTATAGGAAATAAGTATAATCAAGAAATACTTAAAGTTATGTTTTCATTCAATTAGACTTCCATAAATAAAAACAATCATACATATAAACAAAATATTTTGGAAAAACATAAATTAAACGTAAGTTTTGGTTTTATAAAGATTAGGTACATTATTATTACTTTTACGCGTACTTACTGTTGAGGAACAACGGTTTGATGGGTCTGTTGGTCTTGTGGTTAGTCACCCTGGCCGGCTGTTACCCAATACGTCGTGGGTTAGATTCCCGCCAAGTATCTGGGTGTTATCTATTTAAGTATATATTTACAAAAAAGGTTCCTATATAAGTATTAGTATCTGTCTAGTAGGTACAGCCACTACCTAGTTTGGGATCAGATGACCGTTTTTACTATTAAAAACTTATTGTCCAAAACATTAAACCTTTAGGGTAACCATTTGGTTGATAAATAAAAATAATATTTTGTTATAATTAACAATCGTTAAAGTTGTTATGTACTTTTAAAGTTGGGTGAATCTCCAAGAAAATGTTTAGAGTAGACATACAAAATACTAGCAAAGTCTCAAAACTGTTCAATAGTCTATAAAAAACTGCTAACAGTGCAACGGGAGCAGTTTAAGTATTGTATTTCAAACCAAAGATATTATAAGTAATGGATACGTTACCTACGAAGCAATCGACAGTTAAAAGATTTAATTTAGAAGAAATAATGAAATGTGATTTATTAATTTCTAGTTTTGTTTGTGTATTTGGATAATTTACATAATAGTAGGTATATTCGATAGTTTCGATGATCGATTATTCCATAAAATTCAAACAAATTGACAATACTTCCGTGGGTAATGTGCTACTGATTCAAGTTGTGCTCACGTTTAGCTCACCTTTTGCTGCAGCTTTCAGATCGCTATGACCTATTTTTACTTATAGGTAATATTGTTTCAAACCATATTTTTACTAAAATATCAATGAGTTCATCTAAAATAAAACTGAGTTTAAATAATAGGCAAATATCTGTCATCAAGTATTAGAACACGAAATATACTATTTTGTAGCGGAGTAACAAAACGGCGGCAACACCGCAATACAAAATAGCGGTGGTGCTGGATTTAGCCGTGAATATTTGAAGTGACACAATTTAGCAGTTTTACTCATCACACTTTTTTTGACACTTACAGTCTTAGATATAAGTAGCCGATTTGTTTGGACGATGTGGCGTCTCTTTCTCTTTCGAACGGCATTAATAAGTCAGAAATGATAAAAAATGGATTTGGCAGGTTTACACTCTAAGCCGACGAAATATTTATTATAATTATAATGAAAAATTGTTAAAATCGGAGCGAGCTTATAACCAAGTACACATTTTGACTTTAGTCCCCTCTCCCAAGGGAACCGTGCCGAATGTAGGGATAAAAAGTTTCCTATGTCCTACCTCGGAGTATTAACTCAAATCATGCCAAGTTTCGTTTCAATCCATCCAGTAGTTTCGGCCTGATGCTCAGCCGAGATACAGACAGACAGACAGATAGACAGACAGATAGACAGACAGACAGACAGACAGACAGACAGACAGACAAAAATAAAAAAATACATTTTTGGCTTTAGTGTCGGTTACAGAATGCCCTCCAAACATAATTTTCAAAATATCTTCAATGTACAGAATTGGACCTGTTACAGTTTTATTATAAGTAATAGATAGGCTTAAACGCACTTTTGATTGGTAAATTTTTTAAAAGCTACCACCTGATCACAACGCGGCCTCAGCTGAGAAGATCCGGCAAAAAACTCAGCGGGCTTGTCATTTGTTCACTTTTTTTAAACATTCTTTGTCTTGTAACAATTGGATCAACATTAGGGATAGTGTGTCCTGCCGTTCGAAACAAGGGAGAAAAGAAGAAAAAAATAAATTACGACAGAATTACAACAAACTAAAAGGCCAAAGGGATATTAGTCGGACTAGTTCCCCCACGCAGCACCCGCGCACGAGTCGACTCGAGCAGCAGCCATCACTCCCCTCAACCATATTAGAGGGAAGGGGGTGATCAGCCACACGAAGCGATGTATGTATATACTCGTAGATACCTATACTATTTGAGGAGTTTCCTCAATAACTCATGGATCCCATAAACAGAAAAAGATTGTGATGAAAATTGAAACAATCTAGAAGTATCTACTTTCAAATTTTCCAAATCGGTTAATTAATGTAGTTCTGGTTCTGAAGTATAATAAAATAATAATAAATAGTATAAAATTATAAAAAAACTACATCCAAATTGAGAACCTCTTCCTTTTCTTTAAGTTGGTTAAAAAGGGGCAAAGACCAATTCTTTAAAAAAAATATACAGACCAATTGAGAACTTCCTCCTTTTTTGAAGTCGGTTAAATATAGTGGATCGTCTGCAAACCGGTTACAAGGTAACCTCCGTTAAAAAATCATCCATAGTACTTACAAACATGTCTGTCATCGATCAAAATCGAGCGCGCAGCGCCGAAATTTTATTTTTTTAATTCTAACATGATGATTTGTAATTAAAAACATAAATCCCTTTTACAATTACTTTCAAATAAATGTATAATGAAACAAAATATTGTCAGCTTAGTGAGTGATTGCCAAGTCCAGGGGGGGGGCAATGCCCCCCCCCCCCCTGCCCCCCCTGCGTACGCCCATGGACGGTATTTAAAAAAATACGTGTCCAATATTTTTTGATAATCTAAATGACAAGTAGTCTATTATTAAAACTAAAAATATCACAAATTAGTCTCGTAATGGGTGCACTCACGGGCCAATTTGGTACCAACGAGCAACAGAATGAGGCTAAGTACCCCAGACAATTGCAGATTCTGTGTAAATGAATAAAAATAATTTCTACAAAAAAAGAGCCTTCAAAATGTAACTAAAAACGCCTGAAATAATTTCTAAGAATTAGTGGTTTTTACATCTACATAGTTGGACTTGGACTACAACATATTATAAATACATTTGAAAAAAATGGGACCAATCTGGAAGCATATCCTTTCGATTAAAAAAAATAATTTTCCAAATCGGTTGGTAAACGACAGAGTTCTGAGGTAACAAACATAAAAAAAAGAGCAGACAACCGAATTGATAACCTCCTCCTTTTATTGAAGTCGGTTAAAAAGAGTCAATGTTGCACATATTGTGCTGTGTGGCTGCGACGCTCTTGTTAGACGTAGATTGAGTCATCTGGGAGTGAGCTATCCTACACCAGATGATTATGTACAGCTCCAAGCTGGCGCAATCGTGACGTACCTGCAACTCTTCGATACGTCAGCGACAGAGTAAGGGCTAGGCCTGGCACAATGGATCCAGCTGGGTCGGAATGCGTTCCGGTGGTTACCGGGCCCAATTATTAAGCAAAGACTAACTACTTAGGACTAGTCCTAGTCTAGACCCTATCATCATCATCATCAGCAGCCTAAACTAGTCCACTGCTGAACAAAGGCCTCCCCCTTAGAAGAGAGCGGTTGCCATAACCCCCACGCTTGGCAGGTGTCTTGGGGATCGCAGTATAGGTGGTAGGTAATCCAATAGTAAGACGCTGCTGCCCGTCTTCTTGTTTTCCCTTAGTCGCCTCTCACGGACACCCAACGGGAGGAGATGGAAGGGTGCTATTGTTACCCGGAGACCCCACGTAAGTCTAGACCAACATTTCTAATAAGTCAGTAGAATCGCGCTACGTTCGACATATATTTTTGAAGAAAATTCGCCTAATTTCTGTGACGAAATGAATGAGAGAGCAAAATTCTGCGTATGATCATCAACATATTAGGGACATAGACTAGATGGTAGGTTCCTTGTGAAAGGAACCAAATACAGTACGCGACAGATCGACATGGCAATCGGGGTATGTGAGTTGAGACGCGGGGGAGGGGACACCGCGCATACCCTATTTTTTTTTTTTTGACGCGGGGGAAATCTTCGAAAGATACCCGGGAGCTGTGGGGCTCAACCGGGGTATGTGGGATTCTTACCCACTAAAACCCCCGCGGCTGTCGCATCGGCACATGAGAGGGGAGACCCCAGGGCTCTCCGACGGGATCTGCACCAGGGGCCCCTCAGTGCCTTGCCTTTGAGCCCGCCGCCGGGGGGCGCATTGTAGCCCCCCGGGAACCAGTCACGGTGCTCACGGGGACGGGGGTCGCAACCCCGCCGCCGTCCTCCTCGGAGTCGCCGCCGTACTCAATGGACGCTCAAAGGGCCCACACCCCGAGCGTCCAGCGACTCCGAACCGTCTTACGTGCGGGGTGTTACCTCCCCGATTGCCATGACGACCTGTCGCGTACTGTAGGTACCACCGCAGTGTCAGATACTCTGCCGCCCAGCAGCGTGTGTAATCATTGCTTTCAGGTGGTGAAGGGCACTGTAGCTGGTGAAATTACCGGACACAAAAGACTTAATATCTATTGTCTTATGAATCGGCAACAACGCGCTAGTGATTCTTCTGGTGTTGCTAGTGCGTATAGGCGGCGGCGACTACTTAGGTACCATCAAGCAGGCCGCGTTGTGGTAAGCATACGGCCTTGGAAGTATAAAAACATCTACCAGTCTTGTGAATTTGGAACGACTTGTTTTTGTAATAAGGATGATGCATTTAGAACATATTGAGCATTTCAGTTTATTTCTGTTCACTGTGTTGGCCTTATTTTTGGACAAACAATCCTGATGCGAGTGCGTCATTCGTGTTTTCCAGGGCGCGTGAGGAGATCATTAATGAGTTATATATCGATTTAAGTCAATCAATTTCAAAATATCGATAATATATGTCTGTATGTACAAGTTTTGCTACTACAAGCGTATACTTGGTATTTCTTTACAAGCAGAACAATAAATGAATGAACACAGAAGTGATACCAAAGACAATTGGTAGAGCTAAGCAAAAATAAAATGACATTTATTTTTGCTCTCGCGGTAAAAACCTGTGGGGGTGAACCGGGTTATGTGGGATTGTTACCCACTAAAACCCCCACGGCCGTCGATCGGCACATGGTGGGAGGAAACTGGAACCCCTCAGTGCCGTGCATTTGAGTGTGCCGCCGGGGGCTCATTATAGCACCCCGGGAACCCGCAATTTGTTCACAAGGACGGTTGCAACCCCGCCACCGTCCTCGGAGTCGATGCCCTACTCGATGGACGTTTAGGGCCCACACCTCAAACGCACAGCGACCTGAAGGAAAATAACGTGATATATGTAGTCTAACTATTAATAAATAAAAGTGAACAGGAATTAAGCCGTGAGCGGGTCAGACTTAAACCGGTTTCTCAGGTTAAAATAAAACGGTTTGAAACTTTCGATTTGTTTAACTTTCAATGACGGGCCCGTTGGTCTAGTGGTTAGTGACCCTGTCTGCTAACCAACAGGTCGTGGGTTCGATTCCCACCAAGTGTCTGGTTGTTTTATCTATATAAGTATGTATTTACAAAAAAAGTATATTTTATAAGTATTAGTATCAGTTGTCTGGTTTCCATAGTACAGGCTCTGCCTAGTTTGGGATCAGATAACCGTGTGTGAATTGTCCCAGGATATTATTATTATTATTATATTACTGTTTAAATTTAAAAAAAAAACATAATGTTCATCTTTTTTTTTTGCATGCGATATCGTATAAATACCACGTTATCGATAAGGATAAATCTATCTATAGTGTACCCAGCTTATCTGTGAGCTGTCAGTGTCGCCACTGTCTATGCAAATACGTCAAACTGATCTTAATTTTCATGATAATATTTTAGTTCCTATTTCTACCACACAGATAAGTTTGTCGATAGAAATATAACAACGTTTCACAATACTTAGGAAACATCGTGATTTATTTATAGATTTTCCGATAAATACAATTACCTATACATATATTCGAAGATTGACCGATTAATTCGCATTCCTTCCCTACAATTTTAGGACGCGCGGTTAACAAAATGGTAATGGAATTTCAACACTTACCAGTTACGTTAAATCAAAGAGAGGCCGTCCGTAGGTGTTAAAAATAAATAGTATAATGTTGTTTTAGTTAGATAACCATGACGAAGGGACTTGAGCAGGCTGATAAAGAAAATAAACAGAAGGGTTCCGTACTAGGTGACATTGTGAGGGTCGCAAACAAGCGGAGGATACAAATAGCCAACTGTCTATACGAGTAAAAAGTTAATTATAAGACAGTGAAGTAGGTAGTAGATGTTATCTGAACTTACAAGATGGTGCAAATTTTGTCTAAATCGGTCAAATTAATCTATATAATATACTAGCTGACCCACGCAGCTCCGCATGCGCTATTTTTAGACATTCGCATCGAATACATAACCTCCTTTTTTATAGTCGGTTAAAAACTGGGACCCACATTTTACTTGCTCTCCGAAGCACGGACCCGTTTAGTTCAAATGGCGTTTAGTTCGTATGGCGTCACCCATCTATTTAATGACCTTACCTAACGTTGCTTAACCCAATCGATTACAAAACCTTGATAACAATTCTCTATGAGTGTTCTCTTACTAATATTTATTATAATTATGAAGAAAAATTTATAAAATCGGACCAAGCGTATAACCAAGTACCATCTTGACTTTAATCCCCTCTCCCAAATGAACCGTGCTAGATTACGGGATAAAAAGTATCCTATGTCCTACCTCGTAGTAAGATCTCAAATCATGCCAAGTTTCATTTGAATCCATTCAGTAGTTTCGGCGTGATGCGCAGCCGTGATACAGACAGACAGACAGACAAAAATTAAAAAAAAATACATTTTCGGCCTCAGTATCGGTTATAGAATGCCCTCCAAATATAATTTTCAAAATATCTTCAATGTACAGAATTGGACCTGTTACAGTTTTATTATAAGTACTAGCTGACCCACGCAGCTCCGCCTGCGCTATTTTTACGTTAACTAAACTTTGAATAACAGACATTTGCATCGAATACATAACCTCATTTTTTATAGTCGGTTAAAAACTTTTTACTTGCTCTCCGAAGCACAGACCCGTTTAGTTCAAATGGCCTTAAACGGTCACCCATCTATTTAATGACCTTACCTAACGTTGCTTAACCCGATCGATTACAAAACCTTGATAACAACTCTCTATGAGTGTCCCTTACTAATATTTACTATATTATAAAGAAAAATTGATAAAATCTGACCAAGCGTATAACCAAGTACCCGTTTTGACTTTAATCCCTTCTGCCAAAAGAACCGTGCTAGATTACGGGATAAAAAGTATCCTATGTCCTACCTCGTAGTAAGATCTCAAATCATGCCAAGTTTCAATTGAATCCATTCAGTAGTTTCGGCGTGATGCTCAGCCGTGATACAGACAGACAGACAGACAGACAGACAGACAAAAATTAAAAAAATTACATTTTCGGCCTCAGTATCGGTTATAGAATGCCCTCCAAATATAATTTTCAAAATATCTTCAATGTACAGAATTGGACCTGTTACAGTTTTATTATAAGTATAGATGTAGCTTCGTCCATTAAATACAGTGGCGACTCCGAGGAGGACGGCGGCGGGGTTGCGACCCCCGTCCCCGTGAGCACCGTGTCTGGTTCCCGGGGGGCTACAATGCTCCCCCGGCGGCGGGCTCAAAGTCAAGGCACTGAGGGGCCCCTGGTGCAGATCCCACCGGAGAGCCCGCTCTATAGCCTCGTGTCTTTCATTACGAAATATTAGAATTACATTCATTATCGGAATGACTAAACTCTTAAAATAAATGCGAAGCGTCCGAGTTGGTAGCGGTTCACTTATTTTTATTATAAAGGTCCTCGTGCTTATTGTGAATTTGGGGCAGGAGGTGTAAAAGTGGGTTTACATGATGGTCGACCGCGGCTCTGCTTAAATAGAGTGTGCGATTCACCAATGAGAATTCATGAGTCACTAATGAGGAGAATTAGGGCATTCATCCTTCACTTTACTTTAAAAAAATGCTTGGCTTCTGGATTGAATAATTTATTTGGATTAAATCTTGTACAGAGAAATTGTTCGTGCCACACACTTACATTACAATAGCTTTGGCATTGCAGATTAGGCAATGATTATCTACTTAACACTAATTAATAGTCATCTATCATAATATACTTACCCTGTTTTTATTTCATCATCATCATCTTCGACGTCCACTGCTGAACAAAGGCCTTTACTTTAGACTGCCACAATGAACAACGCATTATAAAGCATTATTTATCGTTATGTCCCTAGTTGTGTGATCACGTTTACTGTTTTTGTTTATTTATCTTTTTATTTTATTCTTTTGGGTGGTGGTTACATTTAAGTAAAACTATTTATGTGTGTTAGATACCAGAGTGTTGTACAATTGTAAACAATAAATTTAACCACGAGAACACTGCCGACAAACTGTATTGCAGTTTGGCAGAACACTATCTGCCGAACCTACAAACGTCAATTGAAGTTAATGATGATTAATCCATTTTTTGAAATCGGATTTTATCGACTCTCAAAGCCAATTAATACTTAATACGCGGATAGTGAGTCGAGATATCAATTATCTCGTGTTCAATAATCGAAATTAATCTTGGCTTCGTCAGTCGAAATAAATAGATTTCAAAAACTGACTTAATTAGAATTAAAGTTAATTGGCGTTTGTGAGTGCGGCTGTAAGTATTCTAATATTGTACACTTTGTATTGAAATAAATTAAATAAAAAAAAGTTACTGTTAGCCATCTACATCCACCGGTTACCTGGGACGCGCACAATGTCGTCGGTCTACTTAGTGGGCCAGCCTGCGCTGCGTCTTCCGGTTCGTAGTCGCCACTCGAAAACCTTTCTTCCCCAGTGCCGGATTAGCCATATAGCAGGGGTCAGCAAATGCTACGGGCCCCGCGCCCTGGAGGGCCCCGCGCATATAGCAAAGAAAAAAAAGAAGTAAATAAGATAACGTTTTTTATACCATCCACCGTTAATTTGGAATAGGTAGTATATCAGTGAAATAAAATTATATTTCTTTTCTTTTTTAGTTATCCTAAAAGAGAACATTGGCCGCATCATATTATGATTTTGCAAGTTGCCAACACGACAATACAAAAACTTCCTTGGAAAATACAGGCTTGAAGACTATACTTATAGGCATCTAGATATTCTTCTAGATGCCTAATAGTCTTCAAGCCTGTATTTTCCAAGTAAGTTTTTGTATTGTCGTTACGCTTCAAGCTGTTCGTATAACCGAACCATTTACAATAGTTTTCAGTTGATAGACTATTGACTACTTTCTTATATGTAGTAGGAAGACCAGATCACAATTGAACGTTCGAATGGACAAGGGCGCATTAAAACTTGCTCGCTTTAAAGCTAAAAGTAAGATCCAACAGGTACCCGTCCCGGAAACTGTTTATACCGATGATATCTGCCGCATGGCTGACAGTTTGCAGCGCTTGCAAGGCTATCTAGACAGTTTATACGAATCCTGTCAAAAATTTGGTTTCGTTATCAGTACCTCAAAAACTCAGATTTGGAAACAACCTGCAAAAGGTCAATCTGCTGAAAAGCCACTGGATGACGTTGTAGCCTTTCGGTATCTTGGAAGTCTAGTGCGCAATGACAATCGTCTTGATTCTGAACCGGTCTCTCCGGCGAGGCCGAAGGGTCGTGCGTATGCGACGTAGACATGCATCCCCTCGCTGAGTTTCTTGCCGATTCTTCTCAGTGGGGGCGCGTTGTGAACCGGTGGTAAACTCACTTTCTCTAAGCGGCAGCCCAAGCCGAGGCCGTGCCTCCCTGAGGTGCCCTTGTGCTAGTCGCTACCCCAACCCTTCCGGCTGGAGCTCTTTAAGCACTCCCCCTTTTGTTTCTGTGATACCTGCCAGAATCGCGAAAGCTGCACCTTTGGAAAATTAAGACAACGTGTTTGGAAAGTGCAAGATCTGAAAATCAAGACCAAAACTGCCGTGAACACAAGCTATTGTGCTTCCTATACTGTTTTACGCCTCGGAAACCTGCTGTCTGTACAGGAAAGATTTTAAACGCCTCGTATCTTCCATCTCCCATTAAAATCTTCCAATAAAAATGACTCCGCGCTATTTTAAGGCTGAGATGGCAAGATCATGTAGCTAACACGGAGTTACTTCGATGTACCTATAGGGTTCGGAGGGCTTGTTAATGAAAAGCCAACTGCGTTGGTGTGGGCACTTAGTTCGTATGGGCCCATCTAGGTTACATATGATTAGCTCCAGCGCTGAGATTGGCTCAGGTAAGCATAAACCCGGAGGGCAGTACCTGCGCTACAAAAGCGTCCTAAAATGTCACTTCAAATCATGTAGCACAAGTGGTGATACGTGGGAGGGGATTGCGGCACAAAAACTGAAGGGATCTGTCGCAGCTCCTGCTGAATCTGAGTGGCCCAAGTGATAGTGTTGCCGTCGCCTATATACCGGGGTACTACGATCGAAGTCCCTTTATGGCGCGCCAGTGTGGGCGGACATCCTGACTGCCCAAACCGACCTCACTGCAACGACCACAGAGGGTCATCCGTGGTGGGTGATACGTGGATACCGCACAATTTCGTGCAAGGCCTCATGCGCGCCGTCTGGGGCCATACCCTAGGACTTTGAGGTGCTGGTGTTGACCGCAGTTTACTGGCAGAACACAGAAACGTGGAGCCGGAGTGGAGCACCTACTGGTGAAGTTTAGCACAAGGGTGCACCACCGTGGTGCGACCACATAAGGGTATAAAAGACTGGGTGCATCGGAAATACGGCACGCTCACCTTCCTGGTGGCTCATAGGCGAATAGCCGCTGGTGGGACGAGTACACGGCGAAGCTACGCACTCTTACGTCGTTAACGTCCTGTCTGAACGTACAAAGCGATCTATTTTGTCATTTACAATATGTACCTACAAATAAGGACTGAAATTGCGTTGCCCAGGCAATAAAATAACTTACCTATGTGATTTCAAGGCTAGATTAAATAGGGTTTTTATAAGCTAGAGTGCTTTACTATCCTAGATAGAATAGCCGCTTGCCATCAGGTGGGATTGCGGTCAAGCAAGCACTACCTCTTATATCGAGTAAAAAGTAGGTAGTGTAGTGTACGTGTGCGTGACAAAAATTTGCTATACAACAACAAAACCTATGCAAGTCAAGGGCCCCGCGTTCATTTTTGCTACGGGCCCCGCGCTGGCTTAATCCGACACTGTTCTTCCCCATCGGTTATCAGCTGCGAGCGATGTGGCCTGCTCCTGCCACTTCAACTTGATTGTAAGAGCTATGTCGGTGACCTTGGTTCTTCGGCGAATCTCCTCATTACGGATTCTGTCGCGCAAAGAAACTCCGAGCATAGCTGTCTCCATAGCTAGTTGTGTGAGTCTGACTCTAAAAGGCGAGCTGTTAAGGACCGCGTCTCAGTACCATATGTGTGTGTGTGTTAAGATCTAAAAATAAATGTATGAACCCAAGAGTGATGGCTGACCAGTGGCTAGCCAAAGATAATTGGTAGGGTTGAATCATCATTAGCATCAGTCATCATGATAGACGTCCACTGCTGAACAATTAGCAGCCGATAGACGTCCCCCTTAGAAGGGAGGGGTTGCCATAATTCCCACGCTTGGCAGGCGGCTTGGGGATCGCAGTACAGGTAGAAGATAAATCCAAAAGAAAGACGCTGCTGCCCGTCTTCCTGTTCTCGCTTAGTCGCCTCTTACGACGTAGGGGAGAGGTGGCATAAACTATTTAACGTCGTTTAAGTCACTAAAAAGTGCTAAATAAACTACTTATTTAAAAAAAAAAAAAAAAAACGACTTCAAAGTAAATTATCTAAAAAGCATAAAATAACGAAAATATTATTGAAGTTGGTGCAGAATATACCCAGCAGGTACGCTAACACCAACTTCAATAATATTTTCGTTATTTTATGCTTTTTAGATAATTTACTTTGAAGTCGGTTTTTTTTTTTTTTTTAAATAGTTTATTTAACACTTTTTAGTGACTAACGTGCTGGCTACACGGTTATAAACCACAGGCACTAACTTGATAAAGTGGCTATGATTCCAGGAAAAATATCGATATGTCGATATTTTATGTTTAGATAGAAGGATATTTTTCCGAGATATTTAATATTTCGATATCTCCTTCGATCGACATACTTGATATTTTACCTAGATATATCGATATAAAAAATGAATTATCGAAAAATAATATTAAAATAAATATTTTTTGTATAGATTACGATATCGTTGTCTTTAGCCAGGGGTATAAAGAGTTATAGCACCCACTACCCAAGTGTCTTGTCTATTTTGACAATATTTGGACGGTTAAAATTAATATTTTTGTGATACTTAGGTAGATAACTAAAACTTGAAAACTGCCAATATTCTTTAAAATAATGATGACATTTTTCATTTAATATATCTTACCCGACATATGTTTTAAAAATGTCGATACGATGTTATGTCGACACCTTATTTTTGCTCTTGTACATCTCTAACGCTGGTTAGTAACTGTGTAGCCACTCTTTTATTTTACCAAGATAGGTATCAGCACTATCACGCAACTCGAACGTCTACATTACAGTAACTTACTGAAAACATAAAAAGTTTATATCTCTTAAACTACTGGACCGATTTTGATGAAACTTGTACTCTACCCTAAGTTGAAAAATATTCTAACTATTGCAAAAAGAATTTTCGAAATCGGACTTGTAGTTTCGGAGAAATCCGCGGACAAACCTACATACATACACTCGTGAAATTTGGTAAATTTGTTTAGAAGCCCACATAGACTAACATATATGAATATTACGCATTTCTATTAATATTACATACATACACGTCGAATACAGAACCTCCTTTTTTTAAGTCGGTTAATTAATATTACATACATACGCGTCGAATACAGAACCTCCTTTTTTGAAGTCGGTTAATAAAAGGGACACGTATTGAAAGGGACAATTCAAATTACCGACAAACTAAAAATCGTCTCGAGACGAAACTATTTCTGTTACGTTGCAACCCCGATGTACATCCATTCGCACCTAACTTAACGCACCTATCATTTTAAAGATGGCGATGGCGCGCGTGCATGTATTTTTGTATAAGTACTAAAGTATTTTTTTTGGTATTGTTTGGAAATATTTTGCCAAATGCTGTATATTCATGATTTTATTGTTTACCATTGTTTATGATCGACTAGATACATGCAGATAAAGGAACGAAAGATCAGTAGACTTTTATTGAAATATGTAGATTTTATGCTCGTGTTTTTAATTTATTTACGATATTTATGAAAGGGACACGGTAAACGGTTATGAACGGGACGTTCCTTTCACAACTGTACTCACTGTAGTCACCGCTTATTACCCTTCAACGTGAGTCTTTTCGGATCCTTTAAAGCTCGTTATAGAGCTGGCATGAATGACTGGATGCCTTCAACTTCACATCCTTGCAAAACCGTCACAATTAATAATGTGATGAAGATTTTTACCCTCTTTCGTCGCAGATCGAACACATTCGAATCGAAACCCTACCGCTGCATCTGCTGGAAATTCTGGCATATGTTATCCACACAAGGAAGACGTAGAGCAGTTCTTGTTCTGATTAAAAATTAATTTTCTTGCCCTTGCACTGCGTTACTAAGAATTATTATCTGTAGATTAGTTTCAAGATGACCAGCGAATTAAAACATAGTGTCTTTGATTGCCCGTGGGGTGTCCAGGTAAGAATAGTATCATCCCATCTCCTCCCGTTGGGTATTTGTAAGAGGCAACTAAGGGAAAACAAGAAGACGGGTAGCACGAACTTTCTAATGGACCACCTATACTGCGATCATCAAGACGCCTGCCAATCGTAGGGATTATGGAATGTTCAGCTGTGGTCTTCTTTCGGCTGCTGCTGCTGATGATGATGAAGTTGTTTGATTGTTTCTCTCACGAGAAGCAATAATCATTTTCAAGCGATTGTTTATTTTTATTATATGGATTACGAATCTGTTGATTTCTGTTAAAATTGTTAAGTTAATTACGTGTTTGGGGGCGCCGAACACAGAAACTTCAATAAAATAAATGATTGAATGATTAAAATTGTATAATCAATCATCTACAAGTTATATCTTAATTTAAAATATTACTTAATATCTAATTTTAATGTCTAGGCGTCTGTTCCCACCGATATTAGGTAAGGGAAAGCGATCCCATGAAGCCGTGACGTCATGAGCTCGGTGTCCGATGCGCGGCAAATGTCCCACGGTCTAGGTATATGCGGACGAGGCATGCTGGCTCGTAACACCTCCCCTACCGGATGAGCAACTATTTGGTGACAGTGACGCCAAAAGTTGCGGCTCTTCTTGCCAATTCCGTCATCTGGGCTATGTCGTAATATCCAATCTGTGGTGTTCGGTATCGATGAACAGGTAGATTTCTAATTCTCAATGCTGCTGCACCTTTTTTATCCATAATAATCTGCTTCTGAATTCCGTAAAGGCTCGAAATAAAGTTAATAAAACTGGCTCTCCAGCTCAGTCTGATCTGAGCCTCCTTGGTCAGTGAGATAGGCGTGGTATTTCACACGTTGCATCTATCTCCTGAGTCTGTATAAGTTTCTAAATTTGCTCTCTAATGATCCGGTTCAACTATCACGTCGTGAACGATCTTCTGTCTACTCCACATAGATGCCAGGTGTTGACCTTCGGGCATTCAGCCACTGTATACACAAATTCCTGAGAATTAATTGCTATATAAGGTGCAGGTGGTACTATAACTATGCAAAGGGCTGAGCATATGTCTACAGAAGATAAGACGTACTAAATAAATGTAATTGGAAACCTTATGACTGCTACGTAAAATATGAAGCTAAGCTAATAATTTCGTAATAATATCTGATGTATCTGATCTGAATTATAAAATATTGGACTAATATGCTATTTAAATATTGAACAGGAGTTATCATATATTTGGACTAAAAGTTTATAGTTATATATTTTCTATTTTTAATTATTTCACTCTAAAGTTCTTGTACATTTTTGGCTAATATGCAAAAGTTGCACAAGGTGAGCGAAATGTATTATTCGCTCATTATCATTATTTGTCATGTTAATGACATTAGAAAGAGCTTTGTCTAATTTTCTTTGATTACTGGAAAAATTCTAAATTTAATATTAGTTTGGTTGGATGGTAATTTCATTAGATAAATTTACTGATACACTATTTAAAGGTCTTTTTAATTGTGATAGCGCTAACTTTAGGCTACATGTTAAAAGGTTTAATGCGAAAAATGAGACAAGTTCTCGGTTTGCTTTTCGTCAGGTCGTTATCACTTGGCGGTTGGACAATGCAGACTCATGACTAATTTTATAAGCTATCTCTATTCTATTACGATATTCTATTATATTATGTTATAAGATATCGGTTTGTCAAATTTTCTTATTTCCTACTAAATCTCTATCTACTTACGATTGGCGTCACTTCGCACGATGCGAAAGAACTAAAATTCCTAAAACTTTATTAATAAAATATCATACTTTAATATTTCTTACTACTATTCGGCGTCACTTCGCGCGATGCGAAGGTTATATCGCCTACTAGAACTAAAATTCCTAAAACTTTATAAGTAAAATGTCATATTTTAATATTTCTTACAACTATTCGCGGCTAAACTTCGCGCGATGCGAAGTTTATAGCGCCTACTACAAATAAAATTCGTAAAACTTTTTAAGTAAAATGTCATACTTATTTTCGTATTTCTTACTACAATTTGGTGTCAATTCGCGCGATGCGAGGTTGATATCACCTACTATAGTAACATTTGTAAAACTTTGTAAGTGAAGTTTCTGATTTCCTAACATTATCTCTGTCGTAACTTCGTACGATGCGAAGTATATATTGCTTACTAGAACTAAAATTTTATAACTATACTTCATTTTTTTTTTTTATTTCCTACTAATTAGCAGCGTTTTCCCTGAAAGAAAACGCATATTAAACTACTTACCTTATTCGAAGCTTATAATGAGAGCGGCACTTCCGGTTTCCCGTCATATTTGTTCCTATTGGTCTACTTCACTGTGATTTGATCGGACGTGACGTCATATTGCCAGGTGGGTGGGGGGAGCTGTTGTAAAACACGCTCACTCCATTCGTGTTCATTGTGTCGAAGAAATACCAGGCAGGTTTAAAAAGTAAGCTTCGAATAAGGTAAGTAGTTTAATATGCGTTTTCTTTCAGGGAAAACGCTGCTATTAAACCACAGTACCGTTATTCGAAGCTTATAATGAGACGTGTTTGTTATCGCCTGGTAATATCAGTAGATTAATGACGCCAATGTGATTTACGGATGTATTTTAAATATCTAACTATGAATTTTAAATAAAAATTCAATAGATTGCATTCTTATATATATATATAGATATTTGTATATGCTAATTATTTCTTTAAGAAACGAGTAGCAGAAAAAGAGAAGAGGAGAATAGAACTGTATCAACCATTAAAATCAATATTATGCCAATTATTCATTGTGTTTTGTTAAACAATCCAGTACAAAAGCACATTTTTTTTTTTTTCGTGATATGTGTTTTTGACTTCGTCTTTATAATGCAGTGTAAAATGTATTAGAAATCTCCAATTTCAATGTGCTAGCTATTATTAAAAACCACTACGCCTGTGACGCATGATAGGTAATTAATTAAGCTAAATTATGTTCGTGATTTTAGTCTTTTTGACCCATCAATAAAGATAAGATAACTGAATACATATACAATTTGTTTTTAAACACAACACCAGGTACTGCGATGTTGTATACTTTGCAGTACGTGGCCTTCCGATTAACGACACGACTATGCTTTACAGAGTACTAGGTGATGTTAAAATGTTTACCTCTAATTATTATGCTGTGTGATAATCTTTAGCATCCAGCAAGCAACAGTGTGAAGAGTAGACTTCACTTTGTGTAGTAATAGATAAATTATATGGGATTTTTATCTAAACTCTATTAAGGCATTACTCTAGTCATTAGTCAGTATAAATGTTAAATCGTATGTACATTGCTATATATGCATGTATGTGTTCTACATGTGAAGTAAGCCACTTTGAAAATTATGTTAAATCATATCCTAAATAGATGAGTAAAGGATTAATAAGTAAAATCGATTTAAGAACATGTTGCTAAGAATTGACAAGCAAGTAACTGGACTGATCAGTATTGTACATTGTCAGAGTTAGGCAATAATAATACCAAACAACAATGATTAATGCTCGAATCCGCTATAAATTAGCAAAAAATGTGGCAATATTTCCAGTTATTTTAATTTAGTTTAGAAAATCAAGACCAGCTCATGATAATTCCAAACTACTTCGTGAATTTTTAATGTAATATTTGGTTCGATTTGAAAGGTCAAGTCTGGATCACCAAAACTCACATTTTTAAGTTTCAGAACGAAAGAATATTGTCTGTGTGCGAAAACTAGGGCTCTTTAAAAGTTGTGTCATATGAATAGATGACTCAAAACTCGTTCAAGAACAGAGTCTGCTCTCCGAAATAATTCAGGGCCAATACGATTAAATATATATTTAATCTATACCAGAATACTTCAGAGCCAATACGAGTAAGTATACGTTCACCGAATACACGAATAATCATACATGGAGGATGATTTGTAGTCGTTCTGCTCCAAAGTACCTTAAATATTTATGGACATATTATGTACTCCATATATCCTACTATCTGTCTCTACAAGGATATTGTATAAAATATTATCAATGAAATCTGATTTGTATTAAAGAACTAATTGAAAAATATAATATTCATAAGCATCTGTGAATGGTTGGTCCCACCCCCTGTCTGAATACTAGTTTCCCTTACCTCTGTAAAGGAAATTTGGGTTGTCACTTTGTAATAAATGCGAAATTACAAGAGATAGTAAGCAGGATTGCTAATATTTCTTTTGGTTGCAATGCAACTGCTTTCTTTATATTTTCTTACTCCCGACATTGATCGGAAGTTCAATTATGGGGTTAAAGAATCTTTATTCTCATTAGAACAATTACAGTTCCTACAATTATAAGTCTGTTCTCCGCAATTGTGAATGAGGACTGCATTACTTTTAGCTAATAATGCAGGCGATGCATTTTGGCATAACTTGGTTACTTACACCCAGTTACACCCACAGAATTGAGTTTGATATTGTTATAGAAACTCGTGAATGATTCCATCATTATGGATCCCCAGAAGTCCCAATTATAAGATTACATACCTTTTAACTTTGAAATGGGATATAGTATAGAAAAAGTAATGTTGGTCTTCAAATAAAGGACATGTTGTCCCCACATCATATCCAATCATTGTTTGAAGAACTTTCTTAAAATGTTGTATCCAAAACTTTGATAAACTATTAGCAGTTTACGCTCCTGATATTTTAAGACAGTAAAATTAATGGACCATGATTAGGATCCAAGACGTGACTGCAAGCCAGGGTTATGAAATTTATGTATTTATATATAATTGATTCATAGAATCACGTACGTGCCATTTTGTATAGCAACTGCAACCATCTTCTGAAAGGTAAATTTCTGTATTCTCTCCCCGCGAGAGTGCGTGATAGTCAGAACAAACTCCTCAGAAAAAGGTTATTAATAAGACGATGTGCCAGGCACACACACACTGTTAATGTCTTAATATCTCTGCTGAATTTAACAGAAAAACAGTCTCTCGAAGAGCAATATGCAGTTACCACTCCTGCAGGGAACTGTTACTTATTGGGGTACACTGCGGAGGTACGTAATTGCTAAAAATACCCTGTCAATGTCACTATGCTTATAATAATAATATCCTGGGACAACCCACACACGGCCATCCGATCCAAACCAGATACAGCCTGCACAACGGCAACCATACAACTGATATGAATGCACTTCCTACTTATATCGTTAGATAGTAACAGAAACTTGGTGGGAATCGCACCCACGGCCACTGAGTAGGAGTTAGGGTGTCTATGAGAACGACGGGCCAGTCAAATTATTATAATGAAATGGACTTCAGAAAATAACTCAGACTGACAAGAATGCCAAAATTGATTTTGAAAATTAGGTACGTGCTCTCCACGAGCTATACATGTTACAGTCCCTGCGAGAGAGGTTAAATCTTTGTGTATCCACCCTGCGAGGGTGAGTAATAAAATGTGCAGTCCTTGCGAAGGACAATATACTAATGGTGAAATAGACTTCAGCCAACCACTTCCAAATTGACAAATCAAAATTGATTCTAAAAACCGGATACACTGTACGTGCTCTCTCCACGAGCTATACATGTTACTGTCCCTGCGAGGGAGGTTAAATCTTTGTGTATCCACCCTGCGAGGGCGAGTAATAAAATGTGCAGTCCTTGCGAAGGACAATATACTGATGGTGAAATAGACTTCAGCCAACCACTTCCAAATTGACAAATCAAAATTTATTTTAAAAACCGGACACATGCTCTTTTTATGAGCAATTAAGAAATAAAATAAATAAATAACTACTTATATACATATGTACCATCACGGGATGGAGATTTATTATTTATATTTATATATATATATACATATATGCCCCTGCACCACCCTGCGAGGGTGGTGGTTTGTGCAACTCCATGCAATTTAAAATGGAATCTAGAAAATATGCCACGTGATGGTACTTAATGCTGATGGTGAAGTAGAAGTCAGCCAACAACGGTCAGACTGACAAGATCGTCAAAATTGATTCTGAATCAGGTGCGTGGTCATGATCAACATACATGAGATGATACATACCATCCTGCGACAGGTTAATTATTTGTGTGCCCATCCTGCGAGGGTGGGCGATAATATTTGCAAACGTTATGCAAAGGAGAATAGAAATTAGACCTCGTACCACGCGATGGTACTCTATTCTGGTGAAGTAGACTTCAGCCAACAACTTTTAGGCTTTGACAAGATTATCAGAATTAAATCTGGAAACCAGGAGCTTGCCTTACGACGAGCAACTGTACATGTACTGCCCCCGAGATGGGAGGTTTATAATTAGTGCACCCATCCTGCAACGATGGATGGCAACTTGTGCCATGAGATAGTACTTTATATTGATTGTAACCTTACGAGGCTTGCCATATATATACGTGAATTTTGTGTATTAGACACTAAAAGTTACTGCGTTGCGTACGCATGCACTGGATTTCTCCAAGACAAACAGATTTGTTAATATGATAGCATCTCTACGTTTCTCAATACTCAATATTGCGTCGCACAAACTTATTGAAAAAGTTTTAAGAAATTTTAAAGAAAACCGTAATTGTATTTCAATTAACTTTGAAACAGTTATATTTCCACCTTTCTGCTCACAGACTATAATAGTATTTAACCTACATAGCCCACACAAGAAGACTACGAAATATTGTCATGCAAGCAATGATACAATGATATTGTATATAACATCATTGCCTGCAAACTATTTTAGCAGCATTTTTTTTTTTTTTTTTTGTTAGGTACAACAAAAAATATGTTCGCAAATGGTTTGTCTGTAAAATTGAGGTGGTGGCCCAATTATAAGACTTAAATACTCCATTTCTACTGTATCTAGGCTTTTAATTCCCAATCCTAGGTTACCCTATGAGTATAGTTCTACTTGTCAGCACACGTGAACTTACAGATACCGCACAATCAAAAGTAATATATTAACAAAACTCACTTGTTTACTGAATTTATCCAATTATCACACCACATTGATAACGCCTGAGCGCCTTTTCTTCTAGTACAACTAATGTCACTGTTTCACTGTTCCGATTGTATTATTGTAAATTGACCATCCATTCTGAAAAAAAAGCTTAGAACTAACTGTAAGAGATGTATTATTATCGTAGAACTCGCCTACAAAATAATTCTGCAAATGCTTAAAACTGCAGGTAGATGTACTATATTATCGTAGGACTTGGCTACAAAAATAGTTCTGCAAATGTTTTAAACTGCAGGAAGATTATAATTTGTAATATTGCATGTTTATGTGTCCGTTACTTTTTATCCACTTAGAAAACTCGCACATAAAGCTTACCCACATTAAACATTAATAAAAATATCAATTCAGCACAAGTATTAAATTATAATTTTTAAAGTTTTCAAATATACAAATTACTCTCAGTGGGCTAAATGAAAATTGATTATTTACAAATTTATGACCAACTTAGCCCAATTTACTTGCACTATATTCAAACCACACACTATTTAATAGTATAAAACATTTCATTATCAATAGTATAAAACATTTCATTAGGAACACACAAACAAAACGAACGGCAAACACCGTTAAAATGTTTTGTACTTACGTGCATTTTGTTCGGCTTCAACTATTTGTAGCAAATATTGTTGTTCAACATTGTATACTTTTGGAATTATTTAGATATCGAATTTGATTTAAATTCCACAAACAGTTGTATATTGTAGCCTCGGACGGGTGTCCGTGACGGGAAACAAGACGCCAATGAACACGAATGGAGTGAGCGTGTTTTACAACAGCTCCCCCCACCCACCTGGCAATATGACGTCACGTCCGATCAAATCACAGTGAAGTAGACCAATAGGAACAAATATGACGGGAAACCGGAAGTGCCGCTCTCATTATAAGCTTCGAATAACGGTACTGTGGTTTAATACTATCTACTTGGCGTAACTTCGCGTGATGCGAAGTATATGCCTCCTAAGACAAATCCCTAAAACTATGTGGGTGAAAAACTTTAAAAAGTATATAGTACCCTGCCATAGAAATATAGCAACTAATAATAGGAGTTCATGTACTTACATGAATTACATTGCTGGCGAGCGACTTATCATCAGCGATTGATGAAGATCTCCTTCCAGTGGCAGCTTATGCGACGGGCCTCCAGTAGGTTCATCGTCCGGGATCGGTGTCGCGATTGTCTGATTTTTAAGAACACTCGCGACGACACTAAAGTCCAAACGAATCGAAGACTGCGCCAATTACGTGTTTGGGGGCGCCGAACACAGAAACTTCAATAAAATAAATGATTGAATGATTAAAATTGTATAATCAATCTTCTACAAGTTATATCTTAATTTAAAATATTACTTAATATCTAATCTTAATGTCTAGGCGTCTGTTCCCAACGATGTTAGGTAAGGGAAAGCGATCCCATGAAGCCGTGACGTCATGAGCTCGGTGTCCGATGCGCGGCAAATGTCCCACGGTCTAGGTATATGCTGACGAGGCATGCTGGCATGTAACAAGTTGTTAACACACTTATTTATTATTTTTATTGTCTTTATGATACGAAAATAAGACTACAATATGAATTTTAAATCTTAGTCAACTATATATTATATTTAATCTGTCTATAAAAATGTTGTAAAGTGACTTTTCATTGATATTATATACTGTCCCTTTCATAAATGATTGCGTCCCTTTCAATACAGGTCATTTATGCAAGGGACATAATCCACATTTATTTAAAATGCGAAAATATACAATTAAGAATATAGAAAAATAATTTATTGGATTATATTTCAATAGTCAAGTAATGTTAGCATCTCTTTCAGGTACAACCTGTTTAAAATATCATCTCAGTCGTTTACTAGAGCCTCCACAACAGAAATGTCCCTTTCATGCCACCTCTCCCCTACCTATTAGTAGGGTTGAATAGGATTTTTTTAAACCCTCCTAATGATTATTGTCAGATAGTTCTCGACGGATATCCTTTACCAGAACTTTTATATAGCACCCTCATAGATTATTGGCAACAGCAGGCCAGCTATGCAGCAGTGGAAGCCAAGCTTAAAAACAGACAATGGGTTCAGTCTGGTAGACTTTACGATGCACTTTAAGCTTTTATGAACATTTAATTTTCTGTCTGTCTGCAGTCGAACTGTGTTTATGACGTCATAAAAATTTTCTCCAATGCGGTTGACTGAGTTCAAGGTAGTGATTGAGTGAGTGATGGATTAGCCCCAGCATTGGATCTACGATTTTTTTCGAACCGGGGCAGAAACTTAAACAGTGGCGCCTCTCTCTCTAGCGCTGGAGATGAATTACTTAAAAAACACACAATATAGGTACTTAAGTAATAAAATGGTTGGTATTTTTCGTGAATGGGACATTATAAACCCTTTAATAAATGTACTCTTAATTATTACCCGACTACGGAACGGAGGGAGGGTTATGATTTTAACAAGAATGTATGTATGTATGTTCATCTGTTCCAGCATATCTTATAATCTACTTAACATAATTTGACAAGTAGGGTGTCGTTAGAAGCGTCTTGATTGTCCGCTGGTTATAGGCTATATAATATCACATTATTAGACTGCGATTTTATCCGTAGTCGGGTTTTAGTTTTTAAAACTTATTACTTGTTTATTACTTACGCTTTGTTACAATTTATTTTTATTTTTAATCATATGAAATTACGTTTCTAGCACTCACTGAGACTGCCCGGGATGAGTGCCCCGGTTTGCATAGATCCGGGGCTGATTTACCCTTTTCATATATGGATCGTAAGTCCGCTGTCGTCCACTGCTGGCGTTCTCTAAGACTGCTGGCCATGGGTCTCTCAAATTGCACGCCATTGGCTTTGATCTTTAGGGTTTGGTTGGATTTTCAAAAATCATAAGATATGATTTTAGGAAATTCAGTGGATGCACATAATGTCTAGAGAGCATACGATGTTCTGTGATGACGGTTCATACAGTACATGCGATAACGTCATCGGATTTACTTGCTCAGTTGGAATTTGTAAACTTTCTTTTTTTACGGTCGGTTTATATGGTCGTTAAATGTAATCCTAAATGTTTTTAATTTTTAACCGACTTCAAAAGAGGAGGAGGTTCTCAATTCGTCTGTATATATATATTTTTTTCTATGTATGTTCGCGCATAACTCTGGCAATTATGAACCGATTTGAAAAAATCTTTCTTCCATCCATTCTTCAATCCATTGATTGGGTCCCTTAAAAAAATATTAAATAAGTAGTTCTTGAAAAAACAAGAATGGTGACTGCGCACTGAGAGCTGCAGGAAAGCCTATATAGATGACTTTATGTCGCTTTTTAAGGACAAAAATGGTCATAACTTTGGCAAATATTTACCAATTTCAATTATTCTTTTTTTATCGAAAGATTGAACCACTGTAATGAATCTGTATGAATTTTATCACAAACGGCTAAGAACTTACTGGAGGACCATGAACGATGTGGAGGAATTTATCTGGTAAAAACCATAAAACTGATGTTCTCCATTACTTTGCTCTGACAATTATGAACCGATTTCGATGATTCTTTTTTTATTCGAGAGAATAAACCACTATGATGATTCCATGCAAATTTCATTACGACTGGATATTTTTTTCTGAAGAAACATGAATTATGTAAAACTATGTAGACGATAATGTGATCATAACCTACCTAGATCATTTTACGATCTTCGATGGTTCAATCTTTATATATGAAAATATCACTAAAAAGTTTAAATTAAAAACTTTTTAAAAAAAAATTGAACCGCCTTCAATATCACTGAAAAGTATATAAAATCTTTAAAAAAAAAATTGAACCGACTTCAATATCACTGAAAAGTATAAAATAATTTAAATATTAGTGAAATTGGTGTTAGCTTACCGGCTGTGTATTTTTGGCACCAACTGCAATAATATTTAAATTATTTTATACTTTTCAGTGATATTGAAGTCGGTTCAATTAAAAAAAAAAAGATTTTATATACTTTTCAGTGATATTGAAGACGATTCATTTTTTTTTTTAAGATTTTATTTATATATAGTTGCCAGATATCTAGAAAATCCAGGAGAGCCTCGGAATATTGTGTCTGATCCCGTGATCAGTCCGATGTTCCGAAATATTCGAATTCTATGTAAGTACTTATTTTTGCTATCAAGTTACGATTACGAACCTGCATGGCATTACCAGCACAATATTAATTTAAACAAGTACGTATGCTTTTCTAAAGCTTGTTCGATATTGAATTCTAACTCCGAAAGTAATCGCGCCGGAACTTAATATTTTTATTCGGCATATATTATTTTTTTCAAAGGGCGTTTTTTATTTAGTATCATCACCATTATTAATAGCTGAAAGACGTCTACTGCTGAACTAAGGCCTCCCCCTTAGAAGGGAGGGGTTGCCATAATCCCCACGCTTGGCAGGCGGCTTGGGAATAGCAGTATAGGTGGAAGATAAATCCAAAAGAAAGACGCTGCTGCCCGTCTTCCCGTTCTCGCTTAGTCGCCTCTTACGACACCCAACGAGAGGAGATGGGGGGTGGAATTCTAACCCAGAACCCCATGGGAATTTATTAAGTATAATAGTGCATAATATCTTGGCCACTACTATATCTACGTGGGAGATATAGAATTTATAGAGCACAATTGCTAGCGTAAACACAAGTGCATCCATTACTCTCTCAATCCGATGGGACGGACGACCGACTGAACGGGGAGCGCTTCTCCATATATAGGGTTACAGGAAAAGTCGTGCTAGATCCGTTAAGGGCGTGGAGGAGTACTCATCATTTCTGACTTATTTCACTATGAAACACCCCACCCTAAACCCCACCCTTTTCGAGATTTTCGACTTTTCGAATTTTTTATTGAAAATTGCCGATTTTTAGGCTATTAAATTTTATTTTGTTTAAGTTAAGTTTATTTTTTTTTTTACTTTTTTTTATTTTGGTTAAGTTTAGGGTGGGGTGTTTCATAGTGAAATAAGTCAGAAATGATGGGTACTCCACGCCCTCAACGGATCTAGCACGACTTTTCCTGTAACCCTGTATACTATATGCCCCATATTAATTTACAGACAATCAGGTAATCGACCTGCATACAGGTGCGTTCACAGTCAACGATTTGGGGGGGGGGGGTGTTGGTCGCTAGCCAATAGGACGTGGATTCGATTCCCACCTTGCGACTGAGTGTTTCAAGTGCGTAACCTATTTTGGATAAAATTGTTTAGTCGTTTTAAAGCAAGAATGTCAATTTGACGTGAATGAGTTTGAGATTTTGGGGGGGGGGGGGGGTCATGACCCCTACGACCCTCCCTCTCGGACCGCCACTGCCGGCATAGCCAGTATGTGTTTACTTCCCATGGCACCTAAACCCGCGACCACCGATTTGCAAAGCAAGCGGTTTCCCGCTGCGCTATGGACGTTCTTTTCTCATTGTTATTTTGTGGACGTTGGCAACAACCCCCCGGGAACCACGCACGGTGCTCACGGGGATGGGGGACGCAACCCCGCCGCCGTCCTCCTCGGAGTCATTACTAGTCGTACCTACTCAGCACAAGGGACCACCACCCACCTACTTAAGCTCTCAACGGCGAATAGTTCCATGCGTTAACACGCGAACGGCTTATAGTGTGATCACGTTTCGACAGCTGACGGATTAAATAGTTATTTCAAACAAGACGGATGTCAGCGTGGCCATCATAGATTATAGCGTTCCGCGTCTATACTAATACGAGTACGTCTCGTTATAACATATTTGAATGTCGAATGCACCCGCCCCAAAGTCCTTTTGCCACATAAATATTTCACCAGTTGCATTCATAATAGCGGGAAGTTTGGCAACAAAATAGCGGTCGTAAACCGGGAACAGGTGAAACAGTGTGCTATTCGCGAGTGTTAATACATAAAATCATTTTTAGACGGAACATTGACGAATTTACTGTTCTACTGACGTGCAGTTAGAGTAATGTTCGGGAACATTGCGGAAGCTTGAAGTCATTTGTTTTAAATAGAGCATCACTAGGTATATCTCATTAAGGAAGACCAGTAGTAGACCTTACTCAAATAAAGACTTTGCTTAAAGGTCTATGCAACCAAGCCATAAAAACTACAAAAAAAACCAGTACCAAAGTAAAAAGACCATGTAGCAGGAGAACCGCTCACATTTGAAAATTTAAAAAAAATGCTATGTACTTAGGTAATTGTAAAAAAGTGGAAGACAATATTTTATCTATAATTTATGATTCGCGCTAAATATAACAAACACTTTAAAATACGGTCGATCTGTACAAACAGTGTCAAGATTACGAGGCCAAGTAATTAGATCAGTGTTTAATTGATGGAGATTTTACACTAAATTAGTATTCATTAGGGTGGCGCCTGTGTAGGCTTTGGGTTCATTATATAGACGTACTTTAGGCAACATGAAACATTGTATTAGGATTAGGAATCAAATAATTTGCCTGATTATTATAAATGTCTGATTATTCCGGGCCTCGCAAAACAAATGTGAAAAATGTTTTCCAATGGGACACTTGTTACTAGGAAATTATAAAAATAATATTGAATTCCAAATTTTAATTTTCCCCCTCCATTTTTAAACGCATTGTAAAATATGTTGGCTCTATGAAAAATGGATCAACATAGGATTAACAATCTGTGCTGTAACGTATACATATTCGCGCGATTTTGTGTGATTTACTCACATCAGTAGAATTAGGTAGGTAGAGTGCGTTTCACGAAAGAGTTCCCTTCGTGGTTAAGTTGGTATAATTGAATTAGGTGTTGTCATTAAATTTAAAAATATTTACCCCCAATATAGGGAAAATACACTCTAATATAAATTACACGGATGTATTCATTAGTCCAAAATTACGTAAATAAGCAGTACCCTAAAATGAAACTAATTTTACGGATTATATCGCGGTTTATTTTTGATTTTAATTTCCCGACGTTTCGAATACTTTACAGCATTCATGGTCACGGGCGGACTGAGGTGGTAGCTGTCCATATGTCATAGTTGTCTTAGGGTACCCTCAGGTCTTCTAATTATTATTGTTAGTCCGATCTACGCAGAAAGAGCTTACAGTATCTTGAGGTCTTGCAGTGGAATGCTTGTCTTTGGATTTGACTATGTTTATCACGGGATCCCAAGCTGGTGGTAGCACCCAGCCATCTTCTCTATTGAAATTTGGATGTTTTTTAATTTCAATAGCCTCACGAATCATCCTTGGTAGGTAGCGCTGTTCTTTTGCGAGGATTTGTGGTTTGTCAAATCTAATATAATGACGGGTGCGATCCTGAATATGTTCACAGACTGCAGACTTCGTATAGCGTCGATGTTTAACGTCAGCTATATGTTCTTTTACACGGGTTTTTACCGATCTTTTTGTTTGCCCGATGTATGAGAGCCCACAGTCACAATCCAGTTTGTATACTCCTGCATCTTGTAGAGGTATATGGCACTTGACTGATGGTAAAAACTGACTAATCTTCTTTGGTGGCTTGAAAAATGTTTTAATTGAAGCTCGCTTTAAGATATAGCCAATCTTGTCTGTTACCCCTCTAACATATGGCAATACAGCAGGCATACGTTCGACTGTGGATGGCTTGACACGTTCACAAAAAATTAAAATCAAAAATAAACCGCGATATAATCCGTAAAATTAGTTTCATTTCAATGTGTAATATTCGCGTAAGTATCAGAAATCATTAGCAGTACCCTAATTTATATTTTGCGATTTATACAGGTTAAATACATAGAATTAAAGACAGAAATCATTTTCAATCATTTTATGCTCTCATAAGGTTTGGCTTGGCTGTGGTGACCAATTGCAACGGATAAATACAATCATGTCAATAACTTGAGGACATAAATCGTTTACCATTTTTAATTTTGATCATTTACTTATTTATATATATAAAATATTTTATTATTTCATGGATGATGATTATTCATGGATTTAAAGTCGGAAGGCATATACATATCGAAATCATCAAGGCTTTTCAATCAGGTTTTTCTCCGGGAAGACATATTTTCTAGGTGTAGAAATGTTACAGTCAGTAGACCTCGAACCGGAAAAAAAGACACTACATGTACAGAACTCATATGCACAAACTAATACGTCTCTTGTGCATTTATATGTCTATAATGACATTCAAAAGTGCTAGCGCTAAACTTATTGGAAATAAGTACTTACTTAATTAATTTCATTTCATAATTAGTGATCTTGGGAAAACATGGAATTAAAACATGGACCCTGGTAACATTATTTTACCTACCTGAAATGGCGGCAACTCAGGCAATCGTATTTGTTCGAAGGGAATTAAAGTCCTCTGGTGACATTTTCAAGAGCACAAAACCTTTTCATCTGTATAATTAGTTATCTTTCGCTACTTCTCAATGTCTTAGCATGATTTTGTCGTTTATTTAAAGAAAAATTAGGAAAAAACAAAAACATTTTGACACACGCGATCGTCTCTGACAAGCAGGGTGACCAACTTAACCACGAAGGGAACTCTTTCGTGAAACGCACTATACTTATTAAGTACCTAAATCCAACTGTTGCTAATTATACGATCAGTGACAGTCATGTTTTTTTTATAAATTGTGTTAAGGCTGCTAGAGCCTAGAGCCATCCCACAGTATTCAGATTTCTCAAAAAGCAATCTTAATAGAAAGTAGAGTTAGAAAATATGCTACTAGAGATGTACACGAACAATCCATGGTTTTTATAAACAAAGATAACGCAATAAAAATATTTGTAAAAAAGTTGCTTTTAACTGGTTAGTTTATACTTAAACAGATTTTTTTTAGAACCAACGACCCTCAAAGTGAAGTGGATAAATCGGATATTTAAATCCTGAGGCGTCATTTGAATGAGCTCGCCAGTTTTGTAATTTGAAATTTCAATTATGTTGTAAGGTGAATAGTTTTAAATAATAATTTCACCTACGTGTATTTTTTTGTAAGCATAGAAGGCATCGTTAAACTTATATCGATGATAGAAGGTGTTACAATTACCCTAAGCGTGTAGCAGCCTATCATTGTTTTGAGCAACCAGCGAAATGTCTCAATAATAGATCGTTCCCACAAATTGATGGTGTGATTTTGCCCATTACAAATTTCACAAAAACGTATGTGTAATATAATAATTTTATTTGTACATGGATATACTTAATTAATGTAGTTTCAAATTAGACTGTATTTTATACTATTTAGAAAAAGGAAGAAATGGGTTAGATTTACGTTTCGGTATCTAGATTCTTTTGCCCTAGAGTCTAGTGTACTATTTGCTAGAATAAGTAAAACTATTGTTAACAGTTTCAAAGCATGTCAAAATTTATATTATACCTATGTAACATGGGGCCAAGGTTAGTCGATACATAATTGTTATGTTAATTTTGTTGTAATTGAGAACTAAGTACATATTTTTGCTGTGGAACATTTATTATACATAAATAGCCTCCGTGGCGCAGGGGGAAACCGCTTGCTTTGCAAACCGGAGGTCGCGGGTTCGAATCCCGCGGGGAGCAACAACTTTGTGTAGTTGTTCCTTACAGGCTAGGACAATGCAGGCCGATCACCTGATTGTCAGCAAAGTAAGATGATCCATGCGTCGGGTGGGCATGTAAAAAGTCCTTCGCCTGATCTCTCTTCGGTCGTGTCGATTTTCCATCCCATCGGATTGTGAGAGAAATGAAGAGAGAGTGCACTTTTGTTTACGCAACCACTTGTGCTCTTGCAACATCTTCCAAAAGATTGGCCGCTATGGTCGTATCGACCAGAAGGACATTATTATTATTGTTTAACATAAATAGGTACATACGTTTCGTATCTCTGTGCGTGCGAACCCAAGGCGGCTCGGTGACGTGCCAGGGTAGCGTGCATTCTCTGGTCTCCTCGACACCTTCATATCCGGGTACCCAGATAAGGCTGACGTTATTCTTACCCACTAAAACCCCCGTGGCTATCGCATCGGCACATGAGACCCCAGGGCTCTCCAGTGGGATCTGCACCAGGGGCCCGTCAGTGCCTTGTCGTCTGTCCACCTAGTGGGAGGCCTACCTACGCTGCGTCTTCCGGTTCGTGGTTGCCACTCGAGAACCTTTCCCCAACGGTTATCGGTTCTTCGAGCGATGTGGCCTGCCCATTGCCACTTCAATTTGCAGATTCTGAGAGCTAGTAGGTGACCTTGGTTCTTTGGCGAATCTCCTCATTGCGGATTCTGTCGCGCAATGAAACTAAGAGCATATCAAAAGGATATCATACAGTCTGAAAAAGTAGCCATGGCAGAGCGTACGAATCTCACAGTTCAAGCGGTCTCCGAATAGGGTGACGGTAATGTGAGATTCAACGTTGTCAAAAAAGCGTGTCTGTTAACCGCAAAAGGGATCTTTTGAACATAACAGTGAACAGACTGTCTTTTCACTTTGGCTCTTGTTTTTCAGAATGTGTCCATAGGCTAGCCGCACACTGTCAATAATATTGTCAATGTTCTACAACCCGCCCGACTTAACAGTGCACCTCGCTGGTAAGCCGTCGTCACAGCGCCAGGTGCACACTTAAGTCGCACGGGTTGTAGAAATATTCTATAATACAACCATATTATTGACCGTGTGCGGCTAGCCTTAGAGTACACCGTCCACCCTTAGTTGCTGGGAGTTGAAATGTTCTCAAACCTTGAATATGGACGGTTTATTAAGTACAGACTACAGAACACAAATCAGTACAAGTAGGTACTATAGAATGCTTATTTTCAAGTAAGAACCGTAGACACGGGTAAGAACATCAAAATACATAAATACCTATTGTCGTGTAGGGTGTAGGTACACGACAATAGGTACTATACCGTCAGCTGTGACAGATCAAACCCATCACTACTTATCACTTACATATCAATATAACTTTAAATAGTTCAATTGGTAAATAGTTCAATTCACCTGCCCTCTCTTTCTTAGAGGAAAATCTGCCTACTCTTTGTTTAAGGGGCCATAGACAAACGCGTACTCTATTCTTAATATATAAACTGTATGGTACACATGTAACTAGGAGTTCAGCTCAGGAAATCAGTCCTGGTAAATAACGAATGATGCAAATAGCTGCTAAATACTAAGTGTTGATAAACAAGTCACAAATATTGACCCTAGATATTCATAATTATTCTCGTATCTGATTTCTATTATTCGCAACCATAGAGTTTATATATTAAGAATAGAGAACGCGTTTATCTATGGTCCCCTTAAACGAATCGTAGGAAGCCTAGGCAGGTTTCTTTAGTCCGTCCTCCAAAAATCAGATGAACTATTTAAAGTTATCATAAGTGACAAATATTGATGGGTTCGATCACAAGCGCAAATGTCGATAAATACTGCTGACGGTAGACTACTTATTGTCGTGTTTAATATATTATTCTTTTCGATGTTCTTACTCGTGCTTACTGTTCTTACTTGAGAATAAGCATTCTATAGGACTTGTACTTATTCTAAGTTCGCAACAATTTTTTGTTGATACTCAATATTCAGGACCTATATTTTATGTATCATGCAGTAATTAGGCAGAAGACATTCGTGCAATTGTGTCCACTATCACATCACCTAGGTTTGAAGGAAAGCCAAAACTTTGTAAAAATACCAGTTAGTAGGTAATGGTAAAGTCCCGAAAATACCGAAAGTCCCGGGAATCCCGCCGTCAGTACCGGTACTAGAAAAACAGTAGGATACTGGGATTTCCCGGGAGAAATCAGTAGCGGGAATTCCCGAGAACAATCTCTAATCTCCACGCTTGGCAGGCGTCTTGGGCATCGCAGTGGGTGGAGCAAAATGGGTGATAGTAACCATCTTCAATCATAATGATTTCTGATATTTACGCGAATATTACACACAAGCTTGGGATCCCGTGATAAATATAATCAAATCCAAAGACAAGCATTCCACTGCAAGACCTCAAGCACTTTCTGCGTAGATCAGACTAACAATAATAATTAGAAGACCCTGAGAGTATCCTAAGACAACTATGACGTATGGACAGCTACCACCTCAGCTTAGGCCACCCGTGACCAGGAATTCTGTAAAGTATTCGAAACGTCTGGTACCTAATTCAAATCAAAAATAAACCGCGATATAATCCGCAAAATTAATTTCATTTCAATTTCAATCACTTAAAATTACGATTGATAATCGAAAAATAAACCACAATATTTTTGTAACGATACCCACACCATGGGGTAAAAGAAAAAAACATGTCCACTTGGCGTGTGGAGGAGGGGGTACACTTTGTCGGTCTGACTAATATGTATCCATACCATGCCAGTGGCACTCTCCTTAAAACAGGTGACAAAATTTTAATGTATGGAAACTAGCACACCTTCAGGCGAGGGAAGGAACTAAATTTTAAGTTTCTACTATAATTTGCCTAGATGGCGTTAAAAATGCAGTTTATATATTTTTATTTATTTAGTTTACTATTGTTATTGTATATCTTCAATTTATTTGAGTAAATCTGTTATATTTCGAATATTTATATTAAATTTCCATAATGTAACAGCCGGCCTCAACGGATTATCGTTGTGTGTGGGCCCCAAGTGGAACGCGCTCCGTATAGTATTTTACTATATCTGTGGTATTGTAAATTGCCTTTGGCGGTTACTATGGCAACTTAGGTTGTTAAGTCATTTTTTTAAAAAGACTTGTTTCATGGAAGATAAAAAGCTTTATACATTTATTGAAACTAAATATTTACAGTTTATTTACAAATATGTTTTTGAAGAATTCTGTTTGTTCTGTGTCTGGGTGTTATTTATCTACTTAGGTAGGTATGTACTTACTTATTTACGAAAACATTTATAAAAGCTAAAACAAGTCATTAAGAACATGGCATAAGTATTTATTTATAATAACATCTATACTACTCGTGAACTATTTCAGGTCCACTACATCATTGTCCACAATGGCTTGAATTGGAAATATTTAATGCAAAGCTGTACTGAAACAAGAAACTCAAGTTAAGGGGATTGGACAATATATGTAAATAAAAGAGTACGATTGTGCGTCAGATATGTTTAGATAGTTATTGGTTACCAAGTAAACTTTTTACAATAAATATCTCTTTGTTTTGCCTTAAACATGTTCCTTACAAATATTCATTCAACATAAAGTTTCATTTCCCTATACGTAAAATGATTATTAAATAAGCGCCATCTGTTGGCACATTTTGGATTCCTGTGAAGTTACGCCATCTTTTGGCGAGGGTAAAATTAGTTTATTAAAAGTTGAACGAGAGTGTCCAATCTATAGCTAAGTATATAGTGTATTATCTATGATCCATACCAAATTATAGCTTTCCAGTACTAAGCGACTCTGAGCTAAGCTAAGGACAGACGGACGAAACTACACACATCAAAAGTGTCTAGGGATCAAGCATTTTTGGGCAAAAAAATGGGCAGAAGAACAATGGCGTTTCGTGTGCTTTTCTGATGAGTCTCGTTTTGGTATGAGACCGGATACAAGACGTATACGACACTGGAGAACCCCTGGACGCCAACAGTGATTAAAATCCTGCCAGGATGTCCATCCTTATAGTGGTGGAACCATCATGGTATGGGCGGGTATTTGGATCGGCGGAAGAACTGAGTTGATTTGGATCAGAGGCAACCTCAACGCTCAAATTTATGCTGAGACGATTGTATCAGACGTCATCGTTCCTCTACAAGTGCAAATCGGTCCCTTATTTCAGTTAATGCATGATAATGCACGACCGCACACCGCAAGAGTTGTAAGACAGACTCTCGCCGCAGCTAACATCAATGTCCTGCCCTGGCCTGCTCAGTCGCCAGACTTGAACCCGATTGAGCATGCATGGGATATGCTACAGAGAAGAGCTCTGCCGAATATGGAGGGTATCCAGTCGCAAGAAGACCTTTTTTTGTTGTTGCAACGAACATGGGCGGCCATTCCACAGCGTGATTTGGATGAACTCATTTTGAGTATGCCAAACCGATGTTCTTGTGTTGTTAGTGTTCGCGGTAGAAACACGGATTATTAATTGTTTAAGTTACCCAATAAAATTTTAAAGAAAACTGTTATTTCAGTCTTTTTTTCGAACTTTTGTGTTAGTGGTTCAAATGTCAAAAATCCCTTTATTAGGAAAATGGCAAATTTCTTTATTAATGCAAAGGTGACTTGGTTTATCGTTACTGTGACAAACGAAAACACTTTATTTGATGAATCCTTAAAGAAAATTTTAATTAATATCAATCAGGAGAAAAGTTATTGCAAAAATATATGTTGATCCCTAGACACTTTTGATGTGTGTATATGGGTTCCTTGTTGACTACGGAACTCTAAAAATTGATTTGCCACTATGGGCGGATCGGCCAGGAGAACATTAATAATATAAATGGTTATAGGTATCACATTGT
This sequence comes from Furcula furcula, assembly GCA_911728495.1. Classification (NCBI taxonomy): domain Eukaryota; kingdom Metazoa; phylum Arthropoda; class Insecta; order Lepidoptera; family Notodontidae; genus Furcula; species Furcula furcula. The sequence goes on from OU452264.1 coordinate 14,195,343, forward strand.
TATGACATTTGTCTTGCGTTGCGATATTAATTTATATATTAGTCATCCATCACTCATAGAGGTTAATCAGTCTCGTTAGGACTTTATAAATATAACCGTCAACACATATTAAGAGCTGCATTTTAATTGGTACCTAGAAATAAACATTGTAGTCATCTTAGCTAAATAGCAAGGCGTAAACTGTGGCTTAAAAACAAGGATAATTATTTTAAAGAGTCTTTGGTCTTTAGGAGCGTAGGTCAAATTACAAATCCTTGTATAGGTACTTTTTTTCCGTGAATACATACTTAAATATATAAATAACACTCAGACATAGGGTGGAAATCGCACCCACAACTTATTGGGCAACGGCCAGGGTATAACCACTACTACCAGAACAGGCAATCCAACACATATTTACAACTAGCTGACCCGTGCAGCTCCGCCCGCGCTTTTATTACGTTTTGCTCCCCTTTTCTCCCTCCTCCCTAGATTTATCTCTCTCCATATCTCTCTCTCTCTTATAAAATCTAAAAAAATCTAATTATATGCTCTTTCTCTCCTCTCTCTTTCCCCCTCCCGCTTCGGTTTCCGTCACACTCCCCCTCTTCCACTCCCTGTTATCCCCTCTCTGAACCCTCTCCCCCTCTCTCTTCTACGAACTTGCTCCTTCTCACTCCCCCCTTACTCCACCTAACTCCCCCGATCCATCACCCCATCACCCCCTCCTCGAATCCCCTCTCCCTCTTTCTCCTCTCTTGCACCCTCCTCTCGTTCTATATATCCTCGTCAATCGTGGTATCAGCGGCATTAAATATACTTTATGACCTATTCTCAGACCTCCCCGATATGCACACAAAATTTCATACATATCGGTTCACCCATCTAGTTAATGACCTTTCCTTATATTGCTTAACCTTAACCTAGTGGCATGAAATATACTTTACGGCCTATTCTCAGACCTACCCGATATGCACACAAAATTTCATACAAATCGGTTCACCCATCTATTTAATGACCTTGCCTCATGTAGCTTAACCTTAACCTAGCGGTATGAAATATACTGTATGACCTATTCTCAGACCTACCCGATATGCACACTTTCATACAAATCGGTTCACCCATCTATTTAATGACCTTACCTAACGTTGCTTAACCTTAACCTACCGGGATAAAAAGTATCCTATGTCCGTTTCCTGGTTCTAAGCTACCTCCCCACCAATTTTCAGCCGAATCGGTTAGGCCGTTTTTGAGTTATAAATAGTGTAACTAACACGACTTTCTTTGATATAATAATAGATTAAAGTTCTATAGTGTTTGTATGTTCAATTTCACCGATAGATGGCGCTGTTCATAATGTAAATCACGCTAATATCGTAAATTACTGTCTAATGATATTCGATAATGAAAGTTCTAAGCTTTTCGGCTCGCATCTTTTATTGTTGCGACTTTACAGTCGGATAGGTATTGTATTACTACAATACCTATCTATACACTACCTGGACTTGGGGAGTTTCATTAAAATTTCATGAACAGAAATCTAATGAAAATGTCCTGGGTGTACCGGACCGGCTTACCCTTTACAAAAATTGACCCTTCGCCAATGCTATAACTTATGCAAACTAAATGTCTGCTCAGTCCCTATTGTATATAGCGTAATAATACATATCTTAATGATTAACTGATCAGTCTATAATTACCCTATTCACATACAAAGGAAATTACGTGGTAATATGTGCAAGTAATGTTTCACTGCTTAGCCCCTATGAAACATAGCGTGATGTTTTATATACCAACTTATACCTTGACTTCTACACAACACATCAGTGAAAGTCCTATCAAAATCCATCCACGGGTTTTCAAATGATACCTGGACGAACAGAACGACAGACAGACAGACAGACAGACAGACAGACAGACAACAATTCCAAAAAAAATTGTTTCGGTCTCTATGTCGATAGTATAGTACCCCCACATAGAAATTTTGGAAAAATATTCAATGTACAGAAAAAGTGCTCTTTGAGTTTTATTATAGTATAGATAACATTAACATACAACAACCAAAACAACATTTCATTTCATTGTCATTTACAATTTCATTTCTATTGTTATAATATATTTTTCTTTTTATTTATCTATAGAGGGTTTAATCGTTACGATTATGTCACCGATGACCATAGATGTTGAAAATTATAATTATTTAATATTTACCTTTTAAACCCTTTCTTATCTAAGTATTTTATAAAAGTACCTATTGTGCTCCCGATAAGAGAGTGTCGACCACGCTTTGGCCTTCCCCGACAAAAACATATTTTTGTCGAGGAGGAATAGTTATTTCTTGGGAAAATATGATTTTTTTCCATATACTCTCTTTCCTGACGCATATCGAATGCATTTTAGTGGTTCATCTACTGTGATTCCAATCAGAAGAGTTTGAAAAATCTACTTAGCCCACAAGGTGACCAAAGCTATTTTATGGAATGTGACGGGACAAGTGAGCAGACAATAGACTCTAATCTAATCTAAATCCAACTCATTGAGGACCAGGCACAAGGTAGTTTGTTCCTTGCAAGATTGTTGAAGTTAAAAGGTGGAACGCACATGCCAAAAGCTATGTAAGGAACATAGCTTTTGGCATGTGCGTTCCACCTTTTAACTTCAACAATCTTGCAAGGAACAAACTACCTTAAATTCATACATTGTACTATGGACTGGCATCATACGAAACTTAAAAATTATTAAATGGAATATAACTTGTTGTTTTCTTCTTCTTCTCTTTTCTCTATTCTTCTTGAAACATAAAATCGTATAATAAAATCGTTCGAGGCCTTGGTCTGAATGCGTCTATATCAAATCGTAGGTTCAGCCTTTCTAAAATGACCAGATATACTGCACAAAGGAAAACATTTAAAAACAAAGTTTGAAAAAGCATTCAAAATTGTGAAACAACAAAAAATAATTTAAGAAACACCTGAAAAACGTCAAAATAATGGGTAAGACTAAATACATTTCGATTTTTACTTTAAGTTTGGCAGGGTTACGCCATCGCCATCTCCAACGGCCTCTCGCGCCAGTCGGTCCACTCCCAATTTAAAATGTTGAGTACCAATGTCTGAGATCCATTTTCAGCTGTCGATGTATTTACATTTAGAAAACAAACGAATTAGGATAACGGAACAACCGACAAAGGTTAAATGAATTGCGAATTAATTTTTAAACAAAAATTTGTTTAGGTGAAATTAACATTTCTTTTGATGTTGCGAAAAGTATGTTCCATTTTGAAGCGGGATTGTATCTAAGAACATGATGATTGAGTGTTTATCAAATACAAATATTATTATCTACTCAGGATAAACTGGCCATAGCGAGCAAAATTTCACACAAAACTTATTACCGCTGGTAATAAATCATTCAGCGTGCGTACCTGCACACCACAGAAATCTAATTTAGAATTCTATGATAGACATTAATCGTACAGTAAAAATATATTTGAAAATAAATAATTAAGTGTGGCGTTATTGCCAAACTGAACATGATAAAACTATTAAATAGGACTATAGTTTATTTATTTACTGAAGATTATATTAATTGATATTGTAAGTATTGGTTTTAATTAAGCTTTAAGTATGACATACTCCAGGATTGACATTTTTTTAAAATCTATATGAATTTGTATATAACTTTGCATGCTACTTAATGGCAAATGTGTATCGCTCGCTATGTTGAAATTGAATTGAGTTGAATTGAATTATAATAAAAGTGGCTTGTAGAAAGTGAGAAAGATTTTTTGTATTAAAATGAGCCCAAAGGTCTCTTTAGAAAAAAGGAATGAGTTAAGTATTAACTTTGCCGCATGCGTAGTACTTTACTAGTGCCATAGATAAGAATAGTATATACTGAAACTAGTGCATTTTACACCGATGGAAGAAAACTAGCTTAAGTAGGCACACCTCAGTCAAGGAAGCATCACGTCGATACCAGCACACCTACATCTACAGAGAAAATCTGCCATATATTATCAGGAAGTTTAAAAAAAATATAAAATAATCGTACTTACGAATTATTATTTAGGTTGGTGCTGAGCGTCGATCTGATACGATGGTTCTAAGCTTATAATTTCCTTAAATAGCTGCATAGTGTTAATTAAACTCACGCACAATATTCAGTACGATCGAGTTCTTGAAATGGATAGATGACGTATGTACCCTAATTTTTCAGAGTGGTATGCTAAGAAATACGATGATACATTGTTGACACATGTGTTATAATATACCACACATTATATTTAAGCCCAGGTAGTTGCTTGGCGCCAACCAAATAAACGTGCGCCTCACAGTGTACTTGCGGCACTCGTACAGAGCGAGCGCGCCATCTTGGAATATTTTCCCGCGCATTTTCTAGTGACGATTTTTTTTCGCAAGAGTATAAAGTCTGTGTTTTGTTTTTTTGAGTTTAAAGACAATGGGCAGTTGAGACATTTTTTTTTATTTTTAAATTTTCTGTGAACTATTTGATAGTTGTAGTTTTTTAAATCTTTTGATTTTAATTCGTGGTTAGTGTTAAAACCATGGCTTACGCGTAAGTAATATGCATAATTTATTGCTATTATATTTATTTCTCTGGTGTTTCATTTACAAATTGTTACAAAAAAACCATGTAATCGGTAGGTAATATTGACCGCTCTATAGTCATAGTTATATATTTTTTCTTTTAAAAACTTTCATTAGGTACTTACTCTTGTACTTATTAGAAAGAAAAAAATAACCCTGGTTGAATTCCTTCAATAATTAGGTCAATACCAAGTTAAAAATAAATATATAGGTAATAAAATATTTAAAAACAAAAGTGAACCGACTTCAATTACACTGAAAAAAATCAAATAATTTAAATATTATTGAAGTTGTTGTTAGTGTACCTGCTGTGTATATTTGGCATTTTAGTGATATTTACATACATAAAGATTGAACCATCGAAGACGGTAAAATGATCTAGGTAGGTTACGATCACATTATCGTCTACATAGTTTTACATAATTCATGTTTCTTCAGAAACAATTTATCCGGTCGTAACGAAATTTACATGGAATTATCATAATAGTTTACTCTCTCGAATTAAAAAATAATCATCGAAATCGGTTCATATTTGTTAGAGTAATGTAATGGAGAACATCAGTTTTATGGTTTTTACCAGATAAATTCCTTCACATCGTTCATGGTCCTCCAGTAATTTCTTATCCTGTTGTGATAAAATTCATACAGTGGTTCCTTCTTTCGAATAAAAAAGAATCCATTTTGAAGTCGGTTTAAAAGAAAACTATCTTATAGGTTTTCTGCGATTGAAATATGCAACTTTTGTTTTGTTTTAGCGATTTCTTCTTATCGAATATTTTCAGCGGATGTTATTGTGATAAAAAAGTAAAAGGGACCGTCCGCTGGCTTATCTGTCGATAGCATAACTCTTGCATTCATTTTAATGTTTTATTTTAATCTGCTGTGATAATCTATTAATTAAACATTGAATATCTGTGTATAGCTACTACTCGAACATCAATAAATTTATTCCAAACAAATGTTCGTCATTCGATGGCGATATTAATATTTAGTATCTATGTTACAAAACTGACCATTTTAATGTTTATTAATCAAGTTTCTAATCACTACTGCCTGGAGTGGCTGGTATTTTAATTTAAAAGTTAATTCTAATTTAAACGACTTCTAAATGGACTAGTTCCTTAATTCATGTGTATAAGCAACAATAATTATATAAATATAGTATATAAATATAATAGAAATAATATTATTTTTTATGAATGTAAATCAGATGATAATAAACAATATGGTAACTTTCACCATCATCAGGTCTGATGTACTCTCACGGTCACAAACGGTGTATCACCTTTAGGACGAGAATCGCTTAAACGAGCCAGCCCAAAATTAGTGCGGGCGGGGTAAGCGCACTTTAAATTGTTCAAACTATTTTGATTGAAAACTGGTACAGCGTTCGTGTCCGCGATAGTAGCTTCACAATCACCAGAGGTGTAGTAAGGTGAATCCAGAACCTAAGCTTTATTAAACATACGTAGACCCACCGAATTTAGAGTTGCTGTTTAGGTCCCGACGAGTGCTTGGTAGACAGATGGTAAAGAGGTTCCATCATCAGATGTAGAAATGTGGTAGCAGGAATTCTACTCCATTGTCCATCCATATTCATCTCAATTTAAGTGATCGCCACCATGGATTTGTTGGTCAACTAGCACCGATTTAATTCTAGAATGTCTAATACACATGGTAGACTCAGGCGAGCAATTTGACGTAATTTATTCGGACTTCTCAAAACCTTTTGATAATGTTAACCATAAGGTTCTCGTAGCTAGTTGAAGGTACACGGTATCATAGGCTCTTTATTGATTGGGTATCTTTATACCTATCGGATAGGGATTTCTTTCTATGTCAATAGGTACACTTCGGCAAAAAGCGGAGTATTAGTTCTGGAGTTCCTCAGGGATCACACTTAGGCCCTGCTTTATATAGTCTTTATATTTATGACATTCTTCCATGCTTTAGATGTAGTTTTAGCATTTGCTATAAAAGTTAAGTCTTATGATCATCTTAGCTTGCTGCAAGGTAATCTTGCTTGATGACTTGTTCGTTAGTGTAAAGCCAGTATCATGTCTCAATGTTATGACTTATTTTATAGTAAAGTTTACTAGTGATAGTGTGATTGTAAAACTCTATTTTTAAGATCACAGGTTTAAAGTTCTGTGGCAAGTAGTTTTAAAATTGTGAACTTGTTGAGGGTATGCTAATAACTCTAAAGTCTTACTAAGTAATATTACCGGATTTAATAATTGGTACGGACAACTTCAGACATGCTGCAATGTTACAAACGTCATAATAATTTGAGAAGTATTTTAAAAAAATACAACTGGAAGGTAATATTTATAATGTGTTATGAATTAGTTGTTGTAATGACATTCAATGTGGTGGGCGAAATGTCTGTTAGTACGGGCGGAATCTCATTGTATTAGGATCATTCTATCTGTGCGCGTGGTGGAATAAAGACGTGCCAAGTACTTCAGTGTTTTACTCAGGAACTATAACTAACACTAGAAATCATAATTACGACCGGAATAGTTCTTCCCAAAGAGACATGAAAGATATTATAACACTGGGTTCTACTGAGTAGTAAAATATATAACCAAAACTGGAATGCATAGGTATTTATAATATCTCTGCTATTGGGGGGACTGGTCCGACTACTATCCCTTTGGCTTTTTAGTTTGTTGTACCTACTTTCGTCGTATTTTTTTTTCTGTCTTATTTGATCTTTTGAACGGCAAGACACACTGTCGCTCTGATCTAATTGTAACATGACACACTGTTTAAAATAAAAGTGATAAAATGACAAGCCCGCTGAGTTTCTTGCCGGATCTTCTCAGTTGAGGCCGCGTTGTGATCCGGTGGTAGCTTTAAAAAAAAAAATACATGGCCTTTCAAAAGTACTATCGTTAAGCCTATTTGAAATAAACTATTTTTGAGTTTGAGTTTGAATTGCTACTATTTTGTATGGATTTGGGTATTTAGGCAAAACGTACTTTACGGTTCCACAACAAAAATAAGTAATTCTCAATGACAACACAATTAACATGACAATGAGTATGTGTATCGACTTACCTTGGCGCCATGTTGCGTATTAAAATTTTGACATGCTTAGAAACTAGTAACAATAGTTTTCCATATTCTGTTTATAAAGTGGACTTCTTACGTGTTGACGCAAATAGTTATATTTTCATATATTTACCTAACATATTGTCTTGATTTGCACGGACACAGGCTTCGTCTGCAAGCTTAGCATGGAGAGCATATCTTGATAGATCTCGTGTGTAAGTATGACGTATACAGGCACCTATAGGGTCGCACCAAGTATCTATTTGGAAAAAGAGCGTTCGACTACTGTCGTCTTCACTTAGGTATTTAGAGTGCTCCACTTTTATCTATAAGTTTCTGGGGTACCACATCGCTGGCAATTGTTAACCTGCTTTTACAAAGACATACGCAAATTGTTTGCGTTTAACTTATTATAATGTCAAAAATGATATTTGTATTTTAAGTTGATTTGCAGGGAAAATGTGAAAAATTGGATTTGTTTGGAACAGTATTGCGTATCTTTAGCCACCCAGGTGACTATCAAGCTTCAGTTGTCCACCGAACTTTGATGTGAACTGAAAGCGTTTTATGTATTTATAGGTCACTCAAGTGGTGCAATACCGAATTAATCATTTGACAGTTATTTGATGGTCACTTGCTATAGTGATCATCACTTTAGTTTTCAAACGAGATACGTAATAGTCAGGGGCAGGTGCGTTTATTATTTTTGCGAACAACATTTTAGTCCTGAAGTCTGCTGTTAATAATTTGCGGTTAGGAACAGAGAATTAGGGTACTTAGGCAATAATGCACATTACAATACATTTAAAAGCCAACTGAAAGTAGCTAATAAAAATTTATTAGGCTCTAAACGCAAGAGAACACACACTACCCCGCTAATAAAAGCGAAATAGTGTTGTAAGTAGGTCTTCCAGATTACACCTAGGTCATGTCTAAAAGCATTTATATAAGCATTGGAATGTGAATAGTGAAGTAATATGCAATTATGTGCTTTAATAAGTGGACAGAAGGATATGCTTCCATATATTTATTAAACAATAATAAAAATCATTCATCATCCATGGCATAATTTATACGCAGATATTTTTGGTAAGAATTTCAGAGTATAGCCGTATCCAGAAAATAAAATAGTGTTTGGGTTTGAACACATCAAACCATAAGGCAAACAAAACAAAGAATTTGCTTTATTTTTTTTTTATAAAATGTTATTTTGTATTCGATACGAGCAAATATATCAGGAGACAAAGGATTGGTTTCTTGGAATTGAATGGATGCCTGTTGCGAAATAGTATGTCAGTTTAGCATCTAAAGGCATGGATATAATATTAAAAATTATCGCTTCCATCCATCATTTATTTTACTTGATACTTTGCACGTATCAAGAAGTCAAATAGCAATTTCAAGTGATCAAGTAAATTAACAAAACAAAAATTGGGAAAATAGTTTTCGCGGTCGCGGTCCACAGAGACCAAATTACCTAGATTATCGATGGGCCGGAAGTGCATCTACACACGACCGAAATCAGTATCAACCTTGTTGGCGTAAGTAGTGATTGTTTTCTTTCTGGCCAGTAGTAAAATGCTATTAATAAATTCTCTACAATGGCAGTACAGTTTTTTTTTATATTGGTTATTTTATCGCAATATTAGGCCTACTTGCCGTTATACGCTTTTCGAATACTCACGAAATTTATGGTACATTTCCATGGAGCTCCGAGGGCACGCCCATTGTAAAATTCAAATTTGGCTAATACACCCATAAAAATATATTGGTTATTTCTTTAATTGCCAATATTAAACCTTAAAAGTAAAATTCGCATTACAATCCTATCGATAACCAGTTCGTGTCCAGTATTAGCCGCTTTGTAACTTATCCATCAGTGAAAGTACCAAACAGATCCGGTTTTGCAGACTCCCAAACAAAACATAAGAAACAGAACGCAAAAATTCGCGAGCCTGTTTTGTGTATTTAAAAAAAGAAAGAGATTAAAAAGTTACGGCAGACAGACGATACCGTGTCTTTTAATCCAACTGCGTGAGAAGGATTATTTATTGTCTATGCACGAACGGACTCTGGTTTGCAGTATCAAGGGCTTTCAATCAAAACCATTCCTTTCGAAAAATAATATATACAGTCGAACGGAGAACCTTCTCCTTTTTTTAAGTCTGTTAAGAATTATGAACTATGCGATGGTTCCTCAACGTCACACAGCGATTTCCCATAGAGCACTTAAATAGTTTAAAACAGACATTTTGGAATCATCAGCAGCGGTAAAATGTCCACTGCCTCAAGGCCTCCCCCTTAGGTGGAGGGGTTGCCATAATCCTCCCGCTTGGCAGGCGTCTTGGGGATAGCAGTATCGGGGGTAGGTAATCCAATATAAAGACGCCGCTGTGAAAAACAAGAAGACGGGTCTTCTTGTTTTTCCCAACGGGAGGAGATCGGGGGTGCTATTCCCAGACACCCCACGGGTTTTATAAAATAGAATTAGTAGATTAGTTTATATTTAAATAATCTTGGCTCGCCACGTGAGTGCGCATCCCTTTCGGGAATAACGAATATTTCTGATGTAAAACAAAGCTATTGGGTATCATAATTTATTATTATTAAACTGTATGATTTTTTATTTAATCGGTCAAGTGGCATCGCCAATAAATCGATACATACCATTAAATATCACCTTGGCTCCGTTTCTAATCGTATTAATATTTTATCGATGCTAAAAAAAAATTGAGTTATTGATCAGAGATGATAACTAGTTAATTTAATGAACTAATTTATTGGGCTATATAACAAAATGCATTTTCAGCGTCCTTCTATTTTTATATTTAACACAATATCTTCTCAATTTTTCCTTGTAGTTATATTAAAACAAGCTTCATTGTACGACAGGTTTTATAAACCAATAAAATATAGACGTGGTTTAAATTTTATAGGTAAACAGTAATTTACGAAGATGGAACAAAATGAGTTATGTGTATTTTACGCTGTTATTTTCTTCTCTTACAAGTATATATACTATACTTACAGTAAGTACATATATTTCAATGTAGGTGATAAAAATCTTTATAGGCTCTCCTTGGAGCTATTATCAAGAAGCTTATTTATTTGACGAACCCATTGGTCTAGTGGTTAGACTTACTGAGTATTACTTCTATCAGTTGTCTGGTTTCCATAGCCACTGGAACGCCCGCGGATACCATGGTATCAACGGCTCAAAAGCGTGTTGACCGCCCGCGGATACCATGGTATCCAGTGGCGCTTGACCACTTTTTGATTGAGATTATAAGTATGTACTTACGTATGTACATAGGCGAAATTAATGCCTTAGGCATTATCTGCCAGTCTAGTATTTATTGGGTACCTATAGAAAATGTATATCTACGTATTTAACTTCGATCATATAGTATTCTATAGTCTAAGGTATTTAATAATTCATTCTTTAAAAATATTTCTTTTTCGTTTTCCTCAGTCAAGACAGCGTAATCACATGTTTATTGACATTGCGAACTATGGAAGCTTAGGGAGATAACAGTCTACAAACAGCTTCTTGGGTGTTCTCGTTTTTTTCCGTCTGTACAAAGAATTATAATATTACCAACTTATTATTTAATGTCTTCCTAGTTCAACTTCCTCGAATCTGTTATTACTATTTTGTTATCAGCGCGAACTATATCAGCTGTTACGGCTATGTGTGGAGCAAACACTCGATCGCACTTGACCGCTTTTTAGTTTTTATCTAAGATTTATTATTTTGTTTGGACGCGCTATCGATGTAGTTAAATATTCGTGATTTTTAACGTAGATAATGGAATGAGACTACGAGTATTTGTTATACGCAAATAAGATTCATTTCTTTAGTAGTCCATTCTATATAGATAGATAGATAGACAATTCTTTATTGCGCACAAACAAACAGATACAAAAAGGATAAGACACAAATTAATAAAACATGCAACAATGGGCGGCCTTATCGCTAAAAGCGATCTCTTCCAGGCAACCTTTGGATGGAGAGGAAAATAAAGAAGTTACAAAGAGCAGAGGGTGCGCGCACTAGACATGAATAGGTAACATTAACACAAAGACATATAAAAACACATATGTTGTAAACTATAATAATACTATATAGTTACGTAAATAAGTGTAGCTCCTATCCAGGACCTGTTCCATTTTAATAATCTTGTCTGAATAACTAGTAGTGCCCTTTTCAGTTGAGACCATGGGGCCTTGGTCTTATGAGACGCACGGTTTGGTGAATGAAATTTCATCCAAACTTATCGAAGTCTCAGGAGACCATCGGGCTGGGAGCTTTTTCTGCCACCGCATAAGCTTGGCCATACAAAGAGGTAACGCCGCCAGTCTTTTAGGAACCCTTCCCTCCAAGTGCAGCGACATCTTGGAGGAAGTTTTTTAGTTTAAATATATTTGTAAATAAACTGTAAATATTTAGTTTCAATAAAATTTGTAAAACTGAATAACTGATCTAGGCTTGCTGATAATGATGTTTAAATCTAAAATGAAATGGTTTTATAGGTAAGATTATCAAATAGGGAAACAATAGCATTAGTTTATTATCTAACTCAGTTAACAAGGCCTCTTACGCGCGCACTTCGTACAGTACACTCAAACATTGTTTGAAACAAGGTGTCCGAATGGATTGACCTATTTCCTTGTTCTTTGAATGAATTAATAAAAATTAAATTATATGTATTGTCTAATACCACACTGTTGCATTAGGTCACCCTGTGAAAACATATGTGTTGATTTTAAAAAAAAAAGAAAAAGCTAGTAGTTGGTAAGAAGTCCTTTTTTTATTTTTACCGGATCTAAAGAGTTTCATATCTAATCTGAGAAGATCCGGCAAGAAAGAAGTTGTGGTCAAGCCGTGCACGATAGCGCGGAGCATTTATACCGGAGAATCTGCTATACCGGTAAAAGAAATTAAGTGACCATAATAATAATAATAAAAAAGAAATATAAAAAAGTTAAAAACACAATTTGGCGATTTGCTAAGCAATAATAACCGGAGATCTCCAAAGATTCTGCAGTAACTATCTCAATATCCATCGATATACGTATATGGATGGAAATATCGGTAAAATCTCTCATGTGCATTATGAGTAATATGGATTAATATAAATTCTCAGTCATACAATACAAATATTCTTTATTGTACACCAAAAAAGAAGATACAACTTAAAAAGGAAAAGTAAAATTGCAGTGTGACAATTTAAGGCGGTCTTATCGCTAAAGCGATCTCTTCCAGACAACCTTGGGGTACAGGACCGAATATGAAAGGGTAGGTGTGTCATACATATTCAGTACATATATATATATATACTAGCTGACCCACGCAGCTCCGCCTGCGCAATTTTTACGCTTACTAAACTTTGAATAACAGACATTCGCATCGAATATATAACCTCATTTTTTATAGTCGGTTAAAAACTGGGACCCACTTTTTACTTGCTCTCCGAAGCACGGACCCGTTTAGTTCAAATGGCGTTAAACGGTCACCCATCTATTTAATGACCTTACCTAACGTTGCTTAACCCGATCGATTACAAAACCTTGATAACAACTCTCTATGAGTGTTCCCTTACTAATATTTATTATATTATAAACAAAAATTGATAAAATCGGACCAAGCGTATAACCAAGTACCCGTTTTGACTTTAATCCCCTCTCCCAAAAGAACCGTGCTAGATTACGGGATAAAAAGTATCCTATGTCCTACCTCGTAGTAAGATCTCAAATCATGGCAAGTTTCATTTGAATCCATTCAGTAGTTTCGGCGTGATGCTCAGCCGTGATACAGACAGACAGACAGACAGACAGACAGACAGACAGACAGACAGACAGACAAAAATTTAAAAAATTACATTTTCGACCTCAGTATCGGTTATAGAATGCCCTCCAAATATAATTTTCAAAATATCTTCAATGTACAGAATTGGACCTGTTACAGTTTTATTATAAGTATAGATATAACAATAACATATATAACCATACATATATATATATCTATAACATAATATAGAAATGATAAATATACATACCTACTAAACGTATTATGATGATAAAAAAACAGAAATAGGAGAAGTTTACTGCAAGGAAAGATAGTGAGAAGTAACCTGAGATTTGAAAATATTTAAACAAAAAGTCATGTCATCATGTGTTATGTCAAGTCATTTTAGTCATGTGTCAAAAATATTTTTATTCTTCTACAATAAAAATATTTTTCCAACAATTTCACGGTGGTCGGCTCGTTCCGCCATTAAACTCGAGAATGTTTGTATTAACCTTTATTTATTCCGAGTTTTATAGCAGTGATGTCATTTCTAAAACAACCCGTGCGTTGTCCCTTGCGTTTCTGTAAAAGGTTTATTATGAGATATAAATACCTACCATAATTGGAATATTTAGAATAGTAATGAAATGAAATATGGAATACTTAGGTACTAAAAAAATATGACTTGGAGACTCAAGTAAAATATTAAAATGCTTAAGGAAAATATATAAATTAATTTACGTGTTTTAAGGAATACATGTTGAATTTTTTTCGATGAATAGTAATTTTTGGTTGTTATGGTTTTTTTTTCAATACCTATACAGTTGTTGTTTTTTTTTTCTCAGTAACAACACAAACCTTCCGAAAGAAACCCCTTCGTGTAGTTCTTCTAAAAAAAGTAAGCGAACAAGTAGACGCTTACATAAGGATATTATGTAGCGGCTTCTGTTTAAAGCTAGGACTTATAATTTATATTTAGCGACTAGGGAAGAAATAAACCATAGTCGAGATTTTTTCATTATTTACTCATCGAGTCATTCGTGACGTAATAGAATGTTGAACAGTAAGTAGGTATCTATTACAAAACATACGTCATGATTTGTCATTCATAATTTCATACTTAATCAATCACTGCTCGCTTTTAGTGGTCGGCTCGGCCACAAAACGCCGCCACAAAACGCCGACACAAGCCACTCGCGCGACTCCCTTCATTTCAGTGCGAGCACGCGTTAAAAAAAAAGTTGCGGCCACCGACCCCAAGTGTCCAACATGGATCACAAGTGGCTGTCGCGCGCGTCAGCTTCTTTTGTAGCCGCTTCTAGCTTCAAGTGGCGGCGATTGTGAATGTGGCTAGTGGCCCGTGTGCGGCGACACTTATTGGTTTTATAAATTTATAGATGACGTCACGTACCTATTCACGAAAGAGAAAAATACCAAAAACATTTAACTACTTAGGAATAGATCGGACGCAAGCAAAATTTATATAACAAACAATCATTGATCACAAAACATTTTTTTTGTAAATAACGGGTGTAAGGGACATCGTACCGATTTTTTTTTTATAAGATGTCAAGTAATGTCCGTTACAACATTACAAAAACCATTTATATGGAAAATGACAATGACTGACTTATAAATTTTCGAGCATGTAATGAATATATACGGAATAATGTTTATTTATCAAATTACATTGCTAATTTTCTAAAATAATAATAGTTAATTGCCTATGTACTTACTGTTTTAGTGCATAAAGAATAAATAAATAATTAAATAAATTTTCCACAAATAAGTAATTTATTGGTTTTAAATTAAAATTATGCTTTATTATTATACCAATATTAGGTAAGTATACTAATTTTATTTAAAACAAGTGTTTTTTTTTTTTGGAAAATCATGAAAAAGCCGTTGAAAAATTTCGACACTTGAGTGTTCAGAATCATGTACTGGATCCCTGGTATCGGTTTTCGGTGCGATGTCCCTTACACCCTGTATACTTAATTATATGTACTTCAATAGATAAAACACCCAGACACTTGGTAGTGAATGTGGAATATATAACAATGATATTATAAGTAAGCCTACATAATAATCCCGCCGACAAACTGTTACGCAGTTTGGCGGGTTAAAATCAAATGTATGACTTTTGTTCCAATAAAGGATTTATTTATTATTTATTATTATTATATATGTATTATGTACCTATTAAAATCTTTATGTTGGGTAACCATACGATATGTTAGTCATCATTCATTATCATCATTAGCAGCCGATAGACGTCCCCCTTTGAAGGGAGGGGTTGCCATAATCCCCACGCATGGCAGGCGGCTTGGGGATCGCAGTATAGGTGGAAGATAAATCCAAAAGAAAGACGCTGCTGCCCGTCTTCCTGTTCTCGCTTAGTCCCTCTTATGAAATGTTAGTAAAGGTTATAATTAGCATAAAATGTTAAGTCACTTAACATCTACCATATTGTTTTCAATAACGTTTATTTACAAAGTAGGTAAGTGGGTAATTTTAATCACTTAAACGGTAAAATTAATCACTTAAAGTCGTTGGTACCACATTTGCGTGTAATAAAGTTAAATAAAAAAAAATTAACTGTCATTGGCGAGGTTGAGTTGGCGCCAAGTGATTTTGATTGCAACAGACAAAATGGCGTGAGATTTTGGTAACTACAGATTAAAAAGTGAGAACTCCAACGCTTGGGTTCTGCATAAAGGAATATAATTTATACTCCGAGTAAATGTATTAATTTTTTAAATTTTATTTAACTTATGCCATGTCAAACAGATTTTAGAACAGGTCTGAATGGAGGGCTCAGACGCTACATAGCGTCAATGGAGGCTACCGGGGAGGTTTTAGGGGGTAAAAATCCCACACAACACTTCCTTTGAGACGGGTACTTTTTTAAAGTTTCCTCCCCGACAGAAATAAAAAGTTATAAGTACTTATGTAATAATAATTACTGAAGAAGTGCACAATAGTGCACTTCTTCTCTACTTAGATAGTTTTTATTTATTTTGATTGTGATCTAACCCCGTGGGGTGGGGTGAGCCCAACGGGAAGAGATGGAAGGGTGCTATCAGTAGCACCCTCCCATCTATTCCCGTTGGGTGTCCGTAAGAGCGGCTCCGGGAAAACAAGAAGACGAGCAGCAGCGTTTTTCTTTTGGATTACCTACCACCTATACTGCGATCCCCAAGCCGACTGCCAAGCGTGAGGATTATGGCAACCCCTCCCTTCTAAGGGGAAGGCTTTTGTTCAACAGTGGACGTGTAACGGCTGTTGATGATGATGATGATGATTGTGATCTTAGGATAATTTTGAAAAAGTTTACCAAGTTTATTAACTGCCGGTCCCAATATCCTATATGTGCCGTGTCAATAATAACACAGTATCAGCTTACTGTTGGTAGTTCAAATGACAGTCTGTTAGGGTTTTAGCTATCGCTCCATTTCGGAGGTTTATCGCGGGATATCGATGACTTGATCGATGATTTTAACTTATAGTTAGGAATCGATAGGATATTGGGACCGGCAGTAAAAGAAGTTTCGGTTTACCTTTCTTTGGAATTAGTACTTATGGTTTACACAAAAAGGAAACAACATTGGCACCTACTGCAAGGCTAACGTTCGAATCGTGGCGTCAACAATTCGAGTCTGCCACTCTAGCCTCATATGTATGTACAAACAATACAAACGATAATTGTTTTCGGCAGCATACAGGTATCAATTTTTCGCCGAAGGCATAACAATGAGTCCCTTCAAGGAATACAAAAGTTAAAAAACGGTCAGTCACGTGTAGTCCCTATTAATTGCCATCATTTATGTATCACGTTATTGAATGTAGTTAGTTATGTCCACCATGGAATGGTCATGACTACAAATGTACCAGCATTTTTATGCGTAAATTTTGTGTTTCCTTGTTTTTATTTCTATAAACTGCCCTACACATGTGAACTATTAGATTAGGTAAATTTTCAGTGACTCTTCATTAATTATGCCATCGGTCGCTCGCGCATTGAAGTACATATAAGATTTTTATAATTCACGTCACTTCTATTCTACATACATTCTATAATAAAACTCTACTAAAGTTGTCCCTCGCGACTCGTAAGTGTGGACTTTTTTCGATGGCTCTCTACTTGCTGCATGGACTTATAAAGAGGATGGAGCGGGTCCCGGGGCCCTGGGCTGGCTACCACCACCTCTATTAGTAGTATTATTATCAGCTTACTTGACATGAGGTAGAGACGTCAATATACGTAGTTTATAGTTCTGTCACTTTCTATGGAGAAAGTAAGGTGAAAATATTATTACTCTTAGAGGTGATGGTACAGGCCCTGGGCTTCCCGGTGGGATCTGCATCAGGTGTGCCTCTGTGCCTTGCCCTTGAACCCATCGCTGGGGCCTGTCACGGTGCTTACGGAGACGAGGTAGCAACCCGCCACCATCCTCTGTGATGCGGTAGAGTTGCCGCTCTGCTGTACCTACTCGATGATATTATCTCAATTTCGTTGCAACAAGTAAGATTGATATTACAGCCTTACTTTTTTGTGTACCCCTAAAAACATGTCCGTGTTCGAATTTTAAAAGTGACATGGTCGTTTAAGCGCCGGCGCCAACACTGATTAACGGACCTAGGTACTGGCGCATGCGCGTTACGATAGCGCGCGCGCAAAAAGTTCATACCAGGGCTGCCAGATTAGGCGATTTATCGCCATTTAGGCTACCTTGGGGGGTCAAATGGCGACCAAAAAATGCAATCGGCTACCAGTAGCCATTTAGGCTACCTAGAAACAAAGGAACGGGCGCTTTAGGCTACTTCAGCATAACCCCAAACTTTTTAAATAATTTCTTGTTAATTGTATGCTTTGACGAAGCGTAATATGTTATGCACGTGCAACGTTCTTTCGTCACTGACGAAAGAAGTCTGAGGATTCCTCAGGTTCTTTCTATGCTTTCTTCTATGCAATTGCCTTGAGCTGCCGGAATGAGACGTCACGAATCTAAGGCCTGTATTCACAAACTTTGTAAACGTTCCGATCCCAAAAATATCTACTAACCTAACGAGTTATCTTGTACCTTATGGCGAGCACGTTATAGACTGGCGAGGAGGTCCTGTATCCATTAGCAGGATAAAAACTGGATCAACGGATACAAAACTAGCGAGGTTCAAAATTCCCGAAAAGTTCGAAAAAGCGAGCGAGGCGGAAAATTTCTGAGGTTTGTGAATACAGGGGCTTGTGTCAATTTAGTTACTCATTTCAACTCGCTGTATGACAGCCGGTTACTAGATTTTTTATCGTGTTCTCTTTTTTTGGGCTAAATATAGGCTCTCTCTCTCCAACTTAAGAGCTGGGCTCTTGTCGGTGAAGCAATTTCCAATCCATCTGTTATATGCCTTCATTTTGACCTCCTGGTACGACATTCCACCCACTTTTTCTGCTACCTGCTTCATAAAACTTCGTCTGGGTTTACCTCTTCCCCTTTTCCCTTCTACCCCTTTTAGGTATGGGACCCTAAAAAGGTTTCTAAAAAGCTCAGAACAATAAGTCATTGATCTGAGCTAAAAAGACGAACCGTGTCTATGCCAAAGTCTGAACCATAAACACAGATAATATCTTTTTAATTAACAGCGGCTACATAAAAAGTTTTAACCTAATGCCCTTGCTCTGAACGCCCGAGTCCACGCCATAGGAATGCCAAGGTCTAAGTAATTAACTACTTTAGTTACAGTGATTAGCTTATCTGCGATGCCATAAAAGACTACTCCGTATCAGATAGGTAGCATGTATACAATCAACGCTATTGAATTTGCTGAGATTGTCATTTAAAATCGTTTGCGTCGCGACATCTTGGCGATGGAATTCATAGAATTTTAAATGCGAGAGCATCGATATAATATTATATCGATGTGCGAGAGCATGCTTTTGTTAAGATTATTTGCAACGTGTAAGTATGTACTTACATATCTTTATCCATTAGTCGTATTTATTTATACTTTTTATTGTACACACATGGTACACACATAAATAAAAATGAATTGAAGAAATTTGTACAAAGAGTGGCCTTATCGCTATCCGCGACTTCTTCCAGGCAACCTTGGGATGGCAAATAGATTGCATGGAGTACAAAAAGTCGTATACTCGTATATATCAACTTATGTATGTACCTAGATATTACTTTCAATAACCTACTAAGTACTTCAAATTTGAAAAAAATAATAAATAGGTAGGTTACTCATAACAGTCTTGCAGCAAAATAATGCTTATTAGTTTGTGGTCTTGCATTGTAACCTGAAAATTTTGATTAAGTATATATATATAATCAAAGCCTGAAAATTAATTGTCCTGTCATCATCATCCTCAGAGTAATTAGAATGGAGCTAGTATCGCGTCGATTCGCCGAACAAATTTTTCGTGGCACTTTTGCGGGGTGCGGGAGGCGAAGTAAACACACACAGATACAATTTCACGCATAGGTACTCTTGCAAATGTCTAATGCAAACTCTTCATGTTTCTATGAACCCACACTATAATAAACTCGCAACACATTCAAAAAGATACGAAGACAAATAAAGAATGACCTGAACATATGAACAAAAATTTGGCAAAGTGGTTAGCGCATCATGCTCTCTCCAGTCCTCTAAGTCATCATCACGAGCCGAAACACGTCCACTGCTGAACAATGGCCTCAGGGTTTGCCATAATCCCCACGCTAGCCAGGCGGATTGGGGATCGCAGTATAGATGGTAGAAAAATCAAATAGAAAGACGCTGCTGCCCGTCTTCTTGTTTTCCCATAATCGCCTCTTACGGGGTTTTTCTGACCCACCCGGACACGAGTTTCAATTAAACTACTATTAAGTCACTTTTCTGAAAACTGATATTCTACTCTGTCTGTTGGTTCAAATAGGAATAATAATTATCTGTCTTTAAAACAACTTTGAATTTTAGAATGTATGAACACCAAGATCCAGCCGAGCGAAATCGCAGCATGTAAAAAACAAAATAAATAATTTTTACTTTCATTGAATCGTTTGTTTGATAATTCTGAATGGTAATTAGGGACAGCTTGTTATGGTCCTACTTTACCTCATTATGATAAACTTTGATCCCCACTTACTAATCAAAGTCTTTAATCTAAAAAAAAAACAAGTCAATTACGTACTCTATAATCAGCTCTATATATTTATTACAATGATTGTACTGATCGAGCCAATCCATTTCCAACTCTAATACGTTGCTTTAGATACTCAAATTGTATTATTCAATTTTCTCAACGGACTTGCAATTTGCGGTTTATCGAGTACTTAATCTAAATTGAATTATAACTGTACGTGATATAGTTGAAAGTTGTTTGATTGACGAAGATATAGATAAGGGCTCTTAATTATGATTGATAGCGTCTCCTAACCGGCAGTTTACGTTTTGATTTGCAAATACCAATTTATAAATAAATAGAGAATCGAAGTAACAAGCTTCTCCTCTTAAATTGGGACCTATGAAAGTGGTAAAGGTCTTTCATTGACCAATTTCCGTTGCAAATATATTTGAATGGCCCGTTAGCTAGCTTACAGTATCTTGAGGCCGTGCAGTGCTTTGCTTGATATTGGATTTAATTATATTTACCACAGGATCCCAAGCTGGTGGTAACACCCAACCATCTTCTCTATTGAAATTAGGATGTTTTCTGATTTCCATAGCCTCACGAATCATCCTAGATAGGAATCGGTGTTCTTTTGCGAGGATTTGAGGATTATCAAATCTAATATAATGGTGGGTGCGATCTTGAACGTGTTCACATACTGCAGACTTCGTACAGCGTCGGTGTTTCACATCAGCTATGTGTTCTTTAACGCGTGTTTTTATTGCGCCCTTTGTTTGCCAATGTAGGAGAGCCCACAGTCACAATCGAGTTTATAAACTCCTGCGTCTTGCATCAAGCTTCTCCTCTTAAATTGGGATCTATGAAAGTGGTAAAGGTTACATTTACCAATTTCCGTTGCAAATTTATTTGAATGGCCCGTTGGTCTAGTGGTTGGATACGCTGGCCGCTACACAGTAAGTCGTGGGTGCGATTCCCACCAAGTGCCTGGGTGTTGTTTATCTATGTTAGTATGTATTTACTAAAAAGTATATAACCATAGTACAGGCTCTGCCCAGTTTGGGATGACCTTGTGTGTTTTGTCTTGTCTTCATTACGTATAATAAAACAACTACTACTAATTGTATTCTGAGCCTACTAAGACGTCTCACAGTGTTTCATGGGACCAAAAAAATTTCCCTCTGCTGTTTATAGCTTTAATCAATCAAGGTATGCATTTAAAATGCAAGAGTAAAACACCCAGGTGTCAAATTCAAATACTTTTTTTTATAAAAATTATTGAACTTTACATGACCTTTAACTTATAAAAAATAAAATTAATTCTGAAAACGTAACTATCCAAGTAGGTTATTTAAAAAAAATATAGCCTGATAAAACATCGTTAGGTGCATGTTTTTCTATTTTTATTTTCGGAAAATCACTTCTGGATATGTAGTTATTAATTATTTTCAGATTTTCGTAATTATTTTTTTTCTCCTAAGAAACTCAAAAGTGGGACTTGTGACTAGCACAGAAAGATAGCTCTTAAAAAGGTCTACCAATAATAAAAAAACCATGTTCCACTTCTGCAGCCTTTGGGAGAAATTGAATTTTTAAAAATTGTGTTAGGGTTGTCATACTGTTTGACCTTAATTAATTTTGTTTTGAACAATAGTTTTTTACAATAATATGTTAAATTAAATTGCTTGCTTGGCAAGCCGTTTTTTGTGATAGGTTCCTACATAAGCTGGGGGATTACCTCCACGTGGTGAAGGCGGGAACAGTTTTCACTGCCTAAAACTCCACAAATATACATATAACTTAACCTGCGTACTTCCATACGCATAAATGCCTTCGGGCTTATGTTGTTCTAGCTATCTATTACGTATTTCTATTTGGTGGCACGATACCCGGTAACGCAGAATTTATTTGTTATCATGGAGTTGAATAAGTCCCTTGATACTTCTTTGCCTCAGCAGGGGCTTACCCTTTTTGCTGGAGGCTGTTCATCCAAGCCCCAACTGGAGACCTTAATGGAAAGTCGAGAGCGCCACCCTCATGTTGGTACACGATTGAGAAATGATGATGAGGACTGCACCACCGCCAGTACTTGTCAAACGCCTGAAATATCGTGATTACATATTTTTTGAATGCTTTTCTTTGTCATCTTGACTATAATTTCAGGCGTACTACACGATAACTATGTCAGTGACATTTTTTTATTACTTAAACGGAAGTACTTACCCCCACTTATTTTTTTTTAAGAAATTGTGTGACCTTTTGCGACAACCCTATACTGTATAATTTGACCTTAGAACAGAATGGTCTATATCTTCCAAAGGCCGCGGAAGTGGAACATGGTATTTTTATTATCGATAGGCCTTTTTAAGAGCTATCTTCCTGTGCTAGTCACAAGTCCCACTTTTCCGTTTTTAGGAAGAAAAAAAATAATTACGAAAATATGAAAAGAATTAATAACTCAAAATCCAGAAGCGTTTTTCCAAAAATAAAAAAGGGAAAACATGCGTCCAATGACGTTTTATTAGACAATATTTATTTAAAATCAATATCTTGGATAGTTAAATTTTCAGAATTAAATTTAATTTTTATAAGTTAACGCTCACGTAATTTTCTATATTTTTTATAAAAAAAAGTATTTGAATTTGACACCTGGGTGTTTTACTCGTGCATTTTAAATGCAAACCTTGATCGATTAAAGCAATAAACAGGAGAGGGAAATTTTTTTGGTCCCATGAAACACTGTGCGTCTGTATCTCATTTAAGTTTCAAGTTATCGCGTTAGACCGGATATATTATTGTTTATCACGTTACACCACATCCGGCTGCGAACGTTGTATTAATGTGGTCTACTTGTACGAACCCATACTACTTACCAACCATGCAACCTTATCTTAAAAGCAGGCCTAATCAGAATACAGACAATAAGGGACAGTCCGGCAAAATCTATACTTATATTAAAACTGTAACAGGTCCAATTCTGTACACTGAAGATATTTTGAAAATTATATTTGTAGGGCGTTCTATAACCAATACTAAAGCCAAAAATGTATTTTTTTTGTCTGTCTGTCTGTCTGTATGTGGGCTGAGCATCACGCCGAAACTACTGGATGGATTGAAACGAAACTTGGTATGATTTGAGTTAATACTCCGAGGTAGGACATAGGATACTTTTTATTCCGACATTCGGCACGGTTTCCTTGAGAGAGGGGACTAAAGTCAAAATGTGTAGGTACTTGGTTATACGCTTGCTCCGATTTTAACAATTTTTCATTATAATTATAATAAATATTTGTAAGGGAACACTCATAGACAGTTGTTAACAATGTTTGGAAATCGATCAGGTTAAGCAACATTAGGTAAGTCATTAAATAGATGGGTGACCGTTTAACGCCATTTGAAATAAACGTCTCCTTGCAAGTACAAAGTGGGTCCAAGATTTTAACCGACTTTAAAAAAGGAGGTTTTGTATTCTATGCGAATGTATATTATTGTAAGTTTAGTTAAAGTAAACACAGCGCGGGCGGAGCTGCGTGGGTCAGCTAGTATACTTACATTTCTTTAAATCACTCCTTGCAGAGAATACACGCAGTAACAACGCACGCAACGTCTGCAATCAAACCAGATAAGTAGGTATCTCGACCATACAGAAAAACGTAGACAGACATTTCGCACGTCCTCTAAAAAGCAGTCATAACACAATATTAGGTTCATAAATAATACGACACTTAACTGCATTATTCATTGCTTTATTAGTAAAAAAAAACCGACGTAACTATAATGATTCCCGGAAAATAGGCCGTTGCGGTCGTATCAGTTATTTTTAGTAGTTAGTTGGTTGATTTCTTCGAAGATCGGCTGTATCGGTCAATTGGCTATATCATTATACATATTATTGAGCGACATACTAAGAGCCCACTGACATTCAAACAAAGACCTTTATCCCTTCACTAAATGCAAATACCAAATTACATAATCGGCTTCTAAATGCATACTGATATCCAATAAAGGATCCTGATTTATAGATCATAAAATGCTTTAATATGGTCGAACGTTGGTAATTCTGTAAAAATAATCTACAGGCAGAGGTCTCAATATGATAAGAAGAAGAAGAGAGAAATACGGAGGCTGCTGCCGGAGGACTTAAAAAAAACCAATTTTGAAAACTTATTTATTAAATATTAAAAAATTACAAATTAATTTCTACAGCTAAGTTAGAGTCTAAACCCGTTCGATGTAAGTAACGAAGTGTGCTAACTATTCTTACAAATTAATACGAAACAATGCACTTGCACAATGGTGGTGTCAAATGCATCGGCGGCAGCGAGGCGCCGGCGCGGGACTGCTGACTCGGCGGCACGTGTAAGCCGGCGCGTGTAACCTCGTTCTTAGGGTCGCTGCTGACTTGCCGTTCCCGTAGCGGGTCGCAGTATAACATCTCCCCCCTCAGATCAGCAATTATTTTTGAGGCTTCTGCTGATAAAATATTGCGGACATCGGGTTCCGGGGTTCAGGTTGTCCTGGTTCTTCATAGGTCACCTTCTCCTGGGATTGTTCATTGGGTTGATTTTTAGACTTTGACCTGCGCTTCACTGCTAAGTATGCGATGAGTGCAAGTATACCCAATAGTGCAATGTATAGCGGGATCGTAGTGTGGTATAGGTATTCGGATGGTGCTTTTCTAACTTCCACAGGCCGTTCTTTTAGTACGCTGCGCTGTATGTCGTGCAATCTCGTAAGATCTATTGAATTTAACTGTAGAGATGTCTTTGATGTCGGCTGCTTTTCTTCGTTATAAGATATCTTTAACAATTTCAAGGGACGTCCTTCCACTCGATCATTGGTGTTTGCAATGGTGAATTCGGTCGTGTGCAGATAACAGTTAGCAGGAATCGTAACCAGGTAGCTCCCGTTAAGCTCGTTGACGTCTTCTTTTCCGCAGACAGTATGTATCCTCGTTGAGTTAGGAAGGGATACGATGTAATGTCGCTCGTCCAGTTGTTCCATTGCTACTTTGGATAAGGTGACGGTGACAATCTCGCAGGTGTCGTCGAGAGTTTGGTCGATGATAAGATGCTGCGTGCAGTCTGGAACTTTTCGGAGCTGATGTTCCCTTTTCTCTTCACAAAGATACCAGTTATCGTACTTCGGGCATTCAGCCTCTATGTACACGTAACCATTCCTGTTAGTTGCTATCAATCGGTAAGGGGGAATGAGGGCCTTTCTGAATTTATTGGGGGCTATTGCTAATTTATACAGTTCATAACTATCAACCGAAAATATAGGTAATTTAAATGTGACTACTATTTGACTACCTGAGTAATAGTAACCTGGCTTAATAAGGTCATAATACTCTCTGAGTTCTAACTCCAAAATCTGTTCTCTACTATAAACCTTAACTAATGTTCTAATCATAGAGCCTAACACATCTATGTCGATCATAGAGTGATGTGGGCTATCGGCATGAATAAAAGCTAACATATTTTCTAACCTTATTAATTCTGCTAAAATTTCCTCTATGTTCTCCGTTATAAGGGTTAGGTATTGAGCGAACTTGGCAAATTTAATTAATCCATAATTTTTATAAGCTTCCCGATTTAACAGTAGTTGTATGGTTTCATTGATCTTAAGTTGATTCTGTGTCAATTTTGCTGTAATATTAGAATGCTGGACCATCCATTCCTTACTAAGGCTTATATGATTATTGAACTCCTGAGTAATATCATTGCTGTTACGTTGTAGAATTTTAATAGCATTATCATACCTAATAGCATCAGAATGATCTAAATTTCCGGTTACGCTCTTAATAATTGAACCTAATCCGTCAATGAGACCTCTCTTAGTGCGTCTAGGCTTAAGTGTATCTAACTTACATCTAACCTTATCTAACTTACTAAAGAGATATTCTATTTGAACCTCGTATAAAGTGTAGGTTTCATTATCGAATCTAAACTTAAGGCGTTCTAGTTCGGATTGCAACGAATTAGCCTTGTCGTCAATATCCTGAAGTTGTACGTACTGTAGAAATGTGTGGTAGTGTGTTACAAGTCTTGTCACTCCAAGTCGAAATGGTAGTAGTCCAGGGCCTTCATCAAGGCTTTCAAGTGTTATCACCTGATTTGTTTCCTGGGCTGCTATCGAAAGAGCAGTCAGGACCAGTAGCACCCTGCAACAATTGAGCGCTTTTAGGCACCCTTTTCAAACGGCTTTTGGCCACCGGGCCACGTTTTTTAGATGTGTAAATATGGATAGGAAGGTCGGCTAAAACTATGTCTTGGCTGTACCGAGGTGCAACCTTTTGTCTGCTTGCCAGCGGATTGCTAACAAAGATACGTTGTTGGGGCTGGTACTCAACTTCGGGCTCGCGATCTTTATTGCGGTTCTCTATGATGTTAGTGCGTGTCGCAAGTGAGGATTCATTTATCGACTCGTAAACTAGCTTCATCTGATCCCTGTGATTTTGTATGTACTGCTGCATTAGATGTTTTGTTAAGTCAACGTCAGACGGATCGCGCGGATCGGTGTGACCTGTTATAATATCATAAGGTCGGCACTTCGTGAAGCTATGTACCGAACTGTTATAAGCTAGAATCGCGTAAGGGACAAGATTAACTATGTCTTCTTCTTTACGGCGTAGTTTCAGTATACGTAGATGCTCTAAAAGCGTGGAATGGAACCTTTCCACTATGCCGTTGTCATTCGGGGTATGCGGCAGAGTTCTATGATGATTTATTTTATGGAAATCTACAAACTCGCTGAATAGCTGGTTTGTGAATTCAGTGCCATTATCTGAGACGATGGTTAAAGGTAAACCATGGTGCGTACAATATTTTAATAATGCCTGTAAGATGCTGATGGCCGTTCCATCACGAATGTGATATGCCTGTGCATACTTCGAGAATACGTCTACGATTGTTAGGTACTTTTCGCTCTGAATACTTAATAAATCTATGTGTACAATTTCGAACGGTTTGGTAGCAGGCGGTACGACGTTAAACCTTTGTTTAATAGGATTACGATCGTACTTGGCTTGACCGCAAATAGTGCAATCATTTATGTACTTCGTTATCTGGTCCCGCATTTTTGGCCAGTAGTAACGGTGTGAGAGAGCTAAATAGCATTCATTGATGCCGCGGTGGTTTGTTTTACCATCGTGATAATGTTTTATTATCTCCTGCTGCCTTAAGTATTCTTTTACATTTTCAACTTCGGTTTTTGTAAGAACTAGGTTCATTGCCGAACTCTTAAATTTATCTTGAATTATTGGGATGATATCATACATGGCTAACGGTGGATTTATAAGCAATGCTGTTTTAACTTTAGGGTTAACGTATTCTTTTATCAAACTAATGACGTCATTCTCTAAGTTGGACTGAGATACCTGCACGACAGTTCTAGTGTGGGTATCAAAAGGTTTGGACGCTGTGGGCCGTTTTTTAATATCGCCTACAACCGTTATTAAAATCTGCCTATGAAATTTATTTAATGGTTCGTCAACTATTGGCACTTCAAGTATTGGGTTTTCTCTACTAGTGTGAGCAGATACTGTGGATGAGTTAGCTACGGATGCTGGATGTTCAGATGCGTTTACGATCATAGACTCGGTTTCCTCGTTATAGATCTCAATACGCGAAAGAGCATCAGCGTTGGTGTTACTCAACCCTTTTCTATAGACAACAGTAAAATCGTACTCAGATAATTTTAATTTCCATCTAGTTAATCTTGAATTAGGCTCTTTCAGATTCATAACCCATTGCAATGGTTTATGATCAGTAATTATTTTAAATTTTCGTCCGAACAAATAGGGCCTGAAATATTTAGTTGCCCATACTATAGCGAGAAGCTCCTTCTCGATAGTGCTGTAATTAATTTCACTTTCGTTAAGTGTTCGTGACGCGTAGCACACCGGTTTGTCTGCACCTACAGTACCTTGGGATAGGATAGCGCCCAAAGCTACATTAGACGCATCTGTTGTTAGGATGAAATCTCGTGTGAAATCTGGGTACTGTAGAATCGGATCGTTAGTTAATAACTGTTTGCATTTTTCGAAACTGCTAACATATTCTGAGTCTAGTACGATTTTCCTGCCTTTCTTTAAACACTGCGTAAGAGGTTTTGTTACTCGTGCGAAATCTGGTATGAATTTTCTGTAGTATCCGACGAGACCAAGAAACTGTTTAATCTCTTTAGGTGTTCTAGGTATTGGGTACTTTTGTATAGCCGAAATCTTATCCGGGTTAGGCTTTATTCCATCCTTAGTAATGATGTGTCCAAGATAAGCGGTTTCTAACTTTAAAAATTCGGACTTGTCCATTTGTACTTTAAAATTTGACTCTCGTAATTTTTGGAAAACTTTCTCGAGATTCGTCATATGCTCTTGCAATGACGTGCTGAATACTATAATATCATCTAAATATACTAGGCATACTACATTTTGGAGATCTTTAAGGACATTGTCCATCACACGCTGAAAGGTGGATGGTGAATTTTTTAATCCCATGGGCATACGCAAAAATTCGTAGTGCCCATTTTCGACATTAAAAGCTGTTTTAGGGATATCAGCTGGCTCCATCTCCACCTGATAAAATCCACTGGCTAAATCCAGGGTCGAGAAATATTGACAGTTACCCAACTTATCTAGGACATCATTGATATTAGGGATAGGATACTTGTCATCGTAAGTTTTCTCATTTAACTTACGGAAATCTACAACTAAACGCCATTTGGTTTTTCCAGAGGCGTCTGCCTTCTTTGGAACTATCCAGATAGGCGAGCTCCAAGCAGATTCTGATGGTCGAATTATTCCTTGACTCAACATTTTACCTATCTGATCTCTAACCTCATTCCTATGCACATAAGGGTACCGATAACTTTTAGTAAAAACTGGAATTTCATCCGTAGTCCTAATTTTATGCTTAATTTTATTTGTAAAGGTTAACGGTTCTCCGTCTATATAAAATACATCCGCGTATTTCCTACACAAGGTTTCCAAATTAGCGCGTTCCTCAGGATTTAAATGATCCGTACGTAATCGCGATACTACTTCTTCCGAACGCGGGGACAGTTGTTCGGTGCGCATGCACTGAACATTATGTACCTCTGCCTGGACGGCGCGGTCCATTGAGAATATTATATCATGCGGAGTTGGGTTCGTCACCTCGAGTAACCCCCGGTTATTCCTAACTGTGGTTAGACATTCGCTAATGACGCAATTAGAGATAACCTGCTGATTAATAAACGCATCTCCGTCATGTAAATTAATTGGTATGTTCACTAATTTAGTTGTATGAGCCGGTATGACGTCTTCGTACAAATTAACATTACGCGAGTTATACATATTGATGGGGTTGGCAGAATTCCTAGTAATTAGTAATTTATCTTTAAGATCTATCCTAGCTTCAAATTTTTCTAGCAAATCGAGTCCTATAAGACCGTCGAAATAATCGTGAAATTTATATATGAATAATTTAATAAATTCGGGTTCCTGAAATTCCTGAAAACACGGAATGGTTATGGAATAATTGTTACGAGTAGTGGCATGCACATTGGTCACTTCGAATGGGTCAAAATTTAATGGTATATGGCCAAAAAACGTACCTACAGCTTCTGGACTAAGAAACGACTGATTCGCACCGGTATCAATTAGAAACTTTAGGGGCGGATCATGAATCTGTATGAACGGAAGCTGTCGTTGCGTTTGTAAATTTAACTCTATTTTAACTTGTCTAAATTCTTGACCTTCGAAAAATCCTGCTCGTTCGAAGAGCTGGTTGAGGGTCCAATCTCTTCCAGAGAAGCTGGTGGAAACTCGACATTACTGCATGGCTCCTCATTAGTGAAATAAGAATGATCCGTGTTGTAATACTCCAAACTGCCGTTATTATAATAAGGAGAATCACTAAAATCATTACATGAATAAAAATCCGGTTGATAGTAGTCCGGGTAATAATAGTCATTATAACCCGCACACTCATTCATATTCATTTCCCTTGTTTTAAAATAATTTGACGGTGGTGGATTACCTAATCTTCGCCAATCATGACCGGATAATTGGCCTGATGGTCTTTCTTTTGCGACGTAGTGGCTTACCCCACTCATGGGCTTAGGGCCCGTATTTTGCGGATTATTTCTATGCGGCATTTGGAATGTATTAGAATACGGATTATAATTTGGAGGCATCGCGCGGAACATTTGCTGGGTGCGCGTTGGCATTCCGGGTCTAAATGGAACAGCTTGATTCGGTTGAGCATTTGGCTTCCACATCGGTTTGTGCGGCTGCCAATTATTAGCGTAAGGTTGTGCAGAGAAATTGAATGGTCTTGGCACTGCCATCGGTGCCATAGGTAACGGCTTAGGTGGAGGCGGCTTTTTCTCGCTCGCCGGTTCACAACGGTTTTGAAGATACAGGACATTTAATTCCTCCTGTACAAATTCTAGTGCCTTCTCGACACTATCAGGACGCATGCACCTTACACGAGAACCCAAGGGTTCTTTAAGCCCGCGGACAAATGCTTGCATTGTAGATTTTTTATATAAAATGCGTTTTGCTTCAATTGTTGTAGCGATGCTCTCGTGTAGGGTGACATAGGTCATGATAGTGCTAAATAAATTAACACATCTATCATAAAATTCCTGTGGCGTGCTTTCTCCTTGCGTGGCTAACAATAAGTCGTTATATAGAGTGGTCTCATCACGTTGGTCCGAGAAATTATTAACTAAAGCCAATTTAATGCTATCCCAATCCTCAGCTATCCCGTTGGAGTTGATAATTCGTGCGGCTGGTCCAGTAATCTTATTTAAAATACCATTTACGAGACATAATTTAGCTAGCTGATTTCCAGGGTTCTGTCCTATATATTCTTCTACGATTTGGTCGCAGAGATGAATGAAACGAGGTAATACATGTGGGTTGCCGTCGAATTCTGGTAATAGGCGTAGTGCCTTAAAAATCGTGTCCACGTCAGTCATTCGGGTAGTGGTCCCTAAGTTAAATAAACTTTCTAAACTATCTAAAGAATTATTTAAATCTAAATTAAAGTCCCTATTTGAGTCTACGTCGAGCCTACGTGCTTGTCTATCACGCGAAGGCCCTCCAGATACGTTTTGCCTGGGGTAAAAAATGGTGAATAATTATTTAAACTATTCAGTGAATATGACTACCTAAAAAGAGATTGAAGCAACGCACAGAAACGATTCTGTAGTGTACTTACAGTTCTATTATTGGCATCTTTGTCTGCATCGATATTCGGATGCGCCGGCCGCAGCTCACCGTGGGTGGTTCGGAACCTCGACGAAGGCTTAAGAGCACACGCAGCGGCTTCGCGGAGCCGTCAGGATCAATGTGAGCGTCCTTTATAACGCGCCGCGCACTGCTTCGAGAGATCCTACCGACTGCGCCAAATACGGAGGCTGCTGCCGGAGGACTTACTCGTAAAAAAAACCAATTTTGAAAACTTATTTATTAAATATTAAAAAATTACAAATTAATTTCTACAGCTAAGTTAGAGTCTAAACCCGTTCGATGTAAGTAACGAAGTGTGCTAACTATTCTTACAAATTAATACGAAACAATGCACTTGCACAATGGTGGTGTCAAATGCATCGGCGGCAGCGAGGCGCCGGCGCGGGACTGCTGACTCGGCGGCACGTGTAAGCCGGCGCGTGTAACCTCGTTCTTAGGGTCGCTGCTGACTTGCCGTTCCCGTAGCGGGTCGCAGTATAACAAGAGTCATAACATATCTGAGAATACCTAATAAAAATAAAAATTCATAGTTTAAAAAACTAAAAATACACGCTTTTAGTACCTATACTGCACTAAAAAGTAAGAAATAATTTATGGAACTCGTTCTTTCTCTTCTACCCCGTGTTTGTCATTAAGCATTATAAGTATTTAAGTGTGAAAGCGTGGGGCGCCTTTTCTCTGTATTCACTGATTACAAATTATTGTCATGTCGATAAAAGTACTTACTTACCTACTTGAAATTGGAAAGAAAATACGTTAAGCTGTTATTCAGAAAAGGCGCCCCACGCTTCTTATAATGCTTAATGACAAACACGGGGTAGAAAGAAAGAAGGAGTTCCATAAATTATTTCTTACTTTTTAGTGCAGTATAGGTACTTTATAAAAGCGTGTATTTTTAGTTTTTTAAACTATGAATTTATTTTACACTTTTTAGTCTTAGAAACATTAGTCTAAAATACGGATAAATTTGGCAATTTTTATTTATTCGTAACTTGAATCGTAGGAAGGTTGTTGCAAAACATATATTTACAGAGTAGATATTACCTACGCCTAGGTATCGCAATGAGTTTGCTAAATTTAAGAAAGCACTACGTAATTCCCCTACCTTCCAGTTCCATCATCAGGTCCTATTTAATGGTCAAAGTGAAAAGAACTCTTTAAAACAAATCAAATGAGCCCAAGCTCGATGTGTTTACTAGTAGCCATTCCAGGGTTTCGTCCCCCACCTTCCAATTCCATCATCAGGTCCTTATTCATGGTAAACTGAAAAGAATTCTTTAAAACAAATCAAATTAGCTCAAACTCGATGTGTTTACTAGTAGCCATTCCAGAGCTCGATCCACCACCTTCCAGTCCCATCATCAGGTCCTCATTAATGATTAAAGAAGAAATAACTCTTTAAAACAAATCTAAGGAGCCCAAACTCGATGTGTTTACTAGTAGCCATACCAGGGTTCCGTCCCCCACCTTCCAGTCCCATCATCAGGTCCTCGTTAATGTTTAAAGTGAAAAGAACTCTTTAAAACAAATCAAATGATCCCAAACTCGATGTGTTTACTAGTAGCCATTCCAGGGCTCCATCCCCCACCTTCCAGTTCCATGATCAGGTCCTCATTCATGGTAAAATGAAAAGAACTCTTTAAAACAAATCAAATGAGCCCAAACTCGATGTGTTTACTAGTTACCATCCAAGGGTTCCCTTATCCACCTTCGAGCCCCAGTATCTGATCAGCTCGATGATACCATATTATTGTATTGTCACCGGTCCTTGATACATGTGCAAAATTTCAAATTATTTGAAGTCAAAATTGCATCGCAAGATTCCATTACCATCATTCATACATATGTAGTTACATACATACATACATACAGGTCAAGCTAATAAAAGCGTGTTAAAAAAAATAGATCGATCAAAATTGTTTGATCAGTTTTTGGTTTAAAAAACTCTAATGTATTGTCAAACGCTGATACATGTATTTTATTATTTTTATTAAAGAGACTTATTACAAAATTTGAAGTCAAAAGACAATGTTTTTACACCCATCCCATACAAACTTTCATCCTCTATTTTACAAGCTTAACTGACGAATTCGGAAATACGCTAATACACGTGTCATAATATTTTTGATAAAGAGTCTAAGTGCAAAATTTCAAGTCAAAAGACTATGTTTTTACACGCTTCCCATACAAACTTTCAACCCCTATTTTACACCCTTAAAGCTCGAATTTCCAAAAATCCTTTCTTATTGATTGCCAAAGCCATAAAATGAACCTTCTCTCCATATTTTTAACCAACTTCAATCTGTATATACTTTTTTTTATATGTATGTTCACGCATAACTCTGGCAATTATGAACCGATTTGAAAAAATCTTTCTTCCATCCATTCTTCAATCCATTGATTGGGTCCCATAAAAAAATGATTGCTTAGTAATAAGTAGTTCCTGAAAAAACAAGAATTGTGACTGCGCAGGAAAGCTGCAGGAAAGCCTATATAGATGACTTTATGTCGCTTTTTAAGGACAAAAATGGTCATAACTCTGGCAAATATTTACCAATTTCAATGATTCTTTTATTCGAAAGAAGAAACCACTGTATTGAATCTGTATGAATTTTATCACAACCGGATAAGAACTTCCTGGAGGACCATGAACGATGTGGAGGAATTTATCTGGTAAAAACCATAAAACTGATGTTCTCCATTACATTGCTCTGACAATTATGAACCGATTTCGATGATTCTTTTTTTATTCGAGAGAGTAAACTACTATGATAATTCCATGCAAATTTCATTACGGCCGGATATTTTTTTCTGAAGAAACATGAATTATGTAAAACTATGTAGACGATTATGTGATCATAACCTACCTAGATCATTTTACTGTCTTCGATGGTTCAATCTTTATATGTATATGAAAATATCACTAAAAAGTTTAAAATAAAATCATTTTTTTTTAAATTGAACCGACTTCAATATCACTGGAAACTATAAAATAATTTAAATATTATTGAAGTTGGTTGGAAAAGATTTTATGTAATAGCTTTGGTAGTTTCGGCTCTGCGGTGTTGAGTCAGTCACGCAAAACAAGCCTACCTCTTTATAATTATAGTATAGATAGATTAACGACATAATCATCACCAGCCGGAAGACGTCCACTGCCACAATGAACGACAGTTGGCTATTTATTATTATAGTAGTTGTGAATAAAACTGTCTCATAAATACTGAGAAAATCTATGGTAACTAAATCGGTCGACTGATTTATAATGTGTTGTCGTTTAGAACTTCGTTAGGTGAGACGTGGTTCTTGCTAACAAAAGGTCTCGGATAGATAAATATTTCATTGCATTTCAATATGTTTTATGACAAGACGATTAATGGGATTTTTAAAGGACACCCAGGTTCTTACGCCGCCGGGCCAGGACTTTGATGTGCGCTAACTGTGCGATAAACCTCCGGTTGACTTTGACACGTCTTGAATTTGCATTTAAATTGATATTTTGAACTTATAAAAATGAATAAATGTAAGCATCCTTTTGAAAAAAGAATCACGCTATCCAGAATGTGTAAGAAATTTAGTGGACTCCAACCCTACTCCCTTGAGACATTAGTAGTTAACTTCCGCACCTACAGACACCAATTATAGTTTTCTTTTTTTTTCAAAACAATATGTTTTTATTGTTACTAAAACATTGCAAGCAAATACAAATTGAGATAGTCCTAGTAAGTTATGAAATACTTGTGTTGGGGCTACCTCCCTAATTTAATTATCAGTAAGCCATTTTTTGGATTTTTCGACACTCTAAGCCACTTAATACCTACTTAATACGCTGATTACACAATCAGCGTAGCAGCAGCAGCAGCCGCACTCCACTGCTGAACAAAGGCCTCCCCCTGAGAAGGGAGGGGTTGCCATAATCCCCTCGCTTAGCGAGCGTCTTGAGGATCGCAGTATAGGTGGTAGGTAATCCAATAGAAAGACGCTGCTGCCCGTCTTCTTGTTTTCCCTTAGTCGCCTTTTACGGACACCCAACGGGAGGAGACGGGAGGGTGCTATTCTTACCCGGACACTTTTTTTTTTTTTTTGGGAATGATAGACGCTGTTGGCCGCAGATGGCCATTACAGCTTCACCGGAGGCGAGCGCTTGAAGCGCTCTAGCCTTTACGGCAGAAGTAGCGACGAGCTCAAGGGCACCTCAGGGAGGCACGGCCTCGGCTTGGGCTGTCGCTTAAGAGAGGGCTGAGTTTACCACCGGTTCACAACGCGCCCCCACTGAGAAGAACCGGCAAGAAACTCAGTGGGGTGATGCACGTCGTTGAGGTCGCATACGTACGACCCTTCGGCCTCGCCGGGGAGACCGGTGTCTTACCCGGACCCCCTACGTCCCTTGTAGTTAAGCTGTTTAAAAAATATATTTACGGAAATAACGGCTCGACACTGAAACTGTCAAATCCTACACACGTGGGCAAATAATATGTAGCCCAATAAAAATATACACAAAAAAAAAACTTAGAAAATATATAATTGTGCCGATTCACACGAACGTTCCGCATAATTTATCGGTTCGCTACAGTGACAAGTGAAGACATATTTAGCGGCGACACTCCTTTGATGTCTAACGTACAATAGTGTTGTTCACATCGTTGTACTAGTTGTTCATTTAGGGGCTTCACAGACGGCAGACCTTTTGTCCGTTGTTGGACATTATTGACTTTTTTTAACCGACTTCAAAAAAGGAGGTTCTGTATTCGACGCGTATGTATGTAATATTAATAAAAATGCGTAATATTCATATATGTTAGTCTATGTGGGCTTCTAAACGAATTTTCCAAATTTCACGAGTGTATGTATGTATGTATGTAGGTTTGTCCGCGGATTTCTCAGAAACTACAAGTCCGATTTCGAAAATTCTTTTTGAAATAGTTAGAGTATCTTTCAACTTAGGGTAGAGTATAAATTTCGTCAAAATCGGTTCAGTAGTTTAAGAGATATAAACTTTTTATGTTTTCAGTAAGTTACTGTAATGTAGACGTTCGAGTTGCGTGATAGTGCTGATACCTATCTTGGTAAAATAAGTCACTAAAAAGTGTTAAATAAACTATTTAAAAAAAATAAAAACCGACTTCAAAGTAAATTATCTAAAAAGCATAAAATAACGAAAATATTATTGAAGTTGGTGCAGAATATACACAGCAGGTACGCTAACACCAACTTCAATAATATTTTCGTTATTTTATGCTTTTTAACCGGCTTCAAAAAGAAGGTTCTCTATTCGACGCGTATGTATGTAATATTGATAAAAATGCGTAATATTAATATATGTTAGTCTATGTGGGCTTCTAAACAAATTTACCAAATTTTATGAGTGTATGTATGTATGTATGTAGGTTTGTCCGCCGATTTCTCAGAAACTACAAGTCCGATTTCGAAAATTCTTTTTGCAATAGTTAGAGTATTGTTCAACTTAGGGTAGAGTACAAGTTTCATCAAAATCGGTTTAGTAGTTTAAGAGATATAAACTTTTTATGTTTTCAGTAAGTTACTGTAACGTAGACGTTCGAGTTGCGTTCTAGTGCTGATACGTATCTTGGTAAAATATGTCACTAAAAAGTGTTAAATAAACTATTTTATAAAAAATAAAAACCGACTTCAAAGTAAATTATCTAAAAAGCATAAAATAACGAAAATATATTGAAGTCGGTGTCAGCTGGTGATAGTGTTAGTTAACATGATTAGCTAGCACCGACTTCAATATATTTTCGTTATTTTATGCTTTTTAGATAATTTACTTTGAAGTCGGTTTTTATTTTTTATAAAATAGTTTATTAGATAATTTACTTTGAAGTCGGTTTTTTTTTTAAATAGTTTATTTACTTAATATAACCCAGCGGTTGGCTGCAGTCCCACCTGATGTAATTCTTTGCTTATGGCGGCTGCGTGTGGCGGGTCACCCCCTTCCCTCTAATATGGTTGAGGGGAGTCATGGCCGCTGCTCGAGTCAACTCGTGGCGCGGGTGCTGCTTGGGGGGACTGGTTGGACTACTATCCCTTTGGCCCTTTGTAATTTTGTCGTATTTTTTTTCTTTTCTCTCTTGTTTTACGTTTCAAACGGCAGGACACACTATCGCAATGTTGATCGAATTGTTGAGTTGAACAAGACAATGTTTAAAAAAAGTGAAAAAATGACAAGCCCACTGAGTTTTTTGCCGGATCTTCTCAGTTGAGGCCGCGTTGTGACCCGATGGTAGCTTTTAAAAAAATTACCATTCAAAAGTGCTAGCGTTACGCCTGTTTGAAATAAACATTTTTGACTTTGACTTTGATTGAAAGCGGACGACATCTGGAATGGTAAAGCACACTAGTTGATTCAAAGCCTATTGATTCTAGCATTTAACGCCAACGCTTAAAATACAGTACCCGCAACAGATCTTTGTGTGCCTGAAGTTGGTTGGGCAAACCATTGCGCAACTATCGTCGTGAGTTGTCAATACAAAAACACAGAAATAGGTACTGCGCAGCGTCTTGCAGTCAACTTCAGACACAAAGATCCGTTGTGACTACTGTAAATTCATTTCGTTCGTGGGAAAACAAGTTTCAGAAGCAGTATAAATATGTCCGCCGACTGTGGATCGCTTTTTACTCATAAACAGTTGACAGCTTTGTGGTCACGCAGATGTTTGTAATATAATCTTCTATCGTGTCATCTGTACTTGACCTGAAAACAATACTAGAATTCTAGTATAATAAGATTGATTGTAGCCTTCGTGGCGCAACGGGAAACCGCATGCCTTGCAGACCAGAGGTCGCGGGTTCGAATACTGAGGGGAGCCACAGGACCTACTGAACACGGCAATGGTTACTGACGGTTTTCGTTAACAATATCGCATAGTAAAATAATCGGGTAGTTACTCTGGATAATTTCGTATGATGCCTAAACAATATAAAACCGCGTTTGAGGAAAACAAAGTCAAAGTGCTATATTTGCCGTTTATGACGCTGTAAAGTAAGAAACACGCATAGAATAAAGTTCTAGTACACTCGCAGATAGGCCAGGGGGTCGGGTTGAGTACTAATTTACCTAGGTACCTACTCTAATTGTTTCAGTCATGTTTTGCAGGTTTTAATAAGTTCTACGTAGAGGCAGGCAGGCTTTTATACTATAATTGTAAAAAATCTAAACTGCCAAATTGAGAATTTTATGGCTCAAATTCGCACCCCAGTTTCGTTCGCTCGCTATGTTTTTAATGTACTATCTTTATACGCACCACAGTTGTGCAAATAAATTGAATTAGAATGTTTGAATTTGGGACCTTTTTTTAGGAATTAAATTTGTACTTTGCGAAAAAGTTAAGATTTGATAGTCGTCCAATAAATTATGAGCGGTTTCTTACACACCGCACTTAATTTATTGGATGCTAATCTCTGTAGGTACCTAGGTATGTCAATAAATCGGTCAGACAATCCGTAATATTATAAATATTTATGTACCAAAAAATTTTGTATGGAAACATATTATATCTGGTATTTGAACAAAAGCACAAATATCAAAAGATCGCTTCTCATCAAAATCATTTACGCGCTATGAATAGTTTTTTTTTGCAACGTAAGTATGTCCGTGTATTAAGTATTATCGCATCTGCAGCACATTTTTATACTTTGACCGCTCGCTCTAAGTAGTGCAGTGACCTAATTCTGACGAATGTTGATAAGGTGACGGCATTTAGCGTTTGATTCCGACTACATTATGTATATCACTTTCTGGACTAGTAGCTTATACGTACTTATAGTTTATCAAATTATAATTAACTAATTTATTTACTTTTCTTCAGCAAATTGCTATTGTGAATTTTGCAGAAAAAATTAATACATATATTGTAGTAAGTAAGTAATTATATAGCCTTTTGTAACATAACTCATTAAAAAAAAATCTTAAGTCACTTGTGTATAGAGTTCCGGTGTGAAGGGTACTGAAACTGAAGAAATTGCGTAAAACTCATCCCTTTTTTTGTTCTCATCTTTTGAACGACAAGACACACTGTCGCTCTGATTTAATTGTAACATGACACACTGTTTAAAAAAAAAAAAGTGAAAAAATGACAAGCCCGCTGAATTTCTTGCCGGATCTTCTCAGTTGAGGCCGCGTTGTGATCCGGTGGTAGCTTTTTTTTTTAAAACATGACTTTTCAAAAGTGCTAGCGTTAAGCCTACTTGAAATAAACTATTTTTGACGGTTGACTTGATTTTTGACTTTTTGTTCCAGAATACCTATTGTGCTTCTTCTATGCGGCTGCCTGGGCCTCACCCTCGGCTACTCCGGGGCAGACCTTCCCCCAGGGCCCTATTGTGGCCTCACAGGGAGGTGCTGTGATAACAGGCAGGACGATTGCTCACACAGAATCCTTGGTAAGTTCCTTGACACAGAGAATAAG
Organism: Furcula furcula; assembly: GCA_911728495.1. Lineage (NCBI taxonomy): Eukaryota > Metazoa > Arthropoda > Insecta > Lepidoptera > Notodontidae > Furcula > Furcula furcula. The sequence continues at coordinate 14,235,556 of OU452264.1, forward strand.
ATAACTCAACGCATTTCTAAAGATGAGGTAAATTACACTGTAAAGAATATTCATTCATACTGATGAATACCGATTCATCATCATCAGCAGTCGAAAGACTTCCACCGCTGTACCAAGGCCTCCCCCATATACAGAACGTAGGTAACACCTCCCGGGTTACCTACGTTCAGTGGTGGACGTTTTGCAGCAATTATGATATCAAACATACTAAGTAATCGATATTAGACCCCCATAATCAGTAGTAATCATTGATCCACCTTACCTTACCTTTAGACCCACCTAAAAATCTCAATTTCGGTGAATCATAATATAAGTAGGTTACTGTTGAATTTTTCTGTGTTTTTTTAGTGCTATAGAGCGTCCAACCGTTTATTTTCTTTTTGACAGCACCAATAGAACGTAACTGCGTCATGTTACGCAAAAGTTCACTTAAAGTGAACTTTTAAAAGTGAACTTCACTGTAAGTGAACTTTTAAAAGTGAACTTTTGCGTAACATGACGCAGTTACGTTCTATTGGTGCTGTCAAAAAGAAAATAAACAGTTGGACGCTCTATAATAAATGAATTGAGTGTGATTCACATAAAATGTGTGACCATTTTTCAAGACTAGTAGATTTTTTTTGGATATGCTTGAAATTCAAAACATTAAGCAATTCACCTAACAGCAATTCATGTGGCCTTTTTAGACCCAGAACACGTTAACTTAGTTCAGCAACGTCAGACAAAGTCAGCCCATAGATGTGTCACATTTGAACTGAGTGTCTCCGTGCTTCGGAGGGCACGTACAAAATCGGTCGCGGTTGTTGTAATCCAGACGGCTGTCTTTAAGCCTTTCAGAGGCATAACACAAGTCTGACACTAGTTTGGCCATTAACTAAAAGACAAACAATCAAATTTATCAAGTAAATATATCTAAACTAATTTTATAAAGATTACTTTTTCGAATGACTGACTCAGTAATGCAGACTCGAAACTAATATACTAGTACGTTCCTTTGGGCGTTTTTTGCTGTCGAGGAGATAACCTCCAAAAGGTATCCCGTCTCGAGGGATGGAGGCGGGGTTAACCCGGGGGGGTTAAGTAGGTAATAAGCCACTAAAACTATGGATTCTGGCCATTCCATTCGGAGCTCAGCAGTCTCTCCAGCGCCAGACGCTCGGGGGAGCAGAAATGCAGTCTCCCCCAGGCACCCCCACGGTGCTCCCGATGACACCGCGTAATCGCCCGCCTCGGGAGGTTCCTTTGGCTTAGGCAAGCAATAAGAAAGGGTTTGGGAAAATTCATCCTCGAGATGAATTTTCCCTTGTAAAATAGGGGTTACAAGCCAAGGTGGCACCGCAGCCTATAGACTCTAGCAACACCAAAATAATAAGGATATTAAGTCTCTTGTGTCTGGAACACAGCAATGCTTACACACTGCTGCTTGCCGGCAGAATACCTGACACTGCGGTGGTACCGACGTGGACCTTGCACAAGGACCGTCATCATTAGCAGCCGATAGACGTCCACTGTTGAAAAAAAGCCTCCCTCTTCAAAGAGAGGGGCTGTCATCATCCCCACGCTTGCAGGCGGCTTGGGGATCGCAGTATAGGTGGATGATAAATCCAAAAGAAAGACGCTGCTGTCCGTCTTCCTGTTCTCGCTTAGTCGCGTCTTACCACATCCAACAGGATAGATGGGGGGATGCAATTCTAACCCGGCACTCCACGGGTACCTACCATCTACGTAGTGAATAATGTACAATCTTCTTTGCAGATAGCTTATGCTACTGTGACCAGTTCTGCAACAGGACGATAGGCGCCGACGACTGCTGCCCAGATTATCCGGAAGTGTGTCTGGGCATAAGGCCACCGGAGCCAAACATTGTTACCTGCAAGCACGGAAGGAACTACTACGAGCCTGGTGCTGAAGTCGATAAGGGTTGTAATAAATGGTGAGTCATTTCATTTTGTTGGTTTGGTAATTGAGGCAATCAATGATATATCATTGGAGGCAATACTTAAACGCTCGAAGATTCCACGGTCCGTTCAGGGTCCTAATTCTATAATCATAATCATTTATTTGTATAGTTATTTTACACGTCAGTTCATTTAAGTCAAATCACATTAATTTCATAAGAAAAAAAATAATTAGCAGTAATACTTACTTAGTCTCTATAAGTCGTTAATTTCATGTCAAAATTTAGTCACGTCACGTAAGCCGAAAGAAAAGAAAAAAGAAAAAAGACGTCCACTGCTGAACAAAGGCCTCCCCGTTAAAAAGGGAGGGGTTGCCATAATCCCCACGCTTGGCAGGCGGCTTGGGGATCGCAGTATTAGGTGGTAGTTAATCCAATAGAAAGACGCTGCTGCCCGTCTTCCTGTTCTCGCTTAGTCGCCTCTTACGACACCCAACGAGAGGAGATGGGGGGATGCCATTCTTACCCGGAAACCCCACGGGTAAAGATATATATCCATAGTGTGGTTTTATTTTTATCCAGGTAGTTTCTTTTCTTGTGTAAAGGGACTGTCAGATGACAGTAACTAAACACATAAACACACACACACACTGCGGTGGCACACCTATCTACCACCACCACCGTGTTAGATATTCTGCCGCGAAGCAGCAGTGTCTAAAATTGCTGTGCTCCGGTGTGAAGGGCACTGTAGCTGGTGACGGACGGGTCCTACAGGCTACTTGCTTACCATCAGACGAACATCTTACTTGTCCCGTTACCAGTTTGAATAAAATAATTATACTGTTATAAAACATTAAATATTTATATTTACGAAATGACATCACTAAAGTATTCAGAATAGAACAATGGGTTCATTGACCAGCCCCCCTAGACAATGTAACATTCTACAATCGCTATCGCTAAAAGAAAGAATAAAAATGTATGAGAATGACATAAGTCATCGAAAAATCACGTGACAAATTATAGGGAATTGACACAGTTAGCGAATGAAGAATTAGATTCGCTATGAAGCGATCGCATCTTGTCTAGGCCCTCTGGATTCGCGCGGTTTGCATAAAAATATTTCTTCATCTATTTTCATTGCTATTTTTATTACATATTATTATTTTAGCTGGCAATCTTTTTTATAAAGTATATTTTATGTTGCCACAAAGTGAATTATTTTCGGAGTATTAAACCATAATAAAATAGGCAAATGACTCAAAATATACAGCCACCTATATTTTAAAAACTCCTGCGTTGAATGAACTGTTTTTTCGACTGTTTTGTCATCAACCACCTGTCTACGTCGACTACTGAACTAGTTTACTGTAAATCGATAAACCAGTCTAACGATTAGACTAGTCCATCGTCGCATAGTGGACTCTAGGCAATACGCCCAACGTCGACTTTATCGGATATGGAGTTATGAAATTAATGATATTAAATTAAGACAACACACGACACGACACGACAAACAAAAACTTACATGCCCATCCGACGCATGGATCGTCTTACTTTCCAGACGATCAGGTAATCGACCTGTACTATCCGAACCAGTAAGAAACGAGTAGGTATTTTAGTAAGTTCACTAGGTGGTCGGTTCCATGCGCAAAGAACCGGCAAGCAGCAGTGTGAAAGGCACTGTAGCTGGTGAAATTACCGGACATAATAGACTTAATGTCTTAAGGGTCGACAACGCGCTAGTGATTCTTCTGATGTTGCTAGCGTCTATAGGCTGCGGTGACTGCTTACCATCAGGCGGGCCGCAACAAAAAGGATACAAAATTGTCGCTCTCCCCAGGATTCGAACCAATTTCCGGATAGTAAAGCGATCATATTCTCATTGCACTATGAAGTCTATTGTTTTAAAAAGTCCATGAAATATGTGTTGCAAAATTCATTCAAAAAACATGTCATATGAATTATTGAACAATTGAGTCAAGTGTTATGTAAATAAACACAGTTTTAATTCGTCGGGCTTTGTTAAATTGACGTATTAAATTCAAGGCCATTTTATTTTTGTATCAATCGACCACCATTGACTCCGTGGACTCCTGGTTAAGACCGAGAACCACCCAGGAAAATTACCAATTCTATTTATATAAGTTTGTAATTCATTTAGTGACCACGTCAATGATTAAATAGCTTAAGTGACTCCCACAACTGAGACAAATTGAGACAAAAAAATACATACATACTCTTGAAAAAGATACCCCTCCTTCCGGGGCAGTCGGGGGAAAATAGACATATCACCAATAAGCATATCACAGTCTTCTGTCAAACTTTCCGTGATCAATCCGTGATAGTTGGCGATCTTAGAGGAGATACCACTGGAGAGAGCAGATGCGCTAACCCCTCTGCCAAATTTTTGTTCATATGTTCAGGTCATTCTTTACTAGTGTGCGTATCTTTTTGAATGTGTTTCGAGTTTATTATAGTGTGGGTAATTGTATCTGTGTGTGTTTACTTCGCCTCCCGCACCCCGCAAAAGTGCCACGAAAAATTTGTTCGGGGAATCGACGCGATACTAGCTCCATTCTAATTACTCTGAGTTGGCGATAGATATAATAGTAAGCCATGATAGATGACAAATATCGTGTTTCAGAAAGTGATCGGATGCATTTCAAACTTACGGATGTCTAGTGGAGAACATCAATTATTAATTTATAGCTTGTGTATCGAGTGTCAGTAGAAATCTGCTCGTAGCAAGCGAAAGCACGAGAAAAAGGTTATATTGTATTGATACGTAGCTACAAATTCTTATTAATTTATTAGGTTTCTCTTATTATTATTAGATTAATATTATAAACGACATGAAAGATTCAGTCCGATGATTCCGGCTATAAGAGTAGTCGAAAACGAAAATTGTCGACGGTTATGAACATACTTACCTATAAAAAAATACGTTTATTTCAGACAAGGTCTATAATGGGTTACCTTTATACATAATGTTAGTTTAAATAGCCCGCGCTGTTTGTCACACTGGATACATGCAAATGTGAATGTACCCAGTGCCTCATAATTGGACAATCCGGCTTACTACTAATAGATACACGCGGCGATGCCCGATAATTAATAATAATAATTCCCAAGTTGTGATGACGAACAACTACCGGAAATTCATGAAAAAGCCGATGAAAAATTTCAACACTAGAATGATCAGATCCGTGGTATCGGTTTTCACCCCGTATATCCTGCGGGATGGCACCATCGACATATTTTGTCGGGCATGTCATCGTCCTGGTCCCATTCTTCCTGGTGCCGAGTTCAGACACCAGTCTCTTCAATACAAAGAAAACAATGACCTACCATCATCATCATCATCATCATCAGCCGGAAGACGTCCACTGCTGAACATAGGCCTCCCCCTTAGAACACCACAATGAACGACAATTGGCTATTTGCATCCACCGGTTACCTGCGACGCGCACAATGTCGTCTGTCCACCTAGTGGGAGGCCTGCCAACGCTGCGTCTTCCGGTTCGTGGTCGCCACTCGAGAACCTTTCTTCCCCAACGGTTATCGGTTCTTCGAGCGATGTGGCCTGCCCATTGCCACTTCAACTTGCAGATTCTGAGAGCTATGTCGGTGACCTTAGTTCTTCGGCGAATCTCCACATTTCGGATTCTGTCGCGCAAAGAAACTCCGAGCATAGCTCTCTCCATGGCTCGTTGTGTGACTCTGAACTTTTCTAAAAGGCCAGCCGTTAGAGACCACGTCTCGGTACCATATGTCATCACTGGCAACACACACTGGTTAAAAACCTTCGTCTTCAGGCACTGCGGTATTTTGGACGAGAAGATATCGCGTAGTTTCCCGAACGCTGCCCATCCGAGTTGGATTCTTCGGGCGACCTCTTTGTCAAAGTTGGACCGACCTAACTGGACAGTTTGTCCTAGGTATACGTAGTGGTCAACAACTTCGAGAGTATCGTTCCCAACAACTACCGGTACGGGTGCAACATGGACATTAGACATGATCTTCGTCTTGTCCATGTTCATTTTAAGACCCACCTGTTGGGAAACGCTACTGAGGTCGCTGAGCATCGTATTGAGGTCCTCCAGCGACTCTGCCATAATGACTATATCGTCGGCAAAACGAAGGTGAGTGATGTATTCGCCATTGATGTTGATGCCGAATCCGTACCAGTCCAAGAGCTTGAAAACGTCCTCCAATGCGTTTGAGAACAGTTTCGGAGAAATAACGTCTCCCTGTCTCACACCTCGCTGCAATGGGATTGGTTTCGTGCTCTCTTCCTGTAGTCGGATCGACATGGTGGCGTTGCTGTACAAACACTTCAACACTTCGATGTACCTATAGTCAATGTGACACCGCTGGAGGGACTGCAATACCGCCCAGGTCTCGATTGAATCGAAGGCTTTTTCGTAGTCCACAAACGCTAGACATAATGGCCGATTATACTCCTCGGTCTTCTGTATAATCTGGCGGAGCGTATGTATGTGGTCTACGGTGCTAAAGCCTTTTCGGAACCCGGCTTGTTCGGGAGGCTGGAAGTCATCAAACCTGCGTTCGAGACGATTCGTAATGACTCTCGAAAACAGCTTGTATACATGGCTCAGGAGTGAGATGGGTCTATAATTCTTCAATAAAGTGTTATCACCTTTTTTGAAGAAGAGAACCACCACACTCCCGTGCCATGCTTCTGGCGTAGTACCCTCGAGTAAGACGGAATTAAATAACTTCTGGAGGACTAAAAGTACCGGTTTTCCACCCGCTCTCAGAAGTTCTGTTGTGATTCCGTCTTCACCCGGCGCCTTGTTGTTCTTAAGCTGTTTGAGAGCCATTCTAATCTCGTACAAGCTGATGTCTGGGATGTCCTCAGTGTAGTGTCGGGTTAGTTTGGCTCTGGTGTCCTGAGCTGTTCGGGCAATGGGTTTTCGTGTCGACGTGTACAACTGTCCGTAAAACCTCTCGAGCTCTCTCAATATCTCCGACTTTGATGAGATGACACTGCCGTCGTCGATCTTCAGCTTGGTCACTTGGCCTACCATGATAGATCAACTGTTAGATTGGACCGTTGGTCTAGTGGTTAGACACCCTGGCTGCTACCCGATGGGTCGTGGGTTCGATTTCCACCAAGTGTCTGGGTGTTATTTATCTATTTAAGTATGTATAGGTAATTACAAAATATATATATATATATAAGTATTAGTACCAGTAGTCTGGTTTCCATAGTGCAGGCTCTACCTAGTTTGGGATCGGATGACCGTGTGTCCCAAGATATTATTATTATTAACTCATATTGTAACCTTTGTATTGAGGAGTAAGTAAATAAAATAAATACCAAAAAAATTTAAAAAAAGACATGGCTAGTAGATAGGAAAGTAGTTTGGACGAGTTGTTTAGCATGTTCCAAAAATTCGCAATGTCTGTTCCAACATCCGTCTAGTCTGGTTCGCATTCGTAAATATTTCACAAGGCAATGCAGTTATGAGTATTAACACAATGCATTCTGGCCTAATGACACAATGTTTATATTTAGGCGTGACCCAGGTGTGTTTGGAACTTCATTTATCTTGTGCTGGCTAGCGGCCATTGGGTAACAAGACTAGTGAAGGGACTATACGATTGTTTGTATCGATAAAATAAAACAAACACCTTTTTCACTTATCTGGGCCCTAATTATCTATGATCAGATTCAGATTAGTTAGACAGTTAGACAACTAACAGGGACTCCTGTAAGAGTTAAGGGAATAATTAGTACCGGGACGTTGTCACGGTCGCATCTCTTAAATCCGAGTTTGAGATAGAAAATATTATTCAATCTAATGTAGTAATACAAACTAAAATTGTAAAACAGATAATAGTGAAGTGTAACAGGATAGTGTTGGGACTAATTCGCTATCGATAATGGGTCAAATTTGTAATTGATAACGGATTGATTACACTAATTGTAAGAGCTAACGGCAATCATACTCGATGATATGATAATCATACTTGATGATATTTACGCAAAGTGCAAAAGCTAAATATTTCATTACCCTCTTCCCGGAAGAGACTTAGATTAAAAATGTATATAAAACTATCGATGAATTGATTTATGTTACGGGCATTCGGCTGACTGATACGAAATATATCGACTTAACGACGACAGCAGACAGACTGATAAGATACAGCCTACGTAGACAATATTTTGTACTGACTGACTAGACCAGCGGTCATTGTATTCATCAGCAGCTTAAAGACCTCCACTGCTAAACAAAGGCCTTCCCCTTAGAAGGGAGGGATTGACCTAATCCCCCACGCTTGGTGTCTTGGAATTCGCTATATAGGTGGTAGGTTATCCAATAGAAGGACGCTGTTGCCCGTCTTCTTGTTTTCCCTTAGTCACCTCTCACGGACACCCAACGGGAGGAGACGGGCAGGTGCTATTCTTACGCTACGGGTCAACGTATTGCGCATTATGAAATAGAATCGTTATTTAAGTACTGACCTCATAATGACAGACCAGTAAAACAGACAATAAATCATAGAAATTGGTCATTTGTCATTGCAATGTCAATACAATAACATAAGTGGACGTCTGTTTAATGTAAGCCAAGGTTGTTTTAATATATTCGTATTGAATGTCAATTATTGATAGCAAGAAATAAATGGGTCGAAAAAATAAAAGGGTGTTTAGAGTTACATTTCAATGAGAGAATTGTTTGATTGATTTGTGACAATATATCTTATCAAATCTTCTGTATTATTATTACATAGTATAAAAGAAAGTTGCACCCAATGATATTTTCTACAATAGATATGCCATTGGCGCACTACAAGTGAAATAACGAGGTTCACCCGAATTCGGTGAACTAGCACTAAGTCACGCGTCGATATGTAACGAACGTAACGTGTGCCTTTGAAACACAAATAAAATGCGTTCAGACACCGGTCTCGCCGGCGAGGCCGAGGGGTCGTACGTATGCGACCTCAACGACGTGCATCACCCCACTGAGTTTCTTGCCGGTTCTTCTCAGTGGGGGCGCGTTGTGAATCGGTGGTAAACTCAGCCCTCTCTTAAGCGACAGCCCAAGCCGAGGCCGTGCCTCCCTGAGGTGCCCTTGAGCTCGTCGCTACTTCCGCCGTAAAGGCTAGAGCGCTTTAAGCGCTCGCCTCCTATTGTCCGGTGAAGCTGTAATGGCCATCTGCGGCCAACAGCGTCTATCATTACCAAAAAAGAAAAAAAATGCGTACCATGCGAATTTAGAAAATGCACAAAGTACTGCACAAAAGTAAATAATAACGAAAGGATGCCTTAAAACTATACTTATGATAAAATATTTTAATTACATGAGTCACAATTTATGGCGCATTAGTAGGGATATAACATACTAGCTGACCCGCGCAGCTCCACCAGCGCTTTTATTACATATTGCTCCCCTTTTCTCCCCCCTCCCTTGATTTATTTCTCTCTTCATCTCTCTCTCTTATAAGAAAAATCTAATTCTAAGGTCTCTCTCTCCTCTCTCTTTCCCCCTCCCGCTTCGGTCCCCGTCACACTCCCCTTCTTCCTCTCCCTGTTGTCCCCTCTCTGAACCTCCTCCCCTCTCTCTTCTCCTACCTTGCTCCCCCTTACTCCACCATTGCTCCACCTTAATCCCCCTATCCCTCACCACATCACCCCCTCCTCAAATCCCCTCTCCCTCTCTTGCACCCTCCTCTCGTTCTATATATCCTCGTTAATCATGGTATCTGGGATTCTTACCCACTTAAACCCCTGCGGCAGTCGCATCGCCACATGAGGCTGGGCCCTCCAGTGGAATCTGCACCAAATACCCCTCAGTGGGCATTATAGCCCCCGGAAACCTTGCACCGTGATCACGGGGACGGGGCTCGCAACCCCGTCACCGTCCTCTTCGGAGTCGCCGTCACCCATCTACATAGATGGGTGACGGCGCGGCGTGAGCGTGACGGTGGTGGTGAAGAGTGCAGTGCAGGAGAAGGCGCCCCCGCGCCAGTCTCCCGCTATTCACCACCGGGGAGGAGGAGACGCTGATCGTACAGCCGTCTCACTCTTCCCCTTCTCCGCCTGCGGAGCGGCGCCGCGAGGGGATCATCCTCCCGCGCGCGCTCCGCTGCCTCTTTCTGCGAGATCACGTCCTCGCAGAAAGAGGCGACCGCCGACCAGGCCGCCTCGCCCCCCAGCATGGACAGAACCACGCCGGGCAGCGAGAGGTCCGGCCCCACCACCGCAGTCAGACCGCGGCGCAGCTCAGACCAGGCCGGGCACACCTCGAGGGTGTGCTGTGCCGAGTCCTCCGCCGCGCCGCAGTCGTGGCACGCGGCGGCCTCCTCCCTCCAATCCGATGCAGGTACGAACCGAAGCATCCATGCCCGGTCAGCACCTGCACCAGACGGAACGAGAGGAAGCCGTGGGGCCGCTCGAGCCATCCCTGAAGGACTGGCCCGAGCGCGTCCAACGTTCGGCGGCCGAAGGTGGCAGAGGCGAGGTCCTCAGTCCAATGGTGGACGATTGCGGCCCTCGCCTCCCGCCGGACGGCCTCCCGCTCCTCCGCGGCGGGGGGCGCATTGAGCGCCCTACGCCGCGCCGACCACTCGTACACCCGAGCCAGCACCCACGCCTCGATCTCCCAAGGAGGGGTGCCGGCCAGGGCGCACGCCGCCGCGAACCCCACCGAGCGGTAGGCCCTCGCCACCCGCTGTGCAATGGCCCTTTGGGGCCTGCGGATGGCGGAGGCGTTCTCCCTCCTGTGGAGGGAGTCCGCCCAGATAGGGGCCCCGTAAAGGGCCATACTTTTTAAGATGCCGGCATACAGCTGCCGGCATCGCGCCTTCGGCCCTCCCAGGTTCGGGAGGAGCCAAGAGAGGGCCCCCGCTGCCTTCAGCAGGCGCGCCGACAGCCCGCTGAAATGCGGGCCGAAGCGCCACCTGCTGTCTAACACTAGGCCCAGATATTTCATCTGGGCCTTCACCTCTACTTGGACGCCCGCTACAACAATGCGGGCGTCCGGGGGGACCCGCTGCCGAGGCCCGTGGAAGAACACGGCCTCGGTCTTACGCAGGGCCACCGACAGCCCTAGGCGGCGGATCCTCCCTGCGACTAGGGATCCGCCAGCCGAGGCCAAATTGGCCGCCTCCCTAAAACTCCCCCCTCGGGCAGTGAGGAGAGTGTCATCCGCATAACAGATGACACTCGTGCCACGAAGGAGGGACCCGCGCAGGAGCCAGTCGAATCCGATGTTCCACAGGAGTGGACCTAGGACCGACCCCTGCGGAACACCAGACTCCGCCCTGTACCGCCGCAAATTGGCCGCCCTGTCTACGAGGAGGACCGCTCGGTCCTCCAGGTAGTCCGCCAGCAATGCCCGCAGATATTGAGGCACTCCGTGATAGCGGAGTGCCTCTAAGATGGTCGAGTGGGGAACGGAGTTGAACGCGTTGGCGATGTCGAATGACACCGCCAACACTCCGTCCCCTGCCTCGACCGCCTCCCTCACTTGGCCCTTCAAAAGGGCCAATGCGTCGACCGTCGAACGCCCCTTCCGAAAACCGAATTGGGCGTCCGACAGGTCCGGCCCCACCTCCCGCAGGAGGCCATTCACCCGGGTGGCGATGATCCCCTCAAACAATTTACCGACCTCGTCGAGCAGAACGACGGGCCGGTATGCCGAGGGGGAATCCACCGGGCGTCCCTCCTTCCGAAGGAGGCACAGCCGTCCCTCCTTCCATGGTTTCGGGAACCTCCCAGTCGTAAGACACGCACTGAAGAGGTCCCGAAACCTTTCCTCCATTTGGGTGGCCGCAATGGCCACCACCGCTGCGGGGACGCCGTCCGGTCCGGGGGCCGTCCTCTTCCCGCGGAGGCGTAAAGCCGCCGCGCGGAGCTCCGCCACCGCCACTGGAGGGATCTCCTCCTCCGGCGGGGCCACCCCCCGCGGGGGGTGCATCACTGGAGGGGTGAAATCGGTCCTGCACGGAAACAGGGACCGAACCACCCCATCCAGCAACGCCGGCTCCAGGGTCTCCGTCAGTGGGGGGCCACAGGGGCGCAGTTTGTTCCGCGCCGCCTTGTATGGCCTCCCAAATGGGTCTCCATCGAGACCCTCCAGCATCTCGAGTCGTCGGCAGCACGCATCTGCGACCTGAGGACCTCCTTGGCCTCCACGTACGCGGCGTAGAGGAGGTCCACGTTGGCGAGGTCGCGAAAGCTGCGCCGCCGACTCCGCGCGTAGGCCCTTCTGGCCGCCACGCAGGCGGCCCGGAGCCCCGCCAACTCCTCCGTCCACCAATAAACGGCGCGACGGGGAGGCGGGCGCCGAGACCGAGGCATGCTGGTGTCGCACACCTCGGTCAGGGAACCCCGCAATTGGACCGCTGCGGCGTCCACGTCCAGGACTTCGACAGGAGGCGCGAGCCAGTCCTGGATTAACGCCGCCTCCTCAGCCGCCTCGCGATCCAGGCGGGTGAGGGACCACCGCGGGAAGGGGGACGGACCCGAGTGGGCTGTCCCCCGAGGGCTCCCGGTGGAGACGTCGAACCGCACGTACCGGTGGTCGGACAACGTCTCCACCATCTCCACCCGCCAGTTCAGGACGCGGGCGGCCAGCACGTCCACCACTGACCCTCCCCGTTGCCGCACACACGTCTGAACTGTCCCTCTGTTTAAGAGGGACACGCCTGTCGACGCCGCCCAAAACTCGACGGCTCGACCCCGGACGTTGCAAGTCGCGGCCGGGTTGCCCCAGGCCGCCGACTTGGCATTCAGGTCGCCCAACACGGCGACCTGGCGCGGCGCCGCCCGACCGACCACTGCGGTGAGGACCTCGAGAAAGATCTCGAAGTCCGCAAGGGGTCGGTTAGGGGAGAAATAGACGCCCACCAGGGCTATCTCTCCCCACGCGGCGGCCACGTATCCCGGACCCCTCTCTAAGAGCGAGAGGGGTGGGGAGTCCGTGGAAGACCGCGCTACCACTGCCACTGAGCCGTCCGGATCACCCAGCCACCTGCCAGGGACCGAGTACGGCTCAGCGACCACCGCTACGTCCACCAACCACTCGGCCACGGTCTGCATCAGCAGATCCTGGGCCGCTCTGCAGTGGTTGGTGTTGGCCTGAAGGATGCGATGTTCGGCCCTATCCATTAATCGGACATCGCACCCCCCTCCGCAGCCGCCGATGTACTGGGCACCGGATCGGCGGTGGCAACGGCAGGCCGGGTCGGAGCCTGCATTTTGCCCTTCTTGGGGGGAGGCTTGCAGCTCCTCCCCTTCATAACATGATCCGCGGGGCGGCCACTGGCGGCGCACACGGCACAGTGCGGCGTGGTGGCCTCGCAAGCGGCGGACTTGTGTCCGACCTTGCCGCAGCGGTAGCATGTGTCCCTCCTTTCGTCCGTGGAGGGACACAGGGCCCGGGTGTGTCCAACTCCGAAGCACTTGAAGCAGCGCAACGGCGACTCTTCAAGTGCCCGGACCACACCCGTGCTGAATCCGACGGGAAGCCGTCCCTTGGCGAGGACGGCTTTGGCGGCGGCGACCGGGCACTCAAGGCGCATGGTGCCCATGCCGCCGCGGCCGGGTCTGATGCCCCGACCTTGCACTGCGGCGGCGCTGCAGCCTCCAGCCGCCGCGACCGCCGCCACCACCTCCTCCTTGGTGACCGAGTCATCTAGGTCGGTCACCTCCAGGCCTGCGGACTTCACAGGCCTGACCACCTTGGCCACGTCCGCGATGACCTCCTGCAGTTTTGCTGCGAAGAGGTCCGCATTGGCACCGCCCTTAGCCCCCGGGAACTCGAATATTCGAGCCCCGGTTTGCGTTTGCCGGCACGCGATCTTGTCGATCCCCAGTTGGGTGGGATCGGCGTTGGCGCGTGCCCGCGTCATTATTGACGCGTAAGTTTCACCGCGCTCCTCAGCCTCCGCAGTGAGCGTCACCACGACGGCAGCGGATTTGGGAGCAACCAATTTGGGTTTGCTCCCACCGGCGGGGGCCCGTTTAGCTGCGGGCGCAGCGTTTGCGGGTTTGGGGGCCGACTTCTTGCCTTTCCCCTTCCCCTTTCCCTTGCCCGTGGACTGAGACGGGCCGGGAGGGGCGGTGGCGGGGACGGCAGGGACGGCCGTCGCCTTCTTTTTCGCCTTGCCCTTCTTCTTCTTTCCAACCACGTTCGTCCACTTTGGCTGGTTGGACGGGGTGGTGGAGGGTAGGAGGGCGTCCTCTGGGTTTGAGGACGGCGCCGGCTCGCGCGGCTTGACTGCCGCGGGCGGCCGCTCGCGCGGCTTGCTTGCCGCGGGTGGCCGTTCGTCCGCCGCAAGTGGCGGGCGAAGCCGCTTTTCCGGCAGGAGCCGGTCCTCGATACCTGCGAAGCAGGCACGAGTGAAGGCCCTTTCCTCCATCACAACCTTCCGGATGATATCCTCAAGGTTGGAGGGGAGGGCCTCAGCCGCAGGTCTCGGCACGGCTTGTTGAGGCCGGGCCGTGGCTTTAACCGCGGGCCTCGGCTCGGCTTGTTGAGGCCGGGCCGTGGCTTCAGCCAGCTTGTGGTGTAGCTGGCTGACCTCCGACTGCAGGCGATCCACTTTCGCCTGCAGCTGCCGCGTCTCGTCGGTGGCTGTTCGCCCCACCAACTCCGCGACGATGCCGCGCATACTCGCGGCCCTGCATTTCAGGGCCTTTTGGAAGGTCCCCTTCAGGTTGGAGGACTTCGAGGCGACCTCCACAATGCCCTCCTGGTCCTCCACCGCCATCCGCTCCAGTTCCGCGACTGAGTGGTCCGCGTATAAAACGCGGGACGCACCGTACCCAGCCTTGGCTCGGGCAACGAGCGTCCGCTGCTCCTTGGCAGCGACCGTCTCTTCGAGGTCCTTCTGGACCTGCTCCCGCTTCGCCAGGTCGAGCTGGCGTCGAGCGTCCGCTAAACCCACGTCGTGGGTGTCGGCCACTGCCGACTTTTTTGGCCGAAGCTTCTTCTTCGGCTTCCCCGTGGAGTCCGAGGAGCCCTCGGAGCGATCCTTTAAGAATCGCTTCCGGGCTCTAGACGACTCCTCGGCCATCGACATGGACGAACCGGCGTCCGAGTCAGACACCTCGTCCGTCCACCCACCAAAAACACTAGCCGCAGAAGGCGCGCGGCTAGCCTCCGACGCCGAAGCGCCATCGGCTGGTTGGCCCTGAGAAGGGCCTTTTTGCAAATCTTCCCGGGAGGGGCCCTTAGAAGGGCCTTTGAGGAACCTCCCGGACGAATCCCGCAGGGGTTTCGACATCCCGCAAGGTATCGTAATCGTCCGCAATAGATTACGACGTACAGCGCACTTTAGCCGTTCACTGATCTGCCACTCCGTTACGGTGGTCAGATCAGGACGTTGCCCAGGGAACACGACGAGGACGTAAGCGCTGTGGGGGTTCCCCATTACATAATGACCTTGTCTAACGTTGCTTAACCTAGCGGCATGAAATATACTTTACGACCTATTCTCAGATCTACCCGATATGCAGTCAAAATTTTATACAAATCGGTTCACCCGTCTATTTTATGAACTTGCCATAAGTTGCTTAACCTTAACCTAGCGGTATGAACTACGTTCACAGCTTTTTTGTCAGTGGTGTACATTTTAGTGAAGTTTACGTTATATTGAAGAAGGGACAAATTCTTGCTAATAACAGTTTATTAATAGTTAATTATAAAAAGTAAAGGATAAAAAATGGTTATTGTGGATTATCCCTAAGAGATAAACATATACCAACTCGGACTTTTTTGTAGACCTTGTTAAGGTGTACAATACTGTAGTACTTTATTTTGATCTATCTCGTAGGGTTCAGCCAGCGTTTGCAATGTAAGCGCAAAAAAATGTGTTTATTTACGTCATCACATTACAAACCAATGAAATTATCAGTATTTCTCTACTATATTATGCATGTATTATACATATAAACCTTCCTCTTGAATCACTCTATCTATTAAGAAAAACCGTATCAAAATCCGTTGCGTAGTTTTAAAGATCTAAGCATACATAGGGACAGACAGACGCGGCGGAGGACTTTGTTTTATAATATGTATAGATATAGATATAGATTTATGGTTTATAATATACCTAATTGGTCGCATCCCACCCCACTATTTAATAATAAATAGTCTAAATTAATATACTTAATTACATTTTCCAGTCTCTTAACCAGTATTATCCGACGACTATAAAGGGTGTAAGGGACCACGTACCGATTTTTTTTTTATAAGATGTCAAATGTCCGTTACAACATTACAGAAACCATCTATATGGAAAATGACAAATGACTGACTTATTAATTTTCGAGCATGTAATGATTATATGCGGAATAATATTTATTTCTCAAATTATATTGCTAGTTTTCTAAAATAATAGTAACTAATTGCCTATTAATTAATTGCCTATGTACTGTTTTAGTGAATAAAGACGAATAAATAAATTTTTCACAACTAAGTAATTTATTGTTTTTAAATTAAAATTATGCTATACTTACCAATGATGATGTTATACTAATTTTATTTAAAAAATGTGTAATATTTTTTTTGAAAATTCCTGAAAAAGCCGATGAAAAATTTCAACACTAGAGTGTTCAGAATCATGTACTGGATCCCTGGTATCGGTTTTCGGTACGATGTCCCTTACACCCCGTATAGCGCTTCGTATTAAAATGACGATGATAACGAAATGACATAACTTTAAGGCTAATAGTTCCCTATACTTTAAGCCCTGGCTGCTCTTTCTACCTTTAGATCGCGTTCAGTGTCTCATTTAGGGCCATAAAATTTATAATTTCAATATAGATTTTACAGTTAGTCATTATTTCTAAAAGCAAAATAACGTTATTCAATTCGGGTCCCACACGTAATCTCACAAGGAATTCGCTCTATTACGAAATTGTTCATTAATGCTCGGATTAGTCAGTCTACGCGTCATTGGCCTGTGTCACCAAACAGGTAAAAGTTGGCACCTGCACCTTTGCATATAATATTGCGAATGACGTAACCGTTATATTTTTAAGAGCCAAAGAGAAAATTATGCATTTTATATTTCGAATGATGCCACTTTAAAAAAAGGAGACATTTATTTTTTAATTACCTACCTATATTTCGGCACTACATTTTTCCAGCCAGTTGCCACATTTCAATCGTGGTTCTTAGATGTTTTTTTTAAAGTAAGTGAGTGATTGTAATAGTGTTCTCCTGGCCGATACGAACACAGTGAATATCTTTGTTATTATATTCACCATCGCCGACCCCCTTGAGCATTTGAGATTTTCTGTGTGGCGCTTTCTTCTTACAAGTCGAAGATGAGCCAATGACGCTTCCGTGTAGTAGGCGCTTTAAGGAGCAAGTTATTTATTTTTAATCATATCATATTATTATTTTGGCGCCCCCTTAAACTACTACAGGTTTGCCCAAAATCTGGGGCTGCTAACTACACGCATACGCATTGGTTACAATAATTCCAAAAAAAAGAAACACAATAAACACTTTTTAATCTATTAACATTCTTAATTTAAGTGTTATGTGTGTGTGTGTTCGGAGTGTTGCCGAGTGCTCATTTAAATTGGTTATCGACATCGGTAAATAGGTTCAGCCTAAATGATTCCATTTATTTTCTGTGGCACGAATTTACTTGCTTTTAACGTATGAATAATTCAATAGTGATATAAAGACTAAAGTTTATTTCCAAATAAAATTTGTAACTGTTTTGTATTTATTTCTTTACTGTTTCTTTCTTTTGTTTGTTGGCATGTCTGTGTGTGCGCATCGATTTAGTTTGGAATTTTTTGCGACCTTGCAAGGTATTTATCTTGGTCCTCTTGTTTTTACTCTGGTGGTTGGTAGTTATAAAACAAAATTTGGTTTAGATCTATCGATTTTTATACATTTGATAGTGCGTTTTCACCGCACAATGTTTGTACTTACATTTCGCATGACATTAAGATATCATTTTTTAAAATCTCCGTCTATACATTATATTGATGTACTTAAATGATTATATTTTAATAATTATAGTTTAAAAAATATAAAAAGGAATATAAATACATACTTAATTAAATATTATGCAGTAAAAAAAATATACACTAATTCCAATCAAATATAATTTTTATGCCGTCCGGGTGTAACCGCGGGCAATTGCTAGTGTACCTATATAATTAACATGTATATTATGCGGGCAACTTAGTGAACATTATGTATTCTTTTTTTTTTACATTAAAGATTCATTCAAGACACCGTTTTTTATAGAAACTGTTTATGTATTTTAAATTGTTTTTCCACCAATCTTTGTGTCGTCTGGTATGAATGATTCATTATCATTACCAAAAAAAACTAATAATGGTAGCGCCGCCATTTATAAATCATTATGACTGAATTGCCCTTTTTTGCTGTGGTTCATGTTTATCGATTGATTCAAATCGATTGATGATGATAATTTAATTGATTTAATTTGATTTTGCGATTAATATTACACTGGTTTGTTACACGACTGCTCCGAAAAGAAAGTAGTAATGTTTTTGAAGTACTTATTTTTAGGTAACCTAAACGCTTTGCATACAACGGTAAATATACATTTTAACATTAAAAGGTGTTTTTATCTTAGTTGAGTATGAGTCATATTCATACATAATCGTGTTTAAGCAAAGAATCTAGTATTGATATAAGTTTGATAGTACCGTTTGCTTAATAATTACCTATAATTTAATATTAAATGTTTTTAAAATAATAGTTAGTTACTTACTCAGTGTTTGTTCAGATTTAAGTCATAGTTTACACAGCCTGCTATTGCTGTGGCATGCGTTGTACCGACTCACTTATTTCAAGGATTTAATAGTATTTGGGTTACACATAAACGAAGGTTATGCAACAAACAGATTAATTTTAATAATTTGTTATTCGTGAACATGGGTGTTATGCATATTTTTAATGACTGTTGTAAATACCCTTGTCAATTATAAGTTTAAAAAAAAATTGACCCATGTGTATTTGTTTTTTTTTTTAAGTAAGTAATTAAATAAATTTTGTATTCTGTCAACAGATACGCTTGTTTTGCTAATATACAAAAACTGAATTTGTCTGAAGTATCACCTCTAAAAACCCAATTTACTCGTATCATATCATTCTGATCTAGGTAGGTAATATTTGTTTACACACTAATGTCGCTTTGCGGCTTCTTTCACCCGTGGCGTGCACTCACTTTTATGACAAAAAAAGTGCTCTTTCTAGATTATTTATCATATTATGGCTTCAATCCCGGCTGGGTCCTAAAAGAACACGCGCATTGTTCCTTTTGGAACCACACGGGTTTGAGGGGTTATAGCCATTCAGAGGAATCCTAGGATAGGCAAAGTATTTTTGCCTGTATGGACTGCACGCCACTGTATCTCACGAAGAATATTTGTCACCTATTTTGACAACTATGTCTAAAACATGGTGAAGTAGGCATAATTTGACAAAATATATCATCATACAAGGAGATAAACATAGTATTTTGATTAGAAGTAACTTAACTTCATATATGTATTACTATACTTTGGTACTTAGACGTTCTAAACAGACCTATGGAGAGAGTTATGCTTGGAGTTTCTTTGCGGCAGAATCCGAAATGAGGAGATCTGCCAAAGAACTAAGATCACAGACATAGCTCTAAGAATTTTCAAGTTGAAGTAGCAATGGGCATGACTCATCGCTCGCAGAACCGACAACAGATTTGGAAGAAAGGTTCTCAAGCGGCGACCACGAACCGGAAATGCAGCAGGTAGGCTTCCAACTAGGTGGACTGACTACATTGTCCGAATCGCAGGCAACCGGTGGATGCAAATTGCCAATTGTCGTTCATTGTGGCGGTGCAAGGGAGAGGCCTATGTACAGCAGTGGAAGCCTACGGGCTGGCGATAACTTTATAACAGAATGCCCAGAAAACTTCAAATAAGTATATGTACCACTTTAGATATTTTAATTTGGTTCTTTCATCTACGCCAAATATTTCGCCTGTATAACCATTTATAATGATAGTAAGCGACTTTGCTGACGATTGAACATCCAATAAATATGGATTAAACCATTTCTTTTTTATGTATTTACAATTTAATAACACTGGTTAGGTTACTTATATTTTAGAAATGCATCTCTGGTGAAAGGTTCGCTCGCAATTTTAAATAGTGACGTACATCGATATAATAATAATTATTATATCGAATAAATTATCGAGTAAATAATAATTGTTATGAATAACAATAATTAATAATAATTATTAATTATTGTAACAGCTCAGTGACTTCAAGCTGTAAGCTGTAACAGCTCAGTGGGCGAGCGCTTGCCTTGGAAACAAGGTGCGCAGGTTCGAACCCCGGCTCGCACCTCTGATTTATTTAATTAATCATGTGCGAATCCTCTTTGTGCGATTGTTACTAGCTTTCGGTGAAGGAAAACATCGTGATGAAACCTGCATGTCTGAGAAAGCCTAACTAGCATTCGAAAGACGTGTGAAGTCCGCCAACCCGCACTTGGCCAGCGTGGTGGACTATGGCCTAAGCCCCTTCAACGTGAGGGGAGGCCCGTGCCCAGCAGTGGGACATAAACAAGGGCTGGTATTATTATTAATTATTGTTATTGTAAAAGACTAAGTAGTAAAAGTAGTAGTTGTCGCAGAAGTATTATATGTAGTTGAGTTATTTAAGAGTGGTAAGGTTCAATGAGTTTATCCGTGGGGTGTCCGAGGTAGAATAGCACTTTCCCATACCTCTTACTTATACCCAACTGGTCCTCCCGTAAGAGGTGACTAAGGGAAAGCAAGAAGACAGGCAGCAGTGTCTGTCTATTGGATTACCTACCACTTATAGATAGATAGAGAACTCTTTATTGCACACCAAAAAGTACAGGAAAACAAAGAAGTACAAAGAAAATATACAATGGTATACATTGGGCGGTCTTATCGCAGGTTGCGATTTCTTCCAGACAACCTAAACTGCTTATACTGCGATCCAAGAAGCCTGCCAAGCGTGGGGATTACGGTAACCCCTCCCTTCTAAAGGGGTAGGCCGTTGTCCAGCAGTGGACGTCGTTCGGCTGCTGATGATGATGTCTATGAAGAGTTGCTGTGTTATCGGCTGAGGCCAAACGGTGGTCCATTTGGCCCTTTTGCTGCTGAAACATCAATATTATATTTGTCTTTGAGTTCTTAAAATGCCCTTGCATTACACCATTTATGATTGACTGATTACCTAAATATGTTAAATAATTAAGTAATGATCAAAAAACTAAATAGTGTCGAAAATAGAAAAATCGGCCATGTCATTTTTATTATAAAAATAACCCGAAATAAAATGCGTAAAATTAGTTTTATCAACCGACTTCAAAATGGAGGCAGTTCTTAATTCGTCGCGTATGGTTAATAAATCGCTTTTCGTATATTTTATTGTAACAATTTAATTGAGTTTGTTAGACACAATCTTTACAACGCCAAAATAAACAAAATAGTAATTATGTGTCAATGATGCCAAATACCACTCCATATTTGACTCGAAGTAACTGTTATGTAAACTTGTTATGGTCACTTATAGAATTTTAAACAGTTATTTCTTTGCTAATTCGCAAATTTGGATGTTAGCCAAGTTATATCCGTTAGTCGTGTGTCTTAAGAGAATAATAAGCAATGCTGATCCCAAATTTCAAATACATGTCATGCATTTGTTGCAGACGACATGTTTTTAACCTACTTTAAAATAGGATGTTCTGTTTTCGACGCGTACGTATGCAATATTAATAAAAATGCGTAATATTCACATATTGTATGTATTTATAAATACTTAAACGTTAGTCCACGTATTTCTCAAAAGCTAAAAATCCGATTGCGGTAAGTAATTATGTTTTAAAAAATAGTTTTAGTGTCATTCAGCTTAGATACGAGTTCGATTTCATCGAAATTGGCTTACTAGTTTAAAAATAAAGGACTGTTTTGGTTTCCAGTAACATTTGATACAACCCACGTACTCCGATCTGGTTATCTTAAAAGTCAATAAAAAGTGTTTTAATACATAAACTAGTTTTAGAAAAAAATTACACCGACTTCAAAGAAAATTATACAAAATCTATTAACGAAATAACAAAAATATATAACGAAAATAATAACGAAAATATATTGAAGTCGGTGCTAAGCCCTAGTGTGTTAATTAGTTTAAAGTTTAGATTTTTTTTTCTTTTCGTCGACTTTAATAATGGTTAAA
This sequence comes from Furcula furcula, assembly GCA_911728495.1. Classification (NCBI taxonomy): domain Eukaryota; kingdom Metazoa; phylum Arthropoda; class Insecta; order Lepidoptera; family Notodontidae; genus Furcula; species Furcula furcula. The sequence goes on from OU452264.1 coordinate 14,257,689, forward strand.
AAAATAACTTAGGCAAATCTTGTACAGATTTTAATTAATCCACGTTTAACTATTATAAGGCATAAATAGAACAATGTTATGTAACATAGTTTAAAATTAGTATGGTTAAAATGTACCTACTGTCCGATTTGTGAACCAATAAATAAGATAATAACGGTTGTCTGTACCGACTTCAATATATTTTCGTTACTGAGACTTTATGAGACCGGACCGGACGGAAAGGCTCCGATTTTGACTTCTGAATAATAGCAACTTTTTTTTTAATTTTAAATGCTGCGTAGTTCTTGACTCAAATGTATAAATAGCATTTTTAATATGGCAATACGTTTATTCTGTATTATAAGTGACCGAAGTGACTCATAGATTTAAAATAATATGACGTAGTGTCACGGCTAAAGCCTTATTTAATTTAAAAAGACATAAACCGTTCGTCACGTCGAAGTCAGACGAACGCCTTCGGCTACGTATTACGACGGCACAATGACGTCATAAGTATACAATACCCAAGATAATTGGCTCGTGTTTGGCACAAAAGGTATTTTGTCATCATTGCATCGTATTGTTGTTTTTATACTTTTTCAGATTTGTTATTGTGAGCTCTACATTTAATTTTCTAGATCTCTTGGTGAAGATATTTAAGTAATTCCAAAGACAATTAAGTATTACGGAATAAAGAGCATTTTTTTTCCAAATACCTTTTTAGGTATCAGAAATACATTTAAGTCATACAGTCTTGTTGTATACTTACGTAATAAACGGACAAAAAATAATTTTGAAGGAAATATGCCTAATTTTGATGTACTATCGCGCACACGAACGGTGTACTAGTTTTTAATCAAAATCGTTTGAACAACGTTACGTGAGCTTATTTTTGGCCGACTCGTGAAAGCGATTGTCGCTCTAAAGGTGATACACCGCTTGTGACCGCAAGAGTACAAATTGCGGTATTTCTTATCTCACATGATGACTGAAGTATATTAAGGTGGCATAGCTTTTGTATGGAAAAAGTTCAATGTAAGTACTTAGTGTCTTTTTTTTTATAAACTAAACTAGAAAATCAAATCTTCCAAATTCATAAAATTAAATCAACTTCTGCAGAACTTTTACGTTAAATATGAACCATTTTTTACTAGCGGACTTTAGTATGTTCATCCGGATATCTTCCGTACGTAAACTTATCGTGTCGTAATATAGCTACAATTACATGTAGATTCTAGGCAATATACACACGATCATCCGATTTCTTTTGTAAATACATACTTAAATAGATAAAACACCCAAACTTGGTGGGAATCGAATCCACGACCTATTGGGTAGCAGCTAGGGTGTGGGTTCGATTCCCACCAAGTTTGGGTGTCTGGACTGTCGATTGATTTATGATTGCACCTGTCACCGTGACTGACAAATGGCGGTTTTCTACGGATTGATGCATCGGTTTACTGCAGTTTATTTAGCACGTGCTTAAAGATGATGTATTAGTGTAATATGGGACACATTTGATGGATTTCTGCGAAATATTGTCCTCTTAATTTCGGTCAGGGTCATTCAATGATCAAGGTGGGTACTTAAATAAAAGATTTTCCTTAAATACATTTTTCACATATTTTTTTAGTCACTTAACATTGTTGTTCCTCAAATCGTGATTTCTGGAATGCTATATTTTAAAAAAAATTGTAACCCGTCACGATATAACTCGTAAAAAAATATTATTTTAAGTATAAAATTATATTATAAAACCTACTGTAATCCGTGTTTATTAAAATTCTGTAGGTTAGAGATAAAAATCGTTTTCAAATTTGTTTCCTTCATGATTGGAACCTAAACTAATGTAGATACTCGTATAGACAGACCGGGGCAATAACAGCACATCATGAGGAAAACATTATATTCTGAGAATTTCAAGAAGTCATTATGACTGGACTTAAATCTATAATTTCCTAACAAAAAGGTGACTGAAATATCTAATAGCTCTACCTTCCCGATGATATCACTACCTATTTATCTATACAGACCTTGAACCGAAACATATCGATATCAATAACGCCCCGCACTAGTTGAAAGTGACAGTGACATTTAACAAGAGCGTCACGTCACGAGACCGATTTATCTTATTGCAATTTTGGCGATACAACTCACGATACACACTAAAAGATCTTACGAAACAATTCCTAAGAATGCCTAAGCGTGTGTTCTACTTTTAGAAATAAGAGAAAAGCCGATAGTGTAGAGTCCGGTTTTGATTTCTAGATTATGTCCAGAGCTTACCTACCCATTCCTTCTTTCATTCCATATCTAAAAGAAACATATCCATAACGTTGTCTGTCTGTCACACATAATATATTTCAGGAACCACTGATGATATCGATATGAAACTTGGAGGTTTAGATCCTCATCGCAAATCTTCCTTTTAATTTCTTCTTAATGAGGGCCGAAATGGGGTCTCAACATTTTAAAGCGGAACTGCTATATGAAAGGGCTTCATTTGTATCATTCCATCTATCGCCATAGATCTAACAAAAATCCGTGGACACAAAATATTGGATCAGCAAATTGGCCAGACTAAAACTGAGTTATTGTTTCACTCTCAGTCACTCGTTGAGCACCCCACCCCCATATTGAAATTAAAAATATGCATGAATTTAAAATACCCCGTGGGGTGTCCGGGTAAGAATAGCACCCTCCCATCTCCTCCCGTTAGGTGTCCGTAAAAGGCGACTAAGGGAAAACAAGAAGACGGGCAGCAGCGTCTTTTTTATTGGAATACCTACCACCTATACTGCGATCCCCAAGCCGCCTGCCAAGCGTGGGGATTATGGCAACCCCTCCCTAACTTCTAACCTTTGTTCAGCAGTGGACGTTCGGCTGATGCATGAATTCATAAATTATATTCTAACGAAAAGTAGTCCGACTATGAGCAAATATTATACGTTGTGTGTGACATGCTAATGATGGAGCTGTTTAAAGTTTATTTAGTTTGTTTGTTTATTTTTAAAGTAGTTTTAAGTGTAAATATTTGATACAGTATAATAATATCAAAAGTGTATTTACTGGACACGGTACTAAATGTAAAATCCTGAATTTCCCGGTCATCTGGAAATCCTAATCTCAAATAGATTTTTGTTTTGTAATTATAGAATACTAACGACCCACCCGGGCTTCACGCCGGTGTTTAAAAAGCCTTGGGCTTGGGATCCTGTGATAAATATAATTAAATCCAATATCAATCAAAACACTGCACGGCCTCAAGATACTGTAAGCTCTTACTGCGTAGATCGGACCAACAATAACAACTAAGAAGACCCTCAGGTCTTCTTAGTTATTACCCTCAGGTACACCGGCATAATTGTGACATAAGGACGTTCAACATCTCAGTCCTCCCGTGACCATGGGTGCTGCAAAGCATTCGAAACGTCGGGATAGTAAAATCAAAAAATAAACCGCGATAAAATCCGTAAAAGTAGTTTGATTTCAATGTGTAATATTCGCGTAAGTAAAAGACAACATAAAGATTAGGTATGTTTCTTTCTTTAACCAGTCAACATTAACAAAAAAAAAAAATATTTTTAAGATACATGTGATATTCTTGACGTGCTAATTAGGATGTGGGCAAATAATGTGAAGGCAAACTTAGCTGTTTAACGGATTAACTGTCGGTGCCGGAACGCAAATACGGTGATAATTGAGGACTTAGCCCGGCTGGAAAATAAAGTTGAATTATATTTCTTACTCATAAGTATTTTTTTTTATGGGACTAATCCCACCACTCATGACTCCTGTCAGCCAGGATCTACAGTGGTCACCAGTGAAGACACCGAGGTTTGACCCTCGGCGAGTCCCGGGGAAATGCTAAATTGTCTTGGAACCCGCAACAAATTTAATTAAAAAAGTATATAGGAGGAGTTAGAAAAATATAAATTCCACTTCCCTCCTATGCAAAGCGGGAGACAAGTAAAAATCGCACAGGTCGATACAACCTCAGAACGAGAGATTCTTACAGGTGCACCAACTAGATTCAGTCCACCTGTAAGGCACTACGGAAGTTACTGAATTTAAAGGGACCTAGATTTAGATTTCTACTGTTAAACTTGTTTCCAATAATAGGTATGGCAAAAACGCTTGAAAGCACGGAAATTTTCCGTAGTCGCCACAAGGTCCGAGTAATATACAGCTCCGGATGTTATTTCCAAACTGTCCAACATAACTTTGCGCTCATTGTGCCAGAGATCACACTCCCACTGTCTTATTAATAAAAATCGCTTATTTTTCTCTTACTACAAAGTTACATCGGAAGTAGTTAATTCTAGACTAGTCACGGAATAGCTACGTCTTAATAACGGTATTAATAAATACGAAGTAGGTTCGGACTAACAATACAATTCTTACACTGAGACTAAGGTGTATGTTATGGCAACCCACTGAAATTAAAAGTAAAAAAAATGAACAAAATGACTAAAAAGACACTGGCAGTTAGGTAAATTTTGATATTTGACACTTTTATTTGACAATCACAACTTTCACTCTATATTTATCTTACATCATAATATTCTATATTTCTCTTACATCATAATATTCTGTATTTCTCTTGTTGAATTCAAGATAGTGGTTTTAGAATTTGTGTTTTTTTATTAGCAGAATATTATCTATAAATCAAGAAAGTATATAACAAGTAGGCCGGGGATCTAGCCTGTTACACACCGTCCCTAACAAGAAACTACAGTGCACCTCAAAAAACGCGTGTAAGAGCAGAAACCACGGTGGGCCTCAAGCACGAGCCGGCGCGTGTAATGCAAAACTTGCTGACAATGCAACCTATCCAAGAACAGAAGGGCTATTGTATGGACGCATCCAGCATGTGTACCGAAAACCAGCTGATGACGCACAACTAGATCCATTGTATGGACCCATAGCGACGGAATCGGCTCTTCACTTAGCTTCTAACATCGAAGCGGTCACTACATATTTAAATTAGATGTTAAAAATGTAATTTAAATTAATAAAAATTAGTTTTAAAATCTGTTCTAAGTTATTTCTGAATCATCCGGCTGTAGCCTACATAACTAGCCTAATAGTTTAGTTTATTGAGATAGTTTATTTACCTCTCCACGAGCCCAAGTCCTTTTTGCAGCTAAAACTTTCAAGTGAGGTGGTATAAAGCCTTTTTTTTTTTTTGACGCGGGGGAAATCTTCCAAAGATCCCCGGGAGCTGTGGGGCTCGACCGGGGTATGTGGGATTCTTACCCACTAAAACCCCCGCGGCTGTCGCATCGGCACATGAGAGGGGAGTCCCCAGGGCTCTCCGGTGGGATCTGCACCAGGGGCCCCTCAGTGCCTTGCCTTTGAGCCCGCCGCCGGGGGGCGCATTGTAGCCCCCCGGGAACCTGTCACGGTGCTAACGGGGACGGGGGTCGCAACCCCGCCGCCGTCCTCCTCGGAGTCGCCGCCGTACTCAATGGACGCTCAAGGGGCCCACACCCCGAGCGTCCAGCGACTCCGAAGGTTGCCCGTTGTTTATAGCCCCGGGCTCAGGGCTGGGGAGCGAGACGTTGGGCGGCCGCTTGACGCGGCCTGCGCCTTCGTCGCCGAGCGGGATCAGCGCGTTCGCGTTCCCGCTCAGCGGCCTCCTTCTGGGACATGACAGTCTCACAGAAGGCGGCCATCGCTCCCCACGCCGCATCCCCGGACAGCATAGCCGACACTACGCTGCCCAGGGAGAGGTCCGATCCGATGACTGCGACCAGGTCTCGACGCTCCAACGACCACGCGGGGCAAGCCTCCAGCGTGTGTTGGGCGGAGTCAGACTGGTCTCAGTGGAAGCATCTCGTCGTCGCTTCACGTCCGATCTTATGCAGATAATCACCGAAACAACCGTGACCGGTGATTATCTGCGTAAGCCTATAGGTGAGTCGTCCGCTCCGTCGCTGAATCCAGGCTTCGAGAAGCGGCAGGAATGCCTCAACGACGCGTTTGCGCGCTATGTGCTCCGGCTGGAGCCGCTCGCGCCAGTGGTATAAAGCCTACTGCATCTCCAGCCAAATCATTCTACCATTTCAGTAATGTAATATGCAGTTGAGCGTGTAAATCTATATTTATATTTAAACTCGTCTTCAAGGTCTTCAAAAGGGATATTGCGAGGTTTATACAATTAGGTTATGTTTAGTATATATAATTATCTCAATGGAAGTTAGAATACAAATCTATGCTTACTCAAACGTTAAACCATGGGGCTCCGCGGAGTAACTTTTACTCCGGGACTACATTTTGATTAGTTAACTCCGTCCTTACTACTAGTTTATTAATACCATAATTGCCTAATCTTTGCGTAAGTCTTGGAGTAAAGTTGTTCTGACGCTAATCATAGTTTATTAATAAGGCTGCCAAAGTATATGATGCGCAGTTTGTTCGAACTCATTATTCACTGTAGAGCATTGACAGAGAGGTGACGATACCAATTTAAAAGAGAATAATTTGCTTTTAAAGTTTCCATGTCCCGTCATAAATTGTGCAACGCAGTGGTCTACTTCTATCCATGGCCTATCGAGCCGCTCATTATTCATTATTAATAGTAATAGTAATTAAGTATTAATAACTAATTTCTTACCATTTGATGGGTCGCATATTTATGTTTTCCTATATTAAAAAAATTACACCGTCTCTTATCCATCAAATTATCAATCCATCTTAGTACCTAACCTACCATAAAAATACTTGATAAGAAGTTATGACCTTGTATACCTATATAATCACGAACTTACCTATTATTTCGCGGGGGAAACCTTCAAAAGGTCCCCGGGAACTGAGGGGGTCAACAAGGGTATGTGGGATTCTTACCCACTAAAACCTCCGCGGCTGCTGCATCTGCACATGAGAGGGGACACCCGGGCTCTTCGGTGGGATCTGCACCTGGAGCCCCTTAGTGCCTTGTCTTTGAGCCCGCCGCCGCACAGTGCGTAATTTTCGTAATCTAGGTGGACAAAAGTCTTGGACCCAAACAGTACAAGTTTACTACGCAGTATAATGTGTTGATTGACATTTAAAGACATTTTGACATATATTGCAACATTACATTCAATCATAGAACACAAAAATCACAATGCACAAAGAAAAAAATAATCAATATTATTCGAACGAACAAACATTAATAAAAAAAATCAAAGAATTATTAATAAGGGAGATTATTCCAAAGAATATAATACAAATTTTAATTTCTGATACTGAACATGAAAGAATTCAGTCAGAAAAATGAGATCCTTTAAATTCGCTATGAAAACCAGATTCTGAATCTGTTCTGACTGAATTCCTTCGTGTTCAGTGTCAGGAGCTCTCGGTTGCCATCGATATCTCCTTCAGACTCGATGTTACAAGAAGATATTGAATTCACCGTCTTTTTGTTCTGTTACGAACTCTAACTCGTTCCTGGTAGTGTCACACCTTCGAGCACTTCAGTAGTATTATCAGGTAAAGGCAAATTGATTATAACCATGCAGAATTTGTGTTTAGGAAACGATCTCGATATCTTCCCGACATCGACCATTTTTCTTCAATTTTTTGACAAAAACTTCTAATAGTCACTTTCAAACTTCTTAAAAAGTCATCTGAAAGAGATGGTTTACCAAGTTCTTGTAATATATGATGTAACAAAGCATCCAATCTTATTTATTTTGCGTTAGTAAACCAAATGTCGAAAAACGTTTGATGCAAAATTTGCGAAGGCATTCTGAAAATGAAGAGAAGTTGTATGAGTGTCGCAAATATGCGCACACAAATGAACGTTATTCCTGTAGCTAACAACTAGTTCTTTCGAATATATATAATAAGGGATTTGTATAATCCGGTATAATGCACTAAAACTCAAGTACAAATGGACTTCGTAGTATTTTTATTATAAAATAAACTCTCTCTGTTCATGTGGTGCTCGTGATTAAGTTTTAAAACATATTAAGAAAAAAACATATGGAAACTTACCTTAAAACTCCCAAAAAAGTAATAACAACACACAATCACTTGTAGTGCACAGACACACAGATTATTCAACGACCAAACTCAGCCGAATGACGCGATTGCATTAAACGCTTGGTTAAAGGAACTAAGGTAGCCATCAGTTGTGACCCTTGTTCTATTGTGTGGAGCAAGTTCTCCGAAAATAAACTTCAGTACCACGTATAATGGGTTGTCTTCTTTGAATATAAATAACTATTTTAGCTGCGTAGGCTAGTGTAAAATTTTACTTTTGTCCAGCTAGATTAAGAAAATTTCGCACTGTGCGCCGGGGGGGTTTTGTAGCCCCCCGATAACCAGACACGGTGCTCACGGGGGTCCTCCTCGGAGTCGCTGCCGTACGTAATGGACGTACTAGCGACCGCACGTTGAACGTCCAGTGACTACGAAATCTTGTTCAAATCTTGTTTCGTACCTATTTAAAGCTTTACAAAAATATATAGCTTTATCTTAAAAAAATAATAACACCATTATAACTGTAGCGACTTTAAATATTTACGCGAACACAAAATAAAATCTTTTTTTTTAAATTGAACCGATTTAAAAAAAAAACTTTTTGAAGAACCGACTTCACTGAAAAGTATAAAATAATTTAAATAATTATAGAAGTTGGTTTTAGCGTACCTGCTGTGTATATTTGGCACCAACTGCAATAATATTTAAATTATTTTATACTTTTCAGTGAAGTCGGTTCAATTTTTTTTTAAAGATTTTATTTTAAACCTTTTAGTGATATTTTCATAAATAATGATTGAACCATCGAAGACGGTAAAATGATCTAGGTAGGTTATGATCACATTATCGTCTACATAGTTTTACATAATTTATGTTTCTTCAGAAAAAAACATCCGGTCGTAATGAAATTTGCATGGAATCTTCATAGTAGTTTACTCTCTCGAATAAAAAAAGAATCATCGAAATCGGTTTATATTGTCAGAGTAATGTAATGGAGAACATCAGTTTTATGTTTTTTACCAGATAAATTCCCCCACATCGTTCATGGTCCTCCAGAAAGTTCTTAGCCGGTTGTAATAAAATTCATACAGATTCATTACAGTGGTTTTTTCTTTCGAATAAAAAAAGAATCATTGAAATTGGTAAATATTTGCCAGAGTTATGACCATTTTTGTTCGTAAAAAGCGACATAAAGTCATCTACACACATCAAAAGTGTCTAGGGATCAAGCATTTTTAAGCGGATTTCTTGAGATTGAGATGTGGCTTTGTAATAAATTTATGATTTTATTAATTTATATGGATCCTTTTTGGTGCATTTCATAATTTGAATCAGGAACTGTGAATCAAATTCGAGTAAAAGATGAAAATCAGCTGTCAATATTTTCCCTATAAAAACATACAACGCATTGAAGACATTATTAGTGCTACTGTTTCCCTACTACTGATTAAAACCAACGTTATTATGGAGCGGCGACGTCATTTAAGCAGGGAAGAAATGCTCAGAGCCGTGGGAATGATAGAAGCTGGTTCCCGGCAACGTACTGTGGCTTTAGCTCTGAATACAAGTCAGAGTGTTATCAGTCGACTTTGGACACGTTACCGAAGCACTGGTACCGTGGCTGAGCGCCATGGAGGACGGTATCGCTGCACCACACGGAGACAAGACCGATATATTCAAATCTTAACTCGAAGAGCTCCAACAATAACTGCCATGATGTTAGCCGTGAGGCTTCATCACTCTTCAGGGAACTTAATTATCGACCAAACAGTCAGAAACCGCTTGCATGAAGTGAACCTTCATTCCCGAAGACCGCTACGGGTACCACCTATAGCAATGCACAATCGTAGGATTCGATATCAATGGGCTCTTGAACACAGAAATTGGGCAGAAGAACAATGGCGTTTCGTGTGCTTTTCTGATGAGTCTCGTTTTGGTATGAGACCGGATACAAGACGTATACGACACTGGAGAACCCCTGGACGCCAACAGCGATTAAAATCCTGCCAGGAAGTCCATCCTTATAGTGGTGGAACCATCATGGTATGGGCGGGTATTTGGATCGGCGGAAGAACTGAGTTGATTTGGATCAGAGGCAACCTCAACGCTCAAATTTATGCTGAGACGATTGTATCAGACGTCATCGTTCCTCTACAAGTGCAAATCGGTCCCTTATTTCAGTTAATGCATGATAATGCACGACCGCACACCGCAAGAGTTGTAAGACAGACTCTCGCCGCAGCTAACATCAATGTCCTGCCCTGGCCTGCTCAGTCGCCAGACTTGAACCCGATTGAGCATGCATGGGATATGCTACAGAGAAGAGCTCTGCCGAATATGGAGGGTATCCAGTCGCAAGAAGACCTTTTTTTGTTGTTGCAACGAACATGGGCGGCCATTCCACAGCGTGATTTGGATGAACTCATTTTGAGTATGCCAAACCGATGTTCTTGTGTTGTTAGTGTTCGCGGTAGAAACACGGATTATTAATTGTTTAAGTTACCCAATAAAATTTTAAAGAAAACTGTTATTTCAGTCTTTTTTTCGAACTTTTGTGTTAGTGGTTCAAATGTCAAAAATCCCTTTATTAGGAAAATGGCAAATTTCTTTATTAATGCAAAGGTGACTTGGTTTATCGTTACTGTGACAAACGAAAACACTTTATTTGATGAATCCTTAAAGAAAATTTTAATTAATATCAATCAGGAGAAAAGTTATTGCAAAAATATATGTTGATCCCTAGACACTTTTGATGTGTGTATATAGGCATTCCTCCAGTTCTCCTGCGCAGTCAGCATTCTTGTTTTTTCCGGAACTACTTATTCGTAAGCAATAATTTTTTTATGGGACCCAATTAACGGATTAAAAAATTATGGAAGAAAGATTTTTTAAAATCGGTTCATAATTGCCAGAGTTATGCGCGAACATACATAGAAAAAAAATATATATATATATAGGTACAGACGAATTGAGAACCTCCTCCTTTTTTGAAGTCTGTTATAAATAAAATCATTCATTATATTTTATCGTGGTTTATTTTTTTATTTTCACTATACCGATAATATCCGTAAAATTATTTTAAATAAGGTAAATGATGCCCCTTTATCGCAATATATAGAGACATATTCAGATGCGTGGATAAGTGAACAAAAATACGCTCAATACCTCCTGCACACTGCAAGCTAGCGATACTTCTATTACCTACATAAACATAAATACAACAACCAGGTGATCTAATCTATACTTATAATAAAACTGTAACAGGTCCAATTCTGTACATCTATACATATTATAAAACAAAGTCGCTCCCGCTGTCTGTCTGTCCCTATGTATGCTTAGATCTTTAAAACTACGCAACGGATTTTGATGCGGTTTTTCTTAATAGATAGAGTGTTTCTTAAGGAAGGTTTATATGTATAATACATGCATAATATAGTAGAGAAACTCTAATAAATTTAGAGGTTTCTAATGTGATGTCGTAAATAAGCACATTTTTTTGCGCTTACATTGCAAACGCTGGCTGAACCCTACGAGATAGATCAAAATAATGTACTACAGTATTGTACACCTTAACAAGGTCTAAAAAAATGTCTGCGATGGTTATGTTTATCTCTTAGGGATAACCCACGATAAACATTTTTTATCATTTACTTTTTATGAGAAATAATTAACTATTAATAAATTGTTGTTATAGCATGAATTAAGCAACATAAGGCAAGGTCATTACATAGATGGGTGAACCGTTTTGGATGAAATTTTGTGTGCATATCGGGTAGGTCTGAAAATAGGTCGTAAAGTATATTTCATTCCGCTAGGTTAAGCAACGTTATGGAAGGTCATTACATAGATGGGTGTCGGCGGCGACTCTAAGGATGGTGAGGGGGTTGCGAGCCCCGTCCCCGTGATCATGGTGCCAGGTTTAAGGGGGCTATAATGTGCACTGAGGGGTATTTGGTGCAGATCCCACTGGAGGGCCCAGGTCCCCCCTCTTATGTGGCGATGCGAAAACTACAGGGTTTTAAGTGGGTAAGTATCCCAGATACCATGATTGACGAGGATATATAGAACGAGAGGAGGGTGCAAGAGAGGAGAGAGAGGGAGAGGGGTTTCATGGAGGAGGTGATGGGGTGAGGGATAGGTTGAACAAGGTTGAGAGAAGAGAGGGGTGGGAGGGGGGGGGGGTTCAGAGAGGGGACACCGGGGAGAGGAAGAGGGGGAGTGTGACGAGGAAAAACGCGGGGGGAAAGCGAGAGGAGAGACAGAACATAGAATTAGATTTTTCTTATAAGAGAGAGATGGAGAGATAAATAAATCAAGGGAAGAGGGAGAAAAGGGGAGCAAAGTGTAATAAAAGCGCGGGCGGAGCTGCGCGGGTCCGCTAGTTGAAGATATTTTGAAAATTATATTTGGAGGGCATTCTATAACCGATACTGAGGCCGAAAATCTATTTTTTTTAATTTTTGTCTGTCTGTCTGTCTGTCTGTATCACGGCTGAGCATCACGCCGAAACTACTGAATGGATTCAAATGAAACTTGGCATGATTTGAGATCTTACCACGAGGTAGGACATATGATACTTTTTATCCCGTAATCTAGCACGGTTCTTTTGGGAGAGGGGATTAAAGTCAAAACGGGTACTTGGTTATACGCTTGGTCCGATTTTATCATTTTTTCTTTATAATATAATAAATATTAGTAAGTGAACACTCATAGAGAGTTGTTATCAAGGTTTTGTAATCGATCGGGTTAAGCAACGTTAGGTAAGGTCATATAATAGATGGGTGACCGTTTAACACCATTTGAACTAAACGGGTCCGTGCTTCGGAGATCAAGTAAAAAGTGGGTTCCAGTTTTTAACCGACTATAAAAAATGAAAAAACCTCGCTATTTGCCGGCGGTTAAATATACAGATACTGTGAGTGTAGTGTGTAGTGGGCTTAACGTTACAAGTGAAAGAACGGGGGTAGACGAAGATATTTCTGCCTCCCGCACGGAGCCGTCTCGCTGAACCAGTCTGCTTGTGACCACGGCTGGTGCAACCCGGCCGAAACGTCAAGCCAAAATATAAGGTAAATCGCGTTAATTCCCGATTAGAATAAAGTATAAAAAATGAGGTTATGTATTCGATGCGAATGTCTGTTATTCAAAGTTTAGTTAGCGTAAAAATTGCGCAGGCGGAGCTGCGTGGGTCAGCTAGTTCTAAATAAATAAAATGCGTGCTATTTTCGTACACTGCCGTTTCGTCGTCCCACGCCAATGTCAACGTTCCTATTATTATATAAATACACTTGCGAGCATTTAAATTGGAACGAATAATAAGTTGAACAATCATTGGCGCTTATTTAAGTATGTACTAGGAAATTAAATATTGCCAATTGCTAAATTTCATGCATAATTTTAGACAGCTGATGACACATCATAATATCATTAGGTACATATATTTATTTAGGAATTAAGTACTAAAGATAAAAAAATATTAAGGCAATATTTATTTAAAATTTAATTAAATTTATTTTACGATCTTTGATTATATATACGTCAAGATACCTAATAGTCTTGTAACGTTACGTTCATAAGCATCACAACCTCATAATTCGTGTGTGCGTGCAGGCCTCGTTGTACACTCGCGTCATCTGTGGTTGTGTGCGTGTTTGGGGATCTCCAGTTATAAATATTTTTCCCATAAATAGCGATAGCGTTGTGGGCTATGCATTGATATGCACTGTGTAAATGTGTAATAATAAAATGAAATGAAATTGAAATTTGAAATTGAAATTGAAATTGAAATTGAAATTGAAATTGAAATTGAAATTGAAATTGAAATTGAAATTGAAATTGAAATTGAAATTGAAATTGAAATTGAAATTGAAATTGAAATTGAAATTGAAATTGAAATTGAAATTGAAATTGAAATTGAAATTGAAATTGAAATTGAAATTGAAATTGAAATTGAAATTGAAATTGAAATTAAACTAAATTAAATGGCGTGTCCCTTACCATCAGGTGGACGTCTTAATAATACCAGCCCTTGTTTATGTCCCACTGCTGGGCACGGGCCTCCCTTCAAGATGAAGGGGCTTAGGCCATAGTCCACCACGCTGGCCAAGTGCGGGTTGGTGGACTTCACACGTCATTCGAAAGCTAGTTACGCTTTCTCAGACATGCAGGTTTCCTCACGATGTTTTCCTTCACCGAAAGCTAGTAACAATCGCACAAAGACGATTCGCACATGATTAATTAAAGAAATCAGAGGTGCGAGCCGGGGATCGAACCTGCGCACCTCGTTTCCAAGGCAAGCGCTCGCCCACTGAGCTGTTACAGCTATACGTGGACGTCTTATTTGCCTTAATTTATAAAAAAAAACATAAATTATTTTATTGATTTATTTAATGTTTTAGTCACTATCTACCGTATTACGTTTCATTGAATTCATTTTTGTTAAAAGAAAAATTACCCCAGACTTAAGATATATTCCCCCATTATTACCTAGCAACACCAGTCTAGTCGGACAATGTACAAATTGTCGTAAAAAACAATCGAGTTTTTATAATAATCCTTCACAGAATCTTAAGACTTATGAATGGAAAATTAAGTTAGGATCTTTATTAATTTTACTTAGTTAATGTTTTCACGATTTGATTACACAATTCGGCATAATGTTTTTTTTTTTGCGAGCACAAACCATCGGTACAGTTCAAGTGATACTAAACAACCAAGTATACCAATTTGATATTTTGGTGTACTTGATATTGTCAAGCGTTTGAACATCGAACACGCTATCTAGACGTATATATAATCAAAGTTTACGATATCCTTCCGTCTTTCCCTACACACTGACAGTGATTCCCAAGACGCCATTTCACGAATTTTTTTTTTTTTTCTAGTATTGCGTGTGTTAAATAGTAAGTTCATGTAAAACTAACAAATACAAGAAAATGCACGATGACATTCAGTCTCTGGATATCGTTATATTTTTTGTATAAAAATATAAAATTCACTAGTTTTTCTATGACAATGAATATCGCTTTTATATCGCTTTGCATATAACTTTTTGCTTATTTTATAATTTCACACTAAATTATAATAAAAACGAAGAAGCCGTTATTACAGGTTTTTGCGACAAGACGTGTTCCTTTTATATTTTTATTGTGCACAATGTGACCAATTTTAGAGTCATTTTTATTTATTTAATAAAAACTAGATTGGAGTGATGATATCATCTAATATAAAAATCTGTTTTAACGGAAACCAAATTCCTCAATTTGCTTTCTTTTAGAACAGTTATTTTAAATATAATATGCAAATATTAAAAAAATACAGTAATAATCATACAAAATAACCTAAACGGCTCAATCAGAAATTGACTCCTTCCTGCCCTTACACCCCTGGGAAAAATTATTTGCAATAGGCTTAGCCATTTTGATTGGTCAGTATTTTTTAAAGCTACCACCGGATCACAACTTAGCGTCCACTGATAAGTTCCGGCAAAAAACTCAGCAGGCTTGTCAATTTTCCTTTTTTAGACAGTCTAATTTTTCTTATTGCAATAAAAGACACTCCAATCGCATCAGACATCAGACAAAATAATTGTATAACGAACTTCGTTTTAGTCATAATTTACACAAAGATTCGTCACCAATAAAGTCCTTGAACTAATGAACGAGTTATGTAAATCCATTCAGGTAGGGTGACATCACTAGTCCATAGTACCTTCATACAATATGTTTAAAAACCGATAAAAATCGTTTTCCGGGCCATCAACAAACTCGTAAATAATAATAGAATCGATGACGCATCAAACTACATTAAATTAGTTTTGATTTATTTTTCTGGCGAAATTAAGCAAGTAGGTGGTTGTCAACATTTGTGTAATAAAATTAAATTGCCATTTAAAGTTATTTTTGCTACTTATATTATGTGTTGCTGTGTTTATATTTTCGTCAGGCCCTGGCCGATCCCCATAACCCAATAGGTCATGGGTTCGATTAAACCCATGGAATGGTATCTTATGCCCGGTACACACGACAACGATATAACGTAGCGATTTGACTGCGCAGACCGGTTGTGCAGTTTTATCGATCGTGAGGACGAAAATTCTGGTTGGAACCAGTAAAATCTGAGAGAGTTGTCGTGTGTACCGGGCATTAGAAGAAATGGAAAAGCTACCAGCAGTACCCTCATGCGGCGTGTTTTGCAACTTTTCTCTGTTCGACTTACTTTAGAAATGGAAATATGATAGTGGATCAGTATTATGCAACCGTTTCCATAAGACTTATCGCTATAAGTATTATCGCGGTATTGGTTAATAGGTTGGGTTTAAACTAATATGAGTTCTTGGGGGCGCGGGTTCGAAACCCAGCCTGTATGAAATCTTTTTTGTTTCTTTTTTATTTTATGCCTACAATACTTATGCATATACTATTGACGTCCACGTGCTTTATATCGTATACTACACTTTCTGTTGTAGCACGATAAACTATCTTTTCTTTGCATCTCTTTTAAATTTGTCTCCAGACACCAAATCAAAGTACTGCATCCCATGTTGAGTTATGAGGTATGAGTATGTGGGCTTATTTTGAATTCTGTACAAATATATAAATTCAGATGTTGTCAACATTCGGGCACGGCAAAATGACACTTAAAAATTTACTAACTCATACAAGTCTTCGCAAATATTTTGTTATCAAAAATAATGTAATACAAATAATTCAATGTATTTTATTCCTACGCAAGATTAGAAAGGTAAATATACATTTATACGAATTAGTGCTTATTTCTAAGCACTTAAATATGACGCTAATGCACTCAACGCTGGAATACCAAGGATGTATGCTGCAAATATTTGTGAAACCGGAAAAAACGCAAAATGTTGTCAGACATTATTTCGTGCAAACTATGCTAATGCGATTATTGTGTCAAACGCACGCACTAAAAAGTCAAACTTCTAGAATCTAGGTTATTTTTATTTTTTTTGACAACAACAACAAGCCAAGCAAGGTTTGATCCCCGGCTTGCACCTCTGATTTCTATAATTAATCATGTGCGAATCGTCTTTGTGGTTTTGTTACTAGCTTTCGGTGAAGGAAAACATCGTTAGGAAACCTGCATGTCTGAGAAAGCCTAACTAGCTTTCGAATGACGTGTGAAGTCCGCCAACCCGCACTTGGCCAGCGTGGATGGCCTAAGCCCCCTCACTATGGGGAGACCGTGCCCTTGACTTAAACAAAGGCTGCTATTATTATTGGGTTTTTTTTGGGGGGGTTTTAGCAGAATTGTCACAATCGTAATGGAGTCTCAATAGTATCTCGCTGGAATGGCAATTGTATGCCATTTCATTAAAATCTAGCAGACTTGGGGCCCTGAGCGTCTCCGTGGTTTGGAGGGCACGTAATAAGCCGTTCCCTGTTGTCATCTTGACAGCAATCGTTAAGCCAAGTGACCCCAGGGGCCTTACCATGATACTCTTATAGCAGGGCAGTTTAACACAAAAAGTGATCTGTGTACTTACCATGAGCGCACTAATTAGCAGGCCACCCAGCTATTACGTCACCCAAACAGGTGAGTGGTCACGTGACAATATCATTGTCACGCTAACTAGTGCGCTCATGGTACAAATTTGTAAGACAGATCACTTTTCGTGTTAAACAGCTCTGCGAAAGGAGTCCATGGTAGGCCCCTAATCGACAAAATCGAAGAAGCGTTCAGTAATTTGCGGTACTGCATACCTCAACCTGATAATTAAGTCGTAAATATATGCATCATGTTCATGAGATACACCTGCTTGTGTTCAATATCTCAATGTCGAACTGTTAATGATTGGCAACAGATATGACGTCATACGGTCAAATAGCAACCGTATTGTTGTATTAAAGCCACCCACACACGGGCTACTTGCAATGATCATAGGTGTTTATTTGCGTAAGGCTTGACGTGGCGGCAAATAGGTTGCGTGCGACTTATACTGATAGATGGTGCTTCATATTATTGCTTGGTGGGCAACATTTATTAACCTTGGTTTATCGATACTATAGTCGCAAATGGTACGGTCAAGCAAGATGTCTGAAAAACTCCTACGGGCTACTCGCAATGATCATAGGTGTTCGTTGCCTAAGGCTTGATGTCAGTGCTAATAGGTAGAAAGATGGTGCTTCATATTATTGCATGGTGGGCAACACTTAATCACCTTGATTTATCGATACTATAGTCACCATTGATATGGTCAAGCAAAATGTCTGAAAAACTGGTGTTAAGCCATTCATCGTAAAGTATTAAATAATCTACCACATTAGGAAATTATACTTATGTGTTTCAAAATATGGATATGCCAGGGTATACATATAACACTAAAATTTAAAAAATGTAATATGTTGCTCATAACACGCAAATTTTTATTTGATTCAACTTAAAATATAATACTTACTGTAGCCCCCGCATTTTACTATCGGCAATTTGGGCTGTCGTGAATGGCCCGTGTGTAGGTGCCTTTAATTCCAATTCAAACCTGACAACTTAAGTATACATTAAAACTATTGTTAATACAAAGTTAAATGACTCACCAGCTTACCAGTCAATGTATTGAAAAATATCGCCTAATCCCGTCGTCTGTTGACTGTAATCCCCAACACAATGAAACGATTCAGTCACAAAATTAATAGCTACAGGAAATTGTTTGTGATTGTGTACACAACAGTTCGTTAAGTTTGAATAAATTAGGGAGGTAGGGCATAACGGGAATGCTTACTTAAATAAGAGACCATGGCAAACTACTGAGGAAATAACTGCAGAAGAACGCTGTCAACCTGTTTACCTAATTTGGTTCGAGTTGGGTGGTATTGGGCCTTGGGTGCTATTGGGTTCAACGAGTCATAATGGCAGACGACGGCACAAATAATGCTTAGTTTGGGATTATAGAGGGTGTAAGGGACATCGTACCGAAAACCGATACCAGGGATCCAGAACATGATTCTGAACACTCTAGTGTTGAAACTTTTCATCGGCTTTTTCAAGAATTTCCAAAAAAAAAATTCTACTTTTTTAAAATAATATTATCATTATTTGTATTGGTATATGAATCTTTTATCCTCCGTTTCCTGCGTCATAAGAAATATAGTATACTGATGGCTCAACAGACGTTACTACCTAATAATAAAGCATAATTTTAATTTAATAAAATATTTAAAAAAAAAATTGAACCGACTTCAATAACACTAAAAAGTATAAAATAATTTATCCGATCGTAATGAAATTTGCATGGAATCATCATAGTAGTTTACTCTCTCGAATAAAAAAAGAATCATCGAAATCGGTTTATATTTGTCAGAGAAATGTAAAGGAGAACATCAGTTTTATGGTTTTTACCAGATAAATTCCTCCATATCATTCATGGTCCTCCAGGAAGTTCTTATCCGGTTGTGATAAAATTCGTACAGGTTCATTACAGTGGTTTCTTCTTTCGAATAAAAAAATAATCATTGAAATTGGTAAATATTTGCCAGAGTTATGACCATTTTTGTCCTTAAAAAGCACCATAAAGTCATCTATATAGGCTTTCTTGCAACTTTCCTGCGCAGTCAACATTCTTGTTTTTTCAGGAACTACTTATTACTAAGCAATAATTTTTTTTATGGGACCCAATTAACGGATTAAAGAATGGATGGAACAAAGATTTTTTCAAATCGGTTCATAATTGCCTGAGTTATGCGCGAACATACATAGAAAAAAAAATATATATATACAGACGAATTGAGAACCTCCTCCTTTTTTGAAGTCGGTTAAAAACAATAAATTACTTATTTGTGTTTTTTTTTTAATTATTTATTTATTTATTCTTTATGCACTAAAACAGTACATAGGCAATTAATTAAAACTAACTAAAGAAAACTTAAAAAAAATAATTTATTAAATCTTGTATCACGTTTGATTCATCCGATGTTTATCATTAGTATGTATACGCTAACACGATTATTTATATGTCTGATATAATCTACGAATTTGCTTGACAGGTTCCGATAAGTATCTTGTAAAATATCAGTTGCCCGTGACTTTGTGAGTAGCTTTTAAATGTCCTGCGCGTTTCATCTCAACCTGTATTTTTTTTATACTACCAAGGTAACAATCGTGCGGCCCGCCTTGGTACGATTGTTACCTTGAACACCAGAAGAATCACTAGCGCGTTGCCAACCCTTAAGACATCTATATCTATACTTATAATAAAACTGTAACAGGTCCAATTGAAGATATTTTGAAAATTATTTTTGGAGGGCATTCTATAACCGATACTGAGGCCGAAAATGGTTTTTTTTTAATTTTTGTCTGTCTGTCTGTCTGTCTGTCTGTATCACGGCTGAGCATCACGCCAAAACTACTGAATGGATTCAAATGAAACTTGGCATGATTTGAGATCTTACTACGAGGTAGGACATAGGATACTTTTTATCCCGTAATCTACCACGGTTCTTTCGGGAGAGGGGATTAAAGTCAAAATGGGTACTTGGTTATACGCTTGGTCAGATTTTATCAATTTTTTTTTATAATATAATAAATATTAGTAAGGGAACACTCATAGACAGTTGTTATCAAGGTTTTGTAATCGATCGGGTTAAGCAACGTTAGGTAAGGTCATTAAATAGATGGGTGACCGGTTAACGCCATTTGAACTATACGGGTCCGTGCTTCGGAGAGCAAGTAAAAAGTAGGTCCCAGTTTTTAACCGACTATAAAAAAGGAGGTTATGTGTTCGATGCGAATGTCTGTTATTAAAAGTTTAGTTAACGTAAAAATAGCGCAGGCGGAGCTGCGTGGGTCAGCTAGTTAGATAATAAGTTTGGTAATTTCACCAGCAACAGTGCCCTTCACGCCGTAACACAGCAATGCTTACACGTTGCTGCTTGGCGGCAGAATATGTGACACTGCGGTGGTTTCTACTTGGACGGTTTTTTGCACAAGGAACATACCTACCACCTTAGTAAACCTAGTAGTAATATCTGTCCTTACTTTTGAAAAATACGTACGTACATTTTTTGTTCCCCGGGGTAAAAAATTCAGAAGGTTGCAGACACCTGTGTGGAGTTTACCCACCTAAGTACCTTGGACGTGGGATTTTTACCGCCATGCGTTGTTGCCTTCGAGGTCGCCGCTGGGAAACGCATTGTTTTGTTGCCCTCCGGGAACCTGTCACGATCCTCACGAGGACGGGGTCACAACCCCGCTAGTAGTCACCAGCCTGAGTACCTACGATAACATAGTTGATATTTCATTAATATAAAAATGGAATTAAAAGAGATATTTTACGTTTATTACACTATTAATGTCGCTAATTTAATTATTTATAGCCATTAGGATGTTTAAAAATCTTTGTTAATTAATGGAATATAATTGAGAATACGTGCTATTTTTTACCATCTATATACAATGCTATTATAAGTAATACCTACTAAGCAATTGACGATTACAAGCATCGATATAATATATAAACTAGATAGATAGACGTGAAACATTCACGAACAAAATGAAATCTAAAATGTGGTCGTGGAGGTTGCAAACTTATCTGTGCTGGTGGCGGAAACGTGAACTAACGATTTTATAATGATAATGACTTGTAGTTTGACAGTTTCTTATAGACAGTAGCGACACTCCTATCGGCAAAAATAAATTTGTCAGGACGTGGCTTGTAAAGAAATAGCGACACAAGGGCGCTATTTATCGCTACCACGTTTTGAACCGAGACACCAAATCTAGTTTATATATTATATCAATGATTACAAGTGTCACAGCACTAATGTTATATAGGATACCTAGTATAAAAGTTAGTTTGTGTATTTGCATAATTTACGTAATATGTAGTATTTTCGATCGCTTTGATGCGACTATTGAAATAAATCGAAACTAACTGACACTGTCAATGCTTCCGCGGATGATCTGCTACTGATTCAAATTGTGCTAATTAGCTCACCTTTTTTCCGCCACTTTCGGGTCGCCTATAACCCATCTACGTTTTACTTTTTAATATCATTGGTCTTTATATGGTCTTTATCAAGCTCTTTATAATAAACAAAGCTACAAATTATCTCTGGATTTCAAGTTCACAGATACAAAATATCATTTTTAATTACATCTGTACAGTATGGTATATGAGTTTTTACATGCGTTTATTTAAATACCGTTACATGTACAGCTTTATAATTGTCTAGACTTTAGCCAGCTAGGGCAAAGACCTAGGTTTTTTGTAACATTTTTTACTTTAAATCAACAATGAGCATTGTCAAACAAATGTTTATTCTGTGATGCAATTTTTTTTCTACTGTTGTTCGTTTTTAGCGATGACGTTGTTCGCCTGGGGTAAACGGTGGGGTTGCCATAATCCCCACGTTTGGCAGGCGTCTTAGGGATCGCAGTATAGGTGGTAGGTAATCGAAAAGAAAGGCGCTGCTGCCCGTCTTCTTATTTTCGGGAGGGTTCCAGTCCTTAGCTTTCCTTATTATGAATGACAAAGTAAATCGCTTAGTTCGGATTGAAGGCACGTTTGCACGTCATAAGGGTGCGTCTGGTCGTCCGATGAAGGCCTACGCCTATGGCAATTTCTATGACTTTCAAGAGAAATAAGCCCAAGTTCACGCAAACGTTGCTCGTAAGGTTTGTTTCGTAGTACTCCCATCATCTTAATGTTAGTTGACTCTACTTGCCAAAGATTGAAAGTTGAGGCTGCATCAGTCAGGTCAGGTCAGCTATATTATTAAAAAAAAAACCTGTGTCCAATTCCTATCTAGAGTATCTATTAAATGCTTGCGTTTCGCTTACCAGACGCCCACTAATTAACGTAATTCAGGCCATTAGAGCTGCTGTTAGATGATCTGACATCACCCACTACGTCACCCACCAAGGAAACGTCGGATAGCCTTGACACTATTACAATGCTGAAGTGCGAATACCGTCATATATTTTTTGTACAAACTAGTGATAAGACATACGGGACGTTTACCTTATCGTAAGAGTGACAAGCCTGCTTTTATACAGGAGATATACAGCTGCACTGCTCCGTCATCCATCACCTTAGACATTAGGTTATTGTCTTTTTAGGGTTCCATACCTGAAAGGTAAAAAAGGAACCCTTATGGTCTGACTTCGTCTGTCTGTCACACCTATACAGAGTGTCCCAGAAATGGGTTATCAAGCCGGTAACGACGCAATGTGTAACACACAAGCAATCAATTTGTAAAAGAATTTAATGAAAATAATCAACAGTTTCAGTACAGTGAGCTTGAAATTATGTTCGTTATTTAAACTAAAATGACTGAATTTCTTACTAAACAGGGCAGGCACGCATTCAATACAAAACAGTAGCTCCATAGACGTAAGCAAAATGACACAGGTCTGCTTAGGAACAGTTATATACGACGATATATATATATTTTTTTATTTAATATAAAATATAAATTTTTGTCGCATTTGACATTTTGCCCGGAGCCTTTAGTATCAATACTATACATACCCTTCAGCTTGATATATGCTTTCCGGGACACCCTGTATATTTCAGGAACCACTGATGCTATCGATTTGAAACTTGGAATAGTTATAGATCTTACTTACCCAACCTCATCGCAAATGAAAAGAAATATAATTTTTACTTTTTTTATAATGGGGGTCGAAATGGGTCATTAATATTTCAAAGTGATACTACTATATCGAGTGGGGTATCATATGAAAGGGCTTCATTTGCACATCTCAAAACAGATTTATATTTTGGCTTATGTGACATAGTTTTTGGCTGATGATTAAAAATGTCAAAACTATTTAAAAAAAAATAAAAACAGACTTCAAAGTAAATTATCTAAAAAGCATAAAATAACGAAAATATATTGAAGTCGGTGCTAGCTAATCACGTTAGCTAATACTATCACCAGCTGACACCTTATATTTTTTGTTTATT
Organism: Furcula furcula; assembly: GCA_911728495.1. Taxonomy (NCBI): domain Eukaryota; kingdom Metazoa; phylum Arthropoda; class Insecta; order Lepidoptera; family Notodontidae; genus Furcula; species Furcula furcula. Next base: position 14,281,564 of record OU452264.1, read on the forward strand.
TAACACTTTTTAGAAACTTATTTTACCATGATAGGTACCACTAGGTAGGTGGCACTATCACGCAACTCGAACGGCTACGTTACAGTAACTTACTGAAAACATAAAAAGTTTATATCTCTTAAACTACTGGACCGATTTTGATGAAACTCTACCCTAAGTTGAAAACTACTCTAACTATTACAAAAAGAATTTTCGAAATCGGACTTGTAGTTTCTGAGAAATCCGTGGACAAACCTACATACATACATACACACATAAAATTTGGTAAATTTGTTTAGAAGCCCACATAGACTAACATATATTAATATTACGCATTTTTATCAATATTACATACATACGCGTCGAATAGAGAACCTTCTTTTTGAAGCCGGTTAAAAAGAATACCGTTCCCCCCTTATCTCCGAAGTTTGTGGAGGGAAAAATCTGAAATAATTATGTGTAATACATGTTTATCTATATTTTACAGGAAAAATAAAATGATTGTTCTAAACACACAGTACAGTTTTTTAGTAATCCTAAAAAAGCCTCGACAAACAAAAATAGTTTTGCGGTTTGGTTTTTTCACTATCTGAGGTGTTACATGAATAGTAAAATAACATTAATAGGTACAAACAGCCCTTGTTTATGTCCCACTGTTGGGCACGGGCCTCCCCTCAAAATGAAGATGCTTAGGCCATAGTCCACCACGCTGGTCAAGTACGGGTTGGCGGACTTCACCCGTCATTTGAAACCTAGTTAGGCTTTCTCAGACATGCAGGTTTCTTCACGATGTTTCCCTTCACCGCAAGCTAGTAACAATCGCACAAAGACGATCCACACATGATTAAAGAAATCAGAGGTGCAAGCCGGTGTTCGAACCTGCGCACCTTGTTTCCAACGCAAGCACTCGCCCACTGAGCTGTCACTGCTTGCTTATTGTCGCTCATAGCTAGTTGTAACCTCTGTTCGGTAAACGATCAGTTGGGTAAGCAACGTTAGACAAGGTCAGTCCTTAGATGGGTGACCGTTTAGTGGTATTTGAACTGAGAGTCTCCGTGCTTATTGTCATCTAGACCGCAGTCGTTAAGCTATGTCAGAGGCCTAAGGGCAGCTTGAAAACTCTAACACCAGGTTGGCTACTAACCTTACGACAAAAAAAAACTATGCGAAAGCAGCGTAGACGCAGCGCACTCTCTTCCTTACTCTGACACTCCAATAGGAAAGAAGCTAGTGTTTGATGGATTCCAACATTATTATCAACCAGCTGACCCACGCAGCTCCGCCTGCGCTATTTTTACGTTAACTAAACTTTTAATAACAGACATTCGCATCGAATACATAACCTCCTTTTTTATAGTCGGTTAAAAATTGGGACCTACTTTTTACTTGCTCTCCGAAGCACGGACCCGTTTAGTTCAAATGGCGTTAAACGGTCACCCATCTATTTAATGACCTTACCTAACGTTGCTTAACCCGATCGATTACAAAACCTTGATAACAACTCTCTATGAGTGTTCCCTTACTAATATTTATTATATTATAAAGAAAAAATGATAAAATCTGACCAAGCGTATAACCAAGTACCCATTTTGACTTTAATCCCCTCTCCCGAAAGAACCGTGCTAGATTACGGGATAAAAAGTATCCTATGTCCTACCTCGTAGTAAGATCTCAAATCATGCCAAGTTTCATTTGAATCCATTCAGTAGTTTCGGCGTGATGCTCAGCCGTGATACAGACAGACAGACAGACAGACAGACAGACAAAAATTTAAAAAATTACATTTTCGGCCTCAGTATCGGTTATAGAATGCCCTCCAAAAATAATTTTCAAAATATCTTCAATGTACAGAATTGGACCTGTTACAGTTTTATTATAAGTATAGATTATCATTATTATATTACATACCTACACCGGAAAAATATAACTCTTCTCTTTTGGGGTTGTCGAGTTATAAATTAACCAACGAAGATCAGTTAATAATGTCGGCTGTCAAACGGCATTCATAGTGCATTTAAGTAAGGAAGTGACCTCAGTAGTATATAAATATAATAGTATTTTTAATAAGTAATAATGGCTAACATTAATACATATATTATTATAATAATTGTGTAATAAATTAAATTGTCTGACCAACTACTTAACATAGATAATATCACGTCTATTTCCGTCGTTAAAGTTAATATTTTGAGCTCATGTACTTACATGTAAATTTTCGTACCTACGCTGTGTATACCATCCGAAGGGTGTTAAAAATGTAGTTTTTCGTACGCTTTTATTGTGTGTACCATCCGAAGGGTTTTAAAATTTAAGTCTCACTGTAATTTTATATTTATTGCCAAAGCGCGAACGATTAATTGAATTATTTAGACAGTAGACCTAGATTCTAAATCGTTTTTCGATAAACGAAATATCATTAATTGCTAATGCAGTGTCGTGATAGGTCAAGCGACGTCTAAATCAGTAACAGACATACCGTATTAATTAGAATTTTTAATAATAAACGTTGTCCTCCTGGCCGATACGACCACGGCGGCCGATCTGAGCGGGAGATATTATAGAACACACACAAGTGCACTCTCTCTTCCTTAACTCTTACAAACAAACCGATGGTACGGAAGACCGACACGACACGACGAGAAGTCAGGCAATGGACCTTTCTTTACATGCTCATCCTTCACATGGATCATCCATTTCACTTTCCTTCCAGACTCTAACGTTATGAACCTGGATCCTCTGACCAAACGAGGAACCCAACTATTGACATTGGGTGGGATGGGATGTTGTATATATAATATTGTACGAAACTTTACTTGCGCGATTCAGGAATGTTTTGTGGTGGTTGCCTCTCGTGAATCTTTTTTCCCCATTGGTTCTTCGAGCGATGTAGCTTGACCATTGCCATTTCAACTTAAGGTCGATTTACATCAGACTAGCAAATGGTCATTCTATCCCCACTATATCAAATTCTTTAGTGTAAATAGGCGTAGAGCATTCTTTCGTTGTTCTTAGTGCGTTCGCAAAGATTCTATGGAATATTCTAAAAATGCTCTCTCGCGCGATGTAAACGGCGCTAGGGCGCGCGAACAGTCTTACGTGTTCAGATGTACTCGCGCCCCTGAGCGGTCTCTTCAAAGCGTTCTTGTGTTGGCTTATTCCACAAATCCCCCTTAATTCTAGCTCTAGCTCTTTGTTCGTTATATTAAACGCTGAATACGAGTTTTCGTTTACACATAAAGATCAAGAAAAAATGCTCTTGTTCTAGCTCTAGCTCTTCGTTCGTTTGGTCTAAACCCACCAGGACAGATTCTGAGAGCGATCTGTGGCTGGTTCACTTGGCCTATAGGTAAATAAGCATGTAGCACAATTATAAATTCCTTTAAATATAGCAAACACTTCAAATAATTAAAGCGAAACATCAACGAATCGAGTATCATTGAATTATTCAACGCCTGTCATATCGATTAGCACATCAAGTTACTACTTACCGATATATCGGTAAACAAACACCCACACACGATAAACAATGTCTTGGATATTGGATAAGAACTTGATGTGTTTCCGCATCGATATACTAAAAACGTTAATACATGAACTCCTGCTCACACAGTCGTCAGTTAGTTTTAATTATCATTAGTACGGTTCTTGAAATTAGATTAATTCGATACTCTAAGCAAATTATTACCTTATACTCTGTTAGTGAGTAGAGATACCTATCGATTATCTTGTAGGTAATAATACATAAGCATAAACCTTTGGGTTGTCCAGGTAAGAATAACACCCATCCCTCCTCTGGGGTGTCGTAAGAGGAAACTAAGGGAAAACAAGAAGACGGACATTAGCGTCTTTCTATCGGATTGCCTATCACCTATACTGCGATCCCCAAGACGCCTGCCAAGCGTGGGGATTATGGCAACCCCTCCCTTCTAAATAAAGGAGAGGCCTTTGTTCAGCAGTGGACGTCCTTCGGTTGCTGATGGAGGATAAACAGCTCCGAGAGACGAAATATGCAAGTTCAAGCTTTTGAGAGCGGCAAGAAGAATTATTCTTCTTTGATAGCATTCTTGGCTTTACTATGAAAATACTAAGGGGGTAGGTCTCTTGTAAAGGACTGTCAACGTTGGTACCACCGCAGTGTTAGATATTATGCCGCCAAGCAACAGTGTATAAACATTGCTGGGTTCCAGTATGAAGGGCACTGTAACTGGTGAAATTACCAGACAGTATAATAACTAATGTCTCGGGTGACGAGTGACTGTGCTATACAGCTGCCTACGGCCGTCATAAGACTGTGTACCACAAGGTTCTTTACTTAATCCGACAATATGAAGTCATTCGATACCAAATGACGAATCGACAATAATTTATTGTTTTTCATTGAACCACTGAATTACTTGAATGTACACTAATGTCATCATCATTAGCAGCCGATAGACGTCCGCAGCTGAACAAATGCTTCCCCCTTAATAGGGAGGGGTTGCCATAATCCCCACGCTTGGCAGGCGGCTTGGGGATCGCAGTATAGGTGGAAGATAAATCCAAAAGAAAGACGCTGCTTCCCGTCTTCCTGTTCTCGCTTAGTCGCCTCTTGCGACACCCAATGAGGAGATGGGGGGATGCAATTCTAGTCCGGCACCCCACGGGTCTATTATAATATACAGCAGTTATTATCCCGCGTCAAGGAGATAGGACAAACAAACTTTGTGCTATTTGGTCACTTTGCCAGATACATAAGATGTTCTGCCTTCTCAGGTGTTAGATAAACTACAAACTTTTCTGCGTCCAAAGAAGATACGGAAAGTCGACCAGTTTTTACTAAAGTAACTAAGCTGAATCGTTCCTTCTCTTTCTTCCACCAGCGTCTGCAAATATCCAGACTTCGCAGAAAATGGGTACTGGCAGTGCGAGCAGGACGAATGTATTATCTCCAACGACGTGTTGTACGGGGTGAACAAAGAAGCTAGGATCGGATGGAGGGCCGCCAACTATACGGAGTTCACAGACAAGAAGCTGAAGGAAGGTCTCATTTACAAGTTGGGTGAGTGTGAACTTATCCTAATGTCTATGTTTCGCTAAAGGTTTTAAAATTTTGTGGTATACCACCGCAGTGTTAAATCCAGTCTATAACATAGATTTATAATAATTATAAATCTATAGTCTATATTCTTTGAGCTATAATGCCGTAGAGGCAAAAGCGTAATTAACGATAACTAAATTAACGCAATATAAACATTTTCTTTGATATCGAACTACGCGGTGCGGTTAGCAAGCAAAGGGCGTCAGTTAACATATAACTAAACGCAATTTAAATTTACGAACATCAATATCAAAGAAGAGCTTTGATATTGATGTTCGTTACTCGGTAAGCAATAACAAAACGCAGTTGCATTCCACCTTCCGCCCCATAGATAAGAATAGTATATATTCCGCCCTTAGATCAAGATTCCGCCCTATTACAATAACAATATGAGTATCAATCACTATACGTTGTTTTTCTTTACAAGATCGAAATCGGAACAATAAATATCGAACCGTATATAATATTGAACCGTACCAATTGGTTCATAACCCTAAAATTCTTTGGCTGGCCACCGGGCAAACATCACTCCTCCGGGGTCCATACATTCATTGTTCAGATTTTCGTCTCGTAAAAAAGAACATTGTATAGATTTCAAAAAACATAATAGGTACTCCATATTGCATATGGCGGTTAAAAATAGACGTTTATAAGTTGATGATAAAAAGTTTTATTAACCTAACACTAATACGATACATATAAACAGCAATGACCATAAAATTTATAATCAGCAATAAATCTCACTCGTAAGACAATTTAAATACAAGTGAATCTTTTAGATTTATACGGTCATTGTGCGGTTTATTGCTAAGTATAAATTGTTCATTTAGTGATACACCATATGGTTATGGACTACGGAGATTGAATTAGTGGCATAGCAACACGGTCTGCGGTCTCTGTGTGACTTCAAAAGATTTTAAATCTGGATATGCCATTAGCCGCGTCTACACCGGCCGCACGGGCTTGCTGCGCGGCAACCTCGCGAGCCTAACGTGTGGTAGGCATGGACGTGCCTCGGGGTTGTCCGGGCGCACGTTACCTCGGCTAAGCGTGGCTCGGGGTGGAGCCATCGGCTGTCGATAAACGGGACGCACTTAAAGGCGCCTCGGTGGTTTTTGGACTCGCAAGCCAGCCTTTATGGAAAACGGCAGATGTTAACACTGTCCATTTCACGGCACTGAGGCTTCCTCGCGAGCTAAAACAGTGATGATGCCGTGCAAGCACGTGGGGCCGGTAGAGACGCAGCTATTAGCGCACAAAAAGTGGTGCGCCAGAATAATTGGCATGTCATTCGATTATCGATACTAATTAAACGATCATGCATGCTCGTCAGCACGCAACATAAGGCGCCGAACGCACGAACTTTTTATCGATAATCTTTTGTCCCATTTCGTTTATCCTCACCGAAGATTTTATTGAGAACAACAATTTGTTTATTTCGGAGTTTCGGAGAACAGATTTGCCGAATAACTAAGGTCACCGACATAGCTCTCACATTCTGCAAGTTGAAGCAGGTCACATCGCGGAAGAAAAGTTCTCGTGTGACGACCACCGAACAACGCATACTTAGCTTCTATTTATGTTGATGTCTCCAAATGAGCTGGAGGGAGGACTTGCGCATTGTTCCGATTATCCCCTAATACTCAGTATTTTGTGTATACTTAGTAGTTTTTACGTAGATAATTAAAAACTAGAAAAGCGATAAACAGATATGTTCATTTAGACATACTTGGCACATCAACGGGTCCGTTAAATATTTAAATTTCAAACAATAGTGAACAAGAAGGCCTTCACAGCTCCAAGCAGAGCATCTTGAATTGAGGCGAGAAAGCTCAAGACTCTCGAGAATTTTAAACCTAATACAATCTCTAGTCTTTATTCGTGTAAGCTCGTATCGAGGCACAATAGCTCCGACCCATTGTCTGATGTGAAAGTGCTTTCAAGATGGCCGACTTGTTTTGTTTGCTTAATACGTACCCACTATTTTATAGTGTTCAAAGCTAGTTGGAAGTTAAGATCCTGAATATTTTTTTTAATATGGTCTTGACCTTACTAGCGGCCAATTTACAAAGCCTAGAGCACAGGCGCAGAGTAGCCAGCCTCTCGGTATTGTACAGGATGCATTTTGGAAAGTGTGCGCAGGAATTGCATGACTTGATTCCACCATCCCCCCTCCATCATCGGACGACGAGAAGCACGGCACGTACACACCCTTATGTGGTGAGCGTGCCTTCAGTCCGGACTAAGCGGTTTGCTTCTTCATTTATAATAAGGACAGCAAAGACGCCCGATTATAATGTGGGTCTTCAAGACTAGACTGAATAGGACTTTTAATAAGCTAGTGTACTTTACCATCCTCGATGGCGTCACCGCTTTCCATCAGGTGTGACTGCAGTCAAGCACTAGCTTATAAGAAGGAAAAAAATGAGTTATTTTCAAAACAAGCTCATAATAATTGAGGCGCTCATAGCTAGTTGTTATCACTAATCGGTAAACAATCGGTTGGTTAAGCGACGTCAGGCAAGGTCAGTCCTTAGATGGGTGACCGTTTAGTAGCATTTGAACTGAGCGTCTCCGAGCTTCGAAGGACACGTAACAAGTCCCGGTTGTTGTCATCTAGACAGCAGTCGTTAAGCCAACTCAGAGGGCTAAGGGTCGCTTGAACAGATCTGACACCAGGTTGCTCACTAAACATACAACAAAAAAAATATAATTTCATCCTGGGCGATACGACTACCGCGGCCAATCAGTCACGCTATCAGCTATCTATGCGAAATATATTATAGTGAACAAACAAGTACTTGCGTAAACACAAGTGCAGTCTATCTTCCGCCCAATTATGACTTACGCGAGTGTAGTTTTCGCGCACGCCGCCCGCACCCGTATCGATAGCCTCCAGGTTATCCAAAATCGTTTCCTCCGACGTGCCGTCGGTGCCCCGTGGTACATGCGGAATGTAGATCTGCATTCCGATTTCAAGTTAGATCCCCTTCGTAAGTTCCTCAAAGAAGCGTCGAAACCACGTCGAAACGCTACTTTGAATCCGCGTCCCGTCACGCGAACAGTTTAATCCGCGCCGCCGTCGATTACGCCCCTAGTCCTTCTGACTCACGCCGCAGACCACGGCACGTACTGCTCGACCCTCCTGACCCCATGACGGTCCTATTGGACCGGGATGCGCCGAACCCTCCCCGACAACCGTATGCTATACTAGCTATCAGACACCGGTCTCGCCGGCGAGGCCGAAGGGTCGTACGCATGCGACCTCAACGACGTGCATCACCCTACTGAGTTTCTTGCCGGTTCTTCTCAGTGGGGGCGCGTTGTGAACCGGTGGTAAACTCAGCCCTCTCTTAAGCGACAGCCCAAGCCGAGGCCGTGCCTCCCTGAGTTGCCCTTGAGCTCGGCGCTTCTTCTGCCGTTAAGGCTAGAGCGCTTTAAGCGCTCGCCTCCTATTGTCTGGTGAAGCTGTAATGGCCATCTGCGGCCAACAGCGTCTATCATTCCCAAAAAAATAAAAAAATAAAAAAAACCAGTCTATCTTCCATTATTCTCGCAATGGGACGGAAGATCGACGTGACCGGGCCTAGAGGTGGTCTTGGATCATCTTACTAGTCAATTAGGTGATAGGCCTGCATTGTCCTAGCCAATATGGAACAACTACACAAAGTTGTTCCACCCGCTATCCTCGATTTGCAAAGCAAGCGGCTTTCCGCTGCGCCACGAAAGCTACAAAATAAAGGATGGTTGGTTACACAAACCCGTAACCATCGATATAATATATAAACTAGATAAACATTCACGAACAAAATGACATCTAAAATGTGGTTGCAAACTTATCTGTGTTGGTGACGGAAACGTGAACTAACGATTTTATAATGTTAATGACTTGTAGCACAAAATATAGGTGCTTGTAGTTTCACAGTTTCATATAGACAGTAGCGACACTCTTATCGGCAAAAATAAATTTGTCAGGATGTGACTTGTAAAGAAATAGCGACACAAGGGCGCTATTTCTCGCTACCACTTATTGAACCGTGACACCGAATGTAGTTTATATATTATATCGATGCCCGTAACCTAATAATAGCCATTATCAGCAGCGCAATGACGTCCACTGCTGAACAAAGGCCTCTCCCTTAGAAGGGAGGAATGTCCATAATACCCACACTTGGCATGCGTCTTGGGGATCGCAGTATAGGTGGTAGATAATCCAATAGAAAGACGTTGCTGCCCGTTTTCTTGGTTTCCCTTAGTCGACTACTATTGCGGTCACAAACGGTGTACCACCTTTATGGTGGCAATAGCTAGCACGAGCCGGCCCAAAATACGTGCGGGCTGGGTAAGCTCATGTAAAGTTGTTCAAACGAGTTTGATTGAAAACTGGTATACCGTTCGTGTCCCCGATAGTACACCCAACGGGAAGAGATGGAAGAGTGGTATCCGTACCCGGACACCCCAAGGGTCAACTGAATAATAATCCCCAGTAATTATAAATTTCTCTATAATCCCCCAGGTACGTTGCCAATGAGCCGGGAGACAGCACAGATGGGTCCGCTGAACTACTACAAAGACATCTCATACCCAACCCACTTCGACGCCAGGACTCGCTGGCCGGAATACATATCCCCCATCATGGATCAGGGCTGGTGCGGTTCCGATTGGGCTGTTTCTATTGCTAGTATTACATCTGACAGGTAAGTTCCCTTCAAATAGGGAAGAGTAAATTTTCATAAAAAAGCCGATGAAAAATATTTTATTATAATATTAGTTATTACTTACATATATTTTATAATATTTTATTTTATTATTTTGACGGGCCCGTTGGTCTAGTGGTTAGACACCCTGTCCGCTAACCGATGGGTCGTGGGTTCGATTCCCACCAAGTGTCTGGGTGTTATTTATCTATTTAAGTATGTATTTACAAAACTGGTTTCCATAGTACAGGCTCTGCCTAGTTTGGGATCAGATGACCGTGTGTGGATTGTCCCAAGATATTATTATTATTAAATATCAACACTAGAATGTTCAGAATTATGTACTGTATCCCTGGTATTGGTTTTCGGTACGATGTCCCTTACACCCTTTATAACTACTTACTAAATATATTGACGTATCTCTACCTGATGTCACGTGAGCTTATAATAATACTGGTAATAGATACCTATGGTGGTGGCTCATGATTGCAAGTCTGATGGGAATAATGCGGTAACAGCTCAGTGGGCGAGCGCTTGCCTTGCAAACAAGGTGCGCAGGTTCGAACCCCGGCTCGCACCTCTGATTTTTTCAATGAATCATGTGTGATTGTTACTAGCTTTCGGTGAAGGAAAACATCGTGATGAAACCTGCATGTCTGAGAAAGCCTAACTAGCTCTCGAATGACGTGTGAAGTCCGCCAACCCGCACTTGGCCAGCGTGGTGGACTATGGCCTAAGCCCCCTCATCTTGAGGGGAGGCCCGTGCCCAGCAGTTTTACATAAACAAGGGCTGGTATTATTATTTAATATTATTATTTTTTTAATACCACCATGGCACCAAGTCACACTTATGTTAGTTGTCCTAATAGTGCTTCCATCCAAGGCCTAAACTCTTATAGCGAAACTTGAGAGGAATAGCAAAAAGCATTTGAAACAAGTTTGCATGTGTTACGAAACGAACATATAAAACATCAGTCTCGTCCCGTATCAAGTAACTTCAATACCCACGCAGGGGCGTAGCTACCGCCGTATCAATGGTACGGGGCCCCCGGAATTCAGGAGCCCCTAATATGTGTAAGCAACAATTCGTAAAATCCATGAGCTCACATAATCTGTTAGGCCGTACCATCATTTGGCCCCCCCCAACAAATTTTGATACTGGGCTCATCTAAGGCAAGCTAAGCCACTGTACCCACGGTTGATTTATACGCGGATAAAAATAAACAATACCGCATTCCAAGAATGTCGATACAACTTGTAAAGTGAGCACGGTTCCCATCACCTCTTATTTTACGCTACACGAAACTTGAGACGAAGTGGTCTAAAAATAAAAAGCCGGGTCCTCTTATTGGAGTGTTGCTTGCTTGTTTTGATGTAGACGTCGAATTTTGCACCAACCAAACTTTAATTTATAATGTTTTCCAAACCGTATCCGGCCACGGCTGGTTATTTTCTTAACACGGTTCGCACACGCATGAGAATTTCATCATCATCATCACCAGCCGGAAGACGTCCACTGCTAAACATAGGCCACCACCTTGGGACGCCACGTACAATGTACGAGAATCGACTATTTGCATCCACCGGTTACCTGCGACGCGCACAATGCCGTCTGTCCACCTAGTGGGAAGCTGCGTCTTTCGGGTTGGTGGTCGCCACTACAGAACCTTTCTTCCCCATCGATTCTTCGAGCGATATGGCCTGTCCATTTTTTGCGCAGGCATAGGCACTCTCTCTTCCTTTACTCTCACAATCTGATTGGACGATAGACCGGCACCTCTCAGTGCCTTGCCTTCGAGTCCGCCGCCAGGTGGCGCATTGTTGCCCTCGAAACTCTGGGTACCTCACAGCGGGAACATTTGTTCCTGTAGTACATCTACCTCTTCTAGTACTTAATCTACAATTTTTAAAATATTAACAGACTCGCGATCCAATCGAATGGCGCCGAGAAGATCCAACTGAGCGCGCAGACCCTACTGTCCTGCAACAGCAAGTCCAAGCACCAGCAGAACTGCCGCGGAGGTCAGATCGACATCGCCTGGATATTCGTCAAGAACCATGGGTGAGTGGGACTTTGCATGACTCCAGTGGGGCCATTCACAATTGTCGAAGTTTCTGTATCCGAATAAAAACCCGGGGCCCAGTCTCTCCTTAGCGTAAATTAAGGGTACTACGAAGGGTCACCCGATTTGGCCGCGAGTGGTGTCAAAAGACGCGGCTCACGACGCAGATTTTTTTTTTGTACTACCAAGGTGGCAAGCAAGCGTGCGGCCCGCCGGATGGTAAGCAGTCACCGCAGCCTATAGACGCTAGCAACACCAGAACAATCACTAGCGCGTTGCCAACCCTTAAGACATTAGATATTAAGTCTTTGTGTCCAGTAATTTCACCAGCTACAGTGCCCTTCATGCTGGAACACAGCAATGCTTACACACTGCTGCTTGGCGGCAGAATATCTGACACTGCGGCGGTACCTACCTGGACGGTTCCTTGCACAAGGAACCTACCACCTAGTATATCAAGGAGATCAAGGAACTTGGACAGTAGTCCGGTACAAAAAAGTTATTGATGAAAAACTGAAACTAATGTATGGAGAGATGTATGTTAGAGACCAGAATGAAAGAAATTTGTTTTAGCGAGTGCTCGCGAATGAGAGAATGATGTGAGACAACGAGTGGAAGGGATTGATACCTAAATCACTGGTGTGAGGTAAGGTTTTAGTGGGTAAGATCACACATAACCCGGCCTGAACCCCTGCGTAGACCTTTAAAAGGTTTGCTCCCCGCCAACAAAAAAAGGGACGATCACATGGATCAGAATTCGAGCTATGTCCTCATTCATCATCATTAGCAGCCGAAAGACATCCACTGAACAAAGGTCTCGCCCTTAGAAGGGACGGGTTGCCATAATCCCCACGCTGGGCAGGCGGCTTGGGGATCGCAGTATAGATGGTAGGTAATCCAATAGAAAGACGCTGCTGCCCGTCTTCTTGTTTTCCCTTAGTCGCCTCTTACGGACACCCAACGGGAGGAGACGGGAGGGTGCTATTCTTACCCGGACACCCCACGGGAGGAGCTATGTCCTACCTAATGTTAATGCTCACGTACAATTTCTCTCCAAACAGATTGGTAGACGAGCAGTGCTTCCCGTATAGAGCATCCAAGGGTCACTGCCCCTTCAAGAGGCGAGGGAACTTGATCGACGACGGCTGCAGGCCCGTGGTGCGCCAACGTACTTCACGTTACAAGGTCGGACCTCCCGGAAAACTGGTCAGGGAAGAAGACATCATGTACGACATCATGGAATCCGGACCTGTTCAAGGTACTATCTCATTCAGTCTTTTTCTTTTACACACACACACACACACACTGATATTAAATACACATATAGGTACCTACCTATGCTGCTCGTTGGCATTTTTTTATACAACCATTATACTACAAGCATGCGGCCCGCCTGATGGTAAGCAGTCACCGCAGCCTATGGACGCTAGCAACACCAGAAGAATTATTAGCGCGTTGCCGACCCTGAAGACATTATTAATTCTCATGTGTCCGGTAATTTTACCAGCTACAGTGCCCTTCACACAGCAATGTTTACAAAATGCTGCTTGGCGGCAGAATATCTGACACTGCGGTGGTACCTACCTGGACGGTTCCTAGTAAAAATATACCTACACACTATTTAGGTTAGGGGTTCCCAAACTTATTTTGTCTACTACCCACTTTGAGAATAAATTATTTTTCAAATTGAATTACAAATGGCCCCCTAACCCTCTACAGAACGCCCCCATTTTTTTTCTGGGCCCCTTTAGGTCTGCCCATAAGAGGGCGTTATCGCCCACTTTGGGAAAGGCTGACTTAGATGGTCTGTTACACATGAAACCTATACAAATGTAGTATTCCATCGCTCATTACCAACTTGTTTTTTATATTTCAGCGGTGATGACAGTGTACCAAGATTTCTTCCACTACCGGGACGGCGTGTACAGGCGTTCCAGATACGGGAACCACCAGCTGAAGGGTCTTCACAGTGTCAAGATCGTCGGATGGGGCGAGGAACGTGGAAGCAAATATTGGGTAAGTACCTTTATCGAACTCATCACCATCAGCCAGAAGACATTCTAAAGCAGTGGCGTAGCTTGCCTTATAAGGGCTCTGTATAGAAAAAATGTTGGGGGCCCAAATGATGTGTAAACGGGACCTCTAGCTACGCTCCTGTTCTAAGACCTAACGACAATTTACTATTGGTATACCCATTATTAGCTCACGTGGCCAGTAGTCACCCGTGGGGTGTCTGGGTAAGGCACCCATCTCCTTATTGGGTATCTTAGGAGGCGACTCTTACCTTATCTTAGGGTGCAATTTTTTCCCGGCCCCCACAGAATAAGATGTTTTTTATATCACCAAGGTGGCAAGCAATCATGCCCCGCCTGTTGGTAAGCAGTCACCGCAGCCTATATACGCTAGCAACACCAGAAGAATCACTAGCGCGTTGCCGACCCATAAGACATTAGATATTAAGTCTCTTGTGTCCAGTCATTTCACCAGCTACAGTGCCCTTCACACCGGAACACAGCAATGTTTACACACTACAGAGTATCCGACACTGCGGTGGTACCAATTTGGACGGTTCCTTGCACAACGAACATACAGCAGCCACAAGGGATCTGTCATCTTGTGTGTCTGATGTAGGCTACAAGAAGCTGCGCAGAAGCTATTTATGTATTCACAACTCACGACTGTAGCTGCGCAACGGTCCACCATTTTTTTTTGGCTCGGGGGAAACCTTCGAAAGGTCCCTGGGAGCTGTGGGGCTCGAGCGGGGTATGTGGGATTCTTACCCAATAAAACTCCCGCGGCTGTCGCATCGGCACATGAGAAGCTCTCCGCTGGGATCTGCACCAGGGGCCCCTCAGTGCCTGGCCTTTGAGCCTGCCGCCGGGGGGCGTATTGTAGCCCCCCGGGAACCAGTCACGGTGCTCACGGGGACGGGTCGCAACCCCGCCGCCGTCCTCCTCGGAGTCGCCGCCGTACTCAATGGACGTCGAACCCGAACGTCCAGCGACTCCGAAGGCGCAATGGTCCGCCAAACCCAACTTCAGATACATACTTACTATAGGCCGACCGTTTAACTCGCGTGTCGCCTGCGCGGTGGGAGGGGAGCGGGGGCGGGTAACGCTACACACGGAGTCAATAATCCAAAGATTTATCTCGAGATAGATATTGTTGGTAAAGAATAAAATAATAAGTATCTTTTTTTTAAGTATTTATTTTTAAGTTTTACAAATATTTTATAATAGCTTCATAGGTACAAAATCATAAAACAATAATTAACTCCGTTTAAGAAATATTTAACCACAGATAAAAATTTTATAGGACTATTCGTCACTAATATTCATATCGCTTGAATCATCATCACTGTCTGTGTAGCTTGAGGAGTCAGAATCTTGCAAATTAATAATAAATCGGTCCATCTCTTCATCAACGAACTGGAAGAGCGATTCATCTTGGCAGTCGTATACCTTGTGCGTTTATCTTCAAGCGTCCGTAACAAAAACACCAACCGCGCGCTGCGAGCACAGCCAGCGCACTGCCGCACTTGACGTAAGCTCTCTGCTCCGCGCACCCCTTTCACCCATCCGCTAACATCTCCCCTCGCTCCCTTCTTGCCGCGCAGGCGATGCGCGAGTTAAACGGTCGGCCTATATGCGTTTTAACTAAGAATGTGGCCGCCATGATGATCGCGACTGCGGAACTTCACTCGTATTTTACGATTTAAGTACCGCCAGCAGAGTAAACACGAAAATAAAAATTCGCCCCGGTTTTGATTATTTATTGTAATGTTTTATTTTGCTATCTATTTTTGTTAAAACTTAATTTTTAGTAATTGTATATTTGATATGCGGCCACATTCTTAGTTGAAACGCATAGTAAAGATCCGTTGTGAGTACTGTATCACCCAGTATTTTACTTTACACAGTAATCGTAAAATATTTTCTTTCTTGCAGATTGTCGCCAACAGTTGGGGTACAGCGTGGGGTGAGAACGGTTACTTCAGGATCGCTCGCGGCGAAAACGAATCGGGCATCGAGTCGTTCGTAGTAACCGCCCTGAGTGACGTCACCGAGGCCTACAGGCGGAAATAACAGAGGACCCATCTCGTCACCCCGCTGTGCGTCACCACTAAGGTCGTGAACACTGGGCGGGGGATCCTGCTGTTGAATATTACTAGGGATTTTGGTTGACGTGGGATTGTCAATTTTGGGGGGTATTGGAAGTTGTTATTGTATCAGACAAACTCTGTTATTACCCGACTATGCAAGTAGATTGCAGTTTTGTATACTATCGCTATGATGGATGATTGTTTAGGAATACCTTTTAGTCCCGTCACACACCATATATCGTAATATGCTATAATTTATATATTAATATAAATAATAGCATATTACGATATATTTTCTACACTAATTGTGACGTTACAGAAATATATTATCATAGCTGCGTGTGTGGTTGCTCGAAAATTAGTATAGAAAATGCATAGTAGTATTTATATTAATATATGTATAATGTATTATAGCTAGGTGTGTGGCTGGCTTAAGGGATTCTAGAAGACATTTTTTTATTAAAAGTTTAATTCTGTAAATTGCCCAAAGAATTCAAATTTGAAACTGAAATATTTTGGATTAATTTTACTAGTGTGATATGATAATATTAGTGTTTATATAAATGTTGTGGTCTACGTTAACCAAAATCGAAACGAAATTTCACCCACGAAGTTTATATATTAAATTAATTAGTGTACGATCTCCAACCGACTAGGTGTATAAGAGATTATAATTATGTTATTTTTATTATATATATATATATATATACATTAATCTATAATTACTTTAAGAACGGCACCAGAAAGCTTAAATCACCGTTACAATTAAGCATATCGTTAGCAGTATTTAAATGTAAAGTTAGATCGCGCCAATCCGATCCAGTTCCTTTTAAAACTGTTTTTATTTCTTAACCATAAAATCTATTTTACTAGGTCCCTTGGTCCAGGTAGGTACCACCGCAATGTCAAATATTCTGCCGCCAAGCAGCATTGTGTACCTAAACATCGCTGTGTTCCGGAGTGAAGCATACATCTCTATGATTTTCGTTATTTTTATTAAGTAGGTAAGTACATTTTTTCGCAGTTTCATCATGAATCTTTTATTTAGAAGCAACTTCTCTTTTATTTAGGAGTTCAGGCAAGCTTGTTGATCTAGTCATATCCCCCAATATTTCATGCAGAGATATTAATTCAGATCTTAAAGCCTTGGCAGCCTTGAGCTATAGTGTTATGTTTAAATTATCAATGTCGGATTGGATCGACCCAATTTAAGTTATATTCGATTTAGAAATGAGGGATTCTTTGCTAAAGAATATACATTAAAAACAATTTACCGTCGCACTTACAGACGTCAGTTATCGTTAAATCTAATTAATCTATTTTTTAATCTAATTACAGACTCTCGGAGCTGTTTATGCATATTTTCCATTTTCACTCAATATCAGAATATAAGGTATATTAATTGACTGCAAGACTCGAAATAATCTGAATTGGAGGACTGGATTAATGATAATTAACCCTAACTGACGTTTCTAAATGAGACAGTTAAACCATAAAATAACCAGTTAAATTAGTGTTTAATAAACTCTTAATTTATTTAAAGACGTATGATATATAAAATTAACAAATATATAAATTAAATCCCATTGAAATCCCTCATGCTGTATTAAATTTAAAATATAAATAAAACTATTTAAAATCTAAAAAAAACCTTTTATTTTAATATACTTATGTACTTGTGTAACAAAATATGTCTTGTGAATCCATACTGCCATGGAATGATCATTATAAATATACTTACTTGAAAATTTAGCTAGTCTTAGGTAGATTTAAACTTAACAATAAAAACGTAAACATCTCAAAATATGCGTAGACAATAAACTTAATAGATAATGCTATTTCTAAATAACGTTTATATTTTATTCTCAATAAATATGTTTAGTGTTATATACGTTATTTAGCTATAACGGTCTTAATAACGATAAATATTACAGTGATAAAGGAATGCAAAGTTAAATAAATAGCTAATAACCTTAATCTTAATGACTTATTATGTTAAATTATCACCATTAAAATTGCAATTGGATGCCCATGCTTACAGTAACGTTTACTTTATCGCTTACTAAGGACACCCCGTTAATGTGATTGCATTATTGGAAATATATATTTAATCCTTCAAGCCGTGGCCCTCAGAATTTAATTTCACGTTGCAGCTTTATTTATAAAGTAATAAGTACATACCTAATGCATGTAATTAGTATTAGGTACTTGTTTATTTTAAATTGCAAATAGACACACACAATTACTAATTTATTTTTTAATAACGTTAAAAGAGGACAACATCGTCGCTATTTAACGGTAAAATAAACATAAAAGTATGCAGTCGTTTTCATTCTCCAAACTAGTAGGTATATTATTAAGATCGAAAAGGTATTTCCACATTAAATTCAAAGTTTATAGTTCACCAAATGTATAATACAAAGTATAAATATAAGATTTTTTAAAAGGCACGAGCTATTTTGCGCCATTTTTCTTCTTCATAAGAGAAGACTTTTAAAGTCATTAAGAGTTGTTTTAATCCGCGATAAGTCTATTAACATTAGAAATGTTATTTCTATAACTTAAAATAAATATTTATTAAATAGTACTTACAATTATTTGTAACATTAAGTTAATAAAGTTTCAATATAAAAATAATTTCTTTTATTTTTGGAATAGCAAATACCTGCCATTTATTTTTGGATGATAATTCGTACATTGCAATACATACACACTTTCTTTGAAGAGCATGTAATGCACATACTACTTAGTTAGAATTAACGTTAAGTAACCTAATGTAAAGCTTTGTCCAAACCTGCGGCAACACAAAGATGTAACGCGAGCAGAGCACGATGAGGTGACGGAACCGAAACCAATGTTCGTCTTCAAATTGGTTGTGTTTCGTATGTAAATTGTGGTTTGTTATCTTATTTTCATTAATATCTTATTCTCACAATTTTCGAGGAGAATAATAGAAACAATCTTCACGCCATTGAAGATCCAGCTTCACGAGATATGTTCACAATCTTAAGCGACAGCCCAAGCCGAGGCCGTGCCTCCCTGAGGTGCCCTTGAGCTCGTCGCTACTTCTGCCCTTAAGGCTAGAGAACTTTAAGCGCTCGCCTCCTATTGTCCGGTGAAGCTGTAATGGCCGTCTGCGGCCAACAGCGTCTATGATTCCCAAAAAAAAAAGATATATGTTCACGCAGGTTTGGCCAAAGCTGTAGACATGATACGGACACAGTCACCGGTATAGTAGGTATAACATCCCCAGATACCATTGTAAATAACCTGGAATGTGATCGCAAAACTTTGAGATCAGCAAGCAAGTACTCAACCCAGGGGCGTAGCTACCGCCGTATCAATGATACGGGGCCCCGGGGCTAAAGGGGCCCCGAACGTGTAAGCAAAAATTCATAAAATCCACGATCTCACTTAAACTATTAGGCTACGCCTACATTCAGGCCCCCCAATTTTTTTTAAACAGGGCCCATCTAAGGCAAGTTACGCCACTGACTCAACCTCTTACCTGAGGTGGCTAACTAGACCAATAACACATATTTAATTGGTTTGCTACTAGTTGCTTGAAGGCCCACTGCGAGAAGCTTTTGCCTTAGCTGCTTTCTCCACATTAGCTGCTCTGGACTAAAAAAAAAACAAAGTTTTTTTTTTAATAGCGGCAACAGCTCATTAGGCGAGCGCTTGCCTTGGAAATAAGGTGCACAGGTTCGAACCTCGGCTCGCACCTCTGATTTCTTCAATGAATCATGTGCGAATCGTCTTTGTGCGATTGTTACTAGCTTTCGGTGAAGGAAAACATCGCGAGGAAACCTGCATGTCTGAGAAAGCCTAACTAGCTCTCGAATGACGTGTGAAGTCCGCCAACCCGCACTTGGCCAGCGTGGTGGACTATGGCCTAAGCCCCCTCATCATGAGGGGAGGCCCGTGCCCAGCAGTGGGACATAAACAAGGACTGGTATTATTAGTTTTTTTTTATGGTCGCACAGCAGCATCTTTCTATTGGATTAACTACCACCTATACTGCAATCCCTAAGACACCTGCCAAGCTTGGTATTTATGGCAACCCCTCCCTTCTAAGGGGAGGCCTTTGTTCAGCAGTGGACATCTTTTAGCTGATGATGATGATGGTGATTTCAATTCAATTGTGTCCGGTGTTATACCAGTATTGGGCCCGGTAACCACCGGAATGCATATCGACCCAGTCGGATCCATTGTGCATGCCCTTTTTTTTGATGCGGGGTAATCTTCGAAAGATCCCCGGGAGCTGTGGGGCTCGACCGGGGGGTATGTGGGATTCTTACCCACTGAAACCCCCGCGGCTGTCGCATCGGCATATGAGATCCCTCTCACCACGTCTCTCCGGTGGGATCTGCAACTGGGACCTCTCAGTGCCTTGCCTTTGAGCCCGCCGCCGGGGGGCACACTGTAGCCCCCCGGGAACCTGACACGGTACTCACGGGGACGGAGGTCGTAACCCCGCCGCCGTACTCAATGGATATTCTAAGGGCCCACACCCCGAACCATTGTGCATGCCCTAGCCCTTACTCTGTTGCTGACGTATCGAAGAGTTCCTTAAAGTACGCTACGATTGAGCCAGCTTGGGGCTGTACATCATCTGGTGTAGGATAAGGTACTGACTCAGAGTTTAAATGTTTTCAAATCTCAGGTTACTGCTCACTATCTTTCCTTGCAGTAAACTTCTCCTATTTCTGTTTATATATCATCATAATACGTGTAGTATGTATATTTATCATTTCTATATTATGTTATAGATATGTATGATTATATATGTTATTGTTATATATGTATGAGACACCTACCCTTCTATATTCTGTCCTGTACCCCAACCAAGGTTGTCTGGAAGAGATTGCTTTAGCGATAAGACCGCCTTAAATTGTCACACTGCAATTTTACTTTTCCCTTTTAAGTATCTTCTCTTTTGGTATACAATAAAGAATATTTGTATTGTATTATTGAAATAACTCACCTGTAAAGATTGGACTCTCTTGTGTAAAGTCATCATTGAGTTGGAGATGGTGACCAACTTCTCTCTGTTTGTTGCTATGTCTGCCAGCTGGAATAAAATGTTTTAATTTACAATTATATAAAAATGAATCCCTATTTCCTTTGGTCACACCATAATTTGGGAACAACTTTACCTATTCCATCCATGTTTATTTTTTAAGTTTTCTAATATTTTGTAGAAAGTTGTTACGGAAAAAATGATCAAAAAAGTTGCGCAGAAAATTAGAAAATTATGCAGGCGGAGCTGCGCGGGACAGCTAGTTTACAATAGAGAAAAATATAACAAAAAAAAAATAGAAAATAAAGGAACATTCTATGCATAGTACATTCATTACAAACATGCTGTGCATGCTCTCTGAGGCAAACCAAAATTTAAGATATTTAGTTATGGTGAATGTAGTCATCATTTAAAGTGCAAGCTTGCAGCTTTGGACGTACCTCTGAGGGTGGCATGACTTCTCATTATAGATAAGAGACTTTATACATTAGGAATAAGCAAAATTCGATCTTAGCCATATCAGTTGTATTTTAAATAGAATAAATTGGACGCTCTTCAAGCTCAGACGTCTTATAATTTTATTAGTTTTATTTTTTTTAATCCAATTTTAAGCTCCCGAATCTTGAGTATTTAAGATAGATAGATAAAAGGTAAGGTCAAGGTAAGGTAGGTAAGGTAAGGTGGTAAAGGTATTTTCTTTTCTTTTTTTTTGTTTGTTTCTTTTTTCTTTTTTTGGTTGTTTATTCAACCTAGTGACGAGACGCGCAAGACTTTCACCTGATGGTAAGCCACATGCCTGCCTATAGACAGCTGCATTTGTACTTCCACTTATCACCCAAAACATTAATTATTAAGTCTCTTGTGTCCGATAACATCACCTGCTATACGGGGTGTAAGGAACATCATACCGAAAACCGATACCAGCGATCCAGTACATGATTCTGAACATTCTAGTGTTGAAATTTTTAATCGGCTTTTTCATGAATTAAAAAAAAATGGCCATTTTTTAAATAAAATTAGGGTAACATCATTATTGGTATGATAATAAAGCCTAAATTCAATTTAAAAACAATAAATTACTCAATCATCAGTAGCCGAAAAGTCCACTGCTGAACAAATGTCTCTCCCTTAGAAGGTAGGGGTTGGTTTGGCAGGCGGCTTGATTGCAATTAGCAATGTAATTTGAAAAATAAATATTATTCCGCAAGCGCGCTATACTGGGTGTAAGGGACTACGTACCGAATACTTTTTTATAAGATTTTTCATATTGTCCGTTACAACATTACAGAAACCATTTATATGGAAAATGAAAATTGACTAACTTGTTAATTTTCATTTTCCATATAAATGGTTTCTGTAATGTTGTAACGGACAATATGAAAAATCTTATAAAAAAGTTTTCGGTACGTAGTCCCTTACACCCAGTATAGCGCCTTTCACACTGGAACATAGCAATATTTACACACTGCTGCTTGGTAGCAGCACATTTGAGAGGTGGTCCCTACCCAGACAATCCCTTGCACTAGGAACCTACCACCTAGTAAATCTATCTCTAGCCCATCTACTAGTAGAGATTATACTTACTTTTTTTACTATAAACAATGTCTAAAACCTACTTTAGAATACTTAAATTGTTCAATGTTATTCATCAACATCATCATCAGCAGCCGAAGGAAGTCCACTGTTGAACAAAGACCTCTCCCTTAGAAGGGAGGGGTTGCCATAATCTCCACGCTTCACAGGCAGCTTGGGGATCGCAGTATAGGTGGTGGACACGGACACCCAACGGGAGGAGATGGGTGGGTGCTATTCTTACCCAGACACCCAATAGGCAATAAACAGTACTACTACTACTACTACTACTACGTACTAGTAGTACTTGTAGTATATTGTAAGCAGGCGGACAGAAGTAGAAAAGGAATATGTTCAATAGTATTTAGAGAATACATAATTTATAGTCAATTTACCAATGCATCAAGCATAACATCATTTTGCAAGTCCTCCAGTCTTCTTCTTTCAGATGTCAGCATGCCGTGGACTGCGTCTTGTTTCTCCCTGCATCATTAATAATAATATTATGGCACAATTCCCATATAGTCTTAAGGTACGCGTCCATCGGCACGCGTACATTTAATACCCAAAAAATACAAATAAACAATATCCAACAGATATGTGGAGACACATTCTTACATATATGTGGAGACTAGATAGCCAACATGTTTACACATACTTGTTACCTATTATTATATATTAGCCTGTAAGTCTTCCTAACAATAAATAAAATAAAATAAATAAACACAAGAAGACCTGTTTATGGAGACAATAGTAATAATAATATCCTGGGACAACCCACACACGGATCTGATCCCAAACTAGGCAGAGTGTACTATAGAAACCATACAACTAATACTGAAATACTTTTTTTTTGTAAATACATACTTAAATAGATAAATAACACCCAGACACTTGGCAAGTGTCTAACCGCTAGACGAACAGGCCTGTCACTGCCCGTATGTGGCCTGGATAGGTCATAGTATTTCCTAGGTGGGAATCAAACCCACAGCCTTTCGAGTAGCAGTAAGGATGCCTAACCATACATAGGCCTGTCACAATATTACAGAACATTTTCTTATCAATAATGACCAGTACTAAATTCATCATCATCACCAGCCGGAAGACGTCCACTGCTGAACATAGGGCCCCCTTGGAACACCACAATAAACGACAATTGGCGACTTGGATCCACTGGTTACCTGCGACGCGCACAATGTCGTCTGTCCACCTAGTGGGAGGCCTGCCAACGCTGCGTCTTCCGGTTCGTGGTCGCCACTCGAGAACCTTTCTTCCCCAGCGGTTATCGGTTCTTCGAGCGATGTGGCCGGCCCATTGCCACTTCAACTTGCAGATTCTGAGAGTTACGTCGGTGACCTTAGTTCTTCGGCGGATCTCCACATTTCGGATTTTATCGCGCAAAGAAACTCCGAGCATTGCTCTCTCCATGGCTCGTTGTGTGACTCTGAACTTTTCTAAAAGGCCAGCCGTTAGAGACCACGTCTCAGTACCATATGTCATCACTGGCAACACACACTGGTTAAAAACCTTCGTCTTCAGGCACTGCGGTATTTTGCGGTAGTTTTCTTATGATACATAAATTAACTTTACTATACCATGGGCTCATGGTAAGCAGCCACACCACCCTATACACCAGTACCAAGAAAATCCTTTGCAGTAACTTTGTGAAACCAGGACAGTTACTCATTATAAAGAACAGGCAAGCTTACGAGGGCTCAGGTATATAAAGCGGAGATCATTACAGTCAGGTTGATTCGATTTTTAGTTGCCTTTGCCGCCGTGCCTGCCTTCCTTGAAAGCGGTAAGAAACTCACGTTAATTCCTTCAAATGCGTGTTTATGGTTGTCAAAGGCGGTTCGTATAGTTCCATAATTCCCTTCGCTAGGTGCTGAACAGTCTTCGCATCGTCAGAACTCAGAGAACTGTGAAAAAGTAGGTCATTTACTAGTCGTTCTACCATTAGATGATAGAATCTTTTATTTTCTAATGTAAAACGTGTTATTTACAGAAACTTACCTATTTGTTGTTTCGTCCATAGCGTAAATTAGCAGTTCTTTCTAGCGTTTCTACTAATAATAAAATTTTGTTTCAGTAATTAGAAAAAGATTAGAAAATGTAAATAAAAATAAAACTGCCTGATCGACATCAATCGATCGTGTGTGCGTGACAGTGACAGAAATATGACATTGACAGTAGTCTTGGGTAGTACGCGTACGATGTACGATTAGGTACTAGTACAGCGCACTGTACTAAAAGTAATGTTTCCGAAAGGCATCGGACATTTCGCACAGTAGTACACTTTATCAACTTACTCCGCCGCGGAACAAGAATTGCGTGAGGCGTTGTTATGGTATAGTGTGAGAGTAAAAGGGACGGACAGTGATACAAGGTGGTTGTACTATATTATACATTATGTTCGGTTTAGGTTTAAGTTCTTTGCATTTGCAATAATGATTATTTTAGCGTGACATTAATTCGAACAATAAGTGGCGTTGCGCCGTAAACATTTCGCCCATGCGTTTTGTCATTTGTTTTTTGTTTTTGTATTTACATATTATCACGTACGTATTTTTAAATCTAGAATGCCAGTCTTAAGCCTGTTAATGTATGCTGGAAAATAAAATATTATGGTTAAAAGTTCTTCTTCTTTTACAAAATATTGCTTCCATCTTCATCAGCAGTAGCCAAAAGACGTCCACTGCTGAACAAAGGCCTCCCCATTAGAAGGGAGGGGTTACCATAAACCCTTAGAGGAGATACCACTGGAGAGAGCATGATGCGCTAACCCCCTCTGCCAAATTTTTGGTCATATGGTCAGGTCATTCTTTATTTGTGTGCGAGTATTTTTGAATGTGTTGCGAGTTTAGTATAGTGTGGGTATGCGTGAAAGTGTATCTGTGTGTGTTTACTTCGCCTCCCGCACCCCGCAAAAGTGCCACGAAAAATTTGTTCGGGGAATCGACGTGATACTAACTCCTTTGGTACTTTCTCTGAGCCATAAACCCCACGCTTGGCAGGCGTCTTGGGGATCGCAGTATAGGTGGTAATCTAATAGAAATACGCTGCTGCCCGCCTTCTTGTTTACCCTTAGTCGCCTCTTACGGACACCCAACGGGAAGAGATGGGAGGGTGCTATTCTTACCTGGACACCCCACGGGGCAAGCCAAAGATTGCCAAATAATTGACGTTTTCGTTTTAAGTAATTAAATAGCAATTGAAAAATAAATCATAATATCATGTATAAAGGGAAATCGAAAATTGGAAAATTGTGTGGAACCAAATCCTGGTAAAAGTTTACTGATCATGGTAATATTTTTTAATTACATTAAAACATGACTTTTCTATGTAAATTTTTAGATTACTTCTCATTTCAGTACTGTTCATTAAAGAAATTATTAACTTATACAGTACAGTACTGTTCATGCTAACAAGTTCTATTAAAACTGTACTAATAGGTACTAATAGCACTGTACTAGTACTTCACACGAATTGTACTAGTACGGTGCGAACTTGCAGATGTCCGGTTAGGCACAAGACTAATTGACAGAAACAAAATGACAGCCAAATCACAATCACAACTAGGGAAGGAACTAACATTCAGAGACTCGATAGTTATAATAATCGATACACGATGATGATGAAATGCTAACACGTGCGTAATCACTCGTTCCGGGATATTACGAGCATCACAATGCTTAGCTATCTCGTGTGCAGCCACGGATAACATATTTATATACTATTATTCGTTATTTTCAGACTTCATAGGCCCATAGATAAATACATTAAAAACATAAATTGACGATGAAGATAAATCCGCCATTATACGATTACAATGCTCACCCCGATGATCATTAAATCACCCCGTGTAAGCGACGCGCTCATTGTATAGTGTATATACCTTGCATTTATTACCTTTTTAGTATCATATGTTTAGTTTTCGATCCTTGACATAAGGACCACGTGAGTGCTGATTGGACGTGAAGGTCGGTTGACCCTTCATTGTATATCCGCTCCAAAAAATAAATCCGTAGAGGTTTCAAAACATTTATTTGACCTGTAAAGCACTGAAGGCACTGATCGTTTACATTAGGACTAGTGATTCCGCGATCACTAACAATATGTCTACAATGACTATTTGTCTATAAACTGCACGACTGTTCTTCACTAGATTTATAACATGAATGTGTTTACACTGTTGATACTACCAAGTCATAACAAAGAATGTGTCAAATACTATTCAGACAGCACGTTCTAAACTGAGCTGTTCGCTATTCAAAAGACATAGAAAATACAACAAGTGGCAAAGAGGTTCTAGTCGCCACATCACCCCCCCACGCAGAGAGGAAACCCCCCCCCCCAAACATGGGGCAGGAGCCTGAACTTAAATTATATATCAAGAATATCTCTGAACCTAACTTTACGACCGGACCGAGTGACAATGGGGGCAGGAGGGGAAAAGGAAGCTGGCGGAGCAAGCTCAACGAACGGATGATCTGAATCGTTGCTCGACGGAACACTAGCTGGACCGTCCAACATTGATCCTCGCGAGGCTGGCAACTCGTGATGCCCTATCTCTAAATCAGCCTCAATAAAAGCAGGCTTAACGCGATCGATGCTAACTGTAACTTCACGCCCCTTAACATCTAAGGTTAAGGTTTTGTCCTTACGCCTAATTACCCTGTATGGACCGGAGTACGGTGGTTGAAGTGAACGCCTAACGGTATCGTCCCGTAGCCAGACGTGAGACGCTGATGCTAACTCTTTGAAAACGAAAATTGCTGGACGTGCATGATTCGAAGCTTCGACTGGACGCATTGCTTCCATTCGCTTCTTAAGATCTGATACAAAATCATTGATCGAATCAGGGCTACCCGAGGCATCGACGGGAACAAGGAACTCTCCTGGCAAACGTAACGATTCTCCATACACGAGCTCGGCTGAAGAAGATTTGATATCCTCTTTAAAAGCCGATCTCATACCAAGGAGAACAAATGGCAGTGCCTTCGACCACGTTTCAGCATGGCACATTAATGCCGCCTTAAGCTGGCGGTGTAACCGCTCGACCATGCCATTTGCGCATGGGTGGTAGCTGGTGGTACGAATCCTCTTGGTCGCGCAAACACTCATAAGGCGCTGAAAGAGGCATGATTCGAATTGGCGTCCCTGATCCGATGTTAAAATACTGGGAACGCCGAAGCGAGACACCCAGCCGTTCACAAAGGTGTCTGCGACTTCTTCGGCAGTGATGGATGTCATCGGCCAAGCTTCCGGCCACCGCGTGAACCTGTCAATCGCGGTGAGGCAGTAATTATGACCGTTAGAGTGAGGAAGCGGGCCGACGATGTCGATGTGGACATGTTTAAACCTGTCCGACGGACTACTGAAGTTACTCAGCGAAGACTTGACATGTCTTGTTACTTTGCAACGCTGGCAATCTAAACATGAACGAGTCCATCTGTTACAATCTGCGTTGATACCAGGCCAAACGTATCTCTCAGCCACCATGCGTGCAGAAGCCTGCGCACCAGGATGGCTAAGGTTATGGCACTTGTTAAATACTGCTTTACGAAATGGTGGCGTTAGGTATGGACGAGCTTTACCAGTCGACATGTCGCAAGTGAAGCTTACATTAGTGCCGGGAATTAATACATCCTCCAGCTTAAGCGAAGAACTCGCGCGAGCGTGTGCTAATTCTTCATCAGAACGCTGTGAAGTAGCAAGTGCGGCGTAGTCTGCTTCCAAGGAAATACCCTCGATACGAGACAATGTATCCGCTACAACGTTATCGACGCCCTTGATGTGGACAATGTCTGTGGTAAATTGGCTGATAAAAGATAATTGATTCAGCTGTGCAGGCGGGAGCTTTTCTCTTCGCTGGGCGAACGCGTAAATCAACGGCTTATGATCCGTAAAAATTGTTGCGTGCTGCGCTTCGAGAATATGCCTAAAATGCTGAACGCTCTCATAAACGCCGAGGAGCTCTCTGTAGTAAGCTGGCCATAATGTTTGTTTAGTGTTCAACTTTTTGCTGAAGTAAGCGATGGGCTGCCAATCATCTGCTTCGGTACGACGCTGTTGCAGGCAAGGGCCTACGTGAGTGCTCGATGCGTCAGTGAAAAGACCGAGTGAGGCGCTGCAGTATGGATGCGCCAGGATCTTTGCAGATGTTAAACTTTTCTTGCACTCTTCGAAACACGCCAAAAGCTCAGGAGACCAAACGAAAGTCTTGGCACCTTTACCCTGGATAGCAGCTACTGCGTCAATTAACGGTGCTTGAAATTTGGCGGCAGCTGGAATGAATCGCCGATAAAAATTGGCCATGCCAAGGAATCTACGCATTCCTTCAACAGTCTTGGGGGGAGGGAAATCCACTAAGGCTTGGATTCTGTCGACGGGGGGTCTAGCACCTGCCTCATCGATGTGATACCCCAAAAAGGTTACCTCCTTAGCCCCAAAAACGCTCTTAGCAGTATTGATAACGACTCCATACTCATGCAACCTTCTGAAAAGAATTTCCAGGTGCTGAGCATGCAGGGAGCTGGAATTTGAGTACACCAGGATATCGTCCACGTAGGCATAACAGAAATCAAGG
This sequence comes from Furcula furcula, assembly GCA_911728495.1. Lineage (NCBI taxonomy): Eukaryota > Metazoa > Arthropoda > Insecta > Lepidoptera > Notodontidae > Furcula > Furcula furcula. Next base: position 14,310,669 of record OU452264.1, read on the forward strand.
CCACGCACGACTTCGTCGATAAAACGTTGAAATGTTTGACCTGCGTTTCTAAGTCCAAAACTCATGTATGGAAATTCGAACAACCCGAATGGTGTGATTATTGCGGTTTTGCAAATATCGGTAGGATTTACCGGAATTTGTTGGTATGCCTTAACTAAGTCGATTTTGCTATAAATGGTACTTCCAGCAAGGTTCTGGCAAACGTCACCTATGTGCTGAACCGGATATCTGTCCGGAACAGTGCGTGCATTCAAGGTGCGATAATCGCCGCACGGTCGCCACGTTGAATCTTTCTTTTCCACCAGGTGTAAAGCTGAAGACCAAGGACTAGAAGATGGCCTGGCTGTCCCAGCCTTGACCATGTCCTCAAACTCTTTCTGTGCAGCGCGAAGCTTCAATGGAGCCAGACGACGTGGCCGCGATGATACCGGTGGGCCATCAGTTGTCTTAATATAATGTACCGTTGAATGTTTGGGCTCCTGAAGTACACCAGGGGGGCGCGTGATACTCGGGAATTTCTGAAGGATCGCTGAGAAAGGCGATTCGGGGATGGAAATAATTTTAATGCTGGACTGGCTAACGTCTTGGAGTTCCGCGAAAGATGACAAACCTGTCGTCCCGTCGCGAAGCTTCCCATGAGTGCAGTCAGGAAGTAGGTTATACTGCGACAAAAAGTCTGATCCTATTATTCCAGTTTCTACATCCGCAATTATGAAATTCCAAGATAAACTGCGCCTAAGACCTAAGTTTAAGCATAGCGTGACTAAACCGTAAGTTTGAATTTTTGATCCGTTTGCTGCCACTAAATCGTACGGCTGCGGCTGGCTTTTTAGTTTGCTAACACTAATAACTGGTACGCAGCTTACGTCTGAACCAGTATCCACCAGAAATTTTCTGTTGGTATACCGGTCAGTTACAAAAAGACGGCGACTCGTGGCTGAGCGTTGGGCAGTCGCCAAAACCGGACGCTCTACAGGTTTTCCGACGACTGGTTGCAGCCACCAGCCGCTGAAGGTGGAGGGCCAGACCATTTGCACGGTTGGACGCACTTCCTTGCTTTCGTTCCGAATCGGTCATGGTAATAGCATAGCTCGCTATTGCGCGAGCGTGATCGGTTCCTAAATCTACCTAAGCTACGTTCTCGCGAGCGGCCCCGTTGGTCAAAACCTCGGTTGGCTAAAGAAGCCACTACGCGAGTAAGTGCCTCTAACTTAAGGTACAGCTCTGCAATCAATGTTGCACGATCCTTGCAGATGGGCGGCGTACAGATGGACACACTTTCGCTCTCAGCCATGTGGATGGTGGTGCGTATGGCGCGGAACCCTAAATTTAATCAAAAAAAAATTCCCTACGTGGGTTGGTGGTGGAACGACCAGGACCTTTACAAAATTTATTTAAATATTTTATTTGTTGTTTTAAAATTAAAACCTTCAAATGTTTCACTAAATGTCATTGCGAAACAAAAAAACGATCGCCGAAAATTCGCAGGCAGGAACCACGACGAACACGGCGAACACGGCGAAAAACGAGCTGATTGCTCGTCGAATCCCAGTATGTCGCTCCACGTCGAATGTTTTCGTTATTTAACATTCAATATTTAAATTAAATAAAATTCCGTTGTTAGTCCGACGTAAATTCGTGAAATAAAACGAACACCGTTTCTTTTCTTATTTTTCTTTTCTTTATTTATAGGTACTGTGTTGGTTACCTTGTTATCCTTTTCTTGTCTAAGTGCTCAACGTCTTACGTGTAATCCTCTAGATCACGTCACTGGTCACCAGATGAAGGTCGGTTGACCCTTCATTGTATATCCGCTCCAAAAAATAAATCCGTAGAGGTTTCAAAACATTTATTTGACCTGTAAAGCACTGAAGGCACTGATCGTTTACATTAGGACTAGTGATTCCGCGATCACTAACAATATGTACAATGACTATTTGTCTATAAACTGCACGACTGTTCTTCACTAGATTTATAACATGAATGTGTTTACACTATTGACACTACCAAGTCATAACAAAGAATGTGTCAAATACTATTCAGACAGCACGTTCTAAACTGAGCTGTTCGCTATTCAAAAGACATAGAAAATACAACAAGTGGCAAAGAGGTTCTAGTCGCCACAGACGCATGCGTGGTTGAGCATTCAGCCATTTTTTTTTTCATTGTAAAGTATTCAGTTGTTTGTCTTGTTTTCTATAATATTTATTTTTACAAGATCCTTGGTTTTATAATCGTTACTCAGGAGGGTCTTACCCCGTATGTTATCAATAATACTTATCATCACCCACCGTGGTGAACGCAAGCGAACACAGGCTGTTTGACTCAGCTAAATATGACAGACTTTGTTTATACTTGCTTGTTTGTTGCAAGGAATAAGAGATTAATATGCCCGAATTGTGTGCGTACGCTTTCACGAGCTTTTCGAAACCTTGACGGTATTCGATTGTCATAAGCCAAGGATGTCACAATCTTAGATGAAGGTCACAATGCAATGGGAACAGCTAGATGCATACGGTGTCGGTAGACCTTCAACGATTAAAAAGTTCGATGAAACAATGATGGTGTGGCAACACGACACAAGCAGATGGCGCCACATGCGGTACAGCGACGCGAGGAAAAGCAAGCAATATCACATACAACGCGATAGATGGCGACACCTCCGATCCTGAATCTCGCAAGCGAAGTTTCTCCAACTTGGAGTATATACAGGGTTACAGGAAAAGTCGTGCTAGATCTGTTAAGGGCGTGGAGTACCCATCATTTCTGACTTATTTCACTATGAAACACCCCACCCTAAACTTAACCCTTTTCGAGATTTTCGACTTTAAATTTTTTTATTGAATATTGCCGATTTTTAGGCTATTAAATTTTATTTTGTTTATTTTGTGTGTATTACTATTATTGCATTTTTACATGTGTAATAAGATGCTTTAGGACGTCAATCATTAAAATAGTGCACAAGTTAATTGAATAGGCCGTAGTAGACAAGTGAAAGTAAAGAAATTACTAAAATAATTAGCAGGTTTATTTTTCTCTAAGGAATATCTAAAAAAAATATTATGGCAGTTGTTCGGCAGATGTGTTTTAAGATATCTACGTTTCATCAACTTTCTAACGAGGTATAACTATCTAGGGTTCGTATTAAATTTCGTGGAAAAAAAAACTTAGTTTCATAGGCGACAGTGGTGAAGAAAGTTAATACTTAGCCCTAAAAAGTAAAGTAAAACAATAGGTAAGCATGAAATGTCATTTACTAAATCAGGGTTTCACACAACTTTTTCTTACTCTACACTCTCTACAGTTCATGTTCAACATGGCCACCTCTATTTCTAACACATTGTCGCATCCTTCTACGGAGACCAGTCTTCACTACTCCAGTGGTCAACGTTGTCCTCATTTGATTTGCTGGATCAAGAATCCTTTCTCTTAATTCTTCCACAGACAAAACTGGATTTGGCTCGCTGTATACAAGACTTTTCATGCGCCCCCATACATGAAAATCCATGGGGGTTAGGTCCAGACTTCTTGCTGGCCAAGGCAACGGCCCACCTCGTCCTATCCATTTGTTTGGATAATTTGTGTCCAGCCAGTCTCTGACACTTCTCCTGAAATGGGCAGGGCAGCCATCATGTTGGAACCACATGTCCCTTATTAAGTTGAGTGGCAGATCATCAAGTCTCCGCAAGCAAATCATTCAAGTCTCCTCTCAGAAAGTTTTCATAGTTTTCCCCATTTAGATTGTCCGGGAGAAAGTAAGGTCCGATCAAATGATTGGAGATAATGCCCATCCACACATTCACGCTGAATCTTCGTTGGGACTCCGTCACTCTTTTCTTATTGGGATTCCTTAGTTCTTTTGGGGCCCTGTAGTGAGCGTTGTGATAATTAGTTATGCCATCTTTATCAAATTTGGATTCATCTGTCCACAAGATATTTCTTAGAAAATCTGGGTCTTCTACGTCAGCATTTAGCATGAATCTGCAAAAGTCCAACCTTCTCGCGGAGTCTCCTTCTTCAATAACGTGTACCGGCGTGTAATGGTACGGGTATAGGCCAGCAGTATGCACTGTAAACCACACTCTCCATTGAAAAATAAACCTGCTAATTATTTTTGTAATTTCTTTACTTTCACTTGTCTACTACGGCCTATTCAATTAACTTGTGCACTATTTTAATGATTGACGTCCTAAGGCATCTTATTACACATGTAAAAATGCAATAATAATAATAATAATACACACAAAATAAACAAAATAAAATTTTATAGCCTAAAAATCGGCAATTTTCATTAAAAAAAATTAAAGTCGAAAATCTCGAAAAGGGTTAAGTTTAGGGTGGGGTGTTTCATAGTGAAATAAGTCAGAAATGATGGGTACTCCACGCCCTTAACGGATCTAGCACGACTTTTCCTGTAACCCTGTATATACAACATCCCGACAACAACTGTTGGGGGCACCCTCCTGACCCCATGACGGTCCTATTGGACCGGGATGCGCCGAACCCTCCCCGACAACCGTATGCTACACTAGCTATCAGACACCGGTCTCGCCGGCGAGGCTGAAGGGTCGTACGCATGCGACCTCAACGACGTGCATCACCCCACTGAGTTTCTTGCCGGTTCTTCTCAGTGGGGGCGCGTTGTGAACCGGTGGTAAACTCAGCCCTCTCTTAAGCGACAGCCCAAGCCGAGGCCATGCCTCCCTGAGGTGCCCTTTAGCTCGTCGCTACTTCTGCCGTCAAGGCTAGAGCGCTTTAAGCGCTCGCCTCCTATTGTCCGGTGAAGCTGTAATGGCCATCTGCGGCCAACAGCGTCTATCATTCCCAAAAAAAAAAACTGGTGGGGGCTTCGGCCCTGGCCGAGCATCACACCTCGCTCGGTCGGAGGATCCTCCCTTTAGCGCCGTCGTAACTTCACCAAAATGGCAAACAGTCGATATATCGATAGTCGTCGAACGATAAAGTATTCGATAAGACTGACATAGTGTGAACTCGCTCTACATACGTTCCTTTCCAGTTACCATTGTTTCATCTTTCAAGCTGAAGCTTGCTTTTTTTTTAAAAATTGGTTTTTATAGTTGATTTTTAAATTGTTACCGCAAGTTTATCGCATACTTACATAATTTTGTAGATGCATTTGTTCAGAATTAGACAGACAACATATTTTATGAACCACAGTATCAGAAGAATGAATTAACGTAATTGTAACCACAGAGTATAGAGATATTGTAACGTTAAACGGAACGTAACATTTTTTATGGCCGCTAGATTAGCCCCTTGTTGTTTTGACGTTCTTTCATATTTCGTAAAAATCAAGAGGGGATTTCTTATTAGCGACATCATAACTTACGCGATTACGCAGCAATTTAATAATAAAATATAAAATAAAGCTACCAAACTGGAAGTTCTCCAAGTTCCCAGGGAGGACGCTGAAATGACGTCCATAGCCAGGAGACGGGAACACGATGACCCCGGTGAATTCTCGGACGCATCACAAGATAATGAGCATAACAACTCTGGAAATGTGAGTACAGGGTCCAGCCACAGTAGAGTCAACTTTCGTTTTGGCGCTAAAAAGTATTACAGCTCACTTTCTCCCGCGCGTTCGCGTGACGGAATGTCCATTTCTTTAGAGTATTATTGAGGTCACGATTGGGCACCACTCACTGTAACGCCGCTGGTGTGTTTAGACATTAATTTTAGATACGTTGGCGCCACGTAGATTGTAAACAACGGGGTTATTGTGTGCAAAATGCAATTGCTAAAAGTGGCAGGATGCTTGCAGGATGGGGGCCAGCCAGAGTCTGACTACGATTCGCAGGCCAGCGAGTCCGACAATTCTGATCAAGATCCGGAAAATAAGGTAAAAACCCATTCCAGTTTTATTACCATTTAGAGATACCCTACCCCATATTTAAAAAAAATATGTACTGGTAATAAGACTTTCTAACCGCAGCTAAAATGTCGTTTGCCTTAAACCAATGTAATTCAGAGTATTCAAGGTATTCTCTATTGTAATTATAATTTATATTCAAAGTATGTATTATGCTATTTCACTAAAGATTTTTATTCCATGCAACTGTCCTGTGCAGCTCTGCCTGCGTAATTTTCTGCACTACTTTTTTTCTGTAAGAACCTTCTACTGACAAACACAACAAAAAAAGGATTAGTGAAATTGATACTGCCATTCATGGTTGATGCCATGACCAAGTGAAATAGGGATTAATTTTTATATGTATATGATTAATTTTTATATGTATATGTAATAGAAGATTCACTTCTCTATTGTTGCTCATACACACACACACACATTTAATAATGATCATTTGTTTTCTCAATTAAAGAGATTGAGCATAAACTTAAATGCCTTTCAACGTCTATAATTTCAAATTATTTTTATAAAACTATCTTATCGATCTATTTTATATTGAAATATGAGTAAAACTTGCGTATACTAGCATATTATCATAACCTAGTGCTATTACTGTTGAATAACAAATGCAAACAATAGAAATCGTGTACTGGCGTGTTACGATAATTGTGTAATAATGACTTACATCCTACCTGTGTGTTATATACAATCATTGTATATACTTATAGTTACTGTACTTTTAAATAATTTATATACCAACAAGTAAATACAGGATTATTACTTTTCATGATTAGGACACAGTTATTAGGATTTCACATAAGAAATACTGAACTTAGTTACTGAAAATTCCATTTGCACTTTAAAAAAAATCTTTGCTAATTATCATCACAATCATCACCAGCTAGAAGACATCCACTGCTGAACATTGGACTCCACCTGGGAATGCCATAATGAATGACAATTGGCTATTAGCATCCACCGAATGCCTGCAATGCACACAATGTGGTCTGACTACCTAGTGGGAGGCCTGCCTATGCTGTGTCTCCGGAAGACACAGCATAGGCATTCATGGTTGCCACTTGATAACCTTTCTACTCCATCAGTATTTTTTTTTTTTTTTATATATATATATATATATCTTGCGATCAGTCGAATACAGACTATAAGCAGATGATGTGTATGCAGTCGATTATAGGTAAGGTACTTCTCCCAGCAGAGTAAGCCCTTTCTTTTGAGAAGTCAGATTTGCTGACTATCATGGTCGAATATATCCCGCCGTTTTTTTAGCCGACGTATACTTTCAGGGATAGTGAGTTGCCCCGCTAGCTGGTTCGGGTGTTTTTGTAGTCTGAGCATATATTTGGCACCATGCATATTTAACTCCTCTTTAACCATAGGCATATTCAAAATTTCATGGACCTCTGTTGTTTTGATAAACCATGGTGCATTCGATATTTGTTTGAGGATGTAGTTCTGTACTCTTTGGATTATCATTACATTGGAGTTACTAGCAGAGCCCCATAGTTGTATGCCATATGTCCAAATTGGCTTTAGAATCGTTTTGTAAATCAAGAGCTTATTGTCAACAGCGAGTTTTGAGTTTCTGCCCAGTAGCCAATAGAGACCTTTGTACTTCAAGTTGATTTCATATCTTTTTGTTTGAATGTGTTTCTTCCAGGTTAATCTGCGATCTAAGTGCATTCCCAGGTACTTGACACTGTCACAATGAGGGAGTTGTATACCATTTAAGGTTACTGGGGGACAATCTTCTTTTCGCAGGGTAAAAGTTACGTGGACTGATTTGGTCACGCTCGCAGCGATTCTCCATTTGGTTAGCCATAACTCCATGTCTTTTAGGCTGTTCTGTAATATTTGCGAAGCTTGGACAGGACATTTACTTGAGGCGATTAAGGCCGTGTCATCCGCAAATGTCGCAACTGTAACCTCCGGGCTTTGTGGCAGATCAGATGTGTAAAGGGTGTACAGGATGGGTCCTAGAACAGAGCCCTGAGGCACCCCTGCGGATCTGTCATATAGGCCTGACGTACAGTCGCCTTCTCTCACCTGAAATATTCTATCAGTTAAATATGATTTTAAAATTCCATAGTACGTGTGTGGTAGTAGGGATTTTATTTTACACAAAAGACCCTTATGCCAGACTTTGTCGAAGGCTTGTTGAATATCGAGGAAAGTAGATGAACAATATTCCCCTTTTTCAAAAGACTTTGTAATTTTGTTACACACTCTATGAACTTGTTCTGTAGTAGCATGTTCTTTTCGGAATCCGAATTGGTGATCAGGAATGATGGACTTTTCTTGCAGGATATTCATAAGTCTACTCAGTAAGGTCTTCTCAAATACCTTAGACATAACAGGCAGTAGGCTGATAGGCCTGTATGAGGTAACTTCATGGGCAGGTTTACCAGGTTTGTTTATCATTATGACTTGGGAGACTTTCCATAGATCAGGAAAATGCCCTACTCTCATTATTGCGTTGAATAAGTTTGTGAGGTACATGATCGCTTTGTGTGGTAGCTCTTCGAGAATCTTTTTATCGATAAGATCGAAGCCTGGTGCTTTATTGTTGTCCATGGATTTGATATTTTTGCGTATCTCTCCAGACGTCACTGTTTTTAGAGGCAAATCAAGTTGGAAGTCTTGATTAAGGACATAGTCAATATGTGCTTCATCTGCGTTAGGCCCTGCATCGTTTGGTTTGAAAACTTGAGCAAGGTGACGTGCAAAAGCCTCAGCTTTACAATGTCCCGTTCTAGCCCATTTGCCATCATGTGTTCGAAGCGGGGGCTTGTGGTATAAGGGTCTATCAAGATTTCTACATGCTCTCCATAAAGAGTAGTTTGTGGCTTTTGTTGCTGAGAGACCTTCCAAGCGGGCCTCTAAGGCAGCATTATTTGCTTCGGATATTGTATTCTTTAGTTCGCGAACTGCTCTGTTAAACGCTTTTTTATCAGTTGGATGCCTGCTAGTATGCCATACTCGTCGTAGTCTCCTCTTTTCCAAGATTTGTTTCCTTATTGTTTCAGAGTACGCTTTACAATGCGACGGCCGTTCTTTAACTTCAGGCGTACACAACCAGCAACATTCTTGGATCGTATTTGTTATTGGTCTCGTAGCGTCGTCAATGTCTGTGTCAGTTTTTAGAGCTATTTGTAGTTGTAGTCTATCGTGGACTAGTTCGCGAAAGGAGGCCCAGTCTGTGCGTTTGTTATATAATTTTGGGTTCTTCTCGGTGTTTAGAGCTGTAGTACCAACAGTTAGTATTACTGGGACATGATTTGAATGAGCATCGAGGCATGTTTCTATGAAAGTTCCATCAGTTATTGGTTCTATGAGCAAGCGGTCTGCTATTAGGCGTAGCCAAAATGAGCTTGATCAACTCAAAACTATTTACAATATCTTCTCTAGATGTCCAACAATTTTCCATTTTTTAAACCCTTACAACAAACATGCCTAAGTGCACAGGCACAGACACACTCTTCTTAATGCCGTTAGAGTCTAACAGCATTAAGAGTGTGTAAGAATCTAACAGTTAGATGAATGGAACAGAAACCATCACTACCAGGGAGATATACAGTGCAGGAATTTAGGAATGTAAATTTATAGCACTTTATATCTAAAATGTGGTAGCGGAGGTTGCAAACCTATCTGTGCTGGTGGCGGAAACGTGAACTAACGGGTTTATTATGACAACGACGTGTAGTTTGACATTTTCATATAGACAGTAGCGACATTCCTATCGGCAAAAATAATTTTGTCAGACTGTGGCTTGTAAATAAATAGCGACACAAGGGCGCTATTTCTCGCTACCACTTTCTGGACCGTGACATCAAATCTAGTTTAAATATTATATCGATGGCTTACACTACTAATTAAATGTCGTAGGTAGGTACCACCGCGGCGTGGCGCCAGATATTCTGCCGCCAAGTAGCAGTGTGTAAACATTGTTGTGTTCCGGCCTGAAGGGCACTGTAGCTGGTGAAATTACTGGACACAAAGACTTAATATCTAATGTCCTAAGGGTCGGCAACGCGCTAGTGATTCTTCTGGTGTTGCTAGCGTTTGTAGGTTGCGGTGATTGCTTACCATCAGGCAGGGCTACGCTTGCTTACCACCTTGGTAGATTAAAAAAAAAACAAAATGTAACCACAACATTTAGTCTCAGCATTTAGTTACCTACTCTGTCATGTTAACCGACTTCATTGTAATTCAAAAATCGAATGCGAATTTCCATGTTAACTGCTTTCTTTCACCTTGATCTAGTCTCTGAGGGGCTAAACAACATTTATTATAATATTTAGATTACCATACATTTAGATGCATAACGTATTATTATTGCTATAAACCGGTGTTGTAGCCAGATTTCGGGTAACTTATTGGCTCTGAACGTGTTCCCCTGTAAATATATTTCTTAACGTTCATTTGCGAAATTAAAACAAAGAAAGTTTTGGTTGGTGAAAGCACGTTTTCTGACGAGATATGTAAACGTCTTTTAATGCTTGTTTTGTATTTTCTATATTTTTAATTTTGATAAATGAGAATTTGGACTATGAATACTTATAAAAGTAATTTATAAAATTCCTGCCTTAAAAGCTAAGGGGTTTGGCAAGCAACCAGGTTTAAGACCTTTCCTTGGCAGATCCAAGTGATTTCTACTTTACGTGAATCATAGGTACTAAACGATTTTTTACCTGTGCATGTTGGGTGTCTGTAAGAGGCGACTAAGGGAAATAAGATGACAGGCAGCGGCGTCTTCCTATTGGATTACCTACCACCTATACTGCGATCCCCAAGACGCCTTCAAGGGTGGGGATTATGGCAACCCCTCCCTTCTAAGGCGGAGGCCTTTGTTCAGTAGTGGATGTCTGGGCAGCTGATGATGGTGATGAAACTATTTTTTTCTAATTTAGTGTCTGAACCGCCAATTCGTTTGTTCGGCGCGGTACTGTCATCGCGTCGCCATCATCAGCCGGAAGACGTTAACTGCTGAACAAATGGCTCGCCATTATAACGCCACAATGAACGACAGTTAGCCATTTGCGCCAATCAGTTACCCGCGATTTTTACGATGTCGTTGGTCTATCTAGCATGAGGCCTGCCTACGGTGCATCTTTTAGTTCGTGGTCGCCACTCGACAACCTATTCTCCCCATGGGTTAACTTCAATTTGCAAATCCTGAGAGCTATGTCGGGAATTCCGGTTCTTCTGCGAATTTCCTAATTCTGGATTCTTTCGCGCAAACAAACACCGAGCAATGCTCTCTCCATAGCTCGTTGTGTGAGTTTGAGCTTCTCCAAAAGGCCAGCTGTAAAAGACCACGTCTCAGTGCCATAAGTCATTACTAACCGTGGTCCCCAATATTTCTACGTCAATACTAAATTGTCAGTTTTCTTTTCTCTAGATGAGTTACGCAAAAATCCATTCGTAGCTGACATTGCGCATGATCTACCGAGTCAAGTACCGTGCAATGAAATCGTCATTTTCACAATTCATTTTCGTTCGCGTGAATATTAGCATTAATTGATTTTTAATCGATTCAATACAATTCGAACGTAGAAATATTTGCGGCTGCAATAGTCGAAACCTAAATCGCTACCCTAGAAGGTGCTAGCTTGGCGTAGGGTTACCAGATGAAAGGGCTGTCCCTAAAATATTCGATATTCAGGACAACAGGGCAAAAACTCCATTGCGGCCAAAGCTATTTATCGCCGTTATCAATACATTGAGAGATAAATTAATATTCCGATTATAATGTGTAGGCTTCAGGAAATAATCACTTCAATTCTTATTCCCTAGAGTAATTGGCTATATTTACTTCCAGGAGACGGAGCGTCGCGTGGATGATGACGAGGATCGCAGCAACCCTCAGTACATCCCGAAGAGAGGCACCTTCTATGAGCACGATGACAGGACGGCGGCCAGGTGATTACTGGTCTACTAGCGATCCTTTGCTAACTCAATTCTCAATTAAGGCGTCCATAGACAGATCTAAATACGGTACGGTAAAATTAATCATGTGCGATTGTTACTAGCTGTCGGTGAAGGAAAACATCGTGAGGAAACCTGCATGTCTGAGAAAGCCTAACCAGCTTTCGAATGACGAGCGTGCTGGATTATGGCCTAAGCCCGTTCCTTTTGAGGGAAGGCCCGTGCCTAACTGTGGGACAAGAAACAAGGGCTATTTTAAAACAGTTAGTTAAGCAACGTTAACCATGGTCAGTCTATAGATAGGCCGTGCTTCGAAGGGAATGTAAAAAGTCGACCCCAGATTGTTGTCATACTCCGAGGAGGAGCGCGGCGGGGTTGCGACCCTGTCTCCGTAAGCACCGTGTCTTGATTCCCTGGTGCAGATCCCACCGAGAGCCCAGGTCCCAGACATGTGCCGATACGACAGCCGCGGGGGTTTTAGTGGGTAAGAATCCCACATACCACGGTCGAGCTTCACAGCTTCCGGGGACATTTTGAAGGTTCCCCCCCACAGCAATCGTAGTGTGTGTCAATAGTGAGTGAGTTGGATGGTTTTACACATTTGGTAGTCTTCTAATTTTATAAGACCAGTGGCGTGTCGGTGGTTTGTCACTAACTTGGACCACAAGGATGCTAATTTTAATAAAATGACATACAATTGCCATTCTAGTGACACACTATTGAGACCTTAAACACCAATGTCGTCTCAGTGGTGTGTTACCACGGGTTATGGTTATTTTAGCAGAATATCGAATTTGTCATAATCGTAATTGAGTTATTGAAACTCACTAAAAGAAGGAATAGATTCTTTTTATGGCCCGTGCTATCATTTGAGTTTAACATACGTGCTTTACGTAATCTACGTGCGGGTCGGTGGCGCGCCTTCTCGGTAATGACCGAGCTAGCCATTGATGCGGTGCGGTGTAATCACATGTAGAAAGTTTGTTGCAGTCGACCATACATTGACCATTTCCATTGTAGCCTTGCAAACCTAAAGCGCGGGGAATACAATTACAATCAATATCTAACAAAACAGAGAGAGTTTCTGCCTTCCCGTTACGACCACAGCGGCGAATCTTATACAAGATCAGCCATCTACGCGGGAGATATAGTGCATAAGTGCTTGCGTACCCGCGGGGTGCCGGGTTAGACTTGCATCCCCCCATCTCCTCTCGTTGGGTGTCGCAAGAGGCGACTAAGCGAGAACACGAAGCCGGGCAGCCGCGTTTTTCTTTTGAATTTATCTGTCACTTATACTGCGATCCCCAAGACGCCTGCCAAGCGTGGGGATTATGGCAACCCCTCCCGTTTAAGGGAGAGCCTTTGTTCAGTAGTGGACGTGTTTTCGGCTGCTGATGATGGCGAAGTGCTTGCGTAGGTAGACACAAGTGCACTCTCTCTTCCTTACTCTTATAATTCGATGGGACGGAAAACCAACTCGAACGGGAAGAGGTCAGGCGAAGAACTGACTTATATGCCTAACCCACGCATGTGATGAATATTGCCGACAATGTATCCAAAATATGGAAGTTTACCGTGAATTGTCGGATATATTCCCTCTTTTTGGGAATAGGTATACCCGGGCACAGCATATCACTGGTCTGGACTGGAGGCACAGTCGCCACCCGTCCTGCGTCTCGTCGATATTGAATTGGTAGTTATTGTATGTTTCCTTCTGTACAGCGGAGAGGAATCTAGCAACGCCACGTCAGAGACTGCCTCTGAAAAGAAGGAGGGAAGCGAAGCGGGGACCGAACGCCGGCGCCCACCTAGGAAGTCCGATATCGTGAACAAATGGTCCCACGACAAATTTAACGAGAACGAACAGGTAGGCAACTGTGTACCTTATAATTAGTTCATAGAGTTCGATTTTCGACCACATTTTCGAGTGATTTATGAGGAGATGATAGGTCCATTGCAGGCAAATGCAGTGTCAGATATTCTTTTGGCAAGCAGCAATGTGTCAACAATGCTGCGTTCCGGTGTGAAGGACAGTGCAGTTTTTTGTTGTTGTCGAAGATGAAACCTTTATAATGTACCATGGTAAGGTAATGTGGGATTTGAACCCACCAAACCCTCCCCGGTGGGATCTCTGTTCGGACCTTTGTTGGAGTCTCTCTAGCTAGTGCAGCGGCCTATGAGCCGGCGTGTCGCTTACAATCGTCATCAGTCGTAACTAAAATGACGGAATAAATATTTTTGTCACCAGATGCCAAAGTCTCGCGAGGAATTGGTCGCGATATACGGTTACGATATAAGGAATGAAGACGCACCACCTCACGCACGGCGCAACAGAAGATATGGGTGAGTTTCGCCACATAACAAATGAAATTCGACTTTATGTATGTAAGGATAAAGTCCTAATTGCCTAATCAATTAATTACTCAATTAGGTCAAACTGCGCTAAAGGCTGAGAGACCGTCATAATAATATGTTCCCTTTTCTGCTTGTAATACCTTTCCTTGTAAGGCTCAATTCACACCAAGATGGTTACGGCCGGCAGCGCACTTTCAGTGTGAAAATTTTTAAACTTTATCTACAATACGTAAAATACCAGTATCGCTTGAAAAGCGCAGTGCCGCGGGCGGCCGCCCACTGCCATCTTGGTGAGAATTGAGCCTAATATTAAAAAGATCGTGCGCACCCATCCAAGAGTGTACCGACACTTACCATCAGGTAGATACCGTACGGAACTCTTCGACACGTCAGCAACAGAGCAAAGGCTAGAGCAAGCAGAATAGATCTAAATCCATTTCACGAATCATCGACGATTATACATACAGTGTGTAAGGGGCCACGTACTGAATTTTTTTATAAGAAGTCAAATAATGTCCGTTACAACATTACAGAAACCATTTATATGGAATATGACAAATTTTCGAGCATGTAATGAATATATGCGGAATAATATTTATTTCTCAAATCACATTGCTAATTTTCTAAAATAATAATAATTAATTGCTTATGTACTGTTTTAGTGCATAAAGAATAAATAATTAAATAAATTTTCCACAAATAAGTAATTTATTGTTTTTAAATTAAAATTATGCTTTATTATTATACCAATAATGATGTTATGCTAGTATTATTTTTAAAAATTGTTTTTTTTTTTTTTTGGAAATTCATGAAGCCGATGTAAAAATTCAACTAGAATGTTCAGAATCATGTACTGGATCCCTGGTATCGGTTTTCGGTACGATGTCCCTTACACCCCGTATATATTTATACACAGACACCATGGGAATGACAAATTCTAAGAGTCAAGAGAGTAATGTGTAAGGGAGTAGTAATATGGTGTTTTCAATCACAAATCCTTGCTTTCAAAGAATAAGCCGTATAATTTCAAGCTTAAATTGTGTAAAAAATAAAATAAAGGTCTTTGCTAAAATAACAAATTGAACTTTATTACAATATAAATTTTGTCACAATTGTATTTGAAAATATTTTTTTATTAATTACTATTTGTGTAAATGTCTAATTTAGAAATGTACGTTAATTGTATTAGGTTAACGTCTGTATTGCATTGTAACATTAATCAAAGTTTGTATTATGCGTTCCAATATGGAGATATCGGCATTGGCGGTTAGTGCATTTCAATGATAGCATGCATGCCTTGAATATATTTTTCAAATACGCACACAACTTGAATGTTTTTTTGCCTTTTATTTCATTTTTATAACTTACAAGTGAAATATGTAAGTATTTGTGCATTGTGGCTTTGTGTTTTTTTTTATATTATAGAATTTTTAGTATTCTTGTAGTAATTCTTAATCAAACGATATACTTAATATTATAATAACAATGTCATCCTGGCCGATACGACCACAGCGGCCAATCTTTCACAAGATCAGCCATGTACGCGGGAGTTATTATAGTGCACAAGCGCTTGCGTAGACACAAGTGCACTCTTCTCTTCCTTTATACCTCTCACAATCCGATGGGATGGAAGACCGATACGACCCATCCGACGCACAATATCATCTTACTTTACAGACAATCATGTGATCGCCTGCATTTTCCTGGTTAGTAAGGAACAACTGCAAAAAGTAGTTGCCGCCCGCGCGATTCCGAACCCGCGACCTCCGATTTGCAAAGCAAGCTTTTTCCCACAGCGCCACGGAGGCTAATAATACGATACTCGCACTACAAGGGGAAACTACCACCTAGGAACAACAAACAATTGGTTGCTGATAGCTTATTTGGTATAGACGCGGGCCGAACAAGTACACTCGTACCTGGGAGGATGAAGAGGCGTACAGGCGCCAGACGGCAGCCCAGGCTCAGCCTCGCAAGCCTCCCAACCTTGAAGACTTCCCGGAGCTCGACGCCGCCGCCAAGACTCGAGGGTAAGTGATTTGCATTGGCCTACAATTTCCTTACAGATTTGTTGGAGAATAGGCGTATTATGCTTTGATAGCTTGGTGGTTCATCATCATCATCATCACCAGCCGGAAGACGTCCACTGCTGAACAAAGGCCTCCCCCTTGGACCGCCACAATGAACGACAATTTGCTATTTGCATCCACCGGTTGCCTGCGACGCGAACAATGTCGTCGGTCCACCTAGCTTGGTGGTTAAAAGACTTGATTAGTACAAGGAACCATGAACTAAATATACTGATTTGCCTTTAGCCCTATAATTTTTCTAAGAAAGTATATTGTGGCGGGTCACCCCCTTCCCTTCAATATGGTTGAGGGGAGTGATGGCTGCTGCGAGCAGGCAACTCGTGCGTGGGGGCCTGGTCTGACTACTATCCCTTTGGCCGCCTAGTTTGTTATATTTTCTTTTATTATTTTTTCTCACTTGATCTTTCGAACGGCAGGACACACTGTCGCCGATGCTGATGTAAATGATAGATCTCTTTAGTAAATGATAGATTACTTTACTATATCGATTCAAATTATATATTTCAAAACGCTAGCACTTTTGAACGGTCAATTTTTTTTTGAAATGCTTCCGCCTCCGCCGGTCACAACGCGGCCTCAACGAAGATCCGGCAAGAAACTCATCGGGCTTGTCATTTTTTCACTTTTTTTTTGTTTCATGTTACAATTAGATCAGAGCGACAGTGTGTCTCGCCGTTCAAAAGATCAAATAAGACAGAAAAAAATAATAAAATACGACGAAAGTACAACAAACTAAAAAGCCAAAGGGATAGTAGTCGGACCAGTCCCCCCAAGTTAGAGAGGTTATATACATAACATGGTAGATCTTTTGACCCTACCCACCTAAGAAATAGAATTACATTACATAACCACCCTTATCGTGACCGGACACCCATCAGAAGAGGCCGAGCGCCTCGTCCCCGGTCCAAGTCGCAGCCCGCAGCCACGGAGCCGATAGAGAACGGCCAACTACGCCGCAACGCGTCCATCAAGACCGCAAAGAAGCCCGCAGTACGGGCGACTAACGCACGCAACGTAGTCGCCAAGCCGCAGCCGCAGCCGAGACCGCAGAAGGACAAGTTACCGCAGCTGGAGAACCTAACGATCACCGCTAACATTAACAAGTGAGGTTTTTCGTTTTTTATTTATTATTTATAGTAGTATCTATCTTCAAATCTATAGATACTAGATAACTAGCGACCCGCCCTGGCTTCGCACGGGTGGTAAAAAATGTATTTATACTTAATTGGATAAGGATTAATGCTGTATTGCTTAAAATCGTAAATAAGCCATTATTTCTCATAAAAATTAAAGGATAAAAAGTGGTTATTGTGGGTTATCCCTAAGAGATAAACATATACCCGACTCGACTGGCCTGTTGGTCTAGTGGTTAGTGACCCTGTCTGCTACCCAACAGGTCGTGGGTTCGATTCCCACCAAGTGTCTGGGTGTTTTATCTATATAAGTATGTATTTACAAAAAAAAAGTATATATGTATTAGTATCAGTTGTCTGGTTTCCATAGGACAGGCTCTGCCTAGTTTGGGATCAGGGGGGCGATCGCGATAAAAATGTTCAACCAAAGCGCAACCCAACCATAGCTTAATCTCGAACGTTTTACACATTTCGTATCGCGATAATTTTTTGACAGCTAGTTGAGATGGAACGCTACCAAAGTTCGAACTCAACCGCTGTCAAACGAAAGGTTCAGAAAAAGTTAAAACGATGCGACTATTTGTGAGACGTTGGTCAAACGTTTCAAGTGTTTCAACGAAGTTTTATCTGTAATTTTGTTTTGTGAAGTGATATTTAAGGCTATTAGTGTTATGTGAGTGATAATTGTAATATATATAGGCGAAAATGAACGCCTGACTACTTGGATTTATTGGAGGTGTCCCACGAAGTCGGTGTAGCTGAGGCTCGGACTCAAGCTAAAAGAAAACACCTAAGGGCTAGATAGACTTATGTTGTGATGAATATAGTGATCGGCAGTTTATTAAGAAATACAGACTGACGAAGAACTTAACTCGGAGCTGATTGAATGATTTACGAGTTGACACCTCACATGCCACCCCTATACTATGTTCTAATGCTTTGGATGTGGAAACAAAGGTAATGACGGATGTTGTGGTCCTTCCTCTATGAAGCTACCAATATAATTGCTCTTATCTGCATGTTTATTGAGAAAACTTATCCTATTTCTTGAAATAGGTAGGTATTAATTCATATAAAATTAAAACTACATTGTCAATTTCAGATTGCTGAAGCCAATGCTACCAAAGCATTGGCTTTCTATGTCACTGGGTCCTATCAAAATATCATAGAAGACAGTAAAAAACACTATTCCTCAAGACAGTGTCTCAAAAGCCATTCAGCAAGTAACAATGGCATCAAGCCCGCAGTACTTAGTACATAATGAATAAATATATTGTTTTCCCATTCAAACTGTGTGAGTGGGAAATAATTAAAAGAGTGTAAGTATTTAGTAATAGTATGTAGTATGAAAGCATCCATACCATTGAGTTGCATATTGAGCATCTTAGTGGTATGCTTTACCATAGACCTAATGTTTGGCTAGCCGCACACCTTCAATAATATTGTCAATATTCTACAACCCACTCAACTAAACTGCACCTCGCTGGAATGCAATGTCACAGTGCCAGGTGCACACGTAAGTTGCACAGGTTGTAGAATATTGACAATATTATTGAAGGTGTGCGGCTAGCCTGTTACTTTCCATGAGGCATGTTAAAGATTAAGAGCACTACCAAGTAATAAAGTAGTCAATTTGTATTAAAACTCTGTAGGTTAATGTAAATTAATATTAATTTTCAAATATGCTATCAAATACCAATAATTCTGGGCTGTATTGATGAAAATCAAGTAGCAAATGTGCATATGACTGACCATGAAGAATGATTCTTTAATCTAAAAAGGACACAGCCCGTTCATGACTTATTATATTATGATTGTAATAATTTTTGTTAGAAATAGTTTTTACAATTTTACTTTTTACCCATTCTTGTTAGTTCAATCTTAACATCAACTTTTTTTTTCAGATATGTGATTCTAATTATAAATATAATAATGTATTAGTGTCAAGAAGCTTAGTTTGTGTTGTATGGGTCAATTATCCATTAAAGGGTTACCTCAAGAGCCTATTGAGGCATAGCTATTGATAAAGAGGATTTATATCTTCTAGGTACCTATAGATTAATTAATATTACATTCTTTTGTTTTTTACTTACTAATTAACTATTACTTTGTGTTCTTAAATTTTAAGAGAAAATAAAGAGTGTTTGTAATTTTAAGAGACTCCCAGTAAGTATCCTTTGAGTATTATTTGTTTTGATATTATAAAAGAGTTTGTTTTTGCAGGTATCTGTTGGTGGATAGGAAGCTACATTACACCCCCATTACTGCTGCCAGAAAACCCAGTGCCTGCTATGTTCTGTGTTATATAGCACACAGAGCTCACATCTCCTACACTCTAAGCCTACACTCCACTAACAAGAGAGGAGGTGGCTCGCGAGCGCCGCCTGGTAGAGGGCACCAGCGGCGGCGCGGTGGGAGCCCGGCTCCGCCGCGCTTGGGCTCTCAACTACCTAAGCGTCGTCGTTATACAATGCCTGTGGGCAGATAGGGCAATGTTAGATTTTTCATATATACAAGGAATAAAGTAAAATATTGTGCATTTTTATTTAATGTGATGATTATAATATAATACCTAATCTCAGAATTGTTTTATGTTCATCTAGATTAATAATATTAATAATGTCCTCCAGGCCAATACGACCACAGTGGATAATCTTTCTTAAGATCAGCCATCTACGCGGGAGATATAGTGCACAAGTGTTTGCGTAAATACAAGTGCACTATCTCTTCATTTCATCTCTTATAACCTGGTGGGTCGTGTCGGTCTTCTGTCCCACCAAGTGGTCAGGCGCAGGACCAACTTTTTGCATACCCATGACGCATGGATCATCTTACTTTACAATCAGGTGATCGGCCTGCATTGTCCTAACCTGTAAGGAACAACTAAACAAAGTTGTTACTCCCCGCGGGATTCGAACCCGCGACCTCCGATTTGCAAAGCAAGCTGTTTCCCACTTCTCCACAAGATAGTTGGAGGTTTCTTTGAAAACGACAAAGTCATCAGTCAGGGCACGTTCTAGCATTCAGACAAGATCCCACCATTGTTCATCATCAGCAGTAGCTAAAACAAGTCAACTGCTGAACAAAGGCCTCCCTCTTGGAAGGGAGGGGTTTCCATAATCCCTATGCTTGGTAGGCGTCTTTGGGATCGCAGTATAAGACGTAGGTAACGCAATAGAAGACGCTGCTGCCCGTCTTTGTTTTCCTTAGCCGCCTCTTACGGACACCCAACGGGAGGAGATGGGAGGTTACTAATCTTACCCGGACACCCCACGGGTTACTCCATTGTTAGTTAGCTTAATTACTCTCTGTAAACGTGGAAACGTTACGTTGCTTAACACTTGAAATCAAAGTTCGCGCTATCAGCTGTCGAAATTAGGTCTTTAAACACACCATTATACAAAAACCAAGATCACAACACTAACGTCTGTGACGTTTAAACGTCCCAATTCCAGTTCATCTTTGGTTAGCGTTTTAACTTTATCGCAATACCAAAATCCGCTCAGCTGAACCATATTCAAAACATTATTAGAGTTCAACCAAAACCTTTCCACTTACGTTTGCGGCCGTGTAAAATTATCGCGATCGCCCCCCAGATGACCGTGTGTGAATTGTCCCGGGATATTATATACCATCGCAGACTTTTTTGTAGACCTTGTTAAGGTGTACAATACTGTAGTACCTTATTTTGATCTATCTTGTACGGTTCAGCCAGTGTTTGCAATGAAAGCTGAAACAAATGTGTTTATTTACATCACATTAGAAACGTCTAAAATTATCAGTGTTTCTCTACTATATTATGCATGTATTATACATAAAAACCTTCCTCTTGAATCACTCTATCTTTTAAGAAAAACGGCATCAAAATCCGTTGCGGAATTATAAAGATTTTTAAATTAGATTATTTTGACACTCGAAACCAATTAATACTTAATACGCTAATAGTAAGTAGATAATAATAATAATAATATTCTGGGACAATTCACACACGGTCATCTGATCCCAAACTAGGTAGAGCCTGTATTATGGAGACCAGACAACTGATATTAATACTTATATACTTTTAGATATATCAATAATCTCGTAATTAATAATTAAAAATAATCCATAACAGACTCTGAGAGTCAAAACAAATAGATAACAAAAAATGACTTAATTGGAATTAAAGTTAATTGACATTTGTGAGTGTGGCTGTAAGTCTCTTATGTCCGGTAATTTCACCAGCTACGGTGCCCTTCATGTGCCTTCATACCGGAACACAGCAGCTTGGCGGCAGAATATTTGACACTTGGTGGTACCTACCTGGACGGTTCCTTGCACAAGGATACCACCTCATCCAGTCATCAGCAGTTGAAAGACGTCCACTATTGAAGAAAGACCTGCCTGGCAGGCGTTTTGGGGTCTCAGTATAGGTGGTAGGTACTCCAATAGAAAGACGCTGCTGCCCGTCTTCTTGTTTAACCTTGTATATCTTGTTGAAAATTGGCCACTGAGGTCGTATCGCCCCAGGTCAAGGTCACATTTCGTCCTTGACCTTGATAGTGGTATAAAAGCACGTTATAATTTCCAGTCAAGGTCAGGCCCCGCGGAAGGTGACGACGGTGGCCCAACAACGTCCAGTGCCCACTGAACAGGCCAAGAAGAAACCTCTAAACCAGGCACAGGTGACTACCATGCATCGATATACTATACCAACTAGATTAGCTGTCACGACCCGAAAAGTGGTCACGAAAATAGAGCTACGGAGACGGCTGTCGCTCTATTTCAAATTAGTACGAGCCGTCAACATCTAACGTAAGGACGTATCGAAATTACTTATTTCGCGTTTATAAACTGTCCAAATACTTATCGTAATAATACTAAAATTGCAGATGGAGAATTTTTTTTTCGTTTCGTGTTCTTATTACTACTAGTTTAAATAATAAATTTATGTAAGATATCATTATAATACGAAATAAAAATTATTTATTTGATATTTTCTCCGCTAGTAGTTCGCAACTGCCATGCCGAGACTGACATAATTAATGTTGCTGATAGGCGTGTCGCCACTGTCTATACGAAACTGTTAAACTACACGTAATTACCATAATAAAAAAGTTAGTTCTCATTTTTGCCACCAGCACGGATAAGTTTGTAAGTCAGTACACACACAATGGAAACACACCTGTTTTGAACCTTATTTTATAGTTATTAAGATTTTCGTTTAAATGAGTACATTTTTGTACTCATTTAAAAGAAAATCTTAATAACCTCCTCCTCTCAGGGACCGATGGTGCATATTTCACCATGACGTCTATAAAGGAAAAACACTCAGAGACCGATGGTGCATATTTCACCACGACCGTTATACCGTTTTTATTGCGTTTTATCGGTAAATTTTGTTCTACAGTTATTTTGTCTATGGTTAGCCGAGTGTATTTCCGCCTTTATTGGACCATCAGTCACTTGTCATTTTGACTTTTTAATTCAAACTTCAAGTGGCAAAAAAAAAGAAAAAAGTCGGCGGTAGTAGTCATAATGGCGGCACATAGCGGTCAATGAATGTTTATTTATTTAATGTAAATAGTGTCTTATTTTCAGGTGAATGATATTATTTAGTTGTGTTTAGTGTTATGACGTATTAATAATGCAGTGTACACGTTATTTAGACCGTATTTTATCAAAAAATTGGATATTTTCGAACTGAAATCTGACCCGGGTGATTCATTGTTTGTTTGTTTACTTTTGATAAATTTTCGATATTTTTTGTAATGTAATTGTTGTAAATACATCGTAATTACATGATAACGATAATAATTCGAAGATAAAGGCATAAAATCCAATATAACTATCGAAAATTTTGCATACCATGACGTCATAGCGCGCATCAGTTGAAAAAAATTTTGTATCATTTCGATTTTTTTTATAGTTTTATGTTTAAACTTGTATGAAAAGGAGTTTGGATGCAAAGAATGGATCTTTATGAGTGCCTGGGTCAATATTCTATCCTCAAAATCGAGATCAAAAATAGGTAAAATCAACATTGCCAAAAATTCATCTATTTTGACCTTTTTCTTTAAAAAATCGATATTTCTAATTTAAAAAAAAGGGTATATATCATAGCTAATACTTTTATAAATAGAACTCAGTTTACAGAACCCAAATCGGTTAAGTATTTATTTTTAGATAACGCTCGTAAGTGGCCCGTAACATGATATCCCGCCGCGCGATAAGCATTGAGCGCTTACATCGATGTGTGCGTAAAATGCCGGTCCTCCAGGGGTTAAGTCAAAACAACTACTTTTTTTCGTAAAGCTTTGGCGATTTTATTAATTTTTCTTTGTCTCCGATGTAAAGGTTTTATGTGCCAACATTACTGCATACAGAATTAGACTTTATTACTACATGTGAAGGCTTCTATTAGTCCGACGTTCCGAATTATTTAAAACTATTTTCTACAATTTCTAGCTACGTGTATAGTTGTGTAAGTATATGTAACCGCGACCACATTTTCGATGTCATTTTGTTCGTGACAGCTAATCTAGTTGGTATAGTATATCGATGCTACCATGTCTTATTTAGACTTATATTATGATTAGTGACCAGCCCAGGCTTCGCTAAAATAATGTGCCAATCAAAGAATAAGACTAGATACTTGACCAGTGTGTGTTGCCATTGATGACATATGTGGTCCTTAACCGCTGGCCTTTTAGAGAAGCTCAGAGTCACACAACGAGCTATGGAGAGAGCTATGCTCGGAATTTCTTTGTGTGATTGAATCCGTAATGAGCAGATTCGCCGAACAATCAAGGTCATAGACATTGCTCTTAGAATATGCTAGTTGTATGGCAATGGGCAGGCCACATCGCTCGAAGAACCGATAACCGTTGGGGAAGAAAGGTTCTCTCATGGCGACCACGAACCGGAAGACTGCTGCGTGCAGGCCTCCCACTAGCTGGACAGACGACATTGTGCGCGTCGCAGGTAACCGGTGGATGCAAATAGCCAATTGTCGTTCATTGTGCGTTCGAAGGGGGAGGCCTATGTTCAGCACTGGACGTCTTGAGGATGATGAGATGCCTGAAAAATTCTGTTTATTCACATTTAAAAAAAATAATTAGACACGTATTTTATCAATTAAACAAAAAATTACGAAGATATAGTGCCTTGAAATTCCGCGTGACGTCACGCCTCCGTACACTTTTTACTAAGGCGTGATTGTCACGAACCCCACTCCCGAACATTGATCTGATCCATCGATATACTATACCAACTAGATTAGCTGTCACGAACAAAATGACATCGAAAATGTAGTCGCGGTTACATTTATTTACACAACTATACACGTAGCTAGAAATTGTAGAAAATAGATTTAAATAATTCGGAACGTCGGACTATTAGCAGCCTTCACATGTAGTAATAAAGTCTAATTCTGTATGCAGTAATGTTGGCACATAAAACCTTTACATTGGAGACAAAGAAAAATCAATAAAACCGCCAAAATTATACGAAAAAAAGTAGTTGTTTTGACTGTACTCATTTAAAAGAAAATCTTAACCACTATAAAATAAGGTTCAAAACAGGTGTGTTTCCATTGTGTGTGTACTGACTTTCAAACTTATCCGTGCTGGTGGCAAAAATGAGAACTAACTTTTTTATTATGGTAATGACGTGTAGTTTAACAGTTTCGTATAGGCAGTGGCGACACGCCTATCGGCATCATTAATTTTGTCAGTCTCTAGCGGAGAAAATATCAAATAAATAATTTTTATTTCGTATTATATTGATATCTTACTTATATTTATTATTTAAACTAGTAGTAATTAGAAAACGAAACGAAAAAAAAATTCCCCATCTGCAATTTTAGTATTACGATAAGTATTATATTATTTGGACAGTTTATAAACGCGCAATAAGGAATTTCGATACATCCTGTTGTCGGCTCGTACTAATTTGAAATAAGCGACAGCCTCTCTATTTTCGTGACCACTTTTCGGGCCGTGACAGCTAATCTTGTTTAGATAGTATATCGATGATCTGATCAGTTTATCTTTTTTAATTCCTATTGAATAATACATCTAACTCGAAACTAACTGATCAGGCTTATAGCCTATTATATTTCGTTATTTGCATGAGATACACGAGTAAGGTCTTAATAGGCATGATGACTAATTTTGAAAAAATACTCTATAATGTACTTACGGGTCTACTATTGCCGAAAATAATCATATTTTTGTATTAAATTTACAATTAATAGCAATATTTTCAATTTTTAAAATAGAGTTTGAATTTAATTCCAAAACGATGGCCGGTGCATGGCGCCATTTTGTGACGTCACTACGGCGGTGTAAATAAACATCTGTCTAGGTATAAAAGTGAATTGTATGAAAGAAAATGTTGAGATGACAGTTTGACAGTGGTTTATTTACACAGGATTGACGTCATTCACTCTGATCAGCGTTTATTACAACATGGCGATTAGCTGTATTTAAGTAATTTATTTGCTTATATCACTCTAATCTCTCTATTATTATGAAAATGAGATGCATTTTTGGAATCAGTGCAATCTGTTCTAATATTTAAAACCACAGATTTATTGGTATTTTGTTGCAGTCATCATGCCTATTGAGTCCTTATCATATCGAAACCGCATTTCGCTTGATTCCAGCCATGTTATTGGAAATAATAATAATTTAAAATGTGTGTCCCAGCCTCAACAACAAACGAACACTGCGCCGAACAAATCGCCGCCACAACAGCAACCGTCACCACAACAACAACAACAGAAACCGCAACAACAGAACCAGCAACAACAACCAGCCACCGGTGAGTTGACTTATATCTAGAAGCGTTCGGAAATCGTACAGCCTATCCCGTACCATTGAACAAATGAACAATAATGTTACTTACACAGGGGATGAAGTGACCTATTTAGGCACGAGTTGGTTTGAGCCACGAGCGTCAAGACGCAAATTGTTCGAGTGAGTGTGAATTGTTAATAGGTCTTTCACCTCAGGTAAACATTCTGCTTTTCATTTCGAATATTAGGAAAGTAAATAAAAACCTGATTAACTAAACAAATAATATTAGCACTTGACAATACAACTAAAGATCGAATTGCCGCTTTCTACCAGCCAATATTTTTTAACCGGCTTCAAAAAGAAGGTTCTCTATTCGACGCGTATGTATGTAATATTAATAAAAATGCGTAATATTAATATATGTTAGTCTATGAGGGCTTCTAAACAAATTTACCAAATTTTATGAGTGTATGTATGTATGTATATATGTATGTATGTATGTAGGTTTGTCCGCGGATTTCTCAGAAACTACAAGTCCGATTTCAAAAATTCTTTTTGCAATAGTTAGAGTATTTTTCAACTTAGGGTAGAGTACAAGTTTTATCAAAATCGGTCCAGTAGTTTATGAGATATAAACTTTTTATGTGTTCAGTAAGTTACTGTAACGTAGACGTTCGAGTTGCGTGATAGTGCTAATACCTATTTTGCTAAAATAAGTCACTAAAAAGTGTTAAATAAACTATTTAAAAAAAAATAAAAACCGACTTCAAAGTAAATTATCTAAAAAGCATAAAATAACGAAAATATTATTGAAGTTGGTGTTAGCGTACCTGCTGTGTATATTCTGCACCAACTTCAATAATATTTTCGTTATTTTATGCTTTTTAGATAATTTACTTTGAAGTCGGTTTTTATTTTTTTTAAATAGTTTATTTAACACTTTTTAGTGACTTATTTTACCAAGATAGGTATCAGCACTATCACGCAACTCGAACGTCTACATTACAGTAACTTACTGAAAACATAAAAAGTTTATATCTCTTAAACTACTGGACCGATTTTGATGAAATTTGTACTCTACCCTAAGTTGAAAGATACTCTAACTATTGCAAAAAGAATTTTCGAAATCGGACTTGTAGTTTCTGAGAAATCCGCGGACAAACCTACATACATACATACATATATACATAGATACATACATACATACATACACTCGTGAAATTTGGTAAATTCGTTTAGAAGCCCACATGGACTAACATATATGAATATTACGCATTTTTATTAATATTACATACATACGCGTCGAATACAGAACCTCCTTTTTTGAAGTCGGTTAAAAAGCATAAAATAACGAAAATATATTGAAGTCGGTGTCAGCTCGTGCTAGTCTTAGTTAACGTGATGTGCTAGCACCGACTTCAATATATTTTCGTTATTTTATGCTTTTTAGATAATTTACTTTGAAGTCGGTTTTTATTTTTTTTTAAATAGTTATTTATCATTTATGATTGTAAGTAAGCTCAAGTCTGGATAAGTTAAATAATAATTTCGTGAAAAGTAAATTATTATAAGTATAAAGTCGTGTTACAAAATTGTTGATAATATATTTTGTTTACAATTTTACGTTGCGATTTAACTATATAAGTTGGGACATGGTTTGTTTAATTTTTTTGACAGCAGGGAAAATTGCTTCCCAGGGATGCAAAACACTTTTTCCATCCCCCTGATCAGGTAACTTCAAGGATACTTTCCGAGTATGAAAAATGAGAAGGAAATTATTGGACCCAAAAGACTTGATATCTAATGTCTCTGGTGATGAGAGACAGTTTGATGCAACTGTCTATAGAGAGAGGCGAAAATACATAGTAGTGATTGGTACGGATTAAGGGCTCCCAAACAAATGAACTTGTATCGATTTGTTTCTCGCCGCATCGCATCGCATCGCAGTTACATGCCCTACGGGTGATATCTCACTCGTCAAATTGATCAAATATCGGTGTCGCTAGTAAATTGGCTGAAGTCATCCAATTTCTTTGATCAAATGTACTATCGCGGTCACAAACGGTGTACCACAATTACGACGGCAATAGCTTGCACGTGCCGGCCCTATATACGTGCGGGTGGGGGTTAAGCGCACGTAACGTTGTTCAAACGATTTTGATTGGAAACTGGTACACCGTTCGTGTCCGCGATAGTACATTGGACAGATATTAGACGCCTAAGCTCAAAAATCAAATGAATTTGATATAAAGCTTTTAATATGTTTTTCAACAGGCGGCGGTAGCAAACGATACAGTAGCTTACGACAACGGCCCCTCGCCGAGACATACTCGCCCCAACAACAACAGCAGCCGCAACAACAGCGACAGCAACAACCACAACAACAGCCACAACCGCAACAACAACCTTCACAACAGCCTCAACAACAACAGCAGCAACAACAACCGCAGCAGCAACACAGATATCTTGCTGGTAATTATAAATTTTTATACGAGATGTTGTAGGCGCTAAACTAACTGCTGCACTCACAAACGCCAATTAACTTTAATTTTAATTAAGTCACTTTTTGAAATCTATTTATTTCGACAGTCTAAGCCATTTATGATTAATTTCGATTATTGAACACGAGATAATTGAGATCTACACTCACTATCTGCGTATTAAGTATTGATGGGCTTCGAATATCGAAATAAACCGATTTCAAAAAATGGATTAATTAACTTTATTCTAATCGGGAATTAACGCGATTTACCTTATATTTTGGCTTGACGTTTCGGCCGGGTTGCACCAGCCGTGGTCACAAGCAGACCCGCAACTGCAACCCGCAACCCGCAACCCGGCCGAAACGTCAAGCCAAAATATAAGGTAAATCGCGTTAATTCCCGATTAGAATAAAATTAGATAATGGAACGCGAAAGTCTAAACGTATATAATGGATTAATTATCATTAACTTTAATTGACGTTTGTAGGTTCGGCAGTTAGACTCTAAGTCAGTCACTAAATATCAAATAATTAATTGTTATTTCGTATTAAAGTGATATCTTACTTAAATTTATTATTTCAACATGTAGTAATAAGATTAATGACCGAAAAAAAAGATACTCCATCTGTAATTTTAGTGTTTCGATGAGTATTTGGACAGTTTTTAAAACGCGCAATATGGCATTTCGTCACGTCCTTACGCTAGTTGTTGTCGGCGCGTACTAATTTGAAATAGCGACACAACCGTCTCCGTGGCGCTATTTTCGGGCCGTGACAGCTAATCTTGTTTATATCTTCTTGTTCGATGCGGTAAACATTGCCATATTAATTTGACGGAATCAATATTTCGATTTAAAGAAATTACCTCATTAGAATTAATAATAACTAACGTTTGTGAGTGCACTTGGGGATCGCAGTATAGGTGGAAGATAAATCCAAATGAAAGACGTTGCTGCCCGTCTTCTTGTCCTCGCTTAGTCGCCTCTTACGACACCCAACGAGAGGAAATGGGGGGATGCAATTCTAACCCGGCACACCACGGGTTACGAGTTCGATAATTTAACTTAAACTCTATGGTTGGGCTAATATTTGTATACCACAGGTCCGGGCGAGTTTGTGTCAGGGCAAGCGCCTCTTCAACCCACACATCCACAACACCTAATGCATCAGGTATGTTACAATAATTTATTGATATTAAAAAAATAATAATATCAGCGTTCATAGCCAGTTATAATCACTGTTCGGTAGAACTGTTATATAAACAACGACAAACAAGGTTAATCTTTAGATGGGTGACCATTTAGTGGTTGAACTGAGCGTCTCCGTGCTTCAGTGGCCACGTAAAAAGGCTATCCACGGTGTCTAGTACGGGTTCTGTTAGTTATCGAAGTTGACCAAACTGCTCATTTTCTCCATACATTTCACGCCAGCGCCTCTAGCGGTGACAATAAATAATAACTACTATCCCTTTGGCCTTTTAGTTTGTTGTACTTTCGTCGTATTTTGTTTTCAGTCTTATTTGATCTTTTGAACGGCAAGACACACTGTCAATCTGATCTAATTGTAACATGACACACTGTTTAAAAAAAAGTGAAAGAATGACAAGCCCGCTGAGTTTCTTGCCGGATCTTCTCAGTTGAGGCCGCGTTGTGATACGGTGGTAGAGTTTTTTTTTTAAAAAAACATGACCTTTCAAAAGTGCCAGCGTTAAGCCTACTTGAAATAAACTATTTTTGACTTTGACTTTTGACTTTGAATCAAGAAGTAGTAAAATTTTCGAAAGATAACTGACAGATTGGTAGATTTCGTTACCTATTAGAGACCGTATCAGAACAAACAGGTGTCTTATAATTTAAAGCGTACATAATTAATGCCATGTATTTTAATAATCCATTTTGTGTAATAATATGTTTCACTTGTAGCAAGTACGAGTGACTCCAGTGAGTTCTAGCGGCCACGCAGCGTCCCCGCCACACCAACACCCGCCGCACGCACAGCAGGTAGTTTCACGACACAATACAACACGTTACATCACATTAAAACACGTTAAAACACATTAAAACACATTACAATACATTAAACCACGTTAAAATACATTAAAACACGTTACAACACATTAAAAAACTAAAAACGTTACGTTAACGTTAAACTGAGTGATAGGATAAGAAATAGTGAGATAAGGAAACGTTGTGGTTTGAAAGAAGATGTAGTGACAAAAATTGAGAAAGGTATGCTGAGATGGTTTGGCCATGTCGAGAGAATGAATGAAAGTGTTGGAAGGGGTAGACCTAGGCGGAGGTTTCAAGACCAAATCAGGGACGTCTTGAAAAAAGGCCAGGTCATGAGTACCCTAAACCGAAGAGCATGTATGAAGGGAATAATGACTGTGGACGAAGCGAAACAAGTATGTAAGGTTCGTAGCAAGTGGAAAGAAGTGGTCTCTGCCTACCCCTACGGGAAAGAGGCGTGATTATATGTATGTATGTACAACACATTAAAATACGTTACAATACATTAAAACACGTTACGACACTTACAACATGTTACGACAAATTACAGGGTCACCCCCCGGTGACCTCCCCAGGTTTTGGTGGGTGCAAATCCCCCATAACCTGGCCTCCGCCCCCTCGGAGACCAGATACCTTTGGAAGGTTTCCTCCTTGACAACAAAAAAAAGAAAATATATATCTAATATATTTCGGTAGGTACATCAACTACTCACATTTTAGTCGCTTCTTTGCTTGGAAGAAATCACTATTAGAAATGAGATCACCATTTGTACTTTAAAATAAAATTATTATCTAAGTATTCCCCATAATATGTTATATTTGGTACAAATAGAATAAATAGATATAATATACTCTCTCTTTGTATACAAATATAAATTCTATGATAATAATATTCTGGGACACAGGGTATCTGATGCCAAACTAGGCAGAGCCTGTACTATGCATACCAGATAACTGGTACTATAATAGATCCAACCGTTTATTTTCTATTTGACAGATCTAATTTGACAGTTATAGTGTTGTGACCAAGTGATTATAGTGGACACGATATCGATTCATTTTTCTATCGAGTCTGTGCGGAAAGAGAACAGTCGTAGGAATGGCGCTAGTAAGTAGTAGAACGTCATTCTATTATCACTTTTGTTACATTGACACGTAATAATAATCCTCCTAAATATTAGAGCGGGGTTTTTAAAACGTTCTATTACTTACCCCATTTTTTGTCTATGGGTAAGCAGTAGTATTTTTTTCAAGGTAGCAACACTCAATGGTCCACCGCCATTTTGTGTTTGTCACTGTCATCTGTCACTCGCAACAAGACGCCCGTGCTAGTCATTGTTTGCTGAGTTTTGTATTGTTTTATATTCAAACTATAAAATGCCGAAAGGATCAGTGCTGAAAGGACAGACGAGAGAAATGGTGATCAAGCTTCGTAATTACTTTGAAGCAGAGTATCAAAATGGCGGCCCGCTTTTACCATTGTCGCAAGTGCGAGAGCGCGTTGCGGCCGCGTTAGGTATTAGTGCACCTACGGTTACAAAAATTACTACCGAAGCCTACGGAACAAGCGGCATGCAGGAGAATAAGCTTCGTACGCCGAAGAAAAAACGCCAACCATGTCGTGTGACATCGGTTGACAACTTTGACGCAGACGCTATACGCCGTCATATATAACTATTACTTACGTAGAGAAGTTCCAACACTTAAAAAACTTGTTGCTTCTTTGCGTGAATGTGATTTGTTCCGAGGCCAAAAATCGTCATTGGCAAAGGTCTTGAAAGAAATTTGATTTACTTATAAAAAATCGGACAAACGCAAAATATTGATGGAGCGTCGCGACGTAGCTTTCGCTCGTTGCGAATTTTTGAGCGAAGCCAAAAAAATTGCAGATTGGTCAAATGTTGTTTTCACTGATGAAACTTGGCTGAATGCGAACCACACAGTGTCTAAGAACTGGACTGATGACACCGCTGCTTCCACTAGCTCAGTGCCGATGCCTAATCATTTGCCATGCAGGGTCTATGAAAGGATTCATGCCAGATGCTTTGTTGGCCTTTAAATCCAAAAAAACAGTTGAGTACCACGAAGAAATGAACTCTGAGGTTTACGAAAGTTGGTTTAAGGAAATGGTGCAATCATTGGAAGAACCGTCAGTCATTATTATGGATAACGCCTCCTATCACTCACGCCAAATTGATAAAATGCCGACCCAGGCCGACAAAAAACAAGTAATCATTGACTGGCTTCAACGACATGGCGAAAATGTTGATAACTCCTTACTAAAAGTACAATTACTAAATATATTACGAACAAAAAAACACTTCCCAAAACGATATGTGATCGACGAAATAGCTGCAGAACATGGTCATTGGGTTCTTAGACTTCCACCCTATCATTGTCAATACAATGCCATTGAATTAATATGGGCTCAAGTAAAAGGACACGCCGCTCGAAATAACACAAAACCCCCATTCACGGCAAACAAAATGCTTGATTTATTAAAAAAATGCATGTGTGGAAGTAACTGCGGAAAACTGGCAAAATGTAATTCAAAAAACACAAGAAACTATAATGGCAGATTGGGATAAACACGTGGCGATAGATAATATGAATCAACAATTAATTATAAATGTCGGCGATAGCTCGAGTGACAGCGACGATGAATCTGATTTTGATTAATAAATAAATAAAAGTAAAAGTCACACAATAATTGTTTCATATCATTTCATACCAATCTATATTTATACTACATTAGAATGCTACATTATACCCGTGTAAAAATAGTTAATAAACAATATCGATATCTCAATCGTAACATCACTATGTTGATAGCCATAGAACGTAAATTTTTAAAAACGTTTGTTATTTTATGTAATTTATAAAAAAACTACTGCACTTATGGACTCAATTTGTCAAAGATGATTATTATACGGGATCAAGGAGCAAACTTAGGCAGTTGTCATATTTTTAAAACCTCGCATTTAAAAGTGAACTTTTGCGTAACATGACGCAGTTACGTTCTATTGGTGCTGTCAAAAAGAAAATAAACGGTTGGATCTATTATAATACTTGACACTTGATGGGTATTGAACCCACAACGTACCTCTCGTGGTTTAGACTATGGCGTTGCTTGAAATCAATGTATATACATCATAAATACATCATAATTGTTGCTTTTTTACAGATTTTTATTCGAAACTAGTATAATTAGGAGTTTTAGTGCATAGTTTAGTTCTTTCTTAGTGTGGGGGTTGATATTCTACCCTCAAAATCAAACCCAGAAAAGGAAAAATCGACCTTGACCAAAACCCATCTAAAAACCCTTCTATTTTTGACTTTCCCTTTGATAAACTATATTTATATCTCACAAAAACGTATATATGTGTCATTTATGAATAGTTAATACATTTCTCATCAAAACTACATTTACAGAATGCAAATCGGTTGTGTGGATAGGTTTTTATAACGCTCGTAATGACAAGTGGGCTCGCCCGGCCGAATAAGCAAAAAAGAAAAAAAAATATTACTATATGTGTATTTACCTAATTTATGGCGGGCACCGAGTGGCTAAGTAGTGGCTAGGGTTTCTAATGAGTAGACCAACCGGCCCGTCATTTTATTCTACAAGTACAACACGGTAAGTAATGAGTTATGTGCTTGGTCTTCTCCAGGTGCGGCTCGGTCTACTGGAGGCGCCGCTAGTCTCCCACCCGCACCACGCCATGCACAACCTGCCGCAACCACACTCCATGGGTATGCTTACCATACTTACATTTCTTTCCAGTCAGTCTGTTCACATTTCTATATAGTGACAGCCAGTGGCGTGCACAGAGGGTAGGCAAAAAAATGTATTCGGCTTGTTTCACCTATTTTAAGTATGTTATTATACCATTTCAAATATCCATAAGCAAGCAAATACTATAGACATATTAATTTGCATTTGCAAACATTAATAAGTATATTCAGCGGCTCCATACTGACTAAAATACTTTGCCTACCCTAGGATTTCTCTAAACAGTCTTAATTTTTAAAAATCTTAGTTTGGACATGAATTAACGTAATTTTTTTTAATGTAAATGGATATGTAGGTAATATTGGTTAATTTAAGGATATTTGTGCTGAAACACGAACAAATAGCATAAAGCATAAACAAGTCGCAGATATTTTTGCCTGCTTTTAGTGCACGCCACTGGTGACAGCTCAGTGGGCGAGCCTCGCACCTCTAAATTTCTTTAATGAATCATGTGCGAATCGTCTTTGTGCGATTGTTACTAGCTTTCGGTGAAGGAAAACATCGTGAGGAAACCTGCATGTCTGAGAAAGCCTAACTATACTTTGTCCATTTTATTATTGGTTTTTTGACAGTTCGACGTTTGAAGTTTATAGGAACGTGAACATAGTAAGTAAACGAAAGAATCGATATCGATAAATGTACATTCGATTAAGTATTTTTTTTATTCTGACGACTCATGTTAATGTTTCAACCTTAAAATGTTGTCTTTCTTTGTTATATTATGCATGAGACCCTCAAAATAAAATGAATGAAAGTAATAAAAACATATTACACCTTATTTACATATTAGCATTTATTTCTATCGATTATTTGTAATCTGTGGCACAATCGTAGTAATCGTTATGAGTGGCAACTCACTAAAGTGCGGTACGCGTCCATGAAGTACAATATTATTTCTGTGAATTTGTAACTTAAACATTTACGAAACTTTATGGGCGTCAGCTGTCAAAAAACCAATAATAAAATGGACAGTACTCTGTCCCAGACAGATGGACAGTGTCTGTGTGTGTAGCTTTCGAATGACGTGTGCAGTCCGCCAACCCGCACTATTACGGATTTTATCACGGTTTATTTTAGATTTTCAATGTGTAATATTCGCATAAATAAAAGACAATTATTATTATTAATTAACAGGCAAGTAGTTGGAACAACTGATAATAGCCCGTATCCTGTTCTTCTCTATTAAGTTGTACTGTTGCGGTTGTTGAGTCAAGCCGGTTTTTAAATTGGTTGGTGTTAACTGATGTGACAACTTCTTCTGGGAGGCTGTTCCAGGCGTCAACACTCTGTTACTTAGGAAATTTTTATGAGGGTTATTTTTTGAAAACCTGGTAGACAGTTTGAGGCAATGACAGTGGCGTGCACAGAGGGTAGGCAAAAAAAGTATTTGGCTTGTTTCACCTATTTTAAGTATGTTATTATACTATTTCAAATATCCATATGCAAGCAAATACTATAGACATATTAATTTGCATTTGAAAACATTAATAAGTTTATTCAGCGGCTCTATACTGACAAAAATACTTTGCCTACCCTAGGATTTCTCTAAAATGTCTTTATTTAAAAAAATCTTAGTTTGGACATGAATTAACGTATTTTTTTTTAATGTAAATGGATATGTTGGTAATATTGGTTAATTTAAGGATATTTGTGCTGGAACACGAACAAATAGTATAAAGCATTAACAACTCGCAGATATTTATGCCTGCTTTCAGTGCACGCCACTGGGCAATGACCCCTTAGATGAACATTTTTGCTAAGTCTGAATAACTTGTCGAAATCTGGTACATCATAGTGTCCATTTAAGATCTTGTATGTCTCAATTAAATCGCCATGCTCCCTGCGGTCTTTTAAGGTAGGGAGATTTCTGTTTTAATTGGCTTGGGATTTTCGTGAAACTGCGCTGAACCTTTTCTAAGAGTTCAATATCTTTAATAAAGTAAGGGCTCCAAACTTGAAATGCGTACTCTAAGATCGGCCTAATGAATGTTTTGTAAATCTTTAGCATCATATCTGGTGCCAAGTTTCCAAATGCTTTCCTGATGACATATATCAGACTTTTGGCTTTCTTTGTGATTGTAGATATATGAGTCTCCCACTTCAGATCTTCTGTAATCTTTACTCCTAAGTCTGTTTGTACTTTAATCTCCGACAGTTGAACTTCATCCAATGTATATGTTAACCTGGGATTACATTTGCCCACATGTAGTACATTACATTTAGTAGCATTCAGATTAATGAGCCACTCTTTTGACCATTTACATATTTTGTTTAAGTCCTGCTGAAGTTGGTCATTACATGGCCTATCATGAGGGGAGGCCCGTGCCCAACAGTGGGACAAAACCAAGGGCTGGTATTACAGTCTGTTTAGTTGTGTGACGCGACCCGCACTATTGTAAACTGTTCGATTGATTTGGTTGGTCTTCACTGGTGTATTTTATCCTTAAAATATTTCATTTGGATTGTTAAAATGCTGTTAACTATGAGATGTCTGGGTAAGAATAGCACCCTCCCATCTCCCGTTGGGTGTTCGTAACAGGCGACTAAAGTAAAACAAGAAGACGGGCAGCAGCGTCTTTCTATTGGATTATAGAGCGTCCAACCGTTTATTTTCTTTTTGACAGCACCAATAGAACGTAACTGAGTTCACTTTTAAAAGTTCAATAACTACCACCTATACTGCGATCCCCAGGGCGCCTGCCAAGCGTGAGGATTATGGCAACTCCTCCCTTTTAAGGGGGAGGCCTTTGTCCAGCAGTGGACGTCTTACGGTTGATGATGTTAAAATGAGCTGATATTTTGATATTTTTTTTGTTAATTGTTAAATGAACTTTTTGTTTAAAAATGCTATTTCGAAAAAGCATTGCGTTTTTTTAATATCAGTATGATTTTCAGGTCAATTACAACCGTCACAAGCATACGCTCCGCCAGCTATGATGCCCGCTCAATACATGCAGGTAAGTGTGCTATGTTATTTAGAATATGAATCACTACAAGTACTATAGAATGCTTAATTCAAGTAAGAACATGTAGCCACGAGTAAGAACATCAAAATACATAAATATCAGGTACACGATAATAGGTACTATACCGTTAGCTGCATTTATCGACATTTGTGCTTGTGACAGATCAAACCCACTAATACTTATCACTTACACACTATAACTCTTATAATATAACTTTAAATAGTTCAATTCACCTGCCTCTTAGAGGAAAATCTGCCTACACTTTGTTTAAGGGGACCATAGACAAACGCGTACTCTATTATTAATATATAAACTCTATTGTCTCTTGTTTAAATACATGAAATTAGTGCTTGATCGTATTTCCCACCTCATGATATATCGTTAGTTAATTATCTATGTATATTTCTATGGAATTTCTGAAGTTGAACTTACTTACTTGCATTATCTATACACCTTGTCCGAGTATGATATACCCAGCACAGATATAATATAACCTTTTCGTGACAATTGGTATGCTACTGTTAACGCGTTGGTGCCAAATATACACAGCAGGTACGCTAACACCAACTTCAATAATATTTAAATTATTTTATACTTTTCAGTGATATTGAAGTCGGTTCAATTTAAAAAAAAAAGATTTTATAGTATCTTCCGCAAGCACTTGTGCACTATAATATTACTATAAGACCAATATTACTAAGACGGGCCTGTTGGTCTAGTGGTTAGACCCCCTGTCCGCTGACCAATAAATAGGTCGTGGGTTCGATTCCCTCCAAGTGTCTAGGTGTTTTATCTATATAAGTATGTATTTACAAAAAAACGTATATAAGTATTAGTATCAGCTGTCTGGTTTCCATAGTACAGGCTCTGCCTATAGAGCGTCCAACCGTTTATTTTCTTTTTGACAGCACCAATATATGACTGCGTCATGTTACGCAAAAGTTCACTTTTAAAAGTTTACTTTGAGTGAACTTTTAAAAGTGAAGTTTTGCGTAACATGACGCAGTTACGTTCTATTGGTGCTGTCAAAAAGAAAACAAACGGTTGGATCTATTATAGTTTATGACTGTGTGTGAATTGTCCCAGAATATTATTATTAATATCTCCAGCGTAGATGGCTGATCTTGTGAAAGATTGGCCGCTATAGTCAGTTATTAGTATCCGTTCGTGTATTGTACAGCAAAGCAACAGCGGCGCGGTATACGGAGGCGCGATGCTAGTCCCACCGCAGTACTCCCACCCCGCTCAGATGTACCCCGCGCCGCACCATAATTACGTGAGTATACTGTAGCTATTAGAATATGCAAGTTGAAGTGGCAATGGGCAGGCCACATCGCTCGAAGAACCGATAACCGTTGGGGAAGAAAGGTTCTCGAATGGCGACCACGAACCGGAAGACGCAGCATTGGCAGGCCTCCCACTAGGTGGACAGACGACATTGTGCGTGTCGCAGGTAACCGGTGGATGCAAATAGCCAATTGTCGACGTCTTCCAGCTGATGATGATGATGACTGAGTATACCCCCCGTGGGGGGGTCCGGATAAGAATATCTCTTCCCCTTGAGTGTCCGTAAAAGGCGACTAAAGGATAACAAGAAAACTGGCAGCAGCGTCTTTCTTTTGGATTACCTACCTCCTTTACTGCGATTCCCAAGCGTGGGAATTATGGCAACCCCTCCCTTCTAAGGGAGAGGTCTTGGTTCAGCAGTTTCTCGGCTGCTGATGGTGATGATGTTGACTGATTGATACTCCGCGATGCCAGGAGCCGCTTATAGATAGATGTAATACGGTATTCTACTGTATTAAAAATATGGTACGAGCAGTGGCGTGCACACACTTTTTTGACAGGGTAGGTAAAAAGGTAAATTTCTTTGATTATGTACTATACAGGGTGTCCCAGACATGGGGTATCAAGCCGGTAATGACGAATTGTGTAACGCACAAGCAATCAATTTGTAAAAGAAAATTATAAAAAAGTCAACAAGTTTTAGTGCATTGACCTCTAATTTTTAGGGTTCCATACCTAAAAGGTAAAAAAGGAACCCTTATGGTCTGACTTCGTCTGTCTGTCTGTCTGTCTGTCTGTCTGTCACAAACCTATATATTTCAGGAACCACTGATGCTATCAATTTGAAACTTGGAATAGTTTTAGATCTTAATTACCCAACTCCATCGCAAATGAAAAAAATATATTTTTCCTTTAACTTTTTTTTTATAATGGGGGTCGAAATGGGTCATCAAAATTTCAAAGTGAGACTACTATATTGAGTGGGGTATCATATGAAAGGGCTTCATTTGCACATCTCAAAACAGATTTTTATTTTGGTTTATGTCACGCAGTTTTTGGCTGATAATCAAAAATGACAAAAAAAATACCCCCCCCCCCCTTATCTCCGAAGTTTGTGGAGGGAAAAATCTGAAATAATTATGGGTAATACATGTCTATCTATATTTTACAGGAAAAATAAAATGATCTTTCTAAATAGTACAGTTTTTTAGTAATCCTAAAAAAACCTCGACTAACAAACTTAGTTTTGCGGTTTGTTTATTTTGCTATCTGAGGCGTTAGACGTATAGTAAAATAACTTTAATACGTCCAAATGGTTTTTAAAGTATATTTACACTTTACGAAGTCCTCGCACTTTAACTTCATTAACAAATAAACAATCGATAACAACCGAACTAAGAGATACTACGATCAACAACCAATTGGGATAAAATCACTATGCCGACAAGATAGTATATCTCAACATCACTACAACTTTAAAAATACGAACAACAATAAAATTTAACTTTTTATAACCTTTCGGGCATACTATAAACTTTGCTACAAACAAAATCGTAAATATTCTGTGAACATATGGTATTTTTATTACACCTCGCCGAAAGACAGGCAAAGGTACTCATACCATACAGCCTTGTTTATTTTTGCCACAGTTAGATCGCAATTCGCCAACGAATCGAGGGGATATTTTGTATACAATAGACATTTTTCATTACTTCTATTAGTCTGAATGATCTGAAATTTAGAACATGTGTAAATCCGATGATATTAAATAAAATGGTAACCTTCACCAGGGTCTGATGATGATCAGGAAAAGGTGGTAACAGGATCTCGGCCCAAATAAACGTAAACCCACCGACTTTGGGCTCGTTAGGTAGGTCTCGACGAGTAGTTGCTAGAAAAATGGTGATCAGGGTCTGATGATGGAGCAGGAAGGTGGTCACGGGATCTCTGCGCCAATAAACGTAAACCCACGGAGTTTGAGCTGGTTAGGTAGTTCTTGACGAGTAGTTGCTAGAAATATGGTAATCAGGGTCTGATGGTGGAGCAGGAAGGTGGTCACAGGTTCTCTGCACCAATAAACGTAGACCCACCGAGTTTGGGCTCGTTAGGTAGGTCTCGACGAGTAAAACGAGTAAAACGAAAAAATGGAGTCTGATGATGGAGCAGGAAGGTGGTCATGGGATATCTGCACTAATAAACGTAGACCTACCGAATTTGGATTAGTTGGATAGGTTGCTGCGAGCAGTAGGTAGAAAAACTTGATCAGAGCTCTGATAGGAGCAGGCAGGTAGGTGGCAACAGGAATTCGGCTCCATTAAATGTAGGACCCACCGAATTATAAATCTATGGTTAAATCTTGACGAGTAGTTGGACAGATACTGATCAGGGTCTGATAATAGCACAGGAAAATCATTTTAAGAGTTCGTTTACCTATAAAATTTATACTTGTAGTACAGTTACTAAAGTACAAATAAAAGTAAAGCATGCCGTAATAATTCTGTTCTTTAATGAAAGTCAAATTACAAGAACCATCTTCCAAACACTTTTATGGTTGCCTAGCAACCTTAACAAATATTTATTTTGAAAAACATGCCTTGGTTATTTTTTAATAGGGGCTGAAATATGGTCTGAAAATATCAAAGTGAGGCTACTATATCGAGTGGGGTATCATATGAAAGGGCTTTATTTGCACATTTTAAAGCAGATTTATATTTTGGTTTTTGATAAGTATGTAGTTATTGGTTTTTTTTATACGACCAAGGTGGCAAGCATGCGTAAGGCCCGCCTGATGGTAAGCAGTCACCGCAGCCTATAGACGCTAGCACAACCAGAAGAATCACTAGCGCGTTGCCGATCCTCAAGACATTAGATGTTAAGTCATTGTGTCCGGTAATT
The DNA here is from genome assembly GCA_911728495.1 of Furcula furcula. Classification (NCBI taxonomy): domain Eukaryota; kingdom Metazoa; phylum Arthropoda; class Insecta; order Lepidoptera; family Notodontidae; genus Furcula; species Furcula furcula. Next base: position 14,352,277 of record OU452264.1, read on the forward strand.
TAACCAGCTTAAAATCAAAAATGTCAAAAACATTAAATAAAAATACTCGTCTCCGACTTGTCTCCGAAGTTAGTGGAGGGAAAAATCTAAAATAATTATGAGTGATACATGTAAATAGATATTTTACAGGAATAAATCTAATTATAATTATTAGCTTTTTAGTAATCCTAAAAAACCTCGACAATCAAACTTATTTTTGCGGTTTGGTTCTGTTTTTTGGAAATCTAACAAATTCAGCAGATGCACAGATTCTATAAGTATATTTTAATTAGTAATAACAAGTAAGGATAGACACGTCTCTTTATTTTTCACAATGACAGAATGTACTGACAAGACCTTTTAAATATAAATACATCTTACGCTATGCTCTATAAAAAGTTCGACCATGTAAAGTTATAATAAAATTATCAAATCTTAATATTTTTGCTATCTGAGGTGTTAGATTAATTGTAAAATAACTTTAATACGTCCAAAGATGGTATGGAACCCTCGGTGCGCGAGTTCGACTCGCACTTGACCGGTATTTTTATTCGTTATTTACCCGAAAATGTATAAATTTCTTATTAAAAAAGGCAGGCACGCAATCAACAAAAAGCGGTTTCTCCATAGGAGTAGGCACGATGACACAGGGTTGCTTAGAAACAGTTTTAAGAAGACATCAATATTTTTTTATTTAATTCAAAATATAAATTTTTGCTATTATTTGACAACTTTTTCGGAGTCTTTACTATCAATACTATACATACCCTTTGGCTTAACCCTTTCCGGGACACCCAGTATTTTGATCATTCAGATCATTTTTTAAACACAGTGATAGGACTACTGTGACTCCTGTAAGCCAGGATCCACAGTGGTCACCAGTGAATACACCAACGTTTGACTCTCGGCGTGTACCGGGGAAATGGGAAATTTACGAGTAGTATAAGAAACTGTTGCAGACTTATTAAAGCAAGAGTGTTTTAATACCTAATTATGTGCAGTTTCATACTAGTGTATGGTATGTGTAGGTACACACACTTACGGTCTTATTCATAAAAAAAGCTTATCAAAGGTTTTAAGCACTGATTAGTTATAGTGTTCTATAAGGTTATAAAACGTTCTATAAAGTTGCTTAATCATAAACGTTTCATAAACCATCTATAACTAATACGTCTCTATAGAACGTTTTTCAATCAAAGTATTGCCATTATAATGAAGTTGGTCAACAAATTGACCGAATACACCCAATCGCCCACAGATAATATGTGTCTTCACACCGCCTAGGTGTGATCATAGACATTATTACAGATTATAAAACATTTTATTGTCTACAAAACGATGACGACTGTCGATTTGACGGGCGTGTTGGTCTAGTGGTCGGACACCTTGGCTGCTACCCAATAGGTCGTGGGTTCGATTCTCGCTAAACGTTGTTATTTATCTATATAATTATGTATTTACAATAAAAAAGTACTTGTATAAGTATAAGCATCAATTATCAGGTTTCCATAGTACAGGCTGTGCCTAGTTTGGGAACAGATGACCATGTGTGTATTGTCCATAGATATAAAAATGTTCACTTATTGTCTCAGAATATTTATGTATTTATTGTATTTACATATGACGCCCATGCGGAATTCGTCATACATCCATCGATCATTGTCATTGTTATTTGATTGTTAATGTTTGTTTGGTAATGTTGTAACAAGCGCGTAATAATAACTAACCTAAAATAAACTAACTTAAATTAAAATATATTAAATGGTATAGTAAAATAAACGTTAAGTACTGAATAAAATAATAAATCATAATAGTTTGTAGTGTGTATACTGCTATTTTGATTTCTTACGAAATTGAACGGATATGAAACCTGTATGGGCTAGAACTCTTTGCCTTCCCAATGAGGCTCAACTAAAGAAAAAGATTGAACTGATGGATGTGACACTGACACAAATGTCATTTTCTTAATCTATTATTACTTATAAAACAAAGTCGCTCCCGCTGTCTGTCTGTCCCTATGTATGCTTAGATCTTTAAAACAACGCAACGGATTTTGATGCGGTTTTTCTTAATAGATAGAGTGATTCAAGAGGAAGGTTTATATGTATAATACATGCATAATATAGTAGAGAAACACTGATAATTTTAGAGGTTTCTAATATGATGTCGTAAATAAACAATTTTTTTTGCGCTTACATTGCAAACGGTGGCTGAACCCTACGAGATAGATCAAAATAATGTCGGTCAGTATTGTACACCTTAACAAAGTCTACAAAAAAGTCCTCGATATCTATTTTTCATACCGCTAGGTTAAGGTTAAGCAACGTTAGGTAAGGTTATTAAATAGATGGGTAAACTGATTTGTATGAAATTTTGTGTGCATATCGGGTAGGTCTGAGAATAGGTCACAAAGTACATTTCATATCGCTAGGTCAAGGTTAAGCAACGTTAGGTAAGGTCATTAAATAGATGGGTAAACCGATTTGTATGAAGTTTTGTGTGCATATCGGATAGGTCTGAGAATAGGTCATAAAGTATATTTCATGCCGCTGATACCTTGATTGACGAGGATATATTATACGAACGAGAGGAGGGTGCAAGAGAGGAGAGAGAGTGGGAGAGGGCATTAGAGGAGGGGGTGTTGAGGTGAGGGATAGGGGGAGTTTCTTTTTTTTTTTAAGCCCTGGCTTGTGGTGGATCTGCTATTGGGATACAGTTTCCACCGGGGCGCCAGTTATGAAATTGATTATTTAATGCATTTTTGTATTAAACAATCAATTTCATTTGTGTGATATAATTTAGTGTGTGTTGAATCGATTGATTGACATAGGTTAGACAAACAATATACAATTAATCAAATAGGGTAACAAAATAAATCAATTAGCCGAGAATGTAAAAGATAGTTAAGATCAACGCTGTCACCGGTGCCACCCGCGTCACCGATGTCACCGGTGTCACCGTGTACAGTATATACATAATTGTTGTAGAGTGGATATACAGTTGAATTGGAAGTAAAGAACAATTAATCAAGTAAGGTAAACTTAACAAAATAAATCAATTAGCCGAAAAAATAAAAGATAGTTAAGTTCAACGCTGTCACCGGTGCCACCCGCGTCACCGATGTCACCGGTGTCACCATGTACAGTATATACATAATTGTTATAGAGTGGATATACAGTTGAATTGAAAATAAAGAATAATTAATCAAATAAGGTGAACTTAACAAAATAAATCAATTAGCCGAGAAAATAAAAGATAGTTAAGATCAACACTGTCACCGGTGCACCCGCGTCACCGATGTCACCGGTGTCACCGTGTACAGTATGTACATAATTGTTGTAGAGTGGATATACAGTTAAATTGAAAATAAAGAATAATTAATCAAATAAGGTAAACTTAACAAAGTAAATCAATTAGCCGAGAATATAAAAGATAGTTAAGTTCAACGCTGTCACCGGTGCCACCCGCGTCACCGATGTCACCGGTGTCACCGTGTACAGTATATACATAATTGTTGTAGAGTGGATAAACAGTTTAATTGGAAGTAAAGAACAATTAATCAAGTAAGGTAAACTTAACAAAATAAATCAATTAGCCGAAAAAAATAAAAGATAGTTAAGATCAACGCTGTCACCGGTGCCACCCGCGTCACCGATGTCACCGGTGTCACCGTGTACAGTATATACATAATTGTTATAGAGTGGATATACAGTTGAATTGAAAATAAAGAATAATTAATCAAATAATGTGAACTTAACAAAATGAATCAAATTAGCCGAGAAAATAAAAGATAGTTAAGATCAACACTGTCACTGGTGTACCCGCGTCACCGATGTCACCGGTGTCACCGTGTACAGTATATACATAATTGTTGTAGAGTGGATATACAGTTAAATTGAAAATAAAGAACAATTAATCAAATAAGGTGAACTTAACAAATTAAATCAATTAGCCGAGAAAATAAAAGATAGTTAAGATCAACGCTGTCACCGGTGCACCCGCGTCACCGATATCACCGGTGTCACCGTGTACAGTATATACATAATTGTTGTAGAGTGGATATACAGTTAAATTGAAAATAAAGAACAATTAATCAAGTAAGGTAAACTTAACAAAATAAATCAATTAGCCGAAAAAAATAAAAGATAGTTAAGATCATCTCTGTCACCGGTGCCACCCGCGTCACCGATGCCACCCGCGTCACCGATGTCACCCGTGTCACCGTGTACAGTATATACATAATTGTTGTAGAGTGGATATACAGTTTAATTGGAAGTAAAGAACAATTAATCAAGTAAGGTAAACTTAACAAAATAAATCAATTAGCCGAAAAAAATAAAAGATAGTTAAGATCAACGCTGTCACCGGCGCCACCCGCGTCACCGATGTCACCGGTGTCACCGTGTACAGTATATACATAATTGTTGTAGAGTGGATATGCAGTTGAATTGGAAGTAAAGAACAATTAATCAAGTAAGGTAAACTTAACAAAATAAATCAATTAGCCGAAAAAAATAAAAGATAGTTAAGATCAACGCTGTCACCGGCGCCACCCGCGTCACCGATGTCACCGGTGTCACCGTGTACAGTATATACATAATTGTTGTAGAGTGGATATGCAGTTGAATTGGAAGTAAAGAACAATTAATCAAGTAAGGTAAACTTAACAAAATAAATCAATTAGCCGAAAAAAATAAAAGATAGTTAAGATCAACGCTGTCACCGGCGCCACCCGCGTCACCGATGTCACCGGTGTCACCGTGTACAGTATATACATAATTGTTATAAGAGTGGATGTACAGTTGAATTGGAAATAAAGAATAATTAATCAAGTAAGGTAAACTTAACAAAATAAATCAATTAGCCGAAAAAAATAAAAGATAGTTAAGATCAACGCGTTCACCGGTGCCACCCGCGTCACCGATGTCACCGGTGTCACCGTGTACAGTATATACATAATTGTTGTAGAGTGGATATACAGTTTAATTGGAAGTAAAGAACAATTAATCAAGTAAGGTAAACTTAACAAAATAAATCAATTAGCCGAAAAAAATAAAAGATAGTTAAGATCAACTCTGTCACCGGTGCCACCCGCGTCACCGATGTCACCCGTGTCACCGTGTACAGTATATACATAATTGTTGTAGAGTGGATATACAGTTTAATTGGAAGTAAAGAACAATTAATCAAGTAAGGTAAACTTAACAAAATAAATCAATTAGCCGAAAAAAATAAAAGATAGTTAAGATCAGCGCTGTCACCGGTGCCACCCGCGTCACCGATGTCACCGGTGTCACCGTGTACAGTATATACATAATATTAATCAAATAAGGTAAACTTAACAAAATAAATCAATGATCCGAGAATTTTTTTTTTTTTTTTTGAGATCAGTTAAATAGTAATAATTGGAATTAATGTAACAAACCATAATCACTAATTGAATCAATAATATATATTATATAATGTGTTAACATATAGTAACAAAATCAATGTATAAAAGGTAGTTGAGATAAGTTAAACAAACAAACTGAGATCCGGGTACTGGAAGATACAGGATAGAGGTCTATAGGCTGCTGCTGGTATTTGATGCGTTGGGTAGTTTTATAAAGGATTTCACTACGCCTTCTACGCAGCTCCTTCTCCGAGGGTCTGTGTTCTTCGGGACATGTGCTGCGAGGGGCTACGGTTTTGTAGAAAAATTTCCTGGGGTAATCTGGGTGGTTGCTGAACGCACCACCCAAGTAATTAGGATGTTTACTCCGGAAGTGCCTCCCCACGTGCCCCCTCCATTGGTGGTGGAGGTGGAGTGGAGTGTACCGTAGCAGCAGCAGCGGCGGGAGCCACATTCCACTGGCCTTTTTTCCTTGTGAGGCGTAGCTCCGGCAGGCGGTTGCCTGCCGAAGTAAGGGGCAAGGGAGCGTACCCTTCAAGGGTGAGAGCCCGGAGCAATCTAGTGAGGGTGTCATTATTTTCTCTGAGGGAATTAACCTCCCTTGTCAGGCTCAAAATTTCATTTTCCAGCTTTGCGCAGTTTGTGCAGTTAATTACGTTTTGGTGTCTGCAGGGACGGTGGTTCTCCCCTTGTTCCGGGTCCCGTATAGATGCCATTGACGTGGTAAATACGTTGGCGTTAGGGTTCATGATGGTGGTGTTGGTATCGCTCTGCTCATGCAGTACTACTGAGCCCGGGGTGGTCGTAACCAATTTCACCACTGTCACCGTTTTTGTTTTGTCCGGATAGTGCTGTCACCGTTGTCACCGGCGCGGCAATAACACTTATAAGTTATGTCACTCACGTCACCGACTTAGCTTGTTATTTGACGTTGCTTCAGCCACCAGTGCTGACAAAATACTGATTTATTTTGTTGCTATGAGGATTATATGAGGATAGGGGGAGTTAGGTGGAGCAAGGGGGGAGTGAAGGGGAGCAAGGTGGGAGAAGAGGCAGGGGGGAGGTGGTTTAGGGAAAGGACAACGGGGAGAAGAAGAGGGGAAGTGTGACGTGGACCAAAGCGGGAGGGGAAAGATAGAGGTGAGAGAGAGCATACAATTAGATTTTTCTCATAAGAGAGAGAGATGGAGAGAGAAAAAATTGTGCGTGCGTGGAGTCCCTCCCGCGCGGAAGAAGTGAAACTTCATTCTGGCTCAGTCGATCGGTCGGTCGGACTCACACACACACACACACACACACACACACACACACACACACTAACTCAACTCAACTCAACTCACTCAAACCCACTCAAACCCACTCAAAACCACTCAAACCCACTCAAACCCACTGAAACCCACTGAAACCCACTGAAACCCACTCACCCACTCACTCAGTGACGGCGTCACATGAGCGCTTTCATAACCTTAACTAATTTAACGCTTAACGTCTATCACTTAACGTTTAACACCTATCACTTAACGCCTATCACCTTCATTTAACGCTTAACGCGTTATGTGATAACATTTTTGGAAGTCCCATAAGAAGTTTCACTTCAATAAATCAAGGGAGGAAGGAGAAAAGGGGAGCAAAATGTAATAAAAGCGCGGGTGGAGCTGCGCGGGTCAGCTAGTAATTAATAATCAGCTGTTGAAAGTCGGCCATTTTTGAAGTGAAACTTCTTATGCGACTTCCAAAAATGTTATCACATAACGCGTTAAGCGTTAAATGATAGGTGATAGGCGTTAAGTGATAGGTGTTAAACGATAGGCGATAGGCGTAAATTTGTTAAGGTTATGAAAGCGCTCATGTGACGCCGTCACTGAGGGGGTGAGTGGGTGAGAGGGTGGAGTGGGTGAGATGCGGTGAGTTGGGGTGAGTTGAGTGAGTGAGTGAGTGAGTGACTTCGTGACTTCGTTGACTCCGCCGACTCCTCCGACTCCGCCGACTCAGCCGACTCCGCGGACTCCGCCGACTCCGCCGACTGCGCCTACTCCGTTGACTTTGTTGACTTTGTTGACTTCGTTACGCGGGGGGGGAGGTGGAATAGAACGAGACAGAGCGAGAATGAAGTTTCACTTCTTCCGCGCGGAGGGACTCCACGCACGCACATTTTTTGAAGTGAAACTTCTTATGCGACTTGTGAGTGAGTGAGTGAGTGAGTGAGTGAGTGAGTGAGTGAGTGAGTGAGTGAGTGAGTGAGTGAGTGAGGGACCGACCGAACGACCGATCGACTGAGCGAGAATGAAGTTTCACTTCTTCCGCGCGGAGGGACTCCACGCACGCACATTTTTTGAAGTGAAACTTCTTATGCGACTTGTGAGTGAGTGAGTGAGTGAGTGAGTGAGTGAGTGAGTGAGTGAGGGACCGACCGAACGACCGATCGACTGAGCGAGAATGAAGTTTCACTTCTTCCGCGCGGAGGGACTCCACGCACGCACATTTTTTTTTACCTTATATTACGCTTATAGCACAGTTATAGTAGGGGTCTGCCCTCTATAACTTTACAACATAGATAAAGAACGTTTTAGTGCTAAAATGCGTTTATGAATAATACTTTTTGAAAATCATACTATAGCGAGCCTATAATAGTTCATATACTGTGCTATAAGTGTGAGATAACTTTTTATGAATAAGACCGTTTATCTACACTCATGTAATTGATTAAAAAAACAAAGTTTAAACCACCAAACTAAATGTAGTTTGGACGTTACCTGTTAATTACAAACATTACCTGTTAATTAAAAAACATTACCTGTTTTGTCAATACAAAACAGGTAATGTTTTGTATTGACAAAACAGGTAATGTTTTGGCGTTCAATGTAATTCAAATAACTCCTATGCGCATGCGTACAACCGCGTCCCATCAAGACAATGTATTGCGTCCTACTAGATTGCTGGCGGCCTACTCTATCGCGGCCTACTAGATCGGGCTTATTAATTCAATTTGAATGAATAAATAAAGACTTGGCAATATGTTTCCAGATCAATGAAAAACTAAGGTGTTTCATAGAAAATAAGTTATTTTAAAGCGTTTTTGTTCGGGAAACCTGTACTACTTTTAAAAAAACTTTATAATTTTTTTTAAAGTGGCGTGTGAATAAAGTGTGTCATTAGATTACTAGTTGTGAGTTCATAATTTGAATTAACTATATGAGTGTAGATAAAAGTATTTTGTAATTAATCCTGAAAAATAAAGTAAAATGTTTCTGTAAAACACGAATTACAATACACGTTTTCTTGAGTTCGGTCACATGATCGCAAACGCTCTACAAATGAGTTGAGGATGAGTTCACTATGTGGTGCCATTGTGGTTTTACGTCTCAATAGTGTGTTGCTGTAATGGCAATTGTATGACATTTTATTAAAATTAACACACTTGGGGCCCAGCTCACAGTTTTTGGACTGAGCGCAGATACAAGAAGATTTTTTTTCCCATAATTTTATTTCAACAAATTGAACAGTATTGTGGACTTGACCCCTTACAACTTCGCCTTTGTCTAATGAACGTCGCCTGCCCCCCCCCCCCCCCCAGGCGGCTGCACAGGCGGCTCAAGCCGCTCAAGTGGCTCAGGCGGCTCAAGCGGCTCAAGCCGGCGGCGTAACGTACTACAGCTGCGTGGAGCAGGAGCCGCCGCCGCCGCCGCGGGCTCAGCGGAGACCCACCGCCGCCATACCCATCGTGCGACCGCAGGCTAACGACAGGTGAGCGGTGACTCTTACAGTTAAATATCGACACGTGGGGTGTACGGGAAAGAATCGCACCCTCTCTTCTCCCCCCGTTAGGTGTCCATAAGAGAAGACAAGAAGACGGGCAGCAGCGTCTTTCTATTGGATTACCTATACTGCGATCCCCAAGACGCCTGCCAAGCGTAAGGATTGTGGCAACCCCTCCCTTCTGAGGGGGAAGCCTTTGTCCAGCAGTGGACGTCATCCGCCTCCTGTTGATGATGATGTTGATTTAAAATTATTGTTAGTATTAAGTGTGTTCCCTTTAACTTTGAGCAAGTAATTGAATCACTATAGAATGGGAACATCACTATGGCAATATTATTTTACTTTCACAAAGTGACATTAGCAAATGTCAGTTCACTCCAGAGAATGGGGATGACTCTTAAGATGACTGGATAAAAAATATCCGAGTTCAGTCACCCGTCTCGCCGGCGAGGCTGAAGGGTCGTACGTATGCGACCTCAACGACGTGCATCACCCCACTGAGTTTCTTGCCGGTTCTCAGTGGGGGCGCGTTGTGAACCGGTGGTAAACTCAGCCCTCTCTTAAGCGACAGCCCAAGCCGAGGCCGTGCCTCCCTGAGGTGCCCTTGAGCTCGTCGCTATTTCTGCCGTAAAGGCTAGAGCGCTTCGAGCGCTCGCCTCCTATTGTCCGGTGAAGCTGTAATGGCCATCTGCGGCCAACAGCGTCTATCATTCCCAAAAAAAAAAAACTGGTTAAAAAAAATAACAATTCCAACTAGACCATCAGTTAGATTATCAAAAAATATTGGACACGTATTTTTTTTATTTCACAAATCAATGAAAATTGCCAAAGATGTAGAGCCTCAAAGTTCGGGAGTAAAGGCTCGTGACGTCACGCCTCAGTAAAAATTGTATACCGGCGTAACGTCACGCGACATTTCAAAGCACTATACCTTTATCATTTTTTGTTTAATCGACAAAGGAAAAAATACGTGTCCAATATATTTTGGTAATCTAAATGACTAAAAAAAATATTTTTATTCTGTATAATCCAGTCAAAAATAGTTTATTTCAAATAGGCTTAACGCTAGCACTTTTGAAAGATCGAGTTTTTTAAAAAAAAATAAGCTACCACCGGTTCACTACGCGGCCTCAACTGAGAAGATCCGGCAAGAAACTCAGCTGGCTTGTCATTTTTTCACTCTTTTTTTAATCAGTGTGTCATGTTACAGTTAGATCAGAGCGACAGTGTGTCTTGCCGTTCAAAAGATCAAATAAGACAGAAAAAAAATACGTTGAAAGTACAACAAACTAGGCGGCCGGCGGGGTAGTAGTCGGAGCAGTCCCCCGCGCGCATAAGTTGACTCGAGCAGCAGCCATCACTCCTATCCAGTCCACTCCAGTCATCTAGCCTATTAATAATTGGACTTGAGACTTTATGAATGGCTCTCTTCCCATACCATCGATATAATATATAAACTAGATTTGGTGTCACGGTTCAAAAGTGGTAGCGAGAAATAGCGCCCTTGTGTCGCTATTTCTTTACAAGCCACATCCTGACTAATTTATTTTTGCCGATAGGAGTGTCGCTACTGTCTATATGAACCTGTCAAACTACAAGTCATTATCATTATAAAATCGTTAGTTCACGTTTCCACCACCAGCACATATAAGTTTGCAACCTCCGCGACCACATTTTAGATGTCATTTTGTTCGTGAATGTTTATCTAGTTATATATTATATCGATGTCCCATACTAAGTTCTTTTCTTCAATTTTAAAATTACAGGCCAGCGAATCCTTCTGTCGAGAAGGACAACATTGACAGGATCGTTGAGAACATGTTCATAAGGAAGCCGTGGCCGGCACAAGGAGCTGGTAAGTTCATAATAAACACTTGACAATGTTGATTTCTTGAATTTGTTGTCAGCTTTTAATTTGCATTTCATTCATCGATTTATTGTCTCTATTAATAATAATAACGGTTTAATAGGTGGTAGGTTCCTTGTGCTAGGAACCGTCTAGGTAGGTACCACCGCAGTGTCAGATATTCCTCCGCCAAGCAACAGTGTGTTAGCATCGCTGTGTTCCCGCGTGAAGGGCGCTGTATCTGGTGAAATTACTGGACACAAAGACTTAATATCTAATGTCTTAAGGGTCGGCAACGCGCTAGTGATTCCTCTGGTGTTGCTAGCGTCTAATAGGTTGCGGTGACTGCATACCATCAGGCGGGCCGCACGCTTGCTTGCCACCTTTGTTAGTATAAAAAATGTCATGGCCGATGCGACCACAGCGGCCAATCTTTCGCAAGATCAGCAATCTACGCGGCGGGTGTTGCTCCCCGCGGGATTCCAACACACGATCTCCGGTTTACAAAGCAAGCTGTTTCCCGCTGCGCCACGGAGGCTATCTCTATTAGATTCAGTGTGACGTCTCGAAAAATGGTCATGAAAATATGAATGAAAGTACGCGCGTGTCGTTATTGCCCGACTGCCCCGGGAGGAGGGGTATGTTTTTCGAGAGTATGTATATATGTAAGACGAATCTAACGACATATAAGTCCATTAAGGCGTTTAGGCTGTAGGCCGTGCCAAAGAAATAGACATACATACACTCGAAAAACATAACACTCCTTCTGGGGTATTCGGGCAATGAATTGAAGTTTTACATTTTAATGCATAAGCATTACATTACAGTACATAAGTACTCTCGGGGTCACGAACGGTGTACAACCTTGAGGACGATAATCGGTTGTACTAGCCGACCCGTAATACGTGCGGGCAGGGTGATGTTGTTCAAACGATTTAGATTGAAAACAGGTACACCGTTCGTGTCCGCGATAGTACATGTAATTGTTACCACATTTTGTTCGTGATTATTAATCCAGTATATCTTTAAACTAGCTTAAAATCACTAAAGTACTCCAATAAATGAAAAGCTTTGCAAGTTCCCCATTTACCAAATGGTTAAGCAACTTTGACGGACCTGTTGATCTATTGGTTAAGTACGCTAGCCGCTATCCAATTGGTTCAATTCCCATCCAAGACAAACGTGTCTGCAAGGAACCGTCCAGGTGGGTACCAACCGCAGTGTCAGATATTCTACCGCCTACAGCAGTGTGTAAGCATTGCTGTGTTCCGGCGTGAAGGGCACTGTAGCTGGTGAAATTACCGGACACAAAGACTTAATATCCAATGTCTTAAGGGTCGGCAACGCGCTAGTGATTCTTCTGGTGTTGCTAGCGTCTATAGGCTGCGGTGACTGCTTAGCATGAGACGGGCCGCACCCTTGCTACCTTGGTAGTATAAAAAATGGTAGTTAGCAATTCTAAAACTAATCTCTGCTAGAATTTGAAGAGTGGCTGTGGGGGGCACATCTATCTCTGAATGCGTTGATACGATCGCGCATGCAATAACGCGACACGAAGACCAAAAAACGTCGAAGTGTTTGGTTGGAACGGGATAGAAGATTCCCATTTAGTGTTTATTTCTCATTTTTATGTTAGTACCCTTACCTTATCCTATTCCTGTAACGATAGAACAGCGGCATCGTACTGCGGCCCTTAAACCCGTTTTCTGGAAGACCAATGAAATTAATATTCAACTAATATTAATATACCCCGTGGGGCGTCGGGTTAGAATTGCATCCCCCCCCCCATCTCCTCTCGTTGGGGTGTCGTAAGAGGCGACTAAGCGAGAACAGGAAGACGGGCAGCAGCGTCTTTCTTTTGGATTTATCTTCCACCTATACTGCGATCCCCAAGCCGCCAGCCTAGCGTGGGGATTATGGCAACCCCTCCCTTCTAAGGGGGAGGCCTTTGTTCAGCAGTGGACATATATAGGCTGCTAATGAATAACTGTTAACTTGACAGTTTTTTTTTAAATCAATGCGAGTCGTTAATATGGGGACAATACTTTTTTATTGGCATGTCAAATATTTTTTAATTACATATAAATAGGCCCTAGGCCACATTTCCTGTTGATTTCTTAATCTTTTACAAAAATATGGCTTCCTACAATTATTGATGATTTCGCCAGTGAATTAGTTAAATAGCAATTTTTATCAATTAATAATGAGAATTTGAATATTTGGATTTATTTGCTCATTTCATTGCTGTCAAACTTGCTTTCAAATAAATTATTTTTATTTATTGTACTACAGGTTACATAATTACAATTTTTTGGAGCTCCCCTTTTAAGTTAAATATAACCTGTATTAGGGCAGCCCCGCTCTTTCTGCAATAGGTTTTATACAAATAGCAATATAAATATAAAAGTTAAGTTATTAGTACTTAGTAGGTAGGTATAGACAGGAAATAAAAACTAAATTATTATTTTTTTACTTCTACACAAATAAGTGAAAAATTAAAGTAATTAGCCAAAGAGGCTGGTAACAAACAATATACAAAATTATAATCTGTAATTATTGCCATAGACCTCGGAGAAAGGCCATAGAGAGATCACCCAATAAACATTTTTTTTTTAATTTTTAAACAGCTCCACACTTTTCATTTCGTGTGCCTTTGCGCGCGATTTATTATCTGTGAAAAATGGCAGTGTACGATGTCGCTAGTGTAGATAGATCCGTAGCAAAATTATGTAGTACGATTTATATCTTTGCTATAGGAAGACGTGGAGTTGCGGAAACCAGCCCGTTTTACCTATACCAATAGGTCCTTGACCGTCTATGTAGACACTAGATACAGGAATTATTATTTATAAAGAAAATTAATAGGCCATTGTATTGCAAATAAATATTACTGTCAACCCGCCGCGGAGCTCATTTGTCTAACAGACAACGAGGCGACCGGGTCGTGGTACAGCGACTAACTACTCAGTGTTTCATCCCATCCTCGTCGCCATGTGATGTTTCACTGTTTCGGCTTGGGTGTATTGTATGAATAAACCCGATTACAGTAAATAGGTACATGGAACACAACAGTATTGAATGAAACACAGGGTAGTTAGTCGCTGTACCACGACCCGCTCGCCTCGGTGTCTGTCAGACAACTGAGCCCCGCGGCGGGTAGACAGCAGTATTTATTTGCAATACACTACACCCATCATCCTTATCATAATAATTAATGATTCGATTTTCGCACATTGCTGTTCCAATCGATTTCTCTATTTAAGTTCTCATTTCCAGTCAAAAAATGTATGATGAAACCTACACCAATATTCCGATATATAATTAAATAAAAACCATGTTTGTATCCTATTTAGAAAACTATATATATAAGAGTTAGAACATAAATTCCGCTTCCCGCCTTTGTAACATTTATTATGAAATGTTACAGATTCGAAAGAAAAGTCCTCGGACAGTCGAAATTCCCAAGAACCGCAGAGCAAAGAGTCCTCCCAGCCCAATAGCCTCACGTCCAGCTCCATATCAACAGACTCGAAGCCCTCAGAAAGCAGAGAAGAGAAGGCAGAAGAAGCGAAACCAGAAGAGAAAAAGGAGACCGAAGCACCAGAAGAGACGGTCCCCAGCCAGGAAAGTATAGCACCGGATGCCTGACTGATAAGGATCAAGCTGTACGAATGCTACCAAGCAAAGTACTATAGCAAGAGGTAATTATTTCAATTTTTATTTATTTATTTTCGGACGGCCACGCTTATAGCACCTATTACAAGGTAAAACCAAGAAGCTTATAGATAAAAGTGGAGGTAACTGTCTAAATACCTAAGTAAACACGACTGTGGTCTATCGTTCTCTTTCTATATATACACATAAGAACGAGACAGTGATATGTGTTGTCTGTAACTTATTACCACTGGAACGCCCGCGGATACTATAGTATCGATAGACGGTTGGGGACTATGCTAGTGAGATTTCGTTTTCTTTAGCCGACCAAAGATTTTTGATCTTGAAAATAGACTCATAGAGGCGTTGTGAAGTAAATTAGCCACCAAAATAAAATTATTTGGTACCACCCATAGAAGAATTTTTTTTACCAAGTTTGACATTTACGTACAGGTGTGTCTGTGGATGCGTCGGCGGCGTAAATATTTGTTATTATTGTAAGATTATTATTTATTTTGATGCATATGCGTGAAGAATAATGCTATAATATTTTGATGTAGTTAAGTGGTTTTACAATCTCAAAGTTGTAACTTTTTTCCCTTAGAAAAAAGCAGGTAGATTTCGTGTTTTTAATTACTGTTTTTCACTTCTACCCGTATTTTAGAATTCTAAATTGTAATTATACCTCTTGATGTTTATTTAAGTAGCTTCCTAATACATTCAGCGTTTTAACGGTAGTTTTTATCTTTGTTCTAGCCCTTGTTGTTTACGAACGTCAAGTGTTTGAAAGATGACGTTAGACTCCAGTTGTCTTCACTAATAGTGTTGACTCGACTTTTATCTATGATGTCCTTAGGCAAAACTCTGCCTCATTGGGCCTGAAATTGTATAAAGGCCACGAGTTGTATTGGGCGGCAAATTAGTACAACTTTGGCTTTAAGAGGTCATTTTAAAAGGGCTACAAAGTTGTTTTGGACAACAGACTTTGACCTTCTGAAGTCAGGACTTGTATAAAGGCTACAAAGTTGTATTGGACAATTATTAGAATTAGGCTTAACATTGTAGTTGTGAGGCCTCGTATTGTTAAAGAAAGTTGTCTTAGGCCATGAGTTGTTTATTATAAAAAAAAATGTATTATGAAATTAATTCTTTATGAATAAAGATTGGATTAGAAATAAAGGACAATACTGAATGATCAATTTAAGTAATTTGTAATATATATGTGAATAATTGTGGTTTTCGTAATAGCGATTGTTTCAATACGCCCGTTACTTCAAATTGTTACCATTTGAAACACTACCCGTCCCAGCTTCGCACGGGTAGGCATTTTAGTAATAAATATAGCTGTTACTCAGGGATAATAAGCATTCTAATGGTGAAAGAATTTTTGAGATCTGTCCAGTAGTTTTTGAGTTTATTCGTTATAGACATAAAACAATACAAATATTAGTGTACCTAGATAATTCAAATATAAAAAAAAATCGGACCAGTCGTTAGGGCATTTAAAAAAAAAATACACAAAGTTTTAGATGCGTAAAAAACGATTTCTTATAAATAATAAGAATGATATTAAAAAAAAATCCTCCAGGACATAGCCTGTATGTTAATGAAAGATTGTCACTATAAATTGTGGCCTGGCTATTTCAATCCCTAGTAGTGGATCTGTTAGTGTGTTCACTGCCTTGTTATTAAGGGTAGTTCACAGCAGCGTGGCCGTCCGCGTCGATCTAAATTATGTATAGAATTTTCAAATTAATGTTTTGGCTGTGTTAGGGACATTGTGTATTGTAAAAATGCTAGCCTGCTGTAAATAACGTATAGATTATAATCGCATCAAGTACGCTCTGAATTAAAAACGAAATAAGTACTGTATGAAGACTGGCAGCTAATATTTTTACAATTGCACATGAAAATAAATCTTTTAATAATAGGTATAAAGTCTAAATCTGTGTAAAATATGAAAATTAAAATATCAAATAAATCTAAGTACTGTCATATCCTCATGTTGAATATAATTTAGAACGGAAATATATTATAATTATTTATTTTAAACGTATGCTAGATACATCTCATCTGTGTTGGTCTACATAATGCAAGTACTTTTTGCACTTTGGTCAACGTATCAACGTATATAACTCTATCCCAAATCGGGTTATACCGCCCTCTTTTGGGGTTTAAGATTGCGGTAGAAGTTGCAAGGAAAATGGTGTTGATGCTTCAGTTCAGGGATTATGAATTTAAAATAAAAATGTTTACGTAATACATAAGTATGTCAAACTAAAATAAAACATCACACGAAAAATTATAACGGGTCATTGAAAATGTACCATCTCAAAAAATGTATTTAAAATTAAAGAAAATAATTACTGTGATAGTTGTTTTTATAATTTATAATGTGGATGGTAAAATAAAAAACAATTGGGGGCTTTATAAAGTGTGATTCTCAAAGTGGGCTATGGGCAAAAATATTTGAGGATCTTTTTTGACGAGCTTGTTGGTTAGACACCTTGGCTACCCAATAGGTCGTGGGTTCGATTCCGCCAAGTGTCTGGGTATTATCTATCTATCTAAGTATGTATTTATAATAAAAGTATATTATGTAAGTATCAGTTATCTGGTTTCCACAGTACAGGCTCTGCTTAGTTTGGGATCAGATAACAGTGTGTGGATTTTCCCAGAATATTATTATTATTCTCGAAGCGGGGTGTGGGCAAAATATTTGAGGATCTTATGCCCGGTTTCTGAAGATCTCAGTTAACTGTTCATTAGCTATTGGTTCAATAAAGTTATGTATTAGATAAAGTTCGTTTAACTGTCACTGAGTTTCTGAGTACACCGAAAGGCATTCAATAACTATGAGACCGATAAACAGTGCAATAATTCGACGCCAGATGGGTCTTTTTCCCAGATCAAATTTAAAATTGATTTTAAAGTTTTATGTAGCCAATATTACCAGTTCTTATTTTTGTTAACATTTTTCCGGTATAAATAAGTGCTTAAGAATGATATTAATTAAGTAATAATTAATTAAATTCACCGTAAGTAGTGTCAACAAACGCCGTTATCTCTCGTAGCGCTAGTGCTGCGTAAAAAAAGTGACATACAAGAATTCAATTTTCTGCAAGCTCCATGCGCGCGCACGCTGCATCAGCGTCAACCTCAAAAACGTCAATTTTGATGTTGAAAACAATAATATCATTGAAATCGTCAAATAAAGTTATAGAACCAATAAACTGCACACATTGGTCAGTTAAATTGAGCCATGTTTAAACCACGAACCTGTATTATAACTGGACAGCGCAGTCTACTAAAGATCACGAGCCGAATGAGAGGTTCGAAAGTAGTAGTGTATCTCTGTCTAATAGGGTGTCCACGCATTACTATGTGGAAGGATTCTTTTTCTCACTTCTAAGGTCTTTTGGCGGCGGGTCGGGTCACAACGGGCGGTGCCACATCGGTGCTCCTGCGTGACCTCCGTCAATCTGAATGTTGCGAGGCGACCGCATGTGACGATTTTTGCGTTCAGATCATAATTTTGGTACTAATTAAAATTATTATTTGTATTGTATAATTAGATGAAATTTGATGGCAAGTCATGAAATTACTATGTATTAAGTAATTATTAATTTCGATAATTAGTTGCAAACAATTTATATAAATTTAAAATCTTATTTTACTTATTTTAATATTACATATAAGATCTGCTGTACTTACCACGATTAAGACAGTTAATTATTTGAATTTGTGGTATACCTAGCTACCGGTTTCTTCCGGATATCTGTATTTCATTCCCAAATTCAGGTTGAGTTAACCAACGTTTGTATGGAAACCATCATCCGAGACAACCGACGCGACGCTATACATAACAATGGTCACCCTACTCTAACAGTACACCGCGACACCGGTTACTTACTACGACAATGTCGACAATCACACAACAGCTCAGTGCTGCTAACTTCATAATGATAAATTGTTACTAATATTATTGTTAATAAAAGTATTGCATGTTGTTCGTGTGCTAATTTATGATATTACATTTCATTGTCCTAGATGAATTATATTTCGATGTTTTATTACACGAAAAACTTATAAGCAAATGTAATCAACTTTTAAGAAATCTACCTAACACTACTGAAAATAATCATATTTGGCGTTGGTAACTTACTTGACAAGGGGGCAGACAAGGACACACATCTACTTTTGAGCTATCTCACTCGGCTCGTTTTTCTACTTCGAATTGTGTCAACGAAAAACAAACCTTAAGAATGTAGAATAAAGTTTAAATTAGTGACATTAATATATTTAAGTGATCTATCCAGTTTTTACGAAGTAAATATAAATCCGTGGTTTAAACGGACTTTATGTGACAATGTGTGGTTCGGAAACGCAATGTGTCAAGTTATCGAACCAATAGCGCTAACGAATAGATAAACTATCAATAAAATTACCTCAGAAACCGGCCACAAGAGACTTGATTTTTGAGCTCTCTTAAGATTCAAATTCAAAATTCTTTAATATGCATAGGCCTAACGGGGGCTCTTACATATTGACATTTTTTATAACTACCACTATTGTTAGGATTAAGATCCGTACAGTGAATAAATAGCGTAATTTTACGTAAAAATTCTAACTCCATCAAAGTGCCAAAGGTACTTCCAAGTAGACTACCTCTTATGTTTTCTTTCAATCGAATAATGTGCTTAATGTTTTTAGTGATGCGGCTCAGATGTTTGTGTGATTGGATGCGATGTTGTGTGGACTTAGAATATAGTAATAGAGATGTTTTTTAATGCTGCATTATCTAAAGGTTAATAGTCTAAAACATACACGCGGTATGATTCTAAATGGGGTTGAACGACACATTGAATGTTTTAAAAATATAATTATTTCATCAAGGATAGTTTGGTTTCGATGACGGGCACTTGTGAGCGAGATAGCGCTCTACAATCAATAGTGCTATCTCACTCTCTCAATAGTTATCACGTGTTGGTCGGTGTGGTTAGATACTGTGTGCTACCAGCATCGATATAATATATAAACTAGATTTGGTGTAACGGTTCAAAAAGTGGTAGCGAGAAATAGCGCCCTTGTGTCGCTATTTCTTTACAAGCCACATCCTGACAAATTTATTTTTGCCGATAGGGAGTGTCGCTATTGTCTATATGAAACTGTCAAACTACAAGTCATTATCATTATAAAATCGTTAGGTTCACGTTTCCGCCACCAGCACAGATAAGTTTGCAAACTCCGCGACCACATTTTAGATGTCATTTTGTTCGTGAATGTTTATCTAGTTTATATATTATATCGATGGCTACCAGTCGTCGTGGGTTTGGTGGTGGAGTTGCCATAATCGCCACGCTTGGCAGGCGTCTTGGGGAGCGCAGTAGGTATAAGTGGTAGGTAATCCAATAGACAGACGCTGGTACCCGTCTTCTTGTGTCCCCTTAGTCACCTCTTACGTACACCCAACGGGAGGAGATGGGAAGAAGTAGATAAAATAAATAGTATGTTCCTAAGATGGGTGAGATTATTTCATTCCCTTTGATATTGTTATGCTTCGATAATCCGATCAAATGTTAAACTACGCGCTTTTCTCCATTCCGAAATAAATTTAACTTGCATCATGTGCTTATGTTTTGAATTCAGCTTAAATTTTCCCTTGCAATTCATACGATATGTTCAGTAAGCAAGCTTAAATTCTTGGCTTACAACTTCAATCTACACATATACGTCATTCATTACTATTAACCAGACCAAATTGAAAATCAAATCTATAGTATATTAATTCTAGTTAGGCATAATATTATCAGCCAAACCAACAGAACTCTGCACCTTGTTACTTTTAAATTGGTTCTCATTTTTCGGAGACAGCGAGTTTTAACTTGCTTTAAGTAGGTATATGTTTTAGTTAAATTTGTTTTACTTTTGGCGAAATTCTCTAAAACCTTTTTGGGTTATGTCTGTATACACTGAAAATAGCGTTGTGTGTTAAATATTTATGTGTATTAAGTATGAATCTATTAAATGTTCTTCCACAAAAGGTTCGATTTTAACCAACAATAATTAAGTTGAGATGTTTTTAAAGTTGAAATAAATGTATATGAGATACGAACGAGTTATTTTAGTTATGTGAATTTACTACTTGACGCAACTATGAAGAGCAGCGCGGCGAGCACTTTCAGTGTGAAAGAATT
This sequence comes from Furcula furcula, assembly GCA_911728495.1. Taxonomy (NCBI): domain Eukaryota; kingdom Metazoa; phylum Arthropoda; class Insecta; order Lepidoptera; family Notodontidae; genus Furcula; species Furcula furcula. Next base: position 14,373,101 of record OU452264.1, read on the forward strand.
TTAAACTTTATTTACTTACTCGAAAGACTAGTTTCGCTTGAATAGCTTAAAACGCGAGGACGCTCGCGGTGCTCCTCTACTCGCGATTTGTCAGTGCGGCCGCCCGCGGCGTCAGAGTTTCCTTGTAAAATGTACAAACATGAACCGCGTCGCGCCGCAGCTCGCCGCGTCGGGTGTCTGCCGGCCGCTGCCATCGTGGTGTGAATTGAGCCTAAGACTTAAGCGCTCTTCATGGGTCAGTCTTGTAGTATAAAAAGTTTCATTTATTTTAGTTACTATTATGAAATCTTCCAATCTCACGATTTTACCGTTAATATTGTTACATTGTCGCGTAACTTGACGAAAAATAGTAATCCATATGTTATTTTGAGAATTAAGTGTGAAAAAAAATTAAGAACAAGGGATATGTATACTAAAAAAACGGTAGCACGCCTAAACACATTGTAAGAATGATATTATAAACCATAGATATGCTATATCCCTACTAATGCACGCCAAAAATTGTGACTCATGTAATTCAAAATTCATATACAGTTAAGGTATATCTTTTACTTATTATTTACTTTGTGCTTTAGGTACTTTTTACTTAATTTTCAAAGACACACGTCACGTTCGTTACATTTTACCGACGCGAGCCTTACTGCTAGTTAACCCAATTGGGTGAATTTCGTGTCTTCACTTTTCATGCGCTAGGTAATGGCATATCTATCGTTTAAAATACCATTGCATTGCAAGAATTTCAAATAAACATCACTAGAAGACTTCTAGTGATGTTTATTTGAAATTCTTGTAGAAGTGAGGGTAGTAGTTCTTATTTTTATATTTTATAGACTTCAATAATTATTGGAAACAAAGAAATACATATGTATTGGCCTGCGTTAGTTACTGTAAACACAAACTCTTGGTTATGATATAGTGGTCCGATGCCTTCATCACAATCATCGTATAATTAGTTATAATATCAACTATAATTAAATAAAAATAAATAATGTTGTATGTGACTAGTCTTTTTTATAAGTATCTTATGAGAAATCCTTAAGGAGATTATTTTTAGTGAAGAAAAGAATGAAAATCTACCTAAACTATAATATTGACTGGGCAATAAAGATATCCACATTTCCGATTTTGTCAAAAATGATATTTTATATTTAAAAATGAAGAAAAATTGTAAAAAAAATGTATGCTTTTTGTAAACTAAGCTGGTTATTTATTACGATAAGTAAATCTTCTAAAACTGAACGCTGTTGTTTTATTTTTGACTAGCTGACCCACGCAGCTCCGCATGCGCTATTTTTACGTTAGCTGAACTTTTAATAACAGACATTCGAATCAAATACATATCCTTTTTTATAGTCTGTTAAAAACTGGGACCCATTTTTTACTTGCTCTCCGAAGCACATACCAGTTTAGTCCAAATGACATTAAACGGTCACCCATCTATTTAATGACCTTTCCTTATATTGCTTAACCTTAACCTAGTGGCATGAAATATACTTTACGGTCTATTCTCAGACCTACCCGATATACACACAAAATTTCATACAAATCGGTTCACCCATCTATTTAATGATCTTGCCTTATGTAGCTTAACCTTAACCTAGCGGTATGAAATATACTGTATGACCTATGCTCAGACTTACCCGATATGCACACTTTCATACAAATCGGTTCACCCATCTATTTAATGACCTTACCTAACGTTGCTTAACCTTAACCTACCGGGATAAAAAGTATCCCATGCCCGTTTCCTGGTTCTAAGCTACCTCCCCACCAATTTTCAGCTGAATCGGTTAGGCCGTTCTTGAGTTATAAATAGTGTAACTAACACGACTTTCTTTGATATAATAGATTAAAGTTCTGTAGTGATTGTATGTTCAATTTCACCGATAGATGGCGCTGTTCATAATGTAAATCACGCTAGCATCGTAAATTACTGTCTAATGATATTCGATAATGAAAGTTCTAACCCTTTCGCATCTTTTATTGTTGCGACTTTACAGTCGGATAGGTATTGTATTACTACAATACCTATCTATACACTACCTGGGCTTGGGGAGTTTCATTAAAATTTTATGAACAGAAATCTAATGAAAATGTCCTGGGTGTACCGGACCGGCTTACCCCTTACAAAAATTGACCCTTCGCCAATGCTATATCTTATGCAAACTAAATGTCTGCTCAGTCCCTATTGTATATAGCGTAATAATACATATCTTAATGATTAACTGATCAGTCTATAATTACCCTATTCACATACAAAGGAAATTACGTGGCAATATGTTCAAGTAATGTTTCACTGCTTAGCCCCTATGAAACATAGCGTGATGTTTTATATACCAACTTATACCTTGACTTCTACACAACACATCAGTGAAAGTCCTATCAAAATCCATCCTCGGGTTTTCAAATGATACCTGGACGAACAGAACGACAGACAGACAATAATTCCAAAAAAAATTGTTTTGGCCTCTATGTCGATAGTATAGTACCCCCACATAGAAATTTTGGAAAAATATTCAATGTACAGAAAAAGTGATCTTTGAGTTTTATTATAGTATAGATAAGTATGAAGAAAAATTTATAAAATCGGATCAAGCGTATAATCAAGTACCCATTTTGACTTTAATCCCCTCCCAAAAGAACCGTGCTAGATTACGGGATGAAAAGTATCCTATGTCCCAGTGGCGGTCTAAGCATGTCGGGGGCCCGGGGCGGCAAAAATTTATGAGGCCCCCGGTCAGAAAGTGACATATTTTTCCCTCCTTCTAAGGAGGGCTATGTATTTCGAGAGTATGTATGTATGTTTATTTGTTTGGCACGGCCTACAGCGTCGTAACGTCTCAATGGATTTTGGCTTATGATATGCCTTTAGATTCGCCTTAGCTTAGTTGTGGTAATGACTTAGACTATACAGGGTGGAAACGTTAAATGACAACAGACGATATTTTCGTTAATTATAGTGATATTATTTTTCTTAGTTGTGACTTTTGCCACTGCTTTTCACTATGCCGCTCGATCTTGAGCTCGATGTATGCTTTTCTGTAGCGTCGTTCTCGTAACCACGATAGTGTATGCCTATTGCATTGGCATGCATCCTTTGCTTCTTCTGCCGTCCATTTGGCTTATCACGATAAGCCTCTCTAGGCAGTCCGGTTTTCTTCTGCCCGTGTGTCCGAAAATGATGAGGACGCGTTTAACGCAGATACTGAATAGTCACTCCTTGATATGTAGGTCTTCGGGAATAGATGCATTAATGTGACGCTCGGTCCACGATATGCCTAGCATTGCACCAACACCATATTCCGAATGCATCTATTCTTCGAAGAATCCAGTCCAGGTTTCACAGGCACATAGAAAGATCGAAAACACTAGAGTATGCATTATAAGTTTAAGTTTTATAAGTTTATTTATCAACCAAAATATTAACTTCAAATGAACTTGCAGTAGTTACTACACTAGGCTAGGCTCGCAGGCCTGTATCGCAGTAACAATAGAAATTTGATTTATTATGATTTATTTTTGATTTTATTAATTTGATTATTGTGCAGTTAACACCTCCGTCCTTCTCGAGTCTTTTTACAGCTGTTTTTTTTCCATCTGGGATCTTCGAATTACCTCTTGAACACAGTCTCCATCATCGCTTACATTTACATTTGTGCATTAAATCTAGGTCGCGCAGCTCGTTGGTTCGTTTCATGGGATCCCGCTACGGTCGATAAACATCTACTTTATCTTACTCCTGTTGATGAGGAGCCCACAGCTCTATACTGATGCGCTCAATTTTTTCTAGAAGCACGGCCAGTTTCTTTTCCGTGGATCCTATTATTGTGTTGTTATCTGAATCATTGGGAATCTATTGAATAATCTAAGCGGAGCCCAATGATCCGGACAGCTGCCTCCCAGTCCTCTAAAACTGTATGCATTATTATGTTCACCAATTAGATAAAACAGCTGTGGTGATAGTATGTAACCTTGACGTATTTTATTATTTATAGTTATGTATTTTTTTTTCTTTTATTATTGGTTTGTATAAACGCTTTGCAGTTCATAGTTCCTCTCCATCCAAAGGTTGCCTGGTAGAGATCACTTTTAGTGATAAGGCTGCCCATTGTTTCATTCTATTTTACTGTTTTTTTTACTTGTATTTTTGTGTTTTTTAATAATGGTGGAACAATAAAGTATTATCTATCTATCTATTTTGACGCGCACCTCGTTCCATCTAAAACAATTCTGAGCCTGCAGCGCAAGATGGCTGATCGTGTCGCTAGAAGGGTAGTACTGCAATGTCCTGTATGAGGCGTAATAGTTCTAGCGCGCCTTTCGACCCTGAACATCCCAGAGGAAATGGACGTGAGGGTCAATGATCGAATCCACGTCCACTGCCATTGTGGTGAAAGCATCCACGCTCAAATAACTCCAGGAGGAAGAGAGACGGCACGCACTTGAACAATTATGTGCCTCATGGCCTCTAATGAGCGTACACGAGTAATAGGAGTAGTCAGTGTTGTCCTGCAAGTCTTCGAAGTCTAGCTGCGGCAGAAAGGGCATACTAAGGGAGTGGGCATGTAGATTTATTTAAAAAAAAAATATAGATAAATAATTAGATAGATAATTTAGATTGGTCAGTCGGATTGGACACGACTACCCTGTGCCAGCAGCGGTACCTATATTGGCAGAGGAATCGGATGTGAAGGGTCTCTCTGTGAGACTTTTATGTCCCAGAAGAAGACCAAAAACACGAAGACGCCGTGTCGTCGTCAGGGCCTCAATAGAAAACAAAGACAGGAATTATCTGCATTAAAGAGGCCTCATGGTTTCCGGACTCACTGGATGGCAGCTCTGTGCGTCCAATCCTCACAACCGGAACTGCGTCTTTCATTCAGAGCAACCACGAGCGTCCTGGATGAAGTGGACATTCCTGCTCTCGAGCCCAGGATGTCTCATAGTTCTTTTTTAATTTTGTCTTTCAATCGGTAAAACACGGTGTCGCTGATGGTAGGAAAAATCAGTCAAGCCCGCTGAGTTTCTTGCTGGATATTCTCAGTGAGGCCGCGTTGTGATGTGAGATGATGGTAGCTTTAAAAATACTGACCTTTAAAAAGTGCTAGCGCTAAGTCTTTTCGAAGTCAATTATTTCATTCAGGTGCACTTGTGTACTTGGCATAATGCAGGGGCGTAGCTACCGCTGTATCAGCCGTATCAATGATACGGGGCCCCCGGGCTACAGGGGCCTCGAACACGTGTAAGCAACAATCCATGTTATCACATAATCTCTTAGCCCCTTAGAGGAGATACCACTAATTACTCTGAGCTTAGGCCATAAAATCAATTGGGGCCCCCAACAAATTTTGATACTGGGCCCATCTTAGGCAAGCTACGCCACTGGCGTAATGATTCATATTTAGTTACATGCATCATGGGGCCCCCACCCCAACCTGCCTAATACTTACAACACAACACATTACGGCCGTCTTTCATATTTAGTTGAGAGGACATAATATGCTGGATTATTTCAAACAAGCTTTAGGACTTCTGACGCACAACATCAGTTCACATACCAATCTTTTGATCTGAATGTCGCTTTGAAAGACTAACAGAGTTTATGCGCCGGAACTGTAAAATAATCTAGGTATGATATTACTCTCTATTACGTAGTATAGGTACTTAGATACTATAATAATTAAAAATAACTTTTGGAGATTGGAGGCCCCCCTGGACCCGAGGCCCGGGGCGGACCGCCCCCTCCGCCCCCCCGTTAGTCCGCTACTGCTATGTCCTACCTCGTAGTAAGATCTCAAATCATGCCAAGTTTCATTTGAATCCATTCAGTAGTTTCGGCGTGTTGCGCAGCCGTGATACAGACAGACAGACAGACAAAAAATAAAAAAATAACATTTTCGGCCTCAGTATCGATTATAGAATGCCCTCCAAATATAATTTTCAAAATATCTTCAATGTACAGAATTGGACCTGTTACAGTTTTATTATAAGTATAGATAGATTTCCTAGTACTGCGCGCGAAGTAAGTACTTTTACTTATTTCCAAGTACCTAAGTACTTAGCATCCATTCAAATTCTCAAAAGGACTACCCCCTGCACCTGTAGCCAAGTATTCATTCTACAATATGAACGCTAAATAGAAAACCATTTTCGAAATTGATCTACCTACATTAACGCAAGTCCAAAAAAAGCCATTTTGGTTGAGTGTGTTCACACCACAGTGGGTCGCGCATACTCAGTTTTCCACTCTGGAAACAGGTGTGTGAAGCAAAATGGGTGATCATCAGCAGCCGGAAGACTTCCACTGCTGAACAGTGGCCTCCCCCTTAGAAGGGAGGGGTTGCCATAATCCCGACGCTTGGGAATCGCCGTATAGCCGCAGGTGGTAGGTAATCCAATAGGAAGACGCTGCTGCCGGCTACCCGGCTTCTTGTTTCCCCTTAGTCGCTTCTTACGAACACCTTACCCGGACGCCCTAAGGGGTAATATAATATTGAAACATACCTCATCTCTTGATAGAGCAATATGAATAATAAAATCGACGGGCCCGTTGGTCTAGTGGTTAGTGACCCTGTCCGCTAACCGATGGGTCATGGGTTCGATTCCCACCAAGTGTCTGGGTGTTATTTATTTAAGTAGGTAAGTATGTATTTACAAAAAAAATGTATATAAGTATTAGTATCAGTTGTCTGGTTTCCATAGTACAGGCTCTGCCTAGTTTGGGATCAGATGACCGTGTGTGGATTGTCCCAAGATATTACCTATTATTGAAATATAAAAAAAAAATTGAACCGACTTCAATAACACTAAAAAGTATAAAATAATTTAAATATTAAAGAAGTTGGTGTTGGCGTACCTGCTGTGTATGTTTGGCACCAACTTCAATAATATTTAAATTATTTTATACTTTTTAGTGATATTTTCATACATAAAGATTGAACCATTGAAGACGGTAAATAATGATCTAGGTAGGTTATGACATTATGATTTCACATTATCGTCTACATACTTTTACATAATTCATGTTTCTTCAGAAACTCAGAAACAATTTATCCGATCGTAATGAAATTTGCATGGAATCATCATAGTGGTTTACTCTCTCGAATAAAAAAAGAATCATCGAAATCGGTTCATATTTGTCAGAGAGATGTAAAGGAGAACATCAGTTTTATGGTTTTTACCAGATGATAAAGTCCTCCATATCATTCATGGTCCTCCAGGAAGTTCTTATCCGGTTGTGATAAAATTCATACAGGTTCATTGCAATGGTTTCTTCTTTCGAATAAAAAAAGAATTATTGAAATTGGTAATTATTTGCCAGAGTTATGACCATTTTTGTCCTTAAAAAGCGACATTTTCCTGCGCAGTCAACATTCTTGTTTTTTCAGGAACTACTTATTACTAAGCAATATTTTTTTATGGGACCCAATTAACGGATTAAAGAATGAATGGAAGAAAGATTTTATCAAATCGGTTCATAATTGCCAGAGTTATGCGCGAACATACTTACATAGAAAAAGATATATATATATACCGATGAATTGAGAACCTCCTCCTTTTTTGAAGTCGGTTAAAAAAGCTGAAACCAGTCTTAAAATTAAGTTTATTTATTTACAATATTATATCGAAATTTGTTCAGCTGCCTTAAAAAGTTTGTACATTTAATTATAATTAGGTAGGAAAATAATATTTATAAGAAACAGATTTACTCTGGAATCCAATTTAAATCCAATCCAATTTAAAACTCCACCAAAAAAGTGCGACTCTAGAGCAAGTTTTTTTTGTTCTTGCGGGTAAACCATCGAAAGGTCCCCGGGACCCCGTGGGGTGTCAAACGCAGTATGTGGGATTCTTACCCACTAAAAACCCTCAGGTGTTACATCGGCACATGAGAGGACCTGGGTTTACTGACGAGGCCTGCATCAGGTGCCCCTCAGATCTTTGAGCTGCTGGGAGACGCAATATAGCCCCCGGGAATCCAGAGTAACCTTACAAAGACAATTTAACTTAAAAATTATCTATGCCCTTTTATCAGCGGCTTGAAATTTAACATTCTTTACTAAGCATAGGCCTCACGGTGGCTCTTACATATTGTCATTTTTAGGGTTCCATACCTAAAAGGTATAAAAGGAACCCTTATGGTCTGACTTCGATTGTCTGTCTGTCGCACCTATATATTTCAGGAACCACTGATGCTATCGATTTGAAACTTTGAATAGGTTTAAATCTTACTTATCCAACCTCGTTGCAAATGAAAAAAAAATATTTTTTCTTTTACTTTTTTATAATGGGAGTCGAAATGGGTCATTAAAATTTCAAAGTGATACTACTTACTATATCGAGTGGAGTATCATATGAAAGGGCTTCATTTGCACATCTAAAAATAGATTTTTATTTTGGCTTATGTGACGTAGTTTTTGGCTGACACACATGTCTATCTATATTTTACAGGAAAATAAAATGATATTTCTAAATAGTACTAGTTTTTTAGTAAACCTAAAAAACCTCGTCACACAAACTTAGTTTTGCTGTTTTTTTTTTGTTATATGAGGACCTATCTGAGACTTTAATAGGTCCAAAGATGGTATGGAACCCACGGTGTGCGAGTCCGACTCGCACTTGACCGGTATTATTTACAAATAACTACACTCACCTACTTACACTAAATTGACAGGAACTTAAAATAAAACCTTGGTCCAAGCACTAAGTGTAAACCTAAACAGGATTCGTTTCAACTACACAATCTTCTACAATATCACCCTTTTTACGTCTTCTTCTCCCTTCTAAGTCAGCGTAAATATCCTCTAGACTCCTCCTCTTGGTTTCGGGAACATAGAACATGAGGTAAAACACGTTCGTCAAACAAACTGCACTGAACACCCAGAACGTGGAGTGATAACCAATCCAGTTGTTTAGAGGTGTAAAGAGTTTTAACAGCGCGAAGTCTGTGCCGAGAGATATCGCCATTATCAGGGTGGCCACTGTGCCGCGGAGCTGTGGAATTAAAATAAACTCTATTGTTATATATCCTAAAGTCTAGAATGGTTGTACACAATAAGTGTATATACGGATTGGTGGGGTGTACAGATAAGAATATCACCCCCTCATCTCTTATTGGATGTCTGTAAGAGGAGACTAAGGGAAAACAAGAAGACGGGCAGCAGTGTCATACTATTGGATTACCTACCACCTATAAGGCGATCCCCAAGCCGCCTGCCAAGCGTGGGGATTATGGCAACCCCTCCTTTCTAATGGAGAGGCCTTTGTTCATCAGTGGACATCTTTTGGCTTTGCAAAACCGATTGGCTGTAGTTGGTAGGAAGGTCCCTGATACAAGCGACGGCCTATTCCCAGTAGTCCGTCCAGCTAGGTACCGCCGCAGTGTCATATATTATGCCGCCAAGCAGCAATATGGTATACCTACACTGTTGTGTTCCGGTTTGAAGGGCACACTGTAACTAGTGAAATTACTGGACTCAAATGACTTATAATAACTAATGTCTCAGAGGCATGCAGTGTCGCATACCATCAGGCGAGATTCAAGTTGAATAAAAAGTACCAGGTTCACATAAAGCTCAAGCACTCATTAGGAAGTTTTAAAATTACTGGACTTCAACAACTTAAAAAGTAATGTCTCTCAGGCGAGAAAACAGTGGCCTGTCGCTTGGTTGAATAAAAATAAAAGTACCAGGATCACGTAAAACTCAAGCACTCGCTTGAAAGTTGTGATAAAATTACTGGTCTCAAACGACTTATAATAGCTACCAAATGTCTCAGAAGCAGAATGCAACGCAGCTGTCTATGTTTATACACTGTGCTATAGGTAAGCGTACCATCAGGCGAACGTCGATCTTATCAGTAAGTTAAAAGTACCAGGATCACATAAAACTCAAGTACTCACTTGAAAGTTGAACATCTCGGTCATGATGACGAACGGTAACGGTTGCAGGCCGGACGCGTCTGCGAATATGCAGACGCACAACGCCACTATGGGCACCCAGCCTGGCATGAACACCTCAATGCTCTGTAGGTAGAACCAGACGCCTAGCAAACACATGCTGAACCCTGCTACAACGCTCGTGATGGCTAGGAGGGGCTGTGAACAAGTACATTATCACCATCACAGGTCATTATTGACAGGCCTGTTGGTCTAGCCACTAGACTCTAGTGGTCTAGCCGCTTACCAATAGTGGGATCGATTCCCATTATGTCATCATCATCTTTAGCCGCTGAAAGGTCCTCTGCTGAACAAAACCCTCTCCCTTTGAAGGGAGGGGTTGCCATAATCCCCACGAATAGCAAGCGGTTTGGGGATCACCAACCACCATGTGTCTGGGTATTATTTATCTGTTTACTAGCTGACCCACGCAGCTCCGCCTGCGCTATTTTTACTTTAACTAAACTTTAAATAACAGACATTCGCATCGAATACATAACCTCCTTTTTTTTAGTCAGTTAAAACTGGGACCCACTTTTTACTTGCTCTCCGAAGCACGGACCCGTTTAGTTCAAATGGTGTTAAACGGTCACCCATCTATTTAATGACCTTACCTAACGTTGCTTAACCCGATTGATTACAAAACCTTGATAACAACTCTCTATGTGTGTTTCCTTACTAATATTTATTATATTATAAAGAAAAATTGATAAAATCGGACCAAGCGTATAACCAAGTACCCATTTTGACTTTAATCCCCTCTCCCAAAAGAACCGTGCTAGATTACGGGATAAAAAGTATCCTATATCCTACCTCGTAGTAAGATCTCAAATCATGCCAAGTTTTATTTGAATCCATTCAGTAGTTTCGGCGTGATGCGCAGCCGTGATACAGACAGACCGACAAAAATTAAAAAAAATACATTTTCGGCCTCAGTATCGGTTATAGAATGCCCTCCAAATATAATTTTCAAAATATCTTCAATGTACAGAATTGGACCTGTTACAGTTTTATTATAAGTATAGATGTAAATATGTATTTACGAAAATATTTACGTATCAGTTGTTTGATTGTCATAGGCACTGCCTAGTTTGGGATCAGATTGTCCCAGGTGATGAATAATATCATCACCAGCCGGAAGACTTCTCCTGGTGAACATAGGCCTTGGAACGCCACGGTGAATTACAATTGCTACTTGCCTGAAATTCGTAGGTTTGTTACGTTGTCAGTCCAACTAGTGAGCATGTCTACGCTGCGTCTTCCGGTTCGTAGTTGCCGCTAAAATGTGGCACAAATACGTAAAATAAGTATAATCTACCTATTTATCTATAGATAAAAATGAATCGCCGAAATGTATCTATGAACGCGCATAACTTCAGAACGACTGCACCAAATTGGAGAAGTACTTAGTCCTTTTGTGTTTTCCATAGTTAGGAGAAGGTTACGCATAAAACTACGCAGGTGGAGCTGCGCGGGACAGCTAGTTAAACCTGGGACAATCGATACGCGATCATCTGATCCCAAATAAGGCAGAGCCAGTACTTACCTACCTACTATGGTAACCAGACAACTGATAATAATACTTATACTTACCAACATTTTTATTTATAGATAAATTTTAAATAACACCGTCTGGCAAGGTAGGACCCACGACATAGTAGAGGCCAGGTTTTTTTTTATACAACCAAGCTGGCAAGCAAGCATGTGGCCCCTCTGATGGTAAGCAGTCACCGCAGCCTATAGACGCTAGCAACACCAGAAGAATCACTAGCGCGTTGCCGACCATTAAGACTTTAAATATTCAGTCCTTTGTGTCCAGTAATTTCACCAGCTACAGTGCCCTTCACACCGGAACACAGCAATGTTTACACACTGCTGCTTGGCGGCAGAATATCTGACACTGCGGTGGACCTACCTAGACGGCTCCTTGCACAAGGAACCTACCACCTAGTAAAGGGTGTCTAACCACTAGACCAACGAGCCTGTCAAATAATGTTGTATACATAAATGTCTAGGTGATAATTTAACTAGAAATTACAGGACACAAAGACTTAACAACTAATATCTTAAGGGTCGGCAACGCGCTAGTGATTATTTTGGTGTTGCTAGCGTTTATAGGCTACGGTGGCTGCTTACCATCAGGCGGGCCGTACGCTTGCTTGCCACCTTAGTAGTATAAAAAAAAAATGTCTGTATAAATGGGTCTAAATAGAATGTTAAAAGTCTAGCTACAGCCGTGTCGACAACCCTTGCTCACTTCATACACCCTGTATATTTGATTTATCGAGTCTTTTCACCAGACTAGGAGAGGAGGTCTAATAAATAATTACAATTACGACAACAGCAGCAATACATAATCAGCCATCTACGCGGGAGATACTATAGTGCACAAGCGCTTGCGTAAACACAAGTGCACTCTCTCTTCCTTTTACCTCTCACAATCCGACGGGACAGAAGACCGACCACAGACTTACATGCCCATCCGACGCATGAATCATCTTACTTACTTTCCAGACATTCCTGTGATCGGTGTACTATTTTTTTTTTTTTTTTTTTGACGCGGGGGAAATCTTCCAAAGATCCCCGGGAGCTGTGGGGCTCGACCGGGGTATGTGGGATTCTTACCCACTAAAACCCCCGCGGCTGTCGCATCGGCACATGAGAGGGGAGACCCCAGGGCTCTCCGGTGGGATCTGCACCAGGGGCCCCTCAGTGCCTTGCCTTTGAGCCCGCCGCCGGGGGGCGCATTGTAGCCCCCCGGGAACCTGTCACGGTGCTCACGGGGACGGGGGTCGCAACCCCGCCGCCGTCCTCCTCGGAGTCGCCGCCGTACTCAATGGACGCTCAAGGGGCCCACACCCCGAGCGTCCAGCGACTCCGAAGGTGTGATCGGTGTACTGCCCTAACTTAGGAATAACCACGCAAAGTTATTGCTGCCGGATTTGAACCCAGGATCAAAATTCAAAATTTTTGTCTCAAATAGGCTTAACGCTAGCACTTTTGAACGGTCAATTTTTTAAAAGCTACCACCGGATCACAACGTGGCCTCAACTGAGAAGATCCGGCAAGAAACTCAGCGGGCTCGTCATTTTATCACATTTTTTTTTTAAACAAAGTTTGTCTTTTTACAATTAGATCAGCACCAGCGACAGTGTGTCCTGCCGTTCAAAATATCAAATAAAATAAAAAATACGACGAAAACACAAACTCAAACTCAAAAATAGTTTATTTCAAATAGGCTTAACGCTAACAATTTTGAAAGGTCATGTTTTTTTTTTTAAAGAAGCTACCACCGGATCACAACGCGGCCTCAACTGAGAAGATCCGACAAGAAACTCAGCGGGCTTGTCATTTTTTCAATTTTTTTTTTTAAACAAAGTTTGTCTTTTTACAATTAGATCAGCACCAGCGACAGTGTGTCCTGCCGTTCAAAATATCAAATAAAATAAAAAATACGACGAAAACACAACAAACTAAAATGCCAAAGGGATAGTAGTCGGACCAGTCCCCCCAAGCAGCACCCGCGCACGAGTTGCCTGCACGCAGCAGCCATCACTCCCCTCAACCATATTGGAGGGAAGGGGGTGACCCGCCACACGAAGCCGCCACAAGCAAATACTTTTCGCGGTTCTAAACCGCACTGTTTGTGCATAGCTCGAGTATTAGTGAAAAAATATTGCTTACCAATTAGTTACCAATTATTATGTTGCGTAAGTAGTCAAGTACTTAGATGTGCCGAAGTCTGAACGTCGGCACATCTACTATACTACGTAAAATACATTAAAACATTTGTTTATCTATGACTAAAGTATACAAATTCACTATGTATGCAGAAACAAACCACAACGCTTGGTTGCTAATTAAAAAAATTATTAGCTACGCTACGCGGTAGCAAGCTCGCGTAACGACCATTTTAGAAAATCATCATTCATGATTCTAGGTTATTGTCTCACGGAATTTTCCTTTGACTCTCAGGCGACCTAATAAACACATTGCACTAATAAGAAGACCGTGGCGTGTCCGGGTAAGAATACCACCAATCTCCTCCCGTTGGATGTTCGTAAGAGGCGACTAAGGGAAAACCAGATGACAGAAAGCAGTGTCTTTCTATTGAATTACCTACTACTTAAACTGTGATCCCCAAGCCGCTTGCCAATCGTGGGGATTATGGCAACCAACCCCTCCCTTCTAAGAGAGGGTCTTTGTTTTGCAGATGATGATGATCAATAGAAAGACTCGAAATAGTCTGCTCAAAGTACCGAGATTATTGTAACAAAACTTGTTACCAAGTGGTCATAAGTCAGTAAAACAAAAAAAATATATTTTTGATGGAACACTGTCTAATTTTTTGCTGCGATATTTCATATAAATTAAATTTAATTCACCTGGTGTAGTTTGCACATTGCTGTTTCATTCATCATTAGCAGCCGATAGACGTCCTCTGCTGAACAAAGGCCTCCCCCTTAGAAGGGAGGGGTTGCCATAATCCCCACGCTTGGCTGGGGGCTTGGGGATCGCAGTATAAGTGGAAGATAAATCCAAAAGAAAGACGCTGCTGCCCGTCTTCTCGTTCTCGCTTAGTCGCCTTTTACGACACTCAACGAGATTAGGGGATGCAATTCTAAACCGGCACCCCACGGGAGCTGTTTGACGGCAGTAAGTATATATATTTCACTCTGCGGTGGTACCAATTTTTTTGTTCTGGCGGGGAAAACCTTTAGGTCCCTGGTATCTTGTGGTAGGTTGGCTGGGGTATATAAGATTCGTACCCACTAAAACCAATCGGCTGTCGCATTGCCTTAGAGACTGCTGCCGGGGGGCACACACCACACACACACACGAATACACAAACACACACACGCACGCATGCGCGCGCACACACGTACACACACACACACAGAGGTAAAATAATGTCACTGACATGTAACACTCACCTTTCTCCCAGCTCTGTCGACCAGCTGGCACGCCAAAAATGACCCTATTATCTGGACGACAGCGAGCAGTATCGACTGCTTGTTCGGCGACAGGGCGATGCTGGTGTCCTCGTCTTTGCCGGCTTCCGCAAAGATGTGGCTGGCGTACACCAGGACTGCTATGCAGCCGCAAAACTCGCGAGTCAGGTTCACTATCAACGCCACCCAGAAAGCCTTCAAAGCTGTTTTGTCGGCAACTGGTGAAGATAATTATAAATTGGGTAAGTACTGGTAGGTGGTAAAGTAGGGCCAATTTTATAGATCATATTTGACACTATATCATGACAACGTAAGCTTGTAAAGACGGGCATAAAATATTTATTATTATTTCGTAGTTAGAACTTAACTTTTTTCAATTACGATTACATATTTATTGTAATAGGTAATGACAAAAGAATGTGATCTATTTTATTGGCCCTACATTACTTAGTGGTGGTAGTGCCCTTCTAATGAAATGCTCTTCCGAAATGTGTGACGACTCGGTGTTGACCAGGGATTCCCAATCATTTTTAAAGCACCCCCCGCCCCCTGAGTTTTTCCCTCCCCCCTCTCATTTTGTACCCAACTTACGATTTTTAGTGACTGGCATCATGACTATGGATATTTCTTTAGAAACCGTCAATTGTCCTATCCCCCCTGCGATCTCTCCACGATGGGAGCACATGCAGATTCTTGCAGATTGCACATTTTTATCATGGTTAAAAGTACAGTTTAACCCCCTTATCTCCGGGTGTTGGGGAAAATGTGAAATAATTTTCTTTATTATGAGGTGTTCGGCAAATATTAGGTAAAATCACTAATACGTCTAAAGTACCTATGGAACCCGCGGTGCGTGAGTCCGACTCACACTTGACCAGTTTTTTTATTGCTATATAATATTTAGTATAGTCCCAATATAGTCCATACATGATAAAATCACACACACTTAGTATAAGCTATCCCGATTTATTAGGTATACAAAAAGATTTCTGATAATTACGTATCATTTTGGATCCAAACGGCTCCAAATACCGGTAGAAAGCCGAAAGCAACACTTGTTTACCCGTAAAAAATTCGGCGTCTGTCGAACCAATATGATCTCCGCAAGCAGGCTAATTATGCCAATTGGCTTCGGCCTGCTTGTGGACGCAGCATGTTTCAGCGTGTCCTTGATACATGACCGATGGCCATTATTTTCAATTGATTCCTATATCTAATTCGCTTGCGACAGTTTGCATATGTCAGATGCCAGATGGAGTCAATTGGCAACGTTTTGTTTGGGGTCGATTGGTCAAGTGTTCAACTCTGTTTTGTTTATGTTTTCCTGGTATTTTCGACAGCCTAGGACGATAGCCGTGGGGTGTCCGGGAATAGCCCATCTCTGAGGAGATTCCCAATTGAGATTGGGTGCCCGTAAGATGCGACTAAGCGAAAATAAGAAGACGGGCAGCAGCGTCTTTCTATTGGATTACCTATACTGCGATCCCCGAGACGCATTTTTTTTTTTGTTGACGCCGGGGAAATCTTCCAAAGATCCCCGGGAGCTGTGGGGCTCGACCGGGGTATGTAGGATTCTTACCCACTAAAACCCCCGCGGCTGTCGCATCGGCACATGAGAGGGGGGACCCCAGGGCTCTCCGGTGGGATCTGCACCAGGGGTCCCTCAGTGCCTTGCCTTTGAGCCCTGGGGTCCCCCCTCTCATATGCCGATGCGACAGCCGCGGGTGTTTTAGTGGGTAAGAATCCCACATACCCTGGTCGAGCCCCACAGCTCCCGGGGATCTATGGAAGACATACCCGCGTCAAAAAAAAAAGGCCACCTTGGGTGATTACAACGTCATCAATACAATTTTGTTTTGTTGTCGGTGAGGTAACTTTCAAAAGTTACCCGGTCGTCTTAGGCGCGGCGGTCAGGTTACGTGGGATTTTTACCCACCAAAACATTCCCGGTGGCCGAGACGTCACTGCGTTCGGTCCACGGCAGTCTCTCCAACGCTAGACGCACAGTAGAGGACGTTCCGGGGGGAGCAGACAGTCCTAGCGGTGATACCTAATGTAGGGCCAATTTAATAGATCACATTTGGGGTCGTCCATTAATCACGTGAGGCTCGAAAGGGGGGGGGGGAGGTGTTCCGAAAAAATCACGAAATATCACCAGGAGGGGGGAGAGACATCACGTGTATTTATTTTTCGTTGAATGCACGATTTCTAAACCAAACAGCGGCACGGGGCCTTGACTTACCGTTGCCGGCAACGACTTCCCTTCAACAGTTAATCAGTTACCATACAGGTAACGATTACGTTAAAGATAATATTCCGGAAATTTCAATATAGTTTGTACAAAAAAAATACACGTGATTTTGGGTGGGGGAGGGGCGGTTAGTTTAAAACCTCACCACATATCACCAAGAGGGGGGGAGGGGTTAAAAAGTTGCTAAAAAAACATCACGTGATTAATGGACGACCCCTTTGACATCTGTCAGTTTCTTTGTTCTGTCTGTTTCTTTTGTCATTATTACAATAAATAATGTAATCGTAATTGAAAAAAGTTAAGCAATTGTGCAGCTGAAATTTCGAAAAAAAAATATGCACGCAGGTTACGTTGTTAAATTTTGATGAAGTATGAAATGTGACTAAATTGGCCCTACTTACTTACGATAGTATTTCGTACAAGAGATCTACCACAAAGTAAAAATAATCTACTGAATTGTCGACTGCGACCAAGACTTACATAACAGCTTTGGTGAGAACTTCGGTTCACAAGTAGTCTGCTCGATGTTAAGCCGATCAATTTCCTCAGTGACGAGCTTGTGGTCCGGTGGCAAAGATCTCAGCCAACCAAGCACTTTTGCTGTATCCTAAAATAACAAACAATAGTAATTTTTGGTTTCTTTTGCCCGCTTGATGGAAGCAGTCACCGCTATGGACGCTAGGAACACCAGAAGAATCACAAGCGCGTTGCCGACCCTTAAGACATTAGATATTAAGTCTCTTGTGTCCGGTAATTTCAGCAGCTACAGTGCCCTTCACGCCGGAACACAGAAATGTTTACACACTGCTGCTTGGCGGCAGAATATCTGACACTGCGGTGCAAGGCACTGAAGGCTACCTGGTGCAGATCGTACCGAAGAACCCAGGGACCCTACTACCCCCTCGATTAGTAGTATTGTTATCATCTTACTTGACATGAGGTAGAGAAGTCAATATGCGTAGTTTATAAATCTGTCACTTTCTATCGAGACAGTAATGTAAAAAAAATGGGTTGCACTCCAGGAGTGCCGGCAGAAGTGAGAACTTGGATATTAAAGATGTGCATTTTTGATATTTTGGATGGTTACGGAATAATTTTGCACAAATTGCTTTAATTATCAGTATAAAAGTACTATCATTTATTTGGTAAAATACAATATTTATATGCGCTATCGTACACAATCATGACAATTTATATTACATTAAAAATGTAACATAAATTATTTATTATTTATTTTATTTTCGACAGTAAGTTAAAATTTGATAAGCATATTGATTCCATAGTTACGAAATCTTTTCAACTCCTCGGTTTTCTGATTAGGAACTGTAAAAAATTTAAATCCCCACAAACTAAAATACGTATTTTTGAATGTCTTGTCAGAAGTGGATTAGAATATTGCAGTCAAATCTGGTGCCCATTCTATGAAATTTATGTTAAAAAAATCGAACGCATACAAAAACGTTTTTTGTGGCATTTATGTTACAGCTGCAAGTTAGCCAAAAAAATACCTCATTACCCCGATCGGCTTAAGCACTTTAATATGACTTCCTTATCTACTCGTAGGAATCTCTTAGGGTTAATGTTCTTACACAAGTTGGTTAATGGTAATATAGACAGCCCACAGCTAGTTTCCAAACTTAATCTTAATATTCCCAAAAATATCCCTAGGCAAAAAAAATATGCTCCATTTTATGTTCGCAATTATTACACTAATCTGGGCCTTAATTCACCAATCAGTCGTTTGTTTAAGCAATATAACATTTTACATAAGACTGCTGCCGATGATATCGATATATTTTCTGATAGTGTGACTAAGTTTCGTAAATCCTTGATGAGTCTTTTAGCTGACACTGTATGACATTTTAATGCAAATATATATACGTATTTATATATATATATGTGTATCTATCTTTTTTTCTTTGATTCTATTGATTCTATTATCTATTTTCTTCTTATTCTACAGGTATGTAGTTAGTTATTCTACGAGTAGTTTTAATTTAAGATATTTGGCAATTTTTGTGTTATATCTATTATAAATTCTCTTTTCATTTCATTTCTTTCAATTATTTTCATTTTAATTAATTCTGTTTGATAATTTAATGTTTAATGATTGGTAACAACTATTTTATTATCCAGGTTGTTATCGCACTTGTATTTGCGCATGTCGTGGTCACCTATAATTATTACAACATTTAACTCATGTTCTGTGCTCATGTTCTTCATTTTTGATAATGTATGTAATGTTGGCGATCCTTAATAAATTAAATTAAATTAAACACTTCAGAACTATTACAATTATTTTACATTAACTACATAGACGGTCGAGCCATCAGCAGTCACCATCCATGGATGCGCGTGGCACGCTGTAACACAAACACACACGAACATTCGCGCAAGCGCCCTGCGCCGTCTTACGAATTTTCGATCAGGTCACGTGTCCTGACGCGAGATTATCATTATTTCCCCATCACAAAAAAGTGCACAACGCAGCTAAAGAAGTTTCCACTTCAAAAATGCTATTAGAGGTGATGGTACACGCGCATACCCCTATCATGTACTGATGCTACAGCCGGGGGGGTTTTAGTGGATAAGAATCCCACATAACGTCGGTAGAGCCCCACAACTCCCGGGGACGTTTTGAAGGTTTCCCCCGCGAAAAAGAAAACAAAATAAAAAAGGATCCGTGGATTTTTATTAACACGCATAAGCCAGGAGGCCAGAGAATTTAAATCAGAAATCAAAGAAATTTGGCTTGTAATATCTTACCTCTTTCCTTCCACACTTGATCAAATATGAAGGAGTTTCAGGCAACCTTAGTAATATGCCGAAGTGTATTAGTGGGACTGCCAAAAGGATCCACAAGACAGTATTGTAAGGTAACAGGTCTCCAAGTATGAAGACGAACAGGTTGCCCACCGTCTGAAAACGAAACGTTAAGTAAATACATAGTAAAATATACCTACATATGCAACAGAATACCAGCGTCAGAGGCACAGATAACGCAAATGCATGTAATTCGCGTGTCCGAACCCCGACGAAACGTCGGGGTTGTTCGCCGCTGGCTTACAGTCCGCGCGCGTCTGTTGTACCCTTGCAGCCGGTCGGCCGCAAAAACCTAAAAAAAAAATCGGCGGGGCATCGCCGGCATCGGTGTCTTTGAATCGGTTTGGATTTCCCGTATTTGACGTCACAGAAAGTGTTTAAAATTCGGAACGCTTAGTTTCAATACAAATCGTGATACTTGCGTTATCTATGTAAATCTATATCTGTGGTCAGAGGGTATTCAACTATGCTAGACATAATGCTGAGCTTGCGACCTTTTAGCCACGACTATTAATATTGTAAAATTATTAGCTTACACCTTTGAAATGTTAGTCAGCTAATAATTGTTTCTTCTCCTTAGCTACGCGTCGAAGTATATTTTATACGTCTGTGGGTATTTCCGGATCTAATAAATCTTTCATAGAAATATGATAGATATGAGTAAAACAACAGGAGAATTCTAAAAACGTGCAGTAGTGTTTTTATACTTAGACTAATCTTCTGACCATAGTTAGTTTTCGGGTTTGCTTGGCGGGTCACCTTCCCTTCAATATTTATTTTATTATTTATTTATTTTATCTAGATAACTAACAGCTAACATACATTAATATCTATAAGAAGTGTACATACTGGAAGGCCAATTACAAGTTTTCACATATAAATAAAAAGTATAAAAAGTGACAGAAATAGGTAGACAGACAGAAAGCGATACGGCACATTTTATGATAGTCAGAATAAATGAAAAGTTATAAGAAAAAACGATTACTAAGATCTCTTTTAAGTTTTGAAACACTAGCAGTAAAAAGATCAATGTCTATATCTGGTGCGACACCGTTGAATGACCTGCTAACTCGAATGACGAAAGAATTTTGTCGATAAATACACTTAGTAGCTGGGATATTTAGTAGAGTAAATGTAATGTAATGTAATTGGTAGAGTATATGGTTGTGGAGAGTGTAAAAAAACCTTACAGGTGGATAATTATAAACCCAAACTTGAATTGAAACCTCCAATGTCGAGAATTGGGGTTATTTTATTGTTAAGTATCGACTCTTTTATATATTACTTTTATATATTCAATGCACAACTTTGATGAAGTTTTTTACTCTCCTCCCCTTGGATGTCCGTAAGAGGCGACTAAGGAAAAACAAGAAGACGGGCAGCAGCGTCTTTCTATTGGATTACCTACCACCTATACTGCGATCCCCAAGCCGCCTGTCAAGCGTGGAGATTATGGCAACCCCTCCCTATGGGAAACTTTGTTCAGCAGTGGACGTTTTCCCGCTAATGATGAATGCACTAAAAATGGAGACCATCGATATAGTATAGTATATCGATGATGGAGACAACATTTTAATTTGAACAAAGAAATTCAACAAAGGAAGTCGCTTCAGAAAATTTGTACTCGATGCGTTAACTTTCTTTGATAATGGACTTTGTGATTTTAAATTAAGGTTCGAACTCGTTTGAGTTGAAGCTTCGTTAAGTACAATTTGCGATGGTAATTAGGCGTACCGTGAGTGCGCTTAGTATAAAGGTTGCCATGGCAACCTGAGGACTAAGTACATTTGTACCTTCATTATCCTTAAAGCATTAAGGCATAAAGTTCTTCATATTATAGCAGGAATTTCATGGTTCGAATTTCAGTTAGTACTAATAAACCGTAATGGTCCTTCATTTAAGTATTTTTACTGCGTGGCGCGTAATATACTAGGTTTAAGGAACCGTCCCGGTAGGTACCACCGCAGTGTCAGATATTCTGCCGCCAAGCAGCAGTGTGTAAACATTGCAATGGTCTGGTGTAAAGGAGATTGTTTTTGGTGAAACCGTACACAAGACACTTAATAAAAACGGTCAAGTGTAAGTCGGACTCGCGCACCGAGGGTTCCATACCTTTTATTTACCTATTTAATTTTATATTCAGCTCCCATCATCAACACCTCAAATAGCCAAAAAATCAAACCGCAATAATAAGTTTGTATGTCGAGTTTTTTTACGATTACTAAAAAAACTAATATTTAGAGAGATCATTTTATTTTGCCTGTAAAATATAGATAGATATGTTTAACCTATAATTATTTCAGATTTTTCTCTCCACAAACTTCGGAGTTAAGTGGGGAATGGCATTTTTTAATATTTTTAACCCCCAACCAAAAACGAGGGGAGTTTAAAGTGAGGGAGTAATAAATAAAAAAAAAGAAATAAAATTAAAAACACACACATGTGATCGGATGGTTCCACATAAATAATAATAATCTTACGTTCCGGACGTTTTTTCCCAGTTAGGGTACCCCTCCACATCGTCCCTTAAGGAACTTCGTTCCAATATTTCTTTCATTTGTGATGATGAGGTTGGGTAAGTAAGATCTAAAACTATTCCAAGTTCCAAATTGATAGCGTCAGTGGTTCCTAAAATATTGTGTGACAGACAGACGAAGTCGCACCATAAGGGTTCCTTTTTTACCTTTTAGGTATGGAACCCTACGCAACGAACTTACTTATTACCTGTGAGAATATGACGAAGGTGCCAGTCATCCCCCTGATGCTATCCTCGCTGATTTCCTTCACGTACAGAGGGCACACCACGAAGCCCCCTCCGGAACCGAAGCCAATGAGCGCCCGTGCCCCGATCAGTGCTATCGGGTGCGCACACAGAAGCTTTACCGTCCAGCCCAGCTGTGGGCAAAAGATAGAATGAAAAAATAAAAAATATGAAGATAAAATGAAAAATGATCTTTTTTTGGAGGACAGTCGCTGTTGGCCGCAGATGGCCGTTACCGGGCAAGAGAGCGAGCGCTTAAAGCTCTCCAGCCAGAAAGGCAGAGGAGCGACGAGCTCATGGGTCAGGGAGACACGGCCTTGGCTTGGGCTGTCGCTTAGAGATGATGATGTGTAATCTGTGTAAAATAAAATTCATTCTATTCTATTCTATGATTCTACCACCGGTTCACAACGCGCCCCCACTGAGAAGCAGCAAGAACCTCAGTGGGATAATACTCGTCGTTGAGGTCGCATACGTACGACCCTTCGGCCTCGCCGACGAGACCGGTGTCTGTTTGATAGATGAACATACTTACATTTAAAAAAATACATACACGACCAATTGAGAACCTCCTCATTTTTTGAAGTCGGTTGTAAATAAAATCTCCTGACTAATACGGTCATAGCGGCGAATTTTTGACTAAATCAGTAAGCTTGAAGGCGATTACAAGTTCGTTTGCGGCTCAGTAACTACATAAAGCATACATTGTCAACTATATAGGCGCGTCAGCAAAAACAACTTTGTATTACCAACCTTTTTTGCTGCCGCGTTAACGGTCAACTATATACAGCGGGCGTGTTTTATGACTGCATAATAAAGTTGAACCTAATCGCCTTCATGCTTATTTGGTTTGGAGTGTACTCATTGCTGATAGAATTGAAATTGCTAAAATGATAACTAATCTCATGGGTTTAGAGGTTTTAATGTCTCAACATCAACTTGATTTAATATTGTAGCCATTTTTTTAATCTGATTATTTCTTGGAGTCGCTTATCCACTTATGTTCCAATGTTGAGTACTTATGAGATAATCGTTAGCTCTACTCAATAACAAGGTAGGTATAAAGTACTTATAGGCTTCGAGTGTTGAAATAATCAGATTTCCAGGACTGGATTAGTGTACATTAACAATAATTAACATCTGTGAGTTTGGCAGTTATTGTATTAGTTATCTCAGAAAGAAAACACTAGTCATAATATACCTTCCCACGAGCAGATAATTTTTATTTGCTGTCGGGGAAGAACCTTCAAAAGGCACCGAGTCTCCATATGGGGACTCCAGGGGATATCATAGTGGAAAAGTAATTACTGTGCAATGAATTCCACTTTGATCACCTGGGTGATCAAAGTGGAATTCATTGCACAGTAAGCGAATTCTAGTCCTTGAGTCTGCAATAATATATCGTTTAACTCACAGTAATAGGCACTGAGGCACACAGAAGAGCGTTTTTCCTCCCAAACTTGTCAGCTGCGATGCCGTAAACGAATACCGCTATCGGCGCGAATATGAACATAATGGACGCCATCCAGGATACCTCCTCCTCAGACACTGGCCAGTCAGCCGGGGATTCGTCCCCCGTGAGAAGTTCCTTGTTTGGGGAAATCCATCCCATGGCTGTACCGTAGGCTAAGATCGGCATACATACTGAAAAAAGAGGTTTGAATAGTAAAGACCGTTAACACATAGTTTAAATTTTACATGGAATGGGGGTGGGGTTAGGAAGATCTTTGATGTATAGAACAAATAGAAGTGGTCCCAAGATACTACCTTGCGGTACTCCGCAACAATTTATATTTCGATCAATTTTCTTTTTTTTATTCAGACTAGTAGCTTAAATACACTGTGGAGTATATTACTTAATTATGATTTTAACCACCCTAATGCAGGAACTCCCATATCTTTCTATTTAACTAAGTAGCATTTTATAGGCGACAAAATCAAATGCCTTTGACATGTCAAAAATAAAGCTGTCACTGGTTGTTTAATGTCAAGGCTGTTGATCATATTGTTTTAAAACAGTAAAAAGAGATTTTTGTTACCTTTTTTGTTACGGAACCCTAAAAAGATGCTGACGTTTAATTAGTGACAATCATCATCGTTAATTATATGATGATACTTCTGCATTGTACTAATGTTATGATACACTACGCATTAGATATGTCTTTTTAAAGAAACCCGAGTGCCAATGCACGAAAAATGTTTTGGCATGACATCTAAAGACGGAAGCGTACTCTGTGCCAACAATTATTGAGTATTAATATTATACCAAAGAGATTCAATATTATAAGTGTCTTTGTCTAAAACATAATTAAACAAACATAACATCTAATTCATGATTAGTTAATATACTATCCTGTACCCCAAGGTTGTCTGATAGAGCAAATTAGCTTTTCCCATTTAATACTGTATCTTCTCTTATGGTATATAGTCAAAAATATTTAATTTTGTATTGTATAATAATAAATAAAGGTACTTACTTACCTCATTTAATTTTATTGATATTTGAAACAGTTCTCGGAAATCTATGTTTAAATATTGCTACGACGTATTATTAGTTTTAATTAGATGTAAAAAAATATGTTGAGAACAAAGACATTAAATATAGGTCAATATATAAAGCGGTATATGGGTTTTTATAGCAGCCTTCGTATATTTTTTTTTTCATTCAAAAACTGTAATCCCCTTTTAGGGTACCATACATAAAAGGTAAAACACCCAGGCAACCCTTGTGGTGAGACTTCGTCTGTCTGTGACACCTATACATTTCAGGAACGGTTCCTGAAATGTATAGGTGTCACAGACAGACGAAGGATTTGGAATTTTGTATACCCAACCTCATTTCAAATGAAAATGGGTCGAAATGCGGCAGCATAATTTCAAAATAGATTTACTTCAAGTGATATATTATTTTTATTTTATTTTGTTAACAGATATTTATTTTAAAATTAAAACTACACTACTACGTGATATATAAATATTAGGTCCTTACATATGAAATTAGCGTTTTGTCGTACTGACCACTTTGATCTGAAATATCTCCTCTTTGTTTAAGAATTCCAAATTCAAATTTATAAATTCATTTAGCCGGTACATTTGAGTTTTTTCCTTATTTTTTTTTTCTCTGGCTTCGCTTATAACCGCACAATGGAAAACATGAAATATCGGTATATTTACGAGTACGAGTTCTATCGTGGCACCAGTGCTGCAGAAACAGCTCGAAGGATTAATGATGTGTACGGCGATAGTGTCGCAAAAAAAGCTCGGTACGTTTTTGGTTTCAACGTTTTCGTTCTGGAAATTTCGACCTTCAGAACCAACCCCGTGGACGGCCAGAGACCAAAGTAGAAAATGAAGAATTAAAGGCTATTGTGGAAGCGGATTCATCACAAAGCACTTCAGAAATAGCTGCAGGCTTCGGGGTAAGTGATAAAACTGTATTAATCGACGTGAAGCAAATCGGGAAAGTAAAAAAACTTGAACGATGGGTACCTCATGAATTGAGTGAATTGAACTTGCAAACACGCGTCGACTGCTGTGTTACTTTACTCAACCGACACAATAATGAAGGGATTTTAAATCGAATCATTACTTGTGATGAAAAGTGGATACTGTACGATAATCGGAAGCACTCGTCGCAATGGCTGAACCCTGGAGACCCAGCCAAATCCTGCCCCAAACGAAAATTTACTCAGAAAAAGTTACTTGTGAGTGTTTGGTGGACTAGCGCCGGTGTCGTTCACTACAGCTTTCTAAAATCTGGCCAAACGATTAGAGCAGATATCTACTGTCAGCAACTGCAAACCATGAAGGAAGAACTAGCTGCTAAACAACCGAGATTGGTCAATCGCTCTAGGCCACTGCACAACAAACAACCACTAAGTTAGATGAGCTACAATTGGAATGTCTGCGACATCCACCGTACTCCCCGGACCTTGCTCCAACAGATTACCATTTCTTCCGGAATTTTGTCAACTTCTTACAAGGAAAAATATTCAACTCCGATGCGGCAGTCCAAACCGCCTTCAAAGAGTTTATTGCTTCTCGCCCCCATGGTTTTTTTAGTAAAGGGATTAATTATCTACCTATGAGATGGCAAAAGTGCATATAACAATGGTGCATACTTTGATTAATTAAATACATTTTACAAAAAAAAAATTGACCGTATGTAAGGACCTAATATGTCACTTAGTTTTGGCTTATAATCTGAAATAATCACAGGTAATAAATGTGTATGTAAATTTTACAGGTATAATAAAATGATGTTGCTAAGTAATACAGTCTTATCTCTTTGTCTTATATATATACTAAATCTAGACAAACTAACTCAGTTTTGCGGTTTGGTCTTTATGCTATCTGAGGTGTTACATGAATAGCAAAATAACTTTAATACGTTCAATGAAGGTATCTAACCCTCGCCGCACGAGTCCGTCTCGCACTTGACCGGTGACCGGTGTTATTTATTATGAAATTCTTCAGTTTACCTATATCATTATATGTATTAAAACAACCTTTCCTTTCAGTGAATTTTCATATCTTTAATATATAATCTTACTTCTTCCCCGTGTTCCGTTCGTTTGTTCCGACCGACCTGTACCTATACTTCATCTCAATCTCTTTGTACTACACAAGCTTCTATTATATTCTACACAAGCATTTAATTCTATACTTCGTCACAAAACGTGGGCAAATAGAGTATGTACTATAATTACTGATAATTACTCACCAACAATGGACATCAAAATCTGATTGTGTTTGCTGCCAATATTTTCTTCTTTATTTGAATTAACTTTATACAATTTGTTCACCATCTTGAATTATGTAACTTCACTTTCAATACACACGTAAATTAAAGAAGTAGAAAAAAGAGTTAAACTTTTTTATCAATTTATTAAAAAAACATGTTAAAAAATAGAATTTTATTTTTATTGTAAAAATATCCTATTATAATTTATTCTTGAGGTAAGTATGTATTCGAATTTAGAATTAAATAATTTATTAAATTAATTGAGAATTGAAATTTAAAAAATAATATACACAGTCTTTGGTTTAATTTATCTAAACTTTTTTAAGAACTTACATTTAGAACTTTCGTTTTAAATTATGAATGATATAAAATTAGTTGATTCGCGTGACGGTCCCGTCGGCGTCGTCGTCGCGAGTTCGCGTTTATGCGGGCGGGAGATGCGTTCTTCTACTGACTACTAATAATAATTGTCCATCGCATTTATATACATACTGACATGTAAATATCTGTAACCTTTTATATACTTACTACCGGCTTAATATAATTTAAAACATAAATATAAAGCAGTAAGTACATACTACCATTAAACTTAGTAACTAGAAAAAAAAATATGGGAGAAATTAAAACAATATGGATGCCTCACATATTTTTTTTATCTTTTCCTTAGTTTATTCAAATTTAT